>JAOQGH010000001.1:50332423-50358916 GCA_025769975.1 Gallinago jamesoni
GAGTTGTTCCGTTCTCCGGCCTTATCTTCCAGCCCAAGAAGATGAGCACCCTGGGGGTAGCTGGTCTGACTATTAAAAACAGAGGCAAAGAAGGCATTAAATATCTCAGCCTTTTCCTCATCTTTGGTTATGTTTGTATTGAATCAGGAAACACAACCTAGAGAATCTCTCCAGATAAAGAAACAATTTCAACCAAGAAAAAACATGCATGTAGAAGTGACAGTCTAAACCCATAAAAACTCCTGACAATAGAGAATGTTCTGCTGCTTTAATTTACACTTGTGCTTTAATATCCTGTTGAACTGCAATTAAATGCACTCACACATACTGTTTGCTACTTTCATTAGTACTGTGTATTGGGTAGATGTGTTTATGTTTTCATATTTTGTCAGCTCTAATTAAAATAATCTAAATAGAATTATGTTTTATAGCTACTTGTCAAAGGAGATGTTCTACAATGCATCTCTTTAGTAATATTTTGGTTAATGTTGCCATTAAACAGTCACAGAATATCCATTATGCTCTAAGGAATATTTAAAAGAAAATCTCTGGAGCTGTTGCATGTCTTCTACCCATTAATTCTGTGGCAATATAGGGGGAAAAAATCAGTCCTGTGAGAAAATTCCAATCTTTTTTTTTTAATAACTGATAGTCAGTATTTCAGTCAGTATTTCAGAATAGCAGAATTTCACATCTGTCCTATTTTTAGTCACGCATAGATGAATTGGTAACCACAACTTAATGGCATTGATGATATATCTTTCTTTTCTTTTCTTTTCGCTATTTAGAAGCCTTATTTATCTGTTTGTTCATTATTTATTCATTTCAAAATCATAAGAATGAGAAGGTATTCAACTTGCAGTAGATTTGCGTAGACACTTTAAGGGTGTCTATGCGAACAAACAAAAATATGTAGAGAGAGAATTTTCTGAAATGTATCTCCATACCTAAAATCAAGGTCACTGACTGCTGTCAACTACCTTAAAGTCCTTGCAGCCTTAATGGATATAGGCATCCTTGGAAAGACTACATAATGTAGGAAAAATCTCCAGACCACGCACACTAACAACAAGAGCTAAACTTGCCCACCTGTGGAACACAGAATACATATTTATTTTAGTAGGTTTTGGGAATGTTCAGCACCTTTAAGATCTTCATAAAATCATGTACACAGGGGTGGCTTTTACCTTGGACGTGATGGGTTTGATCCCCCACAAAATCACAACTCTCAGTAAAGTTTTTTTAAGTCTTATTTGCCTCTTTTGCTAAGCATGGACACTGCACACGATTGCACAAAAGTCCAGCACCAAATTATACCAGAAAAGAAAGTGTGCACCCAAACAGGATGCAGAGTGTGCCTACACAGTATTCCTCCATGGTGATTTTCCTGGTTATTCCCTGCCTAGCTGAGCATGCCGTAACTTGGGCTGAGCACCGAAAGCAGCTCATAGGAAAAGGAAGGTCCTTACACTCCAGCTGTCCCGTGATCTCATTACAGGAGTGAGTGGTGGGAATTTATTACATAAGTGCATTCTCCAGCCGTCCTTTTTATAATAAAATGTAAAAAAGCAGATTTTCTTTTGTGTTGCAAACCAAGTGCAATATAGGTATCACAGAGTACAGAAAAATGAGACAATTTCCTTTGTCCTCTAACATTTAAACTACTATCTTCTATTATATTGCACATCCAAACCCACAAGAAAAATATCTCCATTATTAAGAAATAGATTATTGCAGATCTTAGCAATAAATCCAGCAAGAATGAGATGATGAAATTCCATTACACCAGAAACACTGAAATTCTCTGTTCCTTTGTCTTTCTACCAGAAGACCTCTAAATCACTGAAACAACAGTCTTAGGGAGTTTGCTTATTCACATAAAATGGGGAAAATACTAATTTATGATAGTTAAAACCCAAGCTACTTTTAAAAAAATCCACATCTAGGCATCAAAAGCTGTAGCTACATTTAGGCATTTGAAACATATCTTAGAAAGACAAGAAGAAAGTATGTGAATGATGGATTACATTTAATAAGGAATATAAAAGGTGAGAAATTCATTTTTATGTGAATTGGGCAATGATCACTGGCAAAAGAAACAGTCTCTTAGGAAAACAGTCTCTGTGTTTATAGTTTATTTGTTCAAATAGAGCTGGAAAAGTAAAGAAAGGAAAATCTTCTTAAATTGAGTGGCTAATATGAAAAATACATGAAGCATCACACTCAGCCCAACCTTGATCATGCTTCAACCAGACTAAGAGCTACAGGAACTGTGGTAGAACAAGCTCAATTTTTCTATCACTTTCTAAAATTCCAGTCTGATAAGGTAAACTATATTTTACTATACACACTAATGTAACTAAGTTAAAATTGGAAGAGAGCCTAAAATTTCAGAGGACTTTAGTTAACATATTAACCTACTTGATCTCCTACCACATGTCATTTTTTCCTCCCATGTGCTGTTACTATGCCTCACAAGAGGCCTATATCTTTAACTTGAAACTGTATTACTTTCTCAAAGTCATCACCAATCAGCAATTCATGAGCTAAAAATTACTAAGACTTGGCTAGACAATTTGGAAAAAAATAATCAAGTGATTCAAAATCTGAACTGAATTCTTCTTCTTATCTGCATATATATAATTTTTCAACAAATCTTCTTTTTCAGAGACTGACTGAGAAAATCTGAAAACAAGACATGAATTTGCAAAATGCTAGATCACAGGTACAAGCAATAACTAAGATGCACAGACAAAAGAGCACACAGATCCCTGAATTACTGTTAAGTGTGCTAGCATCAGGACTGGAAACAGTAGAGGTGGGTGGCACTGAACTTAATACTGCTTCTGAGATCCGAGTTAGTATCTCCTCAGAGTGCAGCAGTGGGCCAGGGAGATACACCTTTTCAGTTAAAATAAGCTTCAGCTGTAGTAATAGTACACTGAGCTGAATAGTTAAGACACATCCAATCAGAGTTTTAGAGAGCAATGGGATCTCATAAGGGACAAGTGGTAGGGTCACAACAAACTGCAGATTTCTCACCTCAAAGTTCATCATAATTAATTGAAGAGAGGATAAATTTCCAGAAAAGGCAGTGAAAGGTTGAGGGAAAACAGAAATTTGCAGCCAGGTTTTGTGATGTTTTTAATAGAAGAAGAGGAATAATTAGGGGCAGGTCAAGAGACAACTAGAAGGAAAAAGACAAATTTTGAGTGCACTCTGAGGAATTCCTTAACTGTCTATGACCCAGACTGCTCGGATTTATACTTTCTGTATGAGATTGTTCCTGTCTCACACTTCCCAGCTGTGGTACTTTCACCCCATGGGCTGCCAGTGCAGCATCACAGCCTCCCTCCTCTTCAGGGACCTCACATAGCAGGTGCAGCTGACAGGGTTCCCCACCAGCTGGGTCTGGAACAGGAGAGAAGAGAGGCCACTATGCTGTGCTAAACCTCACATTCCTACAAATATCTCCCAAATATGTCATGTGCTGAGGCATCCATATACACTGCCATCATGTGACCTGACACAGTCTTAGAAAAAAAAGGCCAAAGAAAGCAGGAAGCAGAATAAGCCCCACCTCTGCCTTCAAACCCAGCTCACTGGGTTTCTCTTCTTCTACTCTCTGCCACCACTTTCCCTGACCAGATTGGTGGGAGGAAGGAATCTTTGCTCCCCACTGCTGCTGCTTACACAGATACACAGTATTTTTCTTCACTGCGGGTAAACTGTCATATGCACAACCCTCCAGGAAAGATAAGGAAGTCTATAAATGAAAATAAAAATATGAGTCGAAAGGCCAGACTTCTCTGGCAGCGTATTCCATGCTACCAAAGTTTGCTGCTGAAGAGCTTTCAATTCTCCCTTTCACTGGCACCTTCCTGTGTGGGATGCCCAAGACATACAAAAAGGGGAAAGGAGTGACAGTTGTTTTGGAAACTTATATGATCCCTGTTTTAGAACTGTTTAAAATCTGTTTATTTGTTAGAAAAGCGCAAAGGGACCCTGGGAGGTGACAGAAAATTAATTATTTTGCATGCATAGCATAACACTATTCATTAGTTTTACATGAGTGGTGAGAGGTCAGTGAAGAATAGAATCCCATTGTGTTAACCTTCAAAGAGCTTGCCATGTAATTGAATGCAGCAGGCATGGAATAAAGGAATTAAATATGCAGGCAGAACTAACACTAATGGTTTGCAAACATCACATTGCAAATATCTAAAACTTCTTTGTCTAAATTCTTGGGTTGAGATCTTGGGGGGAGGTGATTATGTAAGCACCAAAAACAAAGAAAAGGAAGAATACTGAAGAAATGTGCATAAGACACATGGAGAAAGGAGAAGCATATTGGGATCTGAATGCCATAGTGTATCCAACTTCTTGTGTATTAGCACACAGATTTACAATATACATTAAGCACTAGTCTACATGTGCCTTTCTGCTGTTGTTTTCCTTGTAGGAAGTATGCCACATGCAGGGCCACATTAAAGACATTTTAGCAAACGTGGTACAGCTAAACGTTGCACAGCTAACTTTTGTTCTACAGAACGACGAGGATACTGGGAGTCGGTAAATGATATGATTTAAATTTGAAAATAGCTCCCCAGAATCTGCTGAATCCATTCAGAGCTAACTAGCAGGAGAACATCACCATTCAGTGTTCTGGGTCCATCTGTTGGCAATATCATGATGGAAACAGCTTTTTAAATGCTATTTGCAATAAGCTATCACACAACAGCTTGTTCCAACAATATTCCAATACCTTTCTGTTTGCTTGCTGCCTACTATAAAAAACAGCTTAGAGGGAAGGAGGCATTTCAGTACTATACCAATGTAAGGTGGGAGTGACAGAGAGACTACAGGAACAAGAAAAAAGGAAAAATAACTATAAAAAGAGAAAAGGAGAAGCTGCTGTTATTTTAGACCCCCTGCAATCTAGATTTAAACCAGGACATGGAACCCAAACTACTGTAGTGTCACAAAGAGATTGTCTGCACCAGCTAGTCATTAGAATTTTTGTACATTGACAGTGTCAGCCACAGGAAACCAATGGCTCCTAGAGAGAAATTGCAGGTGCTTCTAGTAATTACCTTTAATTCTGCAAGGCCTTCTGAACTGTGTGCTGCAATGAGTACTGAAAGGAAGATCCACCTCCATCACTTTAATACACTCACTCATTTAACTCCAAAACAATCTGTTCTATATAATTCTTACCGAAATATAATATATACATCAGCTTACCTCTCAAGTAAAACAAATGCCAGCAACATACTGATCATACAAAGCCTGCATCCACTAGCATCAAAGTGTCTTACTTTGATGAGATCAGCTCAGCAATGAAGAACAGATGGCTGCATTTGAACCCAATAATTGGCAGGAGGGGAAGAGAAGTTCTTTTGGTTCACACCAAAAAAGTTTCAAAATTAGTCAATTAGTGTGTAGTGTCACAGCTAGCTTTGACACACCTAACATCACATCTTTTTAAGCAGGGAACTAGATAATCTCCTGAGGTATCTTCTTGACCTATGTTATACTTTGATTCTATGAATTTAAATAAACTCCTCTATGCTGATTACCTCTATACTACAAGATTTACTTTTTTAAAATATTTTATTTTAAAGGGCCACATTCCTTAAATAGTTTATAAGGGGCAAATAAGTTTTCCATGTGATAAGCATCTTGTTTACCAAACACTATTAGAAATACATTTAGTTAGGAAGGATGAAAGTCAAGATGTAATACTATATGAGAAACTAAAGAAGGTGTGACATATTATGGGACCATGTAAATGGAGATACAGAAAGAGGAAGGAAAAGCTGAAACAAGCAACAGGGAATTAATACTGATAAAATCAGAACATAAACTTGGAAAAAAGTAGCAGTAAATAAAATTTTAAAATATTACATTCATCATTAACATCATTAATGCTATAAGAAAAACGTACTGATATATCTCTGGACATTGTTGGTTTCTTTATAAAATATTCTGTCTTCTCCTGCTATCAAGATTGCTTCCTAAGTACACAAAATACTTTATGTTCTGTTTATCTGTCTTTCACCTATTCATATGTGTATAGTGACACATACCCTTAGAATAAATGCATCATAGCCTGCTTTTAAAATGAAAAGTACAACTAACAAGAGGACGCTTATAGCGATCACCTACCTGAGGACGTATAACTTTCACTATGTTTTTAAGTGCAGTGTCTGGTGATGGAGGAGAGCAGTCAGGTGTTGGGCCTGTAGAACTGTTTCTATGGTTACCAGATCCTGGTGCGGTAATTGCTACCTGAGGTGCGTTATCTGTGAATAAAAATAGCATTTATGTGAACTTACAAATACTTCATATCTTTTAAAATTAAAAAAAAAAAAAATTTGAAAACAGAATGCTGTTCAGAACACTATTTCAATTTACAAAACCTGTTATAATTCAAGTGTATTTGGTAAGGAACATATTGCATATCTACACTTATTTTGTCACCTCATACATTCATTCTAAGTCAAGGAAGGATATAGCACTCTCTTAATGCTTAAATAAAATAAGGTACGAATCAAACACAAATATTTTACTTTTATTACCATCAATTACCAAATGTGAATTCATGTACTATCACTATAACTGGGGTGACTTGGAAGGGAGCTTTCCAATGCAATCCATATTTCATCCTAGAAAATCCTAACTTGTAAACCCCAGTTCAACTAGATATATAAACACATACTTGACTTAGAGCATGCTATTATCCACCAGTAACAACTCTCCCGGACACTGTGAGTGATGTAATGGATCAGTGAGGATTAATTGCATGAAAAGGTACTCAGTTCCTCTGATGAAATTTCCATCCTCCCTAGAGCTCTGCATTGGCTGCATTGCAGTAGCTACCTTTCTAGGTATGTCACCTAGATAACCTACAGATGGCTTAAAAATGTCTCCATACCTGAAGGTACATGGGAAACTGCTGTTCAGACATATTTTGTGATGCTGTTAGCATTTTATGTCACTGTGAAGAACCATCAAAGAGACTTAAAATATCATTCTTACCTTCTATAACTGTTCTTAACGCTGCTTGAACAATGCAGAGTAAAGTCGGTGAAAATCAGGTCAGAGGACAGAGAGGACTATGAAATAAGGCACAGCTTCCCAGCTGTGATGGTAATCAAGCACCAGAATGACTTAGCAGCAGGCCAAAAGCTCCACATTACTTCATGTCTTTAGAATTGTATTATTAAATAAATGCTTTAGTTCAGATTCTGGGGAAAATGGCATTGCCTGTGCATGGCTATGATGGTCTTTACAGTGTCTGTGAATTTACAGAGTACCTTTCTTTGTGGATCACAAAGATGTGTGCTCCATGTTCCTAAATGTGCTTTAACACCTGCAGCTCTGCATTAAGACAATGATTACATTCAAATCTCATGTCTGTGGGCCTCAACTGACAGCCTGCAGAGTTCACAGGAGAAAGCCCATTTGTTTGTAATTGAGGGAGATGTCCAATATGTGCTTTCATTCTGTGGGCAAATTCACTCCAGAAAAAAAAAAAAAAAAAAAAAAGCAACCTCCAAATAAACAAAACCAGCTCCTGTGCTGTAAGATGGTGAATTTTTGCCTAAGCAGCTTCTGCAGGAACATACATAAGCTCTTCCATCTGCAAAAGTTGCAAATGCCTTGGTGAAAGCAATAACAGAAGCTTCTCCCTCTCAGTCCTACTGACCTGAAAGAATTCTTGTAAGTGTAACAGAGATATCAAAGGGAAGGAAATACCCAGTTACATTAACATAGCTAACATAGGATAAAGAGGAATAGTTGCAAGAATGTAAACTTCATGGCCTTTCCGACTTACAGATACTTTCACAGCATGGATGTTTCTAACAGATACTCCCTGCAGAAACAGTACATATCTGGATGAGGACTTAAAGTTTCTAGTCAAACAGAGACCAAAACCTGTCCTTCTATAACAAACAAGAAAAGCCTGGAACGTATAAATTGTAAACAAAAGTTCATGTGTCAGTTTGGCAAACATCCAAAATGGAGACAACCTGTAGATAACCTCAGATGTTACCTGACGTCTGATAGAGTGAACCCTGCCTGTCACAGAAACAGACAATTCCAAATTTACTGAAAAGTATCTCATCAAAACTCTATTAGGAGCATCTTAATTGACCTGAAACTCTCATCCTCTTTTCCTCCAGAATATCATCTTCATTCACTTTATGGACAGACTCATTAATAAATAATTATCAATTATTTTTAATAAATTTTAATAATTATCAATAATAATTATCAATGAACCTCCCTTCACTTGCTTTGAGAGAGCCCTGCACTGTGTTTGTGGAGATACCAAACAAGGGACTATACTGCTTCCAGGACATGTGGCACCAGCTAGGAAGAAGCAACTTCTAGAGAGAGAAATGTTCCACATGAATCTAGTTAAGTGTACTCAGTGCACTTATTTACTTACTGGTGTGAGAAACAAGCAGAATCACAGAATCACAGAATCTTCATGGCTGGAAAGGACCTCTGAGATGACCAAGTCCAACCATACACACACAAAAGGCCCCCACAATCTCGGCCACTGGAGCGTGCCCGGAAGTGCCACATCTACACATATGTCCCTGACAAAGAGGTAAACCTATAAAGAACACAAACTCTCCAATACTTCAGCAGTCCCTCAGTTTCTGTCACACTTCTTTTGCTGTGAAGCCTGTGTGGCTGTGCCCTTTAGCTCTTCTGAACATGAAAGCCTTGCAAGTGAAATCAGGAAGTCTTGCACATGTGGAAGTATCTCAAAGATGCATCACGCAAAGGACAGATAATTAGAAATACAGATTGGTGCTGATGCTAATGCATACAGCTTTCTGCCCACCTTTCATTCTGTTCAAGGCCTTGTCAATAGTTACCTCAGCTTAGTTTACTTACACTTTAAATATCAGAAGAGGTTAACAGGGGGTCAAGTTAAAGGAGCAAGATTTTGGTCTTACACAGGAAAGACTTCTTTGTTGACCCTGTTCAATGATAGGCTACTAAAGACTAGGCTTTGCCCTAAGATACAGTCCCACCTGAGAAGAACTGACTGGGAGTGACAGTCTTGGAATGAAAATTTATTAGAAGATATTTATGAGGGGATGCAGGGCTGTTATACCTCCCACTAAACAGGGCTGAGAAAAACTTCTCCAGCTACAGTGTGTGCATACAACTATAACCAATTCAGGAACATACATAATAGGCAGCAATCTCAAAAAACAGTAGTTACAGTCTTTCTTTCCAAGCAAAATAAAGTGGTAACACAAAAAAGGACCATGCTTTTGGAACCTGAAAATAAAGCTTTGCAGTAAAAATCCAAATAATTGTCTTTGAAACAAACATCCCAGAAAAAAAATCCAACTGCTCAATATTTCATGCCTTCACTGCTTTCTCAAGGGAATGAAGTGTCTGACATGTAATGGTTTCTTGTAAACAATTTATTGTGGACAGCTGTTTATTTTCACAGTAGGATCCTTCCATTAGGCAACCAATAATGATTTACTACCTGGGTCTGCTCCATCAGAGAGAGAATATCACCATCAAATTAGTTCCTGCAAGCAGTTCAGGCAACTTCTCCATTTATATATACAGTATTCATAGTTTCATTAAGAATAGATGTGAATATATTTTCTTTTGTAATTAAATCATATAATAATTATGTTTTCATTTTCTTTTCTCTTTGTTAAAAAACCTAAAGCAAAATTATTTTTTTTCCCATTTAGGTAACCATAAGGGTAATGCTATAAGCTTCAATGAAACATTTCATAGCAAAAAGGGCTTGGAAACTTGAGAATCTACCGAATTCACCAACAAAAATTAGTTCCCATGCTGAGTTTCTGATAGGTGCTATAGACGGGGGCCAACAGGGGAATATTTATAGCTGTCGTTCTTTTCTAGATTCTGGCTTAGGTTGCAATAAGCTAAGAGATGTTTCTCTACAGCTCAGATAACATGGGGCTCCTGGGATTTTGTGGCAGTTAAAAATTACTAAACTGCAGCATGATTGAATAATATTTCTTCCTGTCTCCATCATACATGAGAAACTGTCACAGGATTATGTAACTGAAGCTTATTTTGATTCTTAAAACTGGTTACTGAGGACTTTCCATCCTCCATTTCCTCTGTTTCAGGGCAAATGAAATAGAAAAGGACAAGATAAAGAAAATATACTATGTTATGTCTTCTATGTCCAGAATAACCAAAATGATGTTTTTAAAGGTTAGATAAACTCAGGGTTTGGATTAACTGGACTCTTCTAGTGTGGGCTATAAAAATAGCTATGCTGATTTACCTCCTGGCAAATCTTACTAATTTGCTTTGTTTGTTGGTTGGTTGATTGGCTTAGCATACAAGATTTTAAAGGACAGAAAATGTTATAATGCCATCATGATCACACTTATCATTAACTATCTTATGGACATATGAAAAAAAGATGGTGGTCCTTAAATTTGTCACAGGACTAGACAGATTTAGAGCTAAACCCTTTGATTATGGACAGATAGCTTGATTTCAGTTACACTAAAACTGTCAGTATTGAATCAAGTCCAGAAATCCAGAGTAAATTTTTACTGGGCTATTCCAATGGTTCTATATTTCACCAACAGTTATTTCCTATATCCCTACAAGAAAATGATAAAAAGAAAGTTGAATGCCATTGAACAAGAACTAATTGAAATAAGTGATTTTTTGAAATTTATGAATTTAAAAGTTTTAAGTCATTTAATATGGGGAATATTTATTTTTAACAGCACATTTTTATAAGAAGATTAAAAGATGAAGGAAGAAGCAAGATAAACACCTCAAAATCTATTTTTCACCACATTGTCATATATAATACAATTGTGATAAAAGATGTGCTTAGTGTTCAGCTTTATTTATTATGCAGTTCAATATCACTGAAGCCTAATTAATATAAGCATGTAATTACCTTGTTCATAAAAGTGAATGTAGATTAACCTCATGTTTCACACAAAAGATATTATATAAGAATTAACATCATAATCAATCCTTTCACAGGAAGAAAAGTTGGTCTACTATCACTGGCATTATAAGTATTCAGCGATTCATTTGCAACGCAGTTTTTCAGTCCAAAAAGAATTTCTGAAGAAAATGAAAACTGCATTATGTAATGCGTTATATATGTCTACCTAACAGGACAGATTTTTGGAACCAAAATTCAGGGCCTAAAGTTAAGCTTCTGTATTCATATGCTAGTAACTAAATTGCTTTCCAAACAAATAGGATTAATTTGTTCTCAATGTCTTGAGTGATTCAGAAATTGATCTTCAGACTTGCAAGGTGGGTTTCTTGAAATATAGCTATATTTCAGTGAGCATGCTAAACTCTTCTTTGAGTCAATGAAAGCCAGTAAAAACAATATTAATTAGAATTTATAAGATATTCTATATTTAGATGTATTATATTGAAGAAATAGTAGGTCAGAGGAACAAGCCCTAAACTTAATCGATTATACTAAGATATGCATTGCCTTTAAACAAAATCTATATAGCTAGCTCAGACACTTCTATTACAGACAAATAGGGCAAGATTGAACTGCCAAAGCATGGTTCCCTAATGCCATCTCAGGGGTCTCAGGGAATTCAAGGCATCTGCAAGAGGTTTGCAGGAACTGTGGAATTTCAATGCCCAAGTATCAGCTTGGGACACCCAATAACAATTCAAAGACCCCAAAACAAATCCCACTCTTAAAACCTAGAATCATTGTTTCCTAAAAATCTTTGCGAAAATTATACTTAATTTGTTTCTACCATTATGGCAAAAAAAATAGTAAGCTTTTTTCCTGAAGTTTACAGGATAAATGGAGATCAACAAAAGAGGGGAGTGCAAGGAGCTCCTATTTATGCATACAGTGAACCACTTTACACTTCTAAAGATCACTCAGATTTGAGTCTGGAGAGAGCAAAATGAAGGTGATATTGCCTTCTTTTTGTACATTACAAGAGCAAATTACGATGTTACTTTTCTGTTATCATACATTAAGATGTCAAACAAAACCATAAAAATGTTAACTGTTTAACTTAAACTATACCAAAAAAATCATGCACTGGGAACTCTGCTTTACTGTGCTGTGTGATATCAGTGGTCATTTAGTGGATGATTGTCTTTTTCACACGGTATGTTGCATAGAGAAAAATGCCATTATGGATAGTAATACAGCATATGACCACACACCACATCTAATGATATGTATAAATATATATACTAAATTCTAGAACTTCTGAAAATATAATACTAGACATGAACAAAATACTTAAAGCACAAAGCCTACTCATTATTACCTTGTAGAGTTTTGTACTATAACCTCAGGGGCTGGATAGATTTCTACACTGAAACTCCCAGAGAAAGAAAAAGGGTAGAAAATGAATGTGCACATATATACATATGCATAAATATATATAGATACAACTGCATACATATATAGACAACAACTTCAAAGGCACCCTGTTACTGGTAAATAACTTCCTTTTATTCCTTGAGCTCTGCTCAGCATGGAAGATTTCATGCAGTTTCAAACTACATGGAGGTAAGCCAAAAACCTGCATCTGTTTTGGGCACCCCAGCATCAGGATAGTGCAAAAATGTGAACAGAGCTCCAGATGGTCTGGGGTTCTCTGGTATCAGATGCTTTCTAATGTGGTATCAAGACCTAAGTTTGATCGGTTACAGCAGACTCAATTTGCTAGATTAGTAGAAAATTACTACAGAAACACTGATCCAGACTGGGAATTTCTTTGGGTTTGGATCTGTGTGATAAAAATGTGATGTTTCCTGTAAGTGGTGGACCCATTGCAAATATTCATAGCAATTGCATACAGTAAATTGTCAGGCTGCAGTTAATTCAGAAATCCAGGTAAAAATTACAAAATCTATTTTGTCATTCATGTTAACTAGTAGCCCCAGTTGGGAGACTAGACAATTATCCATAGCATAGAACTCAGAGAAAATTGTTCTAGCTTGACTAAATCCCCAAAACAAATCTCTCCTACATGACTATGCAACATGGCATAAATCTAGGAACTACAGACAAGGACAATAATGTATTTCAGGATTTCAAGGAACGAATATTACAAGAGACATTTCAAAAGAGCAGATGGAATAGTGAATAATGGAATCAGTAGGTAGCTACACTGGATACACAGAGAGAACGGTTGGACTAAACTGTTTGAATTTGCTCTTTTGAATTTGTTTTTGTTTCCCACACGCTTAAACCTGAATAACCATTGTTCTGAGTAGGGTTGTAAATATATATCTGCAACTGTCTTGTTGGAAGCACTTGAAGTTGTAACTGGCCCAATCTTGGATGTAGCAGCTATTTCAGGATTGTGTTTAGAATTAATTACCAGTGAAGTGCATTCCAGTAGCAGCAGGGGGTCTGCTTAGTTGTTTCTGCATCATCCACGGAGTTGGGTATGACTATTATCAACTTTTTATTTCCTCTAATCACCCACCTGCACAAATAGACTTTGGAACTGCTTCAAGCTTGCATAACCCTTGTAATACCAGGCAACTGTCTGGAAAAACATCTCTCATTAAGTACTAATGAGAGATGATGGGTGATTTCCACCATTTCCTGAGTAACCTTTTGAGACTGCCTCTGCAAGCTGTTGATGTCTAATTGAGCATTCAAAAACAATGCCATATACTTACTTTTTCTGTGAAATGAGGGTTTTGTTGGCTTTTCTATGTTTAAAAGGTTTGCAGTGAAATGACTGCACTTGCTTATGACAGATATTTCATAGATTTCAACATCTGCCTTGTCTCAGCATGTAGTCATCATGTTTCTGGGACTGCAATGAAAAGCCCAGGGTGTAGTTACAGGTGCCAAAATATTTTTGTTTATTTCAGTCATTCATTAAAAACTGAAATGCCTAGTAATCTTATGAAACAAAACATCCTCCAAAAAAATGATACATATTGTGGGTGTTTGTGCTTATTTTTAAATTTAATTCATCAGTGAGATGCTACTGAATGCTATCATATGCGTGCCTTAGTATTTCAAAGGGCTTCTCCTGTAATCCAAGAATCACCAAACTGCTGGGCAGAGAAAATATTGCAAATGCAATAGATGATTAGGGTACATTTTTAAATTATCTCAGAATATAAACTGCAAAAGCTGATTAGACTAAGTGCTCTCAAACCATTTAAATAATACTGATGATAGCCAGACTCCCTGGGGTTCAAACTCAGTGAATAAATAATTTACGCCATCTTGAACCTCCCAATATACATCTATCTTTAGTTGCAATGAATGCAATTTATGGACAAAACCTGTATTTTCATGAGCTTCAGTTCTTCTTAAGTATCAATTAGTGGAGAAAGCTGTTTTATCAGAACACTGCAGTCAAAAATATAGTCAAAACATTTTAAGGCCAGAGAGCTAGAAAATGTCCCATTAGCCAGTTTACTTAAGGTATTTAAATTTTTGAGCAACTTCTGAGAGCTCAATTGTTACTCTGAAAATTGACATTTTTGTATGTAACATATACTTCCATAGAAAAACGTATTTTGTTCCAAACTAGAAATTTATATTTTTTACAGTGTAACGGTATTCTCATTAAGCAGAAAGAACTTGTCCAGCAGATAGTGTGCACTACTAATACAAAGCGAGAATTCAGGGAATCTTAAAAGTCTCTGCTGTTAATTTTGAAAGCAATATGGAAACATCTGTACCAGGGTAGACCAGCTATGTTGTCCAATATGTTGCCCTGATAATGTCCAAATGATTCAAGAAAGATAAAGGAAATACTGTGGATAATTTTGGAACAACACAATCCAGTTTACACCCATTAATAGCTAAGTGGTGACACTACAGCACTAGAGCTTTTAGTAACTAAAGTCAAATAACTTGATTGTATTTTTTCAATTCTAAAAAATCTTATTTGATAATTAACACCCCATGTATTGCTTTGCATGTTTTTATTTAAGCTTGGCATTTTCTTCTGAAAATACTCAAATTCTACCCTTTTTGCTAATATTCCTGCATTAATTTATTTTCTATCTGCTGAAATTTAGAGGAAATTATATGTTACAACAGTATTGTGTATTTATGCATTATTAAGCTTACCTTCTGACTGACAAAGCAGGATTTACATTACTTCTGCTCTGAGTGTTTAGAGTCTTCTATACACTTCAGCATATTTCATTTAGTTAATGTCAAAGTGTGCAGCTTGCCTCAGTGGTTTTCTCTTCTTGTTTGGGTTTTAGATTGTCTAAGATCCACAAGCTAGGTTTGCAGATTTCTTAAAATTCTTCCTATTGAATGTTCCCACTAAAGCAACCTGCTACATTTCTTATAGAATCCACAGATAAAGAGTTCAGATAGATCCTTGGAGGTTTTGAGAGCTGCAGTTAACTATCTAAAGGAATGATAAAGAGTGCACAAAACTTTACATATATTAAAGAGGTATGCTATTTGTATTTGCTACTGATAGCAAATGAATAAATCAAAATTTCTGGACCATACAGCTTTGGCCCATCTGTTTTATGTAGAGCCAAATCAGTATATTCAGACAAGAAGAGATATTCCAGCACAGTGGGGCAGAAATGAAGTAGCTGATCACACCCAACCACTAATACCAAAAGAGAGATAGTAATTAAGTAAAAGTATGCATTTCTGCCAAGTTTTATGGCTTAAAACTATTCAACATTCCTTGACTTCAACTCTCAAACTGCATTAAAGAATTACAATTAAATTACCATGGAATACATGTAAGTATTTAACCAAAACAAAAGGCAGGATTCACAGAATTCCTGTCACTCTTACTGCCAGGACTCTTAACCACCAACAACTTTGTATTGCAAATGTCATTATTCCATTAGAATGAGAGGCACAAATTTATTCCACATTGTGTTTATCAGGCTGATATCTAGTAGTTGGACAAGTAATTTTTACAATATATTGCTTTTTGTTTGCAATGGCTTCACGAGGTATTTAAAACTTCTATTAGATTTATCATTGGCAAATCCTTGTTTAAGTTATTACACATTGCACAAGAAAAACTCTGAAAGACAACCTATAAAAATGATCAGAAAATAATATTTTTTTTGCAAATTTTACTTACATAATATTCACAGAAAGTTTTTGTATTTTTTCCTCATGATGTAAGACAGAATTAGATATCAAAACCATGGAAATGTTCTCAGAGAAAAATTTAGTTTCAATACTAGCAGTACTGATAACAAATTGGTTTTAATTGTGCTATATTATTTAATACATTATTTAAGTGTCTTGTAGCAGGGAAGAAATGATGAAAAAGGACATGATGTGAACAGCTGGAAAGCTGTTTTTAGCATCCTTATACAGAACAGATAGTACTGCATTCAATGATATTTCAGAAAGATATTATAGAAAGAATATAGAAAGAATAATACACCCTGCCCTAGAGCAAAAAATATGAAATGGTCCTTCCAAAGACTTTTCTTTCTTTCTGGAAACAATAAAACAACTGAGTGTGAAAATATTCTTTCATATGGTTTTTCCAAATCTGCAGTATTTGAAGTCATATCAGAAAAAAAAAAGGAAACTACTTGTTTGACACCCTGTTGAAGTAGAAAATTATTCTATCATTAGATGCTAGTAAGAACATGCTGCATCTATATGTTTGTGGATTGGCAATACAAACCCATTCTCATTGTATTTCAGAATACAGCAAAATCCTACAACTCTTGCACACTTCAAATTTCCTTTTGAGGTGGCATAAAAATGAAAATGTTATAAAAGGAACAAAACCGAAATCTCTGTAAAGTAATAGAAGGAAATTTTTTGGCAGCAAGCTACACACTGCCATCAGGACTAGCAGATGCAGAAAGGGAGACAGAAGCAGAGAAAATGGAAGTAAAAGAGTGTTTTTTATTTAACTGAAAATAGAACAGGAGGGAAAATCTTTTTTTTTTTTTTAGAGAATGCAATACTGATTACCTTCACTAGGAATCAATGTTTTTGTATTTTATAATCATCTCTGATACTGAAAAAAAAACAAATAAATCTGTTCATTATGTACAAAAAAGGTTTATTTTAGCATTTGCTTAATATTTTCACTAATATTTTTATTTTAACAAAATTTTGCAAGCCATGCCAAGATCTCTGCTTTCCAAATGTATTAAAGTTAGTAGAAAAGTTTATTTTAAAAACCCATAAAAAATATCATATTCTCATGAAAAATTGAGTTTTCAGTAGAATGCAAATAAAAGTATTTAAATAGTGAATACAATAACTTAAATTTTTCACAAAATTACCACATTTAAGTTGTTACTTACTCAAGAATTAAAGACAGCAGAATTAGAATATTATTTTTTTTTCATCCTAAAAGATAAAAAAGTCAGATCTGATTCAGGTCAATGCTGAAGTAAAATTATTAGTATACATGCTGAGTTGATTTTGATATAAGCTATATTATAGCCAAATTTTGATGCAGTCAGTCACAAAAAACCTTTTTAAAGACTATCAGTCAGAAGGGCCAGCAAAAATTTTTCAGTTTGTTTGGAAGTGGATAGCTGGGTCTACTAGAAATGTAGAAAAGAGAGCAAGGTTACCAATTGTATTCATATCAAAGCCAGTGACTCTTGACTACAATAGCTGAAAAAGCACAGTAACTGTGTGCCAGTAGATGATCCCTACAGGGAAGAAACAATGGCAAGCAGGGAGAGGGGAACAGGTAAAGCTATGATCCAGAGACCTCAGCAACTGCCTGTTAGCAGAGCCACCAAATCAATGTATAAATGCAGTGTATAGCTGTCATGAATCTTTTGACAAATTTTCAACATATAAAACCTGATTTAAGTTTAATTAAAATTGATAAAGCCAAACTGATTTTCTTAGGGAAATGTATCATTTTCAGGATATTTCAATCAGAAATAATTCTTGGAGCAAGCAGGTTGGAAGTCCTGGTGTGTGTTTGCAAGAAAGACTAATGGGAAAAAAAAAGACAAAGGCTGCAGGGCGGGTATCCCACAAAGCTTTTTGGTTCCTCCCAACTTCTAACATGGAGTAAGATTCAACCTGAAAAGCTATGTAGAAAATCCAATTTAAAGTTTGTAGAAAATTCACAGGTGCATCAGGAGACATGTAATATTAACTAAATGCCTACTGAAGATTTCCATGCAGTGCTATACGCATTACACAAGCTTATGTTCCTCTAGAACATACCAAATGCAGGTAAAATGTAAACAAATTTATGGTAAAATGAAGCTTTACTACTACCACTAATTGTAGCAATTTGACAGGCTTTACAACAACATTATTACTCATATATCTAGTAAATTATTGCCACTTATAAAAGATACTATAAGTTACATCTGCTCAATTATAAAACAATCTCAGAAGCATTTTGAAGTGTAGTATTACCTACTGAAATGGAATATGTTGTCTATGGTCTATGTATATTTCAACCCTGTCTCAAAAGTACTTGCAAAGGCTGCTGCAACTAATAGTCATTTAACAAAGAAAAACTCAAATCCCGCTAAATAATATTTGCATATGAGCTTTAAAATGCAAAGTACATCAAAATAATTGTTTCTTTGAATTATTGTCTTGATTTGAAAAGAGGGTTTTGTCTGACAGCATGCAGTCAAGTGTATAATGAGATGATTCTAGATGATAATCACACTGGGGTGGATGAAACTATGTGTTGGTCAGAATGCATGCACTTTGATGAGCACTCATTTGCAAAAATTACCCCAAATTCCTGTTAAAGGTATTTTTTTTTAATTCTTTAATGAATAATAATAATAATAAAAAGTAATGAATCATCAGAAAATGTTTAACATATGTCAAGCAGCACTCTTTTTTCTCATTTTTGCAGAGAAAATGTAAGCTACTCCTTTGGAAAGCGGAATTACTTGAACAATATAAACATATTTACTGGAACATACTGGATGGGTAGAGACCTGTGTGTATTTTGATAACGAATTGGTGACGTGGTATCAGTCATTCCCATGTGCTTAAACTTCAGAAATGACAGAGTATTTTTAAGAATAACATTTCATTGTTAAGGATGTTATCAGAGGTGTTATCCAGAGGAGCAAATGATGGGGAGCAATTATCTTAATTATATACTAAAAACCTGTTAGAGGGATGATAAGGTTGTAAAGGAAAGTACATTAGAGCTGTGATATGTAGGAATTGACGTGGCTTTTGCAACCTCAATTCAGCCTCCTGTGCATATGCATTCTGAAGTCTTCAATTATGATTATAATGCCATTCCTCCACAAGACCCCTCTACTGCATCAAGGACATAAAGGAGTGGGAGAAATGGACAATGGAACAAATCAAATCACAGCACATTACTCTAGAAAAGTGGCAGGAGAAAAAAACATTATAAAACAATATAGATGCATATTTTCCCTAAATATCAAACCGAAACTCATATGAAAATATGTTCATATGAAAATATCCAAAAAGTATGTTAAATGATAGTTACTAAAGCTAGAATTTTTTAATTAACAGGTCTATCTAATTTATATCCAAGAGTTGAAAAAGATCCAGCAAGAAGTTATCTCAACAACAAGTTGTTTCTTAATAGCCCTTGGAATATTGATAAGATTTGAGAAGACTAAAAAGAAGCTAATGGAATAACCTTAGTAGTTAAAGGCTTTCAACCTGACTTCAGGAATAATGGAATAGGTGATATGGATCACCATTAATAAAAAATGAAAGGGGCATAGTTCATGCAAATTAGCATTGCTTCAGAGAAACCGGATTTTTTTATTTAACTTGTTTTTTAAATTAAATTATAAGTTTGTTCAGTAAAAGTAAGTAATTTGACATTCACTTTTATAATACATTTGGATTTATATTAGAAATGAGTTAATAAAATTTATTAAAGTGGTCTATGTTTGCAGCTGAGGTGATTTAAAAAAAGTTAATAATGAATGGTTCCAGATGTATGTGCAAGAAAAGTATCCTCTATATATATCACTCACTTGCTCTTTACAGACTACCCAAATGAAAAAGAAGGTAACAGTTTTATCCATCTTTTCCTAAAAATGCCATTGGGGGTGGGAAGAGGGCCAAAAAGCCTGTATAAACCTTGTTTTTCTAAATACTAAATGCTCTAAATTCTCTAAATGCTTTTTGTTGGGATTCTGAAAGGTACCAGTTAAACAGGCAAGAATCACTCGAGAAAGCACGGCACTAGGAACAGTGATCACTGAATATTTTTACTGCCTGCTTCTCAGTTTGTGACACTGTCATGGTTAAATAGGGACCTTTTGCTGGATCTCACAAACAAAAGGAGAGTCTACAACCTTTGGAAGAGGGGGCAGGCCTCTCATGAAGATTACAAAGAGGTAGCAAAGTTATGCATGGAGAAAATTAGGAGAGCTAAAGTGCAGCTAGAGCTCAACCTAGCTACAGCTGTTAAGGATAATAAAAAATGTTTCTATAAATTCATTAATAACAAAAGGAGGATTAGGGAAAATCCCCCTCCTTTATTGGATGCAGAGGGAAACATAGTCACAAAGGATGAGGAAAAGGCTGAGGTGCTCAACGCCTACTTTGTGTCAGTCTTTAGCAGTGGAACTAGCTGTTCCCTGAACACCCAGCCTCAAGAGCTAGGAGACATGGAGAGGAAGCAGAATGGGGGCATCACAATTAAAGAAGAAGAGATCAGTGCCATGCTATGCCGCCTGGATGCACATAAGTCTATGGGACCAGATGGGCTACACCCAAGAGTGCTGAAAGAGTTTGCAGACGTGCTTGCCAAACCACTTTAAATCATTTACATCAAGTCGTGGCTAATTGGCGAGGTCCCAATGGAATGGAGGGTGGCAAATGTAACACCCATTTACAAGAAAGGCAAAGAGGAGGATCCAGAAAACTATAGACCTGTCAGTCTGACCTTGATACCAGGAAAGGTATTTCACATTGACCAGGACTGCTTAAAGTGGAAGAACTATCATTGAAATCTTCTATTGTTCACCTTGTCTAATTTATTCATTTGTTCTATTATCACATTTATAATTTCAGTCACACCTTCATGAAAATGGTGCTTATTTTGCACCACAGGAGTTAAAATTTTATTTTTCATCTCACTTTGTAACTTCTATCAAAAAAAGCTGATTCCCACATTGTACAAGGAACTGAAACAATAAAGAGTGAATATATTTTCTTCTTTAAACATTAGATAGGGGATATATACACTGTTGGTATAACTCTACTGATAGCAGGCTACAGTCATACCAAGAAAGAGTATGGAAAAGAACCTGTATACATAAAGTGCATATTGATCACACAGATCTGTTTCTTAGGTAATAGCAGAAACCTGTCTTACCTGAACTACTTAGGAATGGACTTCACTCTAGAAAAAAATTTCTAGCTGTCTGAAATTTACCCAAGATAATATTCACTCTCTGAAATGCATCCAAGATAATTAAAATGGGTCATAGCATTCACATGCTGTCAGAATGTGATCTTAGGGAGGTAGCTAACTGGGGAGAAATCAGAGATGCACACTGCATTGACCCATCCGCAGCCACTTCTAACTACAACACTCTTACAGTAACTTAAAAGGTATCCTCTCCTGATTTCAGATGAAATCAGAAAAAAAAACAGAAAAAATATTCCCACAGACAATACCTCATTTTTCATCTTACAGTACAAGACACACATTTTTGCTGATCTCATATCAATACTTAATTGACTAATTTCTAATTTTAATAAAGAACTTTCTTTTTGAAGAAGATATATACAGTGAAAATCTAAACCAACTGAAATTAACAGCAAAACATGCCCTAACATCAGTGAGGTTAGGAATATATGCCAGCCTCTGAGATTCAGATCACTTGAAGACCTCCTGGTCAAAACCAGTAGATTAATAACATCTGCCAACAAAAGAGTAATCAACATAGATTCAGAAACGCAGGTGAGCTGTGCTCCTCTAATATATATAGTAATAAATAAGGTAATATAAAGCATCCTAATTGTACTCCAAGAACTATGCTGATAACATCAGAAATAGAGAAATGGGTATGAAAATGTTATTATGATAAAACAGAACTCCCAAGCTGCCCATATTTGGGGGATTTTTACTTAGATAAAATACATAGAACTATAAAATGCCAGAAAATACTTCAAAGTAGAAAACAAATTATAAATTTATAAATCATACTATAGGAACAACTATATTAACAAACAATCTCCAGGCATAATTTTCAGATATCTCTTCTTTTACATTTTTGAAAGGCACTCAAAACAAGTACTAGCTGTACTAAAGAAAAACCAACAAATACATGATAGAATAGCTATTGTATATTTTATTCTTCCATCAGCACTCCCTTCACTGTTATTAAAATGCCACGTGAAATTAAAAAATCCAAATTGCAACCATATGCTAGTACATTAGACAAAATTGCTTCTGATAAGAAGTGTGCATTCTATATTGTGGCAGTAGGAATGACAAATATGAAATGCGTCATCACTGAAACTCAGTCAGAAGGTTAGTTTGGTTTCCAACATATCGTGTTCTAGCAGAGATTTGTATCTTGAAGCTCTGAATGTAATCCTTACATCTTTATAAATTAACCTGTTAAAACAAGTAAATTGATCAATAGTGTACCATAGCCAAATTCTCTCCATATGGCTCAGACACAAGTTAAAGGAAGACAAAGGAGAGCAGAGAAGTAGTATGTATAGGTCTTACAGCTAAAGCTAGGCATCATATTTCACTATAATTTATTGACTGAAAAATACAGTTGAAGATTGATAATTTTCTATTTTCACTTTAGAGTAAATTTCACCAAAAAGCAGGTAAATACCCAGAAAAACCAAAAATATTCTCACCTGGACTAAATAACATTTAATAGAAAAATATATCTTTTTTTGGTTTGACCACTTCAGGTCTTATCATAATCCTTATAACTTCACTTTCTCTTCTTACAAAGAAAAAGGGAAGGATATTAGGTCACAGTATGTAGACAGTACCATCCAGATTTCTATAGAGGCCAATACCTTAAATGGATACATACATACAGAAATAAGACAAAATAACTTGAAGATACTACGATAAAGCATAAACACTTTTGGAAGACTTCTATGCAACACTTTATCACCCTTTGGGGTCCTCTAGTCACCATGACAAAGCAGTACATATAGACATGCTTAAGGGCAACAAGTGATTTGCAGAATCATGCAGGAGCTGCCCAGAATTGCTTCTTGAAGAGTTGCTGGAGAGCTCTGACTTATCCAAAGACAGTATGTTTGGGTTACTCTGTCTTGACTTCAGTTGGCCATGAAGAAACTGAGGTTGGAAATAAGCTTCCATAGAACTCAGTGGTTCTGAAACAGAATTCTATTCAGATGAGCAGACCAGCTGTTACTCTCAGTAACAAAGCCCCAGCTATTTTTAAGATGTATCTTGAGATGTTTATTAAAAGAACTACACAAAGGCTAGAGTCTAAGTTTTCTCCCTTGAAAGGGAGTGTCCTCATCATGTCAGGGCACTGTGAGATGCTTTTACTCATTCTTCTCATGGCTTATCAATTTTTTTCTGTGCTAAAGGTAAAGGGGGATTAGACTGTATGAAACACTCTGAGAACTAGGAAATTTTACTTAATACTGGGAGTATTTCTCTAATGCCACTTAAAAGAGAAACCACTTGCTACCTAAGAAAGACTTCAGCTATTAGGTTGTTATGGAAACACAAGCCTCTTCTCTCAGTTATCTACTCCACCAAACTGATGCGTGGCTCACATTATGATACACACCTATGCTTTATGTTCCTTATTGAGAAGCTCTGAGTAGCACTTCACTTCTCACTCAACATACAGATAGATTATACTCCTTGAAGATACTATCTCCTTGACTGACAGATGGAAGAATAAAGAACATTGATTATCATTCATACATCACATCACGCCCTGAGGCATGAAAAAGCTCTGATGGCCCTGACCAGCCTTGTATTGTTCTCAATTCACATCCCACCTCCTGGAGACACCATTTCAGTTCAGTCTGGGGCCTTTAGTTCCTGTCTGAGCTATGCAGAAGGAGTAACCATCTTGAGCTGATGTCTGTGCATCCAGACCCCAATTCATGAGCTGGCTTCCCAGCTTGACCTCAGACCTGCTCTTGTCATCATGAACCTTCCTGCCCATCACTGGACCTAATTCTGACCTACACATTGATTTGAAGACTACAAAGATGCTGTAAGGCTATGTAGGGAGAAAATTAGAAGGATCAAAGCCCAGCTAGAATTTAACCTGGCTTTAGATGTTTAGAACAATAAAAAGAGTTTCTATAAATATATTATTAACAAAAGGAGGACTAAGGAGAATCTCCATCCTTTATCAGATGAAGGTGGTAAGGATGAGGAGAATGCTAAGGTACTTAATGTCTTCTTTGCCTCAGTCTTTAGTAGTAGAGATGGTTGTTCCTGCGTATGCAGAACCCTGAGCTAGTAGATAGGAGTGGGGAGCAGAATAATGGCCCTGTAATGCAAAGAAAAATGCTGAGGGACCTGCTCCAACATTTGGACATATGGGATTGGATGGGATCCACCCAAGGGTACTGAGGGAGCTGGCAGAAGTGCTCACTTTCCATCACTTACCAGCAGTCCTGGAAAACTGGGGAGGTCCCAGTTGACTGGAATCTAGCAAATGTGACGCTCATCCACAAGAAGGGCTGGAAGGATGACCCAAGGAACTAAAGACCTGTCAGTCTGGCCTCAGTGTCTGGAAAGGTCATGGAGCAGATCATCCTGAGTGCCATTATGTGGCACATGAAGGACAACCAGGCAATGAGGCGTAATCAGCATGGGTTCATGAAAGGCAGGTCCTGCTTGACTAACTGATCTCCTTCTGTGACAAAGTGACCCGCTTGGTGGATGAGGCAAAGACAATTGATATTGTTAACATGGACTTTAGAAAGGCCTTTGACACCGTTCTCCTGGAAAAACTGCTGCTGATGGCCTGGATGGGTGCATTCTTCACTGGGTAAGACTGGGTGTACCCTTCAGTGGAGGGCTGGGCCCAGAGAGCGGTGGTGAATGGGGTTAAATCCAGTTGGTGGCTAGTCATAAGTGGTGTTCCCCAGGGCTCAGTTTTGGGGCTGGCTCTCTTTAATATCTTTGCCAATGATCCAGACAAGGGGATTGAGCGCACCCTCAGGAAGTTTGCAGATGATACCAAGTTAGGTGGGAATGTCAACCTGCTTGAGGGTAGGAAGGCTCTACAGAGGGACCTGGACAGGCTGGATCAATGGGCCAAGGCCAATGGGTTGAGGTTCAACATGGCCAATTTCTGGGCCCTGCACTTGTATCACATCAACCCCATACAGTATTACAAGCTTGGGGAAGAGTGACTGGAAAGCTGTCCAGCAGAAAAGGACTTGGGGGTGTTGGTCAACAGCCAGATGAATATGAGCCAGCAGTGTGCACAGGTGGCCAAGAAGGCCAACAGCATCCTGGCCTGTAGCAGGAACAGCGTGATGAGTAGGACTAGGGAAGTGATGGTCCCACTGTACTCAGCACTGGTGTGGCCCCGTCTTGAGTCTAGTTTTGGGCCTTTCACTACAAAAAAGACTCTGAGGTGCTGGAGCATGTCCAGAGAAGGCCAAGAAAGTCTGTGAGGGGTCTGGAGCACAAGTCTTATGAGGAGCAGCGGAGGAAACTGGGGTTGTTTAGTCTGGAGAAAAGGAGACAAGGGGGAGACCTTATCTCCCTCTACAAGTACCTGAGATGAGGCTGTAGGGAGGTGGGGGTCACTCTGTTCTCCCAAGTAACAGGCAATAGGACAAGGGGAAACAGCCTCAAGTTGCACCAGAGGAGGTTTAGACTGGATCTTGGGGAAAATTTCTTCACTGAAAGGGTTACTAAGCATTGGAAGAGGCTGCCCAGGGGAAGTGGTTGAGTCACTCTCCCTGGCAGTACATAAAAGATAGGTAGACGTAATGCTTAGAGGTATGGTTTACTGCTGGTTTTTGTCTGTGTTACGTTGATGGTTAGACTAGACGATCTGAAAGATCCCTTCCATCCTACACAATTTGATGATTCTATGACTTTCTAGCTTGATTTCAGATCTACTTCATTGGCACAAACTTGTTTGATGATCTGGCCTCTTGAACCTGGCCACGATCACTGGCTCTGTCCTGCTCACAAGTGGTGAGACAGGGCCCTGACTTGCGAGGCCCTTGCCCTGTAAGCCATAGTAGTCCCCTTCACTCCTGCCTCCCCATCCCTGAAGGAGCAGATGGCCCTTGCTGCTCCCTAACACAACAGGCCTGTGACTTAGTACTTAGGAAATTCAACACTCATGGCAGCTAGGTGGTAATGAATTTGATTATGTGCACCATAATATCAAACACTTTCACAGACAATGAGCTGCTTCAGAAACGTTAGTGTCAAATTAGGCTAAATTTCATAGACTTTAGCTATTTTCAGATGATTCCTGGAGAAACTGGAAAATCATGGCGTAGACAAGTGTACCCTCCGCTGGATTAAAAACTGGCTGGATGGCCGTGCC
>JAOQGH010000001.1:50359016-50396038 GCA_025769975.1 Gallinago jamesoni
GTTTGTTTTTTAATGTGGTTGGACTCGATGATCTCAAAGGTCCCTTCCAACCACTAAGATTCTGTGATTCTGTGATTGCGGTTACTCCACTTGATAAGAGACTCTCTCCTTTATTATGTTCTTCTCTCTACACAGCTAAAATGATCTTTCTTGATCACTGAAAGTATTTAATCCTGGGGAATTAGACTGTAGGTCATGTGTTTAAGTGCACTATATCCTGCTATCTCTGGTTTAAAAGGCATGCTTAAAAGAAATATAGCTCTACTAGCAGTCCTGTTTGAAGCAATTTGGATGAGTGGACTTCAGAAAGGTTACTGCATGATCCTTCAGATCAATTATAGTTTCAAAACGATGAAGCATGGGTGACTAAGGCAAGCCTCTTGAATTTCTATTCATCTGTGCAATTTTGTATATCTGGCAGTGTGATGGTTCCTTCTTGTGGCTGCTTTGCACTGGTTTGCTTATACCTAGAAAATATCTGCACATAAGTGAAGGTATAAATTCATTAAACAGGAAAAGATGTATTTGTTACCTTAGTCTCAATCTGGAGAATTGAAATGTCCAAATATTCATGATAAGTGCTGTGAAGATTTGTTACTGAAGTCAATCAGAAACTGATGACCTGACAAATAGCACTTTATTTACCAAGCCAAATATTTAATGGCTTAAGAAACTATGTAGAAGATTCATACTTTAATTTTGATAAAAATGTTATCACACCTAGGTTATTTTTCAATTCAGTTTTCTGAAGAACTGTCTCCAAGACTTCTGTATGAGACTGCTGACAGTGTTATACACAAGAATGCAAGCAGAGGTGGGCTGACACACTGACTACAAATTTTCAGGTTTATTTTCACTATAATAACAGGAGAGGGATGCCAGGCTGAGAAAGCAAAGAAAAACCCTAATGTTGCAGTAGATAGGCCAGCTTGGGGGCAGTTTGATATGTTGTAATAATGCAGTGACAAACATTTTTTGTTAGTTTCCCTGCTGTGATTACGAAGCTATAAGAAAAAGGTATCATTAATTACAGGTTTATTATCTTGTATGGTCCTCCTTACAAATTACTGGCATTTAAGTGGAAATTGAGGAATTATTCTAAATGACAAAAACATCATGACTGACAACAGCAAGATTTCTCCAAAGTACATTTAGACAGGTAGATGACCAGAATAGCTGCTAAGATATCTCTTCCTTTATGTTTCAACTCCTTGCCTTGTGTTTGCCTGCTACAGGCTAGTGGCAACACATCACGTAGCTAAGGATGTTTTTATCGTCTTGACAGAAGCCATACCTTACATGTAACTGGGTACAGCAGTTGCACCAGAGCTATCTTTAAAATTGCTGACTTGGGAATGGCTGACTGTGTGGTGACTGAGAGCTCAGCATAAGTAAAGCCCCTAAGTATTTGCCTTATTTCTGAGCTGGATTTTGCAGCCCACACTGAGTTCCACATTGTTACACCTGAGCTGTTTCCAGAGTTGAAGATGGCTCAACTCTGGAACTCATCTCCTCAACCTGCAGCCACAGTACAGCAGCATAACTAGAAAAAATAGATCCTTGAACTAGAACTCCCTTGCCCAAGGATGATTTTCATGCAGTTTACAAATGGCAATCTCTCTTCTTTTTATTGAGATGCTGTGTTAAAACCTTTGTTAATCTACATGGACAGATCACTTTTTCCAAAAGAGGATTTTTTTCTCTACCAAGTAATTAATGAAAAATAACATTTGAAAAGTCCTCTCTAATTCCTAATGATACTCAATGAGACCTAAAAATATCTTAAGTAGTACTGGCCATCGTTCACTATTATTAAAAAATTAGCATGTAAAATGCCACCTTGTCTCACTTCTAGGGAGTTCTGCAGTAGAAACTATAGAGGCATATGAAAAGCAATATGATCTCTCTATTGGTTGTGGACACAGACTTAACAGCAATGAAAAAAAATTATTTGTAAACATTTCTTTAATGTAGCTCAGATTTCATTCAATATTTCTGCCAAATAAAGGGTATGACATTATGAGGTGCAAGAATAGAGTATGGCACAAAATGTCCAAGCTATTAAGGATGCAAGTTACGTCTGTAATGGTTTTCAAAAGCACAAGCCAATATGCAACATGGTGCTTGCACCTAAACTTCTGTTACCAGTATTCTAGACAACAGATAACTGATAAAAAACCCACTAACTTCATGATACTTCACAATGCCTACTTAAGCATTAGAATTATCCAGTGCCTTGAGCTTTAGCCATTTATTAAAACTTTACACCTTTACCGAAATGATTTGCTGCTACAGTTCACAAAATTTAATTATATTCTTAAGATTAAAAGAGCAATACTAATGTATGCCTTATGAACGAATAAAATTTTATGGTTATTTTTCAAGGTTAAATATGTCATGTGATTTCTTTCTTTAATGGAGGGGCAGTCTAAAAATTAAAATGACTAGTAGAAATGTCTAGTTTAAGGAATAAAGATACTGTTCTGGAATAGCTCAATAGAAATATTAGGAAGATTGATTCATTAATTACAAAATTAATTTCATGAGATTGAGATAATTTTTTCTGCTAAGTAAAATATAAATTTGGATTTAAAATTTCATAAATCAAAGACTGCAGTATTTCAGAATATTCCTATCAAGTCTTAGCTGTTAGTTTAAAAGCAGAGATACTGAGACAGCGATGGTAACACACTCTGCCAACATTGTCCTGTCAATCTACAGCAGAAACAAAGAGCAGCTTAACTTGAACTCAGACACACATACAGTATTTTTCACTCTTAGGTCAGTCCTAATTAGGAGCAATTGTTTTAATTGCCAGGATAAACCAATAATGTAACTGTTCTTCTTCCTATATAAACCTAATTTCTTGCAAACAGACATAAAACACACAACATAGGATTTCAGAAGTGGAAGTAATAATCTTTATGACTACTTTTATTTTCTTTCTGTTCAGTTTTTCTCTCTTATATCTAGCAATCCTTTACCATTTGGTGCATGCAGTTCTCATCCCTGCTGTTCCCTACCAGTTCAAGAATAAGATTTAGGAAATTAAAAATAGCATGGACAACCAGAGCACAGTCTGGATTTTTCCCCAGTAGATCAGAGAATGATGTCTGACAAGGTGACTGTTCCCAACCTGTTAGTTTACTGGCAGGGCAGATAATAGTTACATGCAGCTCTACAGCTTGAAAGGCCAGCCAGAATGACCTTTCCTCTCAATATAGGAAAGGAGAATTTTCCATCACTGAGTACAATCAGTCTCACTTTTGCTGCCAAGAAGCAGTAATGTCAATACAGTCGGGACAGTTGATCAGAGTGTCCTACCACCTAGGGAAAGGAGACTGACAGATGCAATTTTATGTACAAAGTGCTGCCTCATGCTCTGAAATGAACTCTACACATGACATAATACAGAAATTTGAAACAGTATTCCCAAATTCAGCATGTCTCAGTGATATTAAAACAGGGAAATTCAGGAAAAAAAGGCATGTAAGTTAGGTATCTGTTTTAAACAAATTATTTCTGTAATCATACATAACTTATTCAAGCAGTAAATCTGTATGAACTGAAGTGACAGGCTGACATTCACATACAATTATGCATAGTGCTGAGTACCTTAAAACAGTTGATTGTGACACTGTTGATTTCATTTGGGCCATTTGTAGAATAACAGCCAACAGGATTACAGATATGGCTTACAAGCCAGGCCAAGTTAGATAACAACTACATTTATAGCTAAAAATAAAATCACATTTTGGAATCCGCTTATATATACAGCCAAATGTTCTTCCCATTAAAATGCCAAGGAAAAGATCATAGTGGTACATGGAAACCTAAGACAGAAGAGATTTCAGTGTGTTTATATTTTAAACTCATTGACCTTGTTAGATTTATAAAGAGGATGGGTGCCCTCATGAATGTCTTACAGCTTCCTTTGTTCTCTGGGCCTCTGATGAACACCATATTTAACTACACACAAACATATTTCCAGATTAAGACCTAAATATGTCCCTTTTTTTCTGTTTTTCATACTGAGCTGTTTTTCATACTGATCTTAATGGACTTAATACACCCAAGAAAAATGCCTATGTCCAGCAGACAACACTCTTCCAAAGCCTGGTATTTTAACTAACAAAAAAATTTTTATACTAATTACAATGGAAAGCTTTGTAGTCAAACCCCATTACTATGGAGGCAGATAATGAACTCCCTCAGCCAATTTATGGGGTTGGGATATGGCAGTCTTCCCATTGCAATAAGTATGTTTATGGTGATTAATCAAGTAGAAGTCTGAAAAACAAGGATAATTTGGCATTTTTTTTACTGAAGGACAACCCATAATATTGTCCTGCACAGTCTGCTAATTTTCTAGATTATCAGAGCCAAAAAAACATCAAAAAGGCAAACAACCTGTTATGCAAGTATTCATCTGGATGTTCAAGTCAGACTCTGGTCCACTCTGTGCAACAATGCTATGAAGATACTGTCTAAATTTGTGCCACCTCTTAAGCCACTGTTCGTAATGCAGGTTTCCTCATGCCTTTGTTAGTCCAAACTTTATGGAGGGGTAAGAGGTATATAAGGTACATAAGATATAACTCTTCCAATACTAGTTCAGCTGCGAAATCAAGAAGGTGCTTCCTTTTAAACAGACTAGACAGGTAACATGATGTTAGTCAACAATCACCATTGTCATCATCAGTCATTCTTGTCCATTTCCCAAATCATGATTCATAGTCAAGATAGTACAGGTCGAAAAGTCAATTGCCTGTTTCAAATAGGTCTGTGCTGCTGAAAACTGTCATTTGTCAAAGCAGACTCTCAGACCAATTACTTACTGTGAAATGATTACATTCTGAAATTCCTGTACCAGGTGGTGACTAATGAAGAGTTCAAACAAGGGTAATGGAATAGAGCATATAAATTCGGAGAACATAAACAGAGTACTTACAGGTAATATCATTCATCTGACTCAGCATAATTCTATTGTTTTTTAACTATTGTAACTCATTGCTGTTCAAACCTGTATACCACAAACAGCAGACTGCCAAACTGTCATTTAATAATTCTATCAATTATCATTCACTGTTTCATTTTCAAAAATGGAACAGATCTTCCTTTATGTAACATGGTAATACACAGTGCTTTACATTTTGGATTAGCTGTATAATGTTCTTGCTAAGCACTTCATTAAAAAAACAGAAACAGGTTGCAGATTACTGAAAAAGGCTGGGCTTAAAGAAATTCAATTTCTAATTATTTTTTTCAATCTTATATTTATGTAGGAAGTTATTTAAACCTGTTTTGTTTTCCCCTCTAGACCATTTTGCTATTAATCTTCATTCTGATATTAAGCTCTTATGGTAGCTAATGGAGGACTATAATGATGTTGTGGTAAGTGAATAGAGTACTGTATTCTTCAAAATGCAAACCTATACTTTCTATATAAAATTCTATACCTCTGTAACATAACACTTACACCAAAGACTACGAAAAGGATTATTTGGTGACTTACCTGGTCTTGAGGAGGGAACTCTTGCTATCTCTAGGGAACAAGGTTTTTTGGTCACTGCTACATCTATCGAATCACAAAGACTGCTGTCATTTTCTGAAGGAACTGCATCCAGAGGTACAGAGGATATTGCTTCCAATGCATAACCTCTCTTCTTTGAATAAGATTCCTGAAATGCAAAAATTTAAGTAGGTAAGAGAGAGATTTCTCAGATGACAGAGGAGAAGAATGAGGTTCAATAACTCTAGCTCGCAGGGTTTAAAACTCAGCAAATTAAATACCACATTCTGCTGAAATCCAAATTGTAATGGACTGGAAGAATTACTTGCATGCTAGAGAATAACATTTCTCATTTCTTTAAATTTTTTGTGTAATATAGTTCTTGTTTAGTTACAGAAATGCCTCTATTCATCAAACTTTGTATTCAGCAAAAGCTCCAACATAACTGGTCTTGCAATATCTGCTTTGCTAGATTCTAATTTAGGGGATGTTCTTATTCAATTTTTTAAATTATATCTCATGAAAGTGACAATTACATTAACTTTTGCAATTACTTTCTCTTTGTGGATGATTTTACAATATGTTTATATTATATATAAGAAAGCTAAAGATATGCCATTTACATCTTGATGGCAGAATCCCAGGTTATGAATGAAGATGCATTGTTGCTCTGTATTTGAGTGAACAGCGACAATAAGGCGCAAGGTCCCTTAGGAGTGATACATACAGTGAATTCCCATCATTAGCAAATGTGGAGGGAGGAAAAAAGGGATTAGTCAAAAGTTTTGCCGGTACACTAAAATGTCCAGTCAAGCGGACTGTCTCTGCTTTAGAACATGAATAAGAAGACATCATACAGTTTCACCACAGTTTCTTGATTTGTGATTTGTTTTTTTAAACCCGGCAGAAAGCAATTGCATGGACAAAGACATATTTCCACATCTTTCTTACATTGGACATATGGATGCCTGGGAAAGTCAAGCACTCTGCAAAAATCAAATAAGATATAATAAAATGCAAAGGGCCAGAAAGCTCTGACAGTTAGATATTATCACAGCACTACTCAGAAATGATTGAAGAACATGACGACCAGAACAGCATATGGAGTAACAGTTTCTTCAACAAGAAGAACTCATACTGCCTGAGGTAAACTATGGCTGTAGATAACAGTACCTTTTTTAGGTAAATGATTTATATATACTGTTAGTGGATCATTACACTACTGAATTTTTGCAGTTTTTCCTGCTCATTGTGTTGTGACCTCATTTTTATGGGTTCATAATCTGGTAATAATTCAAGGCCTCTCAAAGCATAGGGTTGAGATGGCAGCAACAGGAGCTCCACTTCAAACTTCTACCTGATGACTTCAACAAAATTGAATTTTAAATCTTAGGTTAAACCACCACTGAATAAAGAACTTGAAAACAAATACTGGAAACAGTTAACAGGAAAAAATATACAAAATAAAATAAAGAGAATACTAAAAAACATTAGTAACAATGAGTATGTACTAGCAAACAATACAAGATTAGTCCTCAGTGTTCAAAATACATGCCTAAAAGAGGGGTGTGATTGTGTCTCTACCTTTTTTACCCTTTCCTGTTTATGTTTAGTCAGAGAACAAGCCATTTGCATTAGCAATCTTGCCAATATATACTAACTACTCTCAACTAGTGGTCTCTAAAGACATAACAAGGGATTGGAGTTTGTAAGTGGGCTTGCTGCAGTTTCAAATACAATTTTTAAATTTAAACCACCTCATTTCTTAAATGAAGTTAGTAGAAGATTATTCCTGCAGCCAACATCCTGTAGGAAAAAAAAAAAAAAGTGTTGCTTGTTTTATTTTTTTTTAAATCCCGCAAATCACACTTGCATAAAATGAAGTACGGATAATGAAAACAAGCTTACAAATACACAGTTTTATTACTGGAATAAATGTGCATGAGTTGAAACCTTAGGTTTAAATTAAAGAAGACTTTAAAAATAATGTAATTTAGAAATAACAGCACTTTTAACTCTGTCTTATATTCCTGCCTTTTTATCACAATACAGACAGAAAATATTTCTCCTCAAAATACACTGTGTAATGTGGAGGCATCAAAGCAGCTGAAGTGCAATTGCAGGGCAAGTGGATTCATTCCTACCTTAAAAAAAAAAAAAAAGAATTTTCTACCTTGTGCATTTAACTCTGCTGTTAAAAGACAGAGGCAAAAATTTATTTATCAAAGCAATGAATAAAATAGCAGACTTCAATTTAATTCTTGTAAATGCAAGTTTCTATAAGAGTAAGCCAGAATACCAAAACCCTAGCAATAGTAAATCTGCCTAGAGAAACCCATGAAGAAATACTGCAGCCTTAAAATTGTCACCGAACATCAAAATGAATCCCTGCTCAGCTCCTGAAAAACTCAGTCCAAAAAAAACAAACAACCCACATTAAAAAAAATGATATATGAAATATAAGGATAGAGGTTAGATCAGAATTTATGTTTACGTCACCCAGTATTCTGTCTACAAAGGCAGCCAACAGTACGGACCTGGAGAACAGTGAGACCAACATAAGACCAGGACAAACCTGTTGCAGTACATAGTCTCCTACTACCCTTTGAGAGCCCTCCACTTCATAATCAATAGGTGCTGACTTTCTTTTGCATTTCCACCAATCAAACTTTCTAAAATTGCCTTCTCTAGTTGCCTTTAGAGCATGTCACTTTTTACAGTCTGCACCCCATTCCATTTCCTCTGTCTTACCAAGTCTGACATCCCTAATTCTTGCACTTCAGAAGGCAATGAATGCTTGTTCTTTACATATCCTCTGCTTGTGATTTCAAAGAACCTCTATCACACTTCCCTTGTCCTCTCCTTTAAGGAATAAGAAGTTCTAATCTACTTATCCAACTGTTCCCGGCTTTTGACCATGCCTGTCACCCCTCACACTCTCAGTCTTCAGTGATGTGATAGGGATTAGATTATCACATGGCATTGAAGATGAGGGCTCACCAAGTATTCACACTGACATAACAATGCTCCCTCTTTTGTACTCTACTCCTTTCCTAATTGCTCTTAACATTCAATTTGATTTTCTGAATGTTATTCAACATTCTGTAATTAACATTGCAAGAATATAAATGTCAGAGAAGAATAAATAAAAATGATGGGCTTACTGAGAAAATGGTTGGAGTGTAAATTACTGACAAGTAAATTCTACCTAAACTTCTCCCTAATAAAGCAAATATGATAATAGCATGCCAAGAAAAGCTCAAATTACTTAGAGTCAAAAAAGAATTGTCAATACTTTAAAAAGTCTGGAACTCTATCAACTGATTAAGTGACGATGATAAGCCTTACTTAAAAAAGCGCATATGTAGCAAAAAAGAAAAAAAAAAGACAAATTCTCTTTGCCGGAGGAAAGCAATTTAAAGTCTTCTGGTTGCTGCAATGTGTTTTCCATTTTGCAGGTACTGAACATGTTGTAGAAATTTTTGAGCTCTAAACTAATTCAAGTTAGATGTAAGCAGATGCCAAATTGTCTTCAAGTATCAGGCATCAAAGTACGTGATTCTTTTTTTTTTTTTCCTAAGATTAAAAGCTCTTCAGCATTCTTCTTAATAATATCAGTTCTGTTGTCTCACCTCACCCACTGCAATGAACAGTAAATCTACAGTAATTCTGCGTGTCCTAGATATTTTCATCTATATAATAAAACCTTCTAAAGAAATGCTCTTCGATTATAACTGAATATTTTTTAGCTCTAAAATCAAAATAATCTGACTTTAATTTTTTTCAGTTATAGATTATTCAATCTTGAATTTCTGTAAATTGTTCCAGGAAGCTGAAGATGACACATGTAACTGACCACCACTATCAAGTCAGAGTTAGTTCTTATTTGAAATAGCAAATTCATAAAAGTAATGTGCTGGGCTGCCAGTATATTAAAATAAGTATTTTTGTAGAAAGAATAAAAATACTTACACAATAGAAGTGAGAGAAAAAGAGGAGAGTGAGAGTGGGTGAGTCACTGAGAAAGCATTAGAGAGCATTTGCCTGTACTGATAAAATACAAATTAGATTTTTGCCTTGTAGAAAGAAACAGTAACATGAGACTGAAGTGGCAGAGCACATGCCAGGGATGTATCATGACCCTTACTCAGCAGCCTTCAGTCAGTTGGCTCTCTTCTGAGTATATGTTTGATGGTATAATACCTATCATTTGTAATCTGAAACCTGAACAGGACTAGAAAATAGAAAGGGGAGGGTGGGGAGTGACTGGTGGGAGACTCTTGATCAGTGGGCATGAATTTGCTTCTAAAATATCTATATGGCAATTGCAAATGGTTATATACAAGTGTGAAACAATGTTTTGTAACATGAGTAAATGTTCAAAACCTACATGCTATTGAGTTAGGCCTTTTTCCCATGTTCCTACAAAGCTTCTACTACTCTTGCTTCTGCCTTCTAGATACTCTTGCATTCCTTATAAGAATCAATCTGAACAATGTATGCTCAAGGACTAAGATGTAAAGATATAAAATTTTGTGGTTTTATGACCTAAAAAGAAAATGATAGCGGCTCAGAAGGCATCAAATCTGAACTGATGTTCTGACAAGAAGACAGAATTTGTATTTAACTGAAAATGTATCATAGCATCCATCTCCTTTCCTATAGAAATCAAATCAGTTAAAGTTTTTTTACTTCCCTGGAACATTGGACAAGGCATCAGTCAGACATGACCTCCAGATGAGCAACAGCAGATAAACTGTTCTTGAAAGATGCACTGTTACATCTCATTCATCACACTGATAATTCATGTAGGTATGTTGTGTCGCTCCAGGCAATTATTAATGTATTTATAAATCCTAAATTTATGAACAGTTGCCTTGACCTCCTAGAGCCTAGGCTATCCACAGTTGAAGGCTGCACTGTATCCCATTATTTGAAAACTTACTAGATCTGGAATTGCTTAAGTCTCTCTTTTGATATATGACTATCTTGTCATTAAAAACTAACTGTCCTCACAATTTATGTAAGACACCTAAAAGGAATCACAAAGGTTATAAGAAATAGTTATTTTAGCTCTAAGGCACTTTTTCAGAAATTATGGGGAGAAAGAATGCCCCTATGCATATTTATACTTGAAAATATAAGTTAAGGGCACTGGTTTAGAAAGAGAATGATTAGGGGACAGTTTCAATTATATTTTCAGATAATTCAGACTTTTAAAGAAAAACTTATGGCTATAATTATTATCTACAAACATATAAGAACAAGAACTAAAATCAGAGTTTTTCTTCTGAATAACAAACCTTAAAGGAAGAATGCAATATGTCTACCATCTTTAGAAAATTTCTTTTTCATTTGTATAGATAATGAAGAACTGCTATTAAGCTCTGACATATCCCTTGAGATCCACCAGGGTATTGCATCTTCTTCCCTGGCTTGCTGCATGCCAGGGGACCAGCATGAAGAATCCAAGTGGCTCCCCTTCCATCATACTGGGATAAATCTTGCTTGGTTGTTCTTTAGGAGACTACAATGATACTTCAATTAATAAAGCTTCGGAGAGTTACAGATCCTTAACACTCCATTGACCCAAAGCTGATAATTACTACAGGAGTGAGCAATGACTACGGCATTTATGCCATTTATGTAGCAGAATCATAGAATTACAGAATAGTTTGGCTTGGAAGGGATCTTTAAAGGTCTTTATATCTAGCCCATATGTGTTTGCATCTTTTCTAATGTTTGTAAACAGAGTGATGTATAACATTGTTGGATTGGGACTCTTCACAATGAAATGTTCGTGATAAGTAATCAAAGGTTGCAAGAGTCAAGAATTCAAGAAAGAAAGAATCCCTGACCAGTTACTGAAGATAATTAGGATAGTTTTTTGACACACAGCAAGGCAGAGAGGAGAATGCTGAAACTTGAAGGATGTTGTGTGTTTGTCACAACAAGGTACTGAGCAAAACCAATTGAAGGTATTTCCTATTTCATCATAAACTAAACCCACAAATTAGATGGTGAAATATTTATTCTGACTGCCTCTCCATTGAAAGAAATCAGGAACATTACTATAATTTTATGGCTAGTAAAAGCAGTTCTATCTATTACTAATAACAAAAGTAATTTTTGTAGTATCATGTAATTAGAATCATTTTCATGAGTCAAACGAGGATAAATGTTCATTGTTATGACAGCTACAGACACGTGAATATGTAATTTGTCGTAGAACAGATCATACAGTTCACTTCATGATATATTACAGAATCTGGAAAATCCCCAGTAATCTCATTTAAGGTTAATGACACTGGAGGATTTACTCTGGTCTCCACAAAGTATTTATAACATATATTTTAAAAGGTTATTCTCTTTTACCCTCTTACCAAGCATCTGAAACATTGGGTTTGCTCTTGTAGGAATAATACATGTACAGAGTTATACAAAATAATTCCTTCCCTCAACCACCTGAAACAGCCTTTTGTGAGCAAGTTTCAGTAAGCCTTCCACAGAACTGAGAAAAATGTTCATTTTAAAAACCACGCTAGATTTGTTGTCCTGTATATTTATACTTTTAGAAACATAAAAGTGATGCATAATTTTTCAGAAACCATTCAAAAAAGTTAGATTTGCTCTTTCAAATTTTCTGTTTTAGGAAAAATGAGGATTATTTACATAGCACCCCAAATTTGGGTTTATCCTCTGCTTTTTACATGCATATTTTCACATATCTTGTTTAGAATCTAAACTTTCACATGAAAACTCTACAGATGTCAGTCCCTGAACAAGCGAAAGGTTCTTACAAAGCTTTACAGTACAGAAGTCACTAATATAGCCTAAACTACAAATGTCTGAAAATATGGGTAAATTATGAACATAATGAATGAAGTGTTAACCTCAGCAGAAGAAACATATCACTGTATTTTATGCAGAGTTTTCATAATCCTATCTGGTAGATATTCAGAATTTCAAATGAAGTTAGGTTGTTGTAGTCATGTTACAGGCTTTCCCAGGCATACGACATTCAGGCCATGAAAAAGAGCAGATGCTTCCTCTAATAAATAACTCACTGTGACAAAGAATATACTGCACGTCTACATAATCTGATTTATGCAAATGCTAATGCTTGTGTGTGGCAATGTAGCATAATACAATAACTGGTTTAATAATGATTCTTAGTTCAGCTGAACAAAATGTAATTACAAACTAGAAAGTAATTTCCAGGTTAAACATCCTCCCATTTTTCCAGTTTCATGAACAATATTAAACAAAAAAAAAATACATCTTGTTTGAATATCAAGCTATAGGAAAATGCCTATTTAAAATAAAGGCTATTATATTAAAAAAATAAAATTAGCTGAAACCTCAGCTCCACGGAAACAATACTTCTTTGCAAGTTGTTTATTGCTCTGATGCCTAGGTTTTAAACACACGCGCACACAAATGCCGTTAGTTCAATGCATGGGGCAAATTTTGGTAAATTAAAAAAACACAATGAAAAAATTAAGAATGCAATATTACACATTACTAAGTATCATAGTAAATCCACTAATTAATCTTTGTCAAAATACTCAGATATCATTTCATAGCCAGAACTTCTTACACGAAGGAGGTCCCATACAAGCGTTTATTTTCATACAACACTTTCCACAGTAAGAGATAAAATAACTCATTGGAAAGTGAGAAGTTTGGACCAGAATATGTCTTAGAAGGTGAATGAGAAGGCTCAGAAGAGTGTCACAGTTTCAAGGGTGTCAGCTTCAAATTTCAAAGCACATAGAACAACAAGAGGAACGCTCTTCTGATATCTACTGCGGTCAGAAGAAAGTGCTTTCCACTTTCCCAGAGACTGATAAATACACGCGCACTTTGTCAGGCTCTGGACTTTATTTGGTAACAGCCCAAAGACTTAATGGTAGTTATGAAAGGAGATTTTACACAGTATCAGTTTGTTACACAATGAGACCACTTCACTAAAAAACAAGAGGGTTTTCTTATTTGTAAGAAAAGGATCACAACAGTTTAATAGAATAAGTAGATCTCCTGATTTTATAGGGATCCCAATTGTATGTGACCAACAAGTGACAAATTCATTTTGAGCATCACAAAAAAAAATTTTTTAAGTCCCCACTAAATCAGTTTCACCTACATCAATAAAAAATATTTTCTACTTTGGGTTAATGTTTTTGTGTGTGCCTGAAAGAGGTATGAAACATGCACAGAAAGAGTGAATGAGAATTTATAGTTCTGCCTTTGGGCCACAAGGCGGTGAACCATTCATGCTTCTTCTCCCCAGCTCTTAAATAAATTTTGTCTCCTACTGTACTAAAACTTACCGATCTTAGGTTTCCAGTAGAAGCAGTGAACATGAAGTAAAAATAATCCCTCATATTATGAGGGCCAAAACCATAGAAAATGTTAGATATTGAGAAACGCTGGAGTCAGTATTTACTAGACAGCAAATGCAGAAAAAAAATGAACACATTACTCTATGTTAAGCAGACGGGCTGAAATTTTCTCACTTTTTATAGCTTCATTGCTATCAATTACAGTGCCAGTAAGTGAAAAATATAGGGGTTGTTATGGAGGGGACAGAGAAATTGAACACACCAAAGAAGATCTAGAAGCAAAACATGTCATCTGTGTGAACAGTAATTTTCACTATTAACATAAAGCAGAAAAAAACCCACCCTAGAACTGCAAAGAGACTTGGTTGGAGGACAGATAATATCACTAAAATGAGACATTTACTTTGAAAAGAAAGCTTTACTTATTACTTAACAGATAACGTTAAGTATTTAATCTATAAATGGAAATATATAATGTTATGAATAATCTGTGCATTTTTGTAAAATATTCTGTATCTGCCCATGCATCTTGTTCTGAAGTCATACAAAGCCTTTCACAAATTTGCACAACAGAAACCAATTACTAGATGCCATACACAATGGATTTAATAGAAGCTACAAATAAACATTTGCTATTTCAGGAAAGGGAATCTCCCATGTTTAAAAGTTTTCCAGATTGATACTGAAGAAATAAATATTTAATTTTATTTGGTATAAAAGTTATTATTCCAACAGTGTAAGCCAAGACTCTCTCAAAAGAAACCCCTCCTACACATGCTCCCACAGTAAAACAAAGAACAAGAAAATATATTTCCAAATATTAAAGTTATGGAAAGCCGTATTATCAAAAATGAACAATTTTGTTGTGACTCACACCTTTATCTGTTACACAACTGAAGTGAAAATGAGATACAAAATCAACAGAAGAAGAACATTCTGAAATTGTTCTTTAAAGGTCCCAGGATTCATGCAAAGTTTGAAAAAAGTTAGTACTTTCTAATTAAATAGGACCAAATAACCTTTTTTTACATGAAGCATGGTATTTCAGCAGTGTGAAAAGTGATCCTAACAGCAAGAGACAATCAGAAGGAAAGTAATTTCATACCGTAAGTTAAAATCAGTATTTAAAAATGGTAAAGCAAATTATTCCATTAGAACAAGAGAAATATGCACAATAGTAGTAGAAAAATGTTAATATAATTTTCTCCCACTCTCCTAATGCTCTCCAAGAACCCAGTAATTTCCTACTTCGTAGTTCAGAACCACAGCTCTGAATGGGACCCTATGAATTCTGTGGTTTCCTGGCCAACAATGTGCCAAAACCCAGTAACATTCATAACATGGATCTTTAGTTTTACAGGTACAAAAAGTTCCATCACCCAGTGCTATCTTACCATACTGCCTACTTACTCAGCAATTTTTTGAGGACTGACTTAGCTAAGGACAATACACCAGCATAGTTACCTAATTCACTACTCACCACTGTAGAAGAAACATTCAGCTAATAAACATACTACTTCCTTACGGCTCTTTAAATAAGGAACCCCACTGTTTTATGTCTAAGCCCTACTGTTTTAATTTTTACTATAATGATTGCTATGGTATCATAATCTACGTATTTATTGTGTGTACTCAGCCTCAGTTATTGCATAATGGAAACCGAGAATGTGGAGATTACATAAAAAGAAATGAATAAGTATTATAAAGGAAACAAAGTCACATATTCAATGAAATTTGAACTTAGAAAACTTTTTATAGGTTCAGTGCAAGATTCCAGTTTCAGAACAGCTATCATAGTCATATGTCTATTTGGCCAGAATTCAGGTATCTTGCCCCAGATTTGAAAGTCATGTTAGCTGTATGTAATACTTTTAATACAGATATTCTCTAATAATGTTCTCTGAGCTTCCTTCCTATGGAAACTAACTACTATGTCAGTGCTTCACACAAACAAGATGGTAAAAAGTACACAGAACTCTTTTTGACTACTGATTCTATTGCTCTGGGTTCCAATTCAACTAATTTCTTACATTTCAACAAATGAGTAACTCAGCTTCAAAACAGCAATGTAAATGCTTAGTCAGCATACTATCAAGTAATTTGCAAACTCAAAATCCTTTCATAAATTCACAAAGAGGAAAAACAGTTGATCAGAAAAAGAAATCTGCTACTCAAGAAAGCCTGCATATCATGTGGAATCAATTAAAGCTGGACAAAAGGAGACACTTGGCAGCAGATCTTTCTTTCTGGGATGAAAATGGGATTCTAGCTACTTACAATCCAAACTGTGAAATCTCTGCAGTTCTTTGGTCATACAGTCCTGATGAGAAATAATCGTCCTTAGGAGAAAGATATTAAGATAGCTATCCTTAAGAGGCAGCTCAGAAATTGTTCATGCACATTATAATAGAACATTATTACACTCAAATGAAACAAAAAAAAAGATACACTCAATCTGTCCACTTTGGAAGTAAGCAGAAAGGAGTGAAGGAAAACCTTCTGCTTTGTCAGTTGTGTACCCTCTGTAAGTGCCCTGGTGTTTAATTGGCAACAAATTCAGCTCAGAAGCTAGGCATGTAGTCAAACACATCCCTCTACTTCATGTCTCATGCTGGCCACCTTCCAGCGATTTCCTGTTCAACATAAAAGAGCAATCAATTGAACATCAGAAATGTCCACGCTTTCTCATTGATACAGGGAGCACGAGAACCCAGATGGGTTTCTGAATGAACTTTCTGCTGTCTGTATTGATTCATCACAATGCAAAAACAGTAACTCTATAAAACCAACCTGAATAAGGCAGAATTTAGGCACCTGTCCACATACAAATGGATTACAACAGTTTGCTCAGAAAGCTTTATGTATATGTAGAACTTGAGTATCTGCTAAATAAAAGGGCTGATTAGGGAAGAAGCTAGTGGGTTGTAAGTACTTAGACAATTAGGTAGGCTAAAACACTGTGTGAGAGTTAATGACTCAATTTTGCTAAATTCAAAATTAGGTAGTATTAAATGGAATTTAATATTGTCTAAAGATTTTATTTTCTCTCTTCTTTTTCACAGTCTACAATGATGTGAATAAAAACTTAGGATGCTATAAAGTTACAGCACCTTCAAAAATAATATAGTCAACTTGATACTGTGAATTTATTAATTTATTTCAGTGCCTTCACACTTACATCTTTCATGTTGAAAAACTCTGTAAAATGCCTTGTGGACTGATTCTCATCAGGCAAAGAGACATTTATAACATGTTTTCATTTTCCAAAGTAACACAACTATTCGCTACATTATTAGCACTATTCTGTTTATTCTGTTATTCTATTTATTATAATAAGATTTCATGGATCAGAACTGCTTATTGCTTCTGGAAAGTGAATAGAGCATTTGCATTTTACAGTAATACAGATGAATTAATACCATTCTAGATAGAAAAACATAAACCACAATGTTCCTCATTTCCTAGCTGAATTGCCTTTCTGAGAGGCCTTAAAGGGAAAAGAGTATGTAGTCTTACATATTTCCCTTCAATATCTCAAATAGGGACTTTCCTTAACTTCAGTTTCATTTTATTTGACTTTCATAATTAAAATTAACTCATGAATTGGATTATTTATACTGTAAAAGACACAAGAATCAATTTCAGATTTTAAGAAACTCAGCCTTAGACTGGGTTTGGATTTTTGTGAACATGTAAGTGTCTTCTAATAAAGTTTGTATGTATGGAAGCCCAAATGGGATTAAGCACATTAATGCCCATGCTTAACTAGGCTTAAGTAATTTGTTGAATCTGTGTTTATTTCATTTTCAGACTCAGTATAATGGGCACTGTTAATAAAATTTTTCAGTGAAATACAATATCCAGACTTGACATTAAACCCAAGGCACACAATTTCTTTTTTACAGGAAGGGAGGATTCACAGATTACAAAGTTGTTCTTTTTAAATGCTCAGTTGTCAGGTCTTGTCTTCAGAAAGAAATCAGGTTCTATCAATTTTACAGACTTCTCCAGGGACTTACTCTATGAAGCCGTGAACTTCCCTACTACTAAAAGCTGAAGTAAAAAGAAAAAAAAAAAATCTCACAGCTTCCAGTATTAGCTTGTTAGTGGTTCTCTAATACATTTCTACCACCATCAAAAAAAAAAACCACCCAAAAAACCCCAAACCTAAACCAGAAAAAGTTTCTAGGCTCAAAAAATGTCTCAAAATGTCAAATGCTTTTAAACAGCCTTTCACAGAACTGCAGCCAACCACAGCATGTCTTAACAGCTAATCTGTGTAGTAATTTGACGTAGTAATCGGTGCCCAGGTATCACCACACAAAAGATCTCTTAACTCCAGACACTTCAAATACCTGCTTTTGTGTCTATAAACTTTTTTCCTCCTGTTACTATCATAGAAACAACAAATATAAAGTATCTTATGATGGATTTTTTTCCCCACAAAATATAATATTGAACAATAAACCCAATTTAGTCAGACTAAACAGGAACTTCATATGTTTTCAAGTTTCAACATAATGCTTTAATAGTTCTGTTATGAAGCATCTAAGATTCAAATACAAGTTGAACTTCGTTAATGTACAAACTATTTTCAATGCATTATTGCTATCCATTGGCTATGCAATTCAATATTATTTTTTAATATTTTTTTTTCCATTTCCCCATAATTCATGAGGCAGCACTGAAAGTGTAGACATTCCCTGAAAGTGTGTCTTTGGGTTGCCACTAAATTGTAAACCACAAAATAAAAAAAACTAACAACATTTATACTAAAGATCTTCCTAGTTTTCACTCTGCCATATTTCATTTAGGAATGTGACAGTGTTCAATTGAACATTAATTTCTACATAAATTTGAGTATCTTCAGTAGTAATTAAAGTCCATCTTGAAAACTGGTATAGTCATCAATACTTCAGATAATTGCTGACACATATGAACAATTCCACTGTTTTTTGATGCCTCTCTTTTTTCTCCATCTTATCCCATTTAATTTTGCTGTTTCATGACCACACCAAGAGACAACACAGACCAGTGGTACCCAAATTTACACAGTGCTGGGCAGAGATAGCCATACTTTCACAAACATTAATTTACAAATTGAAGAAAATGGAGTTAGACCAAATTTCTTAAAGAAATTAGCTCATCTGACGTCACATATCTATAATTACAGAATGTAGATATTTGTAATTATATGAAAGAGTTCTCTAGAAGTCATCTTGTCCAAACTTTCAGTCAAGGAAAAGCCATCTTAACCAGTAGGTTACTCTAGACCTTGTCCAGTCAATTCTGAAAATACCCAAAGATAAATAAATTACAACATCTCTGATTACATGACATACCTGTGTAGTGGTGTCTACATTGTACAACTAGTACAGTAAAAATGGATTTTTCACTAGCCATCTGAAGTCATGGGCAACTGGAAATTTACATTGGAAATTAAGAAGCTACATACTATACACAAGAACAAAATGCTCAGCTTCTTTCCTTAAAACGCAATCAGAAAATGTAGCATAGGACCAAAATAAGCCGCAATTATTTTTTTTCCAATATACTTATTTCCCATCACTGTTCAGCAGGATATAATCATCACCTGCTGATTCTTTCTAGGCAGATTACATATTGCACTTTTCAGTAGCTGCTTCAGTGTGTGGGTGGCATGTTCCTGAAATTACCAATAAAATTTCAGCTTACTGCAGAAGAGACCACACTGCAAATCAAGACTAACAGAAATACATCAACTCCATTTAAGTAAACTCATCATTTAATCCACAAAGTTAAGACGAGGAAAAAAAAAATATCTTATTTTTCACTGAAGATTAGAAATCATAAGAAAATATTATAGATAATATAACAATCCTACTCTGGCTATTCATGATCCAGATATACTGCATGCCATAGTTTTCCTGCCTAATAGTGGTTCTTCCTGAAAAATAATTCTGCTCCTACCATTTCTACATCGTAGAATCATACAATCGTCTAGGCTGGAAGGGACTTTTAAGATCATCACCTATCAAATTAGTACACCACCAAACAAGATAGCAGGTTTCCTCCCCTGTAACATATAAATTAGATAATGCCACAAGGCCTTCTATTTCTAATTTTGGTGAATTTTAACACCAAGCAATGTTAGCCATATTTGTTTATTTACCAGACTAATTTGAAATGTACTTCCACTGAATGCCTTGAGAGGTAAAGTTGTTAGTGAAGGATGGCACCACTTCTTTGGTCCAAGATCTTAAAATAGTTTAGCCAATAGTGTTTAGTTAAAAATAGACTCTGGTTTTTCTCTGTTTTTATTAAAGGGCCAAGAAGAAATAGTCCCTCTTTTATACTCCCTCCTCTGCACCTCAGGAGTTCAAAGAAATTACTTTAACACTCACATTGAGCTTAAAATCTAAGAAAATATTGAGAAGCAACTGAAAATAGAAAGAGTTCAAATTAGAAGAATATGTAAAAGTGAAAATAAATAATGCCCAATAAATTCTCCAGAAATGACAATAGAGTACAAAGATTTTTTTAGGAAAAGACTTTATCTCTATGTGAAAATAAGTTACCTCCTTACTTAATTTCCTCATTTGTCTCTAATGTCTCAAGAGCTATCTTTGCCATTGTAAACATAATTGCAACATAATAATTTTTAATGTCAGGCTTTCTATAGAATATTGTTAACCTGCTTCTACAATACAAACACAATACAAAATTCCTTCCCATTAAAAATCACTTCTTAAAAAATACATAAAAAGAAGTACAGACAGACTTGATGATTTTCAGGAAGTCATACATGAAATATATAACACTATTAACTGATGCATCCAACTCCAAACACTAATTATTCCTATCACAGCCTATACCGCTAAAGAAACTGTATTATATACAGATTATGTCCTAAAACAATATAGTCAGGAATCCACCTTCTATTCCCTCCCTCTAAATAAAAAACTTCTTTTTGGAAAATTCTCTTCCACAGGAGAACGTATGACAAAGTTTCTAGAGTTCCTTCCTCCAAGAATACTGGAGATGTATATGCAGAATATAGATCAGTCTTAAAAGTAAATGTGAAGGTCTCCCAGAAGTTCTTTGCTTCTTAAAAGATGAAAATCTGACATTAAGCTAGAAACATAGTGCTTTTTTAAATATTTAAGTAAACTTTCCACATCTGTCTATATTTTTGAAAATAGCCATGCTTCCTGGCAATTGGGCAATATGAAGATGTATACTTATGGCTTTTAAATCAAAGTTCAGTTTTTTCCATAGCAACTGAACTGATCTCTTTACAGATATTACTTTTATTTTGTAATAGACAAATGTGGTGTTCCTGGTCAACCATCATATCAAACATAGGGAATAACTGTCAGGATTTTTAAGTTATGCAGATAATACAAGAGACAGCACAGTCAACCTGATCCAGCAGCTTCCTAAATGGGACATAGCTAAATCTACCTTATCTCACAAATACTTTATATCACAATTATGAAAATATGTTGGCATGGCTATCAAGATTAAGGTGTGTAGTCTACTTGCTTTAAACTGATAATATTGCTAAGATCACACAGGAGTCTGCACCCATCTCTCTGACATCGCAGACAGCCCTGAATTTAGTTCTGTACATCAGGCCCTGTTTGTCCCTCAACAGAGACATATTCAAAGCACACAATCCATGAAAAAGAAAATGGAATGAAAACTCCAGTTTCATACATTTGGACTGTGCTGCTTTATTCCAAAGAAAATGTGAGTATGTACCTACATGGGTACTGATAAACTTTGTAAAATAAATAGATTGGGAGCTGAATAGTAAATTAACCTACACTGCAGAAGATTAAGACCAAGAAACAATTCTATTACTCATATACAAAAGCAGTCTACACTTACCATATTCCTTATCCCTTCATTTCCTATCCTCTTCTCTACCTTTTTTTAAAAATGTGTGCAATGCTTCCCCTTTTCTGGTCACCAGGGACTTTGCCTGACTGCCATGACTTCTCAAATATCATGGAAAGTGGCTTGACAACTACTTTAGCCAATTCCCTCAGGACTCTGGGATGCATCTCATCAGGTCCCATAGACATCTGTATGTTCAGGTTCCTCAGGTGATCATGAACCTCATCTTCTCTTACAGTGGGAGGGACTTTGCTCCCCCAGTTGCCACAGTCCATTCATTTGAGAGGTGTGGGAACAGAGATCACCTATACATATACAAGAAATCGCAGGCTACTTTCTTGTGCTAGGGGAATTTCAGATTGGTGTTTTCCGTCTCACCACCTCTCTAAGTTCTCTTAATGACTTTGTCTCAATGTTGTTTGCATTAAAACAAGATAGACCAAAATGTCCTTGAACCTCTGTGAGATCTCACCAGCTAAATTTTATACTTTGTCACTTAATTTCTATTTTTGTGGTTAATCTAAGAGGCAACTATATATGAAACATCATATTCTTTTATTCCAGCTCTTAGACAGGAATAATGTTCATTAGTATCAAATTTTTATGATGGCCAGAAATGCAACCATTAAGGCATCAAAACTCTTGATAGTTACTGTAGGAAGAGTTTACATGAACAAGATCCATGGAAAAGGGTCTAGCACTATCATATCATTTATAAATGTTTTGTCTCGGTTTAACGGAGATGCCATTGCAGAGTAAACTGTTTCCAATGAAGCTTGCAATGCCAGAATTTGAGACTGCTGCAGAAGCACTTTTGGTGTTTTACATCTTTGAGAGTTTTCAAAACTGTTTTTACTGTGCTGATATTTAAAATTATTAAAAATTTTGGAATCTGTAAAAGATAGTTATTCTGTTATACATGATTAAAAAAGAGCTTTTCTTTTGTACTGTCTGGCAGCCAGAAAATACAGAATCTGGAATTTCCTAAGAAAGGTTTCTTCAGATATAAAATACTCATTTGTGGAAGTCAGCATTTTTCACAAAAATGTGCATCAGTTTTACAAAGGGTAGAATTGGGCACTTTCTAAAATCCTGAAATTTTTACAAGACTCATAAAGCTCTTCCAGGACTTCACCAATTGTGAGACTGTAAAAGACAGTTACTTATTTGAGAATAGCTGTATTACTGCTATGTTAGGTTTTAAATGATGTCTGCAGAACAATTTACACAGAACTTTCTATAACAGCTCTTTCTAAAATGACACTTCCCAGTACAGTACAGGCAGAAATGCCATCCTGCACATCAGAAATATCTCCGGTCAAGCCTTTCCCCATAACTGCAATACAGAAATCAAGGAGATAACTGCCTTTACTTTGGCATATTGAAAACTCAGCTCATTAATTCACAGATGGACACTGTCATAATCTCACCTAAAATTAACTTTCATTTCACCTTTGTACCTCTGGCTGTGTATATAAACCAAGAATCAATCTTTATGTTTGTTCTCCTTTGATGTGTAAACACAGTATATTTATATAACTGTAAAATCTATTTTTCACTAGATGAGAACTGGGAAAATGAACTTGTCATTTGTGTTTAAGAGTAATTGATAGACCATTGGGATCTTTAGCAGAGTATGAGTTTTAAGACGTGTCAAGTACCCTTATCTCACTGTTTCCTCATGATGAAGTCTGGATTTTCTGATATGTTAGTGAACTGACATGAGTATCAGAAACACATTTTTCTACTTTTACCTAAAACATGCGGTTGCAGATTATATCTATCATAATTCTTAGAGCAATTCAAGACATTGGTCTTGCCCTAAAAATTGAAATAAATAATTTATATTCTCGATCCCCTAGTACAAGATGTCCTCTGCTGCATTCTGCAGTAAATGTGAAAGATCCAACAGATTAGCTAACAGCCTGAAAGATTGATACAGTGATGGCAATATTTTATAAATTGAATTCACTGGTTTATAATTTGGTGATTTTTCACTACCTAACTTCTTTCCCTTCTTCCATAAAACCAACAACAAACCAAAACTATCTCTGTCTTCAACTTTTATGGAGACAAACAATCTAGAGAGGTGATCTTTCAACTTCGTGAAAACAGAATAAATATACTCTTTTTTGTACCCATAATTAAAAATCTTATTAGTTCTCAGAGCAAGAAAGATGAGATATCATAAGGCTGAGTTTAAAATATAAGTACAAAAAATAAAACTAATTCAGGAGTCATTATCTTAAAATTTAACATTGTTCTTGAAACGGATCTCTCTTCTTAAAAACAAAAAGAGAGGCCAACCAACAAAGCTAACTTTATTCAATTTTTCAAATGCATTCCTAAATTTGCTAATGCACTTTGCATATACCTTACACTAAAAATAAACAAGGAAAACAAAAATGTTTTTAAAATTAGGAAATCACTCCAACATGGCATATGTACTCATCATAGAAAAGTTCAACAATTATTAACTCATAGGTGATGCATATTTAGATAAGAAAAGTTACATTGAAGAAATATTTTTTTGAAATAAATTCTTAAAAAGGAGGAATTAGTAATTAAGGCACTCCTACTGGAAAACAGGATAATTCTGACAGCTCTGAACATTGCCAAGTGTCTAAAATGATAGATAGTATGAAGCAGAAAACAACTACTGAAAGGGGAAAGGAATATAAAAGCTCCTTATAAAAAGATAGGGCAGTGCTCATTGTTATTCAAGCACATTAGTTGCCATATCCTGTTTCCATTGACTGCAGTGGAAGCTTCAGCATTGACTTCAAACAGGTGCAAGTCCCATGAGACTCAATGGAATAAAACGTACAGTCATGGTATAAAAGCAACAGTGTATAAAGTGTGGTGAGACAGGATATGTATTTCCAATGTGGTACACAAGAATCTGACAAAGCTATTTAAATGCAGTGCCAAGGGAGGATGTAACTGAAAAAACACACATTTCTAAACAGAAATTTGGCAGGCCTACATTCAGCGCTATAAGAAAAGTACAGGAAAAATGTTACAAAAATGAGAGTGCTAAACTATAGCAGGGGGAGATAACAAGGGAGACCCAGAAGCAGCAATAAACATCATCCTGTTCTGTAGCAACACAATATCACTTGTTCAGGACACAGCTGTTGGCATGCCTGGTTGGATACTGCAGACTAGGCTGCTCTGAGAATTGTTGGGACTTAGACCCAAGTATATTACCCATTTTTATTTATTCTCCTCTGTATTATCATGAGCATTGAAAATGTTTGGGGAATTTTTTTTAAGCTTACATAATCTTCAAAGAGAAGTCTTAGGCTATATTCTTACATCAGTTGACTTATGCATGATGTCCTCAATTAATTCTATAAAGAAAATAGCTGAGATGTCATTATATTAATTAGAAGCTGGTCAAAAATAGAGTACTTATCCCAAAGGAAACTACCTGACTTCAAAATTTCTTTCCAGACTGAATCAGAAGAGAAAACTATGCAACATAAAAACTATCTCTCTAAAATGGGCGGAATAAATATCAGTCTCAATATTAAAATCATCTGGGTGTCTATTACAACAGGATGACCGAATCTTGATATTTAATTTTAGAACCAGATTTTGAGGTTAAAATGTAGACTGAAGGTAACAATTATGAAGAGAATAAGAAAAACTAGAAATTACTGTAAGAGGTAAGACAGAGAAGCTCTTCTGTAGTTAATATTTTATGATGAAAACGCAAACCATACCTGTGCAAGCATGGGAAATCCGAGGTTCCTGCATCCATTACAAGGTGTCAATGCCTCCCATAAACCTGAAGGGCCACAAGTATTTTCACCTGCGTCATCTTCTTCTTCCTCTCTTGCTGATAGACACATTGAAGAAGGCCTCTGTGCATAAAGAAACAGTACTTTCAAATTAAACACAGTGACATATTTTAAAGAAACATGTTACTTATTTAAAAGTAAAAATTAAAAGATTCCCATTTATAAATTCCAAAAGATAAACTGCTATTTTAATACAAAGTGACTACTCAACTGTCAATCTACTGCATGAAAATCACACTTTCTAAGGAAGATATATATTGACCTATACAAGGGAACATAACAACCTGTATTAGAAATATGTATTATTTTCTTCATTATTGAGTAATTGGCAATTTTGTTTTGCTTTAAATTTTTCTTTAATATCATTAAGTTTAGGATAACCTACAAAGAATAAAAACTAACATTTATATCTAAAAAATACTTTCCCCACAAAGGAAACAATATAAGCTAAGGGGATCTTGCTTCAATAGTCATCTAGGTGTGTTCAGAAAAAAAAGTACAGCTGTACTACGTTTGCATGATCAGTACTAGATTTTTGCAGAAAAAAAAAGAGATACATTTAATCACAATATGAGGTTTCAATTTTTATTTTATATTTAATAATAATACACTTTTTATCTTATTTTGTAGGCAAAAGAAAAAAATATTAAAAAAAGACCTATCCTACTTTGTTTCATCAGCTAGAACAGAAGATGATGATTTTTGCTTAAACCATTATCCTAATTTTTTATGGCATCCAGAAACAGGAAGAGTTCCTGTTCCACTGTAATCATTAATAATGTTATTTTGCTACACAGGATAGTCCATCCTGACACTGAATGAATTGCAGTGGCAACTTTTATTGATTTCAGGAGAAAGATTTTTGAAATCTCATGTGAAAAAACATTATGACATCCAAAAAAATGTAAATTTTATGCACATCTTAATTCTTTGTCTGTATTTACACTGGAATATGTAATAACTGTTCTGGTCTGCTTGACATTTGTTTTTGCAGCCTACCATATATTCAGATACTAAATGCTGTCTTTAGGACTGCTTGCTTATCTAAAACAATCTTTCAGAAGTTGCTGGATTTTTGCCTGACCAACATAATGCTGTTTGAGAAATGGCTGACCACATCTATTAATCTGGTGGTAACATTAGCTTTAAAACAATGCTATGAGGCCTATATAAAAATAATAATGAAAAAAATCCACTTAACCACAACTTATATTAGCCAATACAATAAAGAAATGTGTGGAATCTGCTGTAAGAAAGGGAAAGCAGAGGTGAAGGAAAATTAGGGGGGGGAAGAAGTGAAGAAAGAATCGCAGTTCTGAAGATGAACACAAGGTCATGGAAACTGTAAGAGAAGCAAAGGCACCGCACAGACAGGTACTAACTCAAAGTGTGTAACATCTGAGGATCATTTAACCTTTGACTGTTGTGCTAACTTCTTATACACAGATGTGGTTGGTATACCATTAATTTAAGCAGAAAAAAATATTTCTAAATTCCATGTCAGCTCACTCACCAAAGAGGAGAAACATGATATATCCATCGCTACTAGTCCAATTCCCCTCAGTTAGAAAATGGTTGTTCCCTTGCTGCAGACTTCATGAATCTTGACATATCCTCTAATGTTAGGTGGATTTATTTACTTTTTATTTTAAAAGTCAATTTCTAAAACATTCTTAGCATTATATTTCATAAGGTTATTTTGACAATCAAGTGGTACCACGGAATGTGTTGTCATAGCAACCAATATTCCTACACAGATTATTATAAAGACTGAGTTAACTCTGCAGAGTGTAGGTCATGAAGGACTATTATTGCTATGCATTTGCATAGACAAAGGAAGTGACTACAGGTCTTTCCCTTCTATATATGATGTCATCTTCCATGGTGGTTGCCCTAAGTTTGTATTTTAAATCTCATAATTGCTGTACCAGAGAATAAAGTGCTTCGTGCCCCCTGGAGCAAAAAGGAAAGAACTGCAGCAGTGCTAAGTACAGGAAAGCAGGGAACACACAACAGCTGTCACCTTACAAGCCAATGTAAATGAAGACAAAAGTCACCCAAAAAAGTAGAGTCAATGCTCCTTCTAAAGGTAAAAAATACACACACATAATATTGGAGAGAATTTTTTAACTATACAAAGATAAATAATGAAAATCAATACATTTGAATCATTCAAGGGAGAACATGTAAGTATTTAGCCATTACAGGAACAGAGTAGAAAAAAAAATCAGAGCAAAAAAATTATGAACAATAGAAAAATACACAAATAGAATGAGAGTTGTATTATTTCCATGAGATTTATTTTATACAAATAGCCTAAGAGAGAGTAGGGATCACACAAATTTAAGTTAATGCTGTCAATATGAATGAGGAGAAGTGGGGGATATTATATAAGCAGATGTCCCAATCATTCAAAAAAGGACCAGTTGATGTCACAGTTCATTAGACAAACTGTTGGAATTAATTGACTAGCAACTAGACAATCCAGGTATGAATTACATGATAGAAGCTAATTTACTGCAGAGTAGGGTTGGGTCTTTTTATACTTAATGCCCAATTTCTGTTTTCTTGCACAGATTTCTGCTACTGATAAAGCACTAAAAAGGAAGCATTAGGAGAAATGTATGCAAGGGGTCAAGAAGTAGTTATCACTACTGCCTTTCTCACAAATTCCTGCTGCCAGAGCCCAGTTCTTCCCTGACAACAGGTGGAAAGGGGTAAGTGGGAGCTGCTGCAGGGATAGAGCTGCATTTGCAAAGAGCAGTGAGAGAGTTAATAGTTGCATGAGAGAAAGGGGAGTCAAAAGTCCCCCAAATGGGGTAAACCAGTTTTGCATACCCTGGGGAGAGGGATGCACTTGGAGGAAACTAGTGAGATACAGAAAGATCTACCATTAATCCAAAGACCTCAGACACACAAGCCCATAAAACTCCTGACCCAGACCACCCAGTTTCCTGCTATTCTCTCCCAGCCTTCATTCCTTTTCCAGAGCTCCCTCATTTTTCTGTTCTGTTGGATAATTTAATTTTGCCTCCTCAGAGATCCTTTGCACATGAAAATCTAATTCTGTGTATGCTGCTGGGAAGCCTTGAAATAGCCCTGTGGGAAGAGTTTTAGTGAAACCAAAGTTATTTATGCCCAATTCTCAGAAAAAAAAATAAACAGAGGAAGAGATTTCTGTCACATAAAGAAAAACGGAAACAATTGAGAACCTTTTATTCATGCCTGTTTTGACTCCAAAAAGAAAATGTAGTTAGGAAATGCCACCTAACTCATAACTAATTGAATTTGACATTATGAAATGGTGAAGTCAACATAAACTGTAATATTAAGCTTCAAAAAGGCCAACTCTGCTAAGCTTGAAGAGGCATGAGCATAAGCATCATATATCCTCAAACAAAACAGACAGAAAACCTTTAACGATATTAGATACAATATATATAAAGGAAAAGTTGGTAGGGAAACCACAAGACATTGATACAGAATAAAAGATTTAATAAAAGCTCTGGTTTTTACCGCAACACTGAATTAAGTATTTAAAATTGCTTATAGCAGTAAGAGACTAACAATATAATTTCCCTACACATAAAAAAAAAGATATAATAATAATACAGCAGTAAGGGAGTAGTAAGATCTAGCATAAGGACATTGGACAATTAGTGGTAAGTTTTCCTTGGACTCTACTGGGCCTGAGACATCAGCTCTGATTGCGAGATCTGATGAGCATTTAGATCATGCCTTTGAAAATTTAGGTACATAAGTCTTCCTCTTCATGTCTCCATCTACACAAAAGGCAAAATTTGCCCAGTAGGATATGGTAGACTGAAGGATACTTTATTCAATAAATAAGCTATTTGTTGTCCTCGTATATGTACATACATCAGACTGGCTATCACAATAACTTGACATCTGTCTCCTGATCTAAGAGAACAAACCAATATTTAGCAACAGGTAGAATGATAATTTTAGACACACACACACAAAATAAAAAAAAAGAAAAGTCTGTTCCACTATTAAAAGTCAACAGGAAAAGAAAAATAGAGCACCTTTACTCTTAACGACTATTTAAAGCTACCAAGCTCAAAATGCAAAAAGCTTTATGCCATATATAAAACATACATAAAGTTTGGGCTTTCCTTTTTATAGATGTTAATGATTTCCTGACCACCATATGACCTCATTATTTAGTCAAGTTTTCTCTATGAATACAATAAGTCATACAAAACCTCTTATTTCCTTTTATTCCCTCTTTTTCTCAATTTTTAAATGAAAACTGGACTGCTTTCTGCCTTGACATTTGTAAGCAGCCATTGCTAGGCAAAAATGTGATCTAATTCCTCATTTCAGGATACAAATGAGAGTTTCCTGTAGTAGTCTAGTGAAATCTAAAACCAAACATAAAAATCTTTCTTTACTTCTCATACCTCTGTTTTTGTATAACTATAATCCATTTGCAGAAGTATTGCAAATACTCTTTCAGACAGTATCCACTAGAGCAAGACAGCACCAGCAAAACTGTAAAAGATACAAAATAGTAGGACCTTTACCATTTGCTATTGCATCACAGTTCTGGATGCTGATGTTAACTATTCGTTTATCTTGTAGCATATCACATATTATGAAAATAAGCTTTTTGAAATGAAGCAGCAAAAACAAAATCCAGAAGGCAATCTCCTGATTATGGAAGGCAGAAAGCAACCAGACATTTAATAAGCTAAATGCTACCACTCAGCCTGGAACAATGAAGTCAGAAGGAGCTTTCTTCTGAAGAAATAGTTTGTCAGTCATTGAACCATGCAAATCTTTCACATGAACTGAACCACTGGATTACAAAGTCATGCCTCTACCTCTCCTTTGTCTGGCCCAAAGGATATGTAATTATGTAGTGAAATACAGGTAAAAAAATACAGTCCTATATTCTAATAAGTCTAATTTTATGTTATACTAAGAAGTAATAAAGATGGAAACTATTCCTGAATAGCCTCTATAGATTAGGCTGAGCAGGTTGTTCTCTACTGCTGCTGTTGCCAGCTGCTGTGGCAACCAAGCCAGTGACAGCAGAGCTGGGATAGTGTTCCTGTGCTCTCAGTGCTCCCCCTGCTGCTGCCCAGCCTGCTCCCAAGGGAAAATACCTGACGGATGCAGAGGAGAAAAAAGCAGCATTTGAAATATAACACCATCAGTTACTAGTTTTCCACAACAGCATCCCTACATTAACCAAACATACCCTTCTGAGATTCAGTAAGGACCCCGACAAGGAAGAGCCTCATTTACAAGATGCATGCTACATCTTATGGATGAAATGTTTTGGTGGCTTGTGCACCTTTCCCACATCCCTCAAGGTGGCCTTCTCTCTCCTTGCTGTTTTTCCATTTCTTATCCTCGTTATCTCATCTTTCACCTTACACTGCACATCTGCAGCTATTCTTTCACAAATATGTTCCCAGTTTACATTTATTTTATCATTTCATTCATTATAGGTCTCGTTAGAGTTCGTTTGCATCTCCTGTATTCAGCAAGGGAATACCAGGAGAACAAGGATGGTCTTGTACCTAACGCAGCTGTATGGCGGAGAAGTGCACTCTGTACCTGCCTCTGCTGTAATCCCAGTGGGATGCCGGGAACATCATTCAAACTTTCTCTGAGTAGGTCACTTAACTTTGTGTTCTTTTTTTCCTGGTTATGTTAAAATTGTGAAGGCAAGTTTGCAGAAGTGCAGGGCTACATCAGGAATCAGCACGAGATATTCTGTGACCATTTTCAATGGTATGTGAGACTAAGTGCTCTGAAAATCCAAACTCTACCAGTCCCAGACAGGGACAACCTTGACCTCTACACCACTTCGCATCAGCTCAGCTGCATGTGACAGTATTTTCTGACTGGGGCTCCATAAAAAACCCCGCCTTGTCTGAAGCAGTCACGTTTTGAACTCAAGAACAGTAAGGACTGAACCCAGGAAGAAATTCTTGTAACTTGAAGTAAGCAGAGTCCTGGTAACTGACTACATGTAACAACAGTAAAACTTATTAACTTTAGGCAAACATGATTAATTTACATACATGATGAAAAATACACAAATGTGTAGTTACTGCCCCTCAGTGGGCAAGTGCTATTGACACCTATCATGATGCACACCCCAGAAATGAATCATTCTGTGTTCAGAGAAGGATCTGATAGTAAGTAGGAAATACACCCTGGAACTAGTTGGCAAGTACAATGAATAAAGTCAAAATAATAAGTAAAAATGAGATTATAAAATGAATTAGTACCTCAATGTGTATTGAAAGTTGGGCCATAAATTTCAATTTTTTAATTCATCCTTGCATGTAACCTAAATAATGGCAATCAAGACAATTCTGAATCTTTGCACTACTCTCATAAAAAGATGCATATATATATGACATGAAAAAATCTTTAGGATTTAAAACCTAAGAAGCTATTAATTAATATCAGAAAATACCAGGTATAAATTAAAGAAGATACCTTTCATTGATAAAGTAATTCATATTTTTCAAGACTTAAGATACCTTTTAATTTGTAAAAAATAACCATTAAAGAAAAAAAATGGCTCATCAACAGACTGTCATTTATTAATAAAAAGGTTGATGTTGGATAATTGATTTTTTACTAAATATAAAAGCTTTTGAACTGAGTGTGGTAATCTTCACATGAAGAGTATTTAATCTATATATAAAATCACTACTAGGATGCTCATATTTAGTGATCTGATACTTTGTGCATATATCTTAAGTCCAAAGCAAAAGACACTTCAATAAGAATCTTCACTCTTCTCTGACTCCCATTTGATTTTGCCATGTCGGTGAAGATTTTCAAATGACAGAAAATTCAAGAATTCAATAAATCAAAAAATTACAGAGAATGGAACACACTAAGTGCTTTTTGTAATTATAATCTAACCATAATAAGAAGGTATTTTTAAAGAATGATGTAGCCTATAGAATTTTCATTTTTAACTATTCTGGCAAGTATATACTGCATTTGTTTTTCAGTGTGAAATAAACGGGATGAAATATTAGCTGCTTGAAGCCCCAATGTGTACTGTGCTGATTAAAAAAACCCAAAACTTAGAACATCATTCTCTTAAACTAGTTTGAATTATTTGAAAGCTAAGCACTTAATACAAACTATTATTTTAATCTATTGATTAAACTAATTTGGGGATTGTTTAATTTATGGATTAAACTAGTTGCCTTTAAAGCATGGAAATACAGGCACTTCCACAACTTATTTACTCCGTCCTATTATACATGTTTATGACAGAATTGCCTCCCAAATTAATTTCTCCCTCTGAACATTAGATAAAATAAAGTGAAGCTGTGCTTTAAGCACTTGTCTAACTTTGAGCATGTACCTAATACTTATAAATTAGACTATTTGCACACTTACTATCAATTTCAAATTTTAATATCAAAGCACTTCAAGTGCTATTCTTGACCAAGGAAAAAGAACTTAAGCACATTGAAACAGAAAGCCCCAAGACAGAATTCAAATCAACAAGCCATATAGACTGCAAGGACACCTTCTGCTACAGACATGTATTTCTAGGGATGCTTTTCCATCCCACAGGCAGAGTAGATTTGACCAAGGTTGATATGTAGAAAGGGTATACACAAATGCAGGCTGTGCAAGAATGCAGGAATAGGGTAACTTCTTTTTGAGCCTTGAAGTTTAAGCACATGAATAGTTCCAATTAAGTTAATGGGATTTCTCATGTTAATGACAGGCTTATGTGTCTCCCTGAATCAATATGCACATGACTCATTCCAAAATGTGACTCACTGTGAAAAACTCATGTACCACTTGAAAAAGAGGAGACTGATATTGAAGGGTATAGGAGCCTACAGAAACGCAAAATCAAGTGTTAATATTTTTAGAAATATTAAATAGAATTAAAATATTAAGCATATTTACCTTTGCATAAAGGAAAAAAAATATAATTCAAAGTAAAGACCAGCAATTTTGGCTTTAAATGTCACAGAAACAAAATACTGCTTGGAGAATAACTACAGGGGCATCTCTGTATTTAAGATCCCTATACTATCTGAATGTTATCATATAACATTTTAAAATCTCAGCGCAATGTAATTGCAAAGCAAATCAGCTGTAAAACATGTATTTTTCTTTTTTTAAAGTTGTGAAAGAGCGGGTGGATAAGTGGGTGGCAGAATGATTAAACTTATAGAAAATACATTATTTGTCATGAAATAGAGCAGAAGGAACAGAAATTAAAGTAGGGGAAAAAATCAGGTGGTGAGTGAGTAGGAAGAAGTCACCACTTTATTACTCCTCCAGTGCACAGTTTTTCATTTAGCGTACATAATCTCAGTAAAAGTGTGTTACTGAAAATGCAATTATTATCCCATTAAGTTGCTGTTGGCTTAATGAAGGACATAAGAGAAAAATCATACCTGAATAGACAAAGCCAACCTAAAGAAGAACTAAATACAGCACTGAGTTAGTCATCTGAAGATGAATACTGATTAAGAGTGGATAATCAAAAAGGCTTGAAGAACGTTTGTACTAGATTATCTGCAGATTCATCAGCAACACGTCACCAATAGTTTACCATATTGTCACCTAGGTACTAAATATTAAAAAAAAGCAAACAAAAAACAAACCCACAATGCAGTAGAATAGCTGACAATCAGTTGAAAGGTCTTGACAGCCAAGACAGTGTGCTATAGAAGCTAAAGGCCTATCTTGAAAAGATCAGTCAAATAGTAATCTACCTTTTGGTCTCAGAAAAACATGCAAGAGCTCAGACTCTTCTAGAGGTATTAGAAAGAAGGATCACATACGCACACACCCTGTAAGAGATGCAGAATACTATCTACTGGACAGCAGCTCTCAATGCAGCCTGATTTACATAGCATGTGGAAATAAAATTCAAAATCATCTTCCCTAGGAAGGCAAATGTTTTGCTATGGCTGTTAGGAAAACCCACCAGTCTGAAGATCACATACTGCAAGCTGCTGCTTTTTTCTGCCTTATACAATTAAAACAGTGATTTCACTGCAGTCATCTCAATAACCAGTACAACCAGAAGATGTAGGACAGTGGTTGCTCTTTTGTGCTAGCTCATCTGTACCATTCTTTTTGTTTGTGGTAGATTCAACATAGTAGGTACTATTGCAATACAAGCACACATTTATGTTGTTTTCCAGATGTACTGAAGAGTTAAAGAGCTAATACTTAAACTCTTTCTTCAGCCAGTCATCCAATAGTGTTTTAAAGGTCCCATAAAATACAAACAAGTGTGTAACATGCCTTCACCTGTAACTCCTGTGTAACACTGTATTATTTACGAAGTATCTATGACTAAAGAAGTCATCTGTTAAAAGTATTTAGATTCACGAAAGCAAACATCATTTTCAACAGAGACAAGGATGAGGTAGTAAATATTCCAATACCCATACGGAATCAACTATTAATAATTAAAAGAAAGATTAGCATAGAAATAAAACATTTTTATATTTTAATATTATGTTTGTCTAAGACTGACAGGCAGTGCTGAGGCTGCTTCTTTGCAGGCTGTGAGTAGTTCATATTCTAGAAATATTGGGCAGAGCACCAATATCCACAGAAATAATTGAGCAGTTTCTATTAATACTACTTCTATCTTAAATAACTACTGAAGCAATTAAAATTGAAGAGCTTCTGAGGTTTTCCCTCATGGCACTAAACTGAAACTTACAAGTTTAGGAAGGACAGATGCCAAGAGAAAAGAAAATAGATGATCAAAAATGGTGTAAATCATTCAATTCTTACAACCCGCTGGAAAAGAAAAGAAAGTGATGTAAAAACAGATACATGCATGGTTGAGTAACCGTGGTTTCTGCTTCTAATTTCAATTTAAAATTTTCTACCACTGAACTCAGTCATTTCAGTATATAGTGAAGTTACAGAAAAACTAAAGGGTGCATTTACAGAACACTGTTAAACTCTATTAATTACTTGGGTAAACATTTCTAATGCACACTAAATGTTAGGCATTTGTCCCTTAATTCTGAGTTACTCCTGGTCTTATATTTTATAGAAGTATAAGAATCTGGTCCAATATATTTTTTCTGCGATTCATTTTCTACTTGCTGAGCTTATACACAGGGACGGAAAGAATCTGCCAGCAGAATGCAATGACTTTTAAGACTTAAGGACAAAAATACTTGATTTTTTTTTTATATGTGCAGATAGAATAAAAATGCAATTAAGGAAGTTGTCCATACAATTTGCCCAATGTTCTAATTTCAGCTACTAAACAATTTTTAAGAAAGCATTCTTTTATATTAGCTTATCATGCCTGGTCATCTTTCCCTGTGAAATACAGCAGAATATTTACCACTAGCACTACTTGTATACCTCTTATTAAGAAGCAGCAAAGAGAAACTGGGACTAATGCTGCTAAGAGAGTACCTACTTACTAAACTTCAAAAGAATCATAGAATGTGATACAGTGAAATCATACATTTACACTTATTTCCACACCTTAATGGATCCTGTATGGGTTCACATAGACCTGACGGATTAGGAGGCTCCATCTTTTCTTTGCACCATAGGGACAAAACCCCTCACTGCAGAAAAAAGCTGAGAGTCATATCCATATAGTTCTCACTCTTATTCATTTCCTATCAGATGGTCACCAGGCTTTATTGTCAGCTCCAAGCTTAATGATTTTATTCTTATACTAATAGAGTAGACATGACATCAGTGTCAACTTTAGGTATGTATATTTGGGGTTTTTTCCTCTACTGTTTATATCCTGTTGGCTAGGTAGAACACTTATTTACTCTAAGGTTGCTACATATTAAAAAACACAATCAAACCTGCATTGGTACTTGCTGACAACAGTGATAGAGTTCTAGAAATATTACAGAAATACCTGCCTCTGTCACATGCAGAAGCATCAAGAGCTAAGAAGTCGTAGAATGACGTATTCCTTATTTAAGATTGGGAGATAGAAAAGAGTACATTTTAAAGCATTGTTTCTCCTTCTTTTCTTCTTAACTCAGTTATCTTTCCCCTAGGGTAAACATCTACATATGACTGTGAAAAATAAATCTCCCACATATTCAAGCTCATGGTTTTTAGCAACTATCAAAATTAATTTTTCATGAAAGTAAAAACATGTTTTCAGAAATTCAAATTTGACTATACTTAAATGTTTGAGAAGTGCTTCTTTTTCCTTGTAGATCTCATACACTGTTATATATTCTATTGCTCAAATGCAATAAGCCAAATAGACTACTAAAATTTCACAAACATTTCTCAATCCTTAACATTAACACTGTCCATCTACCGGAGGGACAAGAGATCCTGATTAAGTTACCTCTACAGTGATGAACCTGTCTATCTTCAGGAACTCTACCACTCCAGAACACTGTGACCCCATGACATCCTGCTTGCCAAATTGGAGAGATATGGATTTGATGGGTGGACTGTTCAGTGGATAAGGAATTGGCT
>JAOQGH010000001.1:50396138-50451509 GCA_025769975.1 Gallinago jamesoni
GGAGGTGTCCCTGTGACTGCAGGGGGGCCGGACTAGATGACCTTTGAAGGTCCCTTCCGGCCCAGATGATTCTATGAATCTATGACTTTCCAAGTCCTTTGTCACATTTTCCAGCCCCATATCTCAGCCTCCGACCAGAACAGCACTAGATGCCTACGTTTAAGCAACTCACTTAAGGACTTATGGCGGGATTTAGCTGGCCAGCAAAGAATCCAGTGTCATTTCAGATACTATGGGGTAGCTGATAACTCTTAGTCACTGCTCCTGAAGGTGTGACTGAGCCCATGTTAGCCCCATGCAAAAGACACCCTGCACATCCACAGAGATAGTTAGCATTAAGGCAGCTGGATCCCACCTTTGGACCTTCAGCACCCACCTGCGATCAAATAGGGAGAAATGAATTTTAAGAGAATCAAGGAAGATCACGATGAAAAGAACTGGCGCTTTTGTGAGGGAGAAGTTAAAAACTTGATTCTGGTTGGAACACTGGATAAAAGTGTAAGGAGAGGAGAAACCTGAGGGAAATGCAGGGCAGGAATCCATGGCGGATTTTTGGTAGACCTCTAGGGAAGGTCAGGGCTTGAGGGAAACATCTGTGCTGACTGATAACCTAGCAATAGCAAAAGTCATCAGTCTTCCTGATGATTTGGTTTTGTAATAATATGACAAATTTGAGATTAATATTGCAAAATAACCTGTCTGGATGGTAATCTCATGGTACTATCTTTTCTTTCCATTCTTCAGAAGTGACTGAAATTCTCTCAGAAGATCCCAAATGAAGTTGGAGACTATAGTTTAAAAAGGGACAACATGTTGTACACTATTGCATACTCACGGGTTGAAAAACACCAAGAGTATGGAAGAAATGGAAGAGAAATGTTCTGTTATGTAAGCCTGGCAACAGTGTCCACAATCGTACAGGCAGTTTAGGGACATTTAAAAAAAAAAAAAAAAAAAAAAGGCAGAAAAAGGCAACATAAAGAAAATTCTCTAAAGCACTGAATAACACACAAGAAAAAATATTTAATTAAAGCAAATATACTTCATATTGGGAAGATGATCTCAAGATCAGAGTAGAGTCCTCAGATCCTGGCTAATCCTGTTGAGATTAGTAGATTTCTTTGGTATTCATCTAAGTATAATGAAACAGAGGTTAGTCTTCAAATTAAATATGTGCTTAGTACTAAAGCATATGACAGTCTCTGAACTCATGTGGTCCCTGTAAAAAAAAAAAACCACAAAACACAAACTATGCAAAAACCTGCTGTTGTTAATAAAATATAGCTGTCCAACAGGATTCTTAAATATATAAACTATTACTAATCATTTTAAGAGGACTCTGAATTTACATACAGCTTTGTAGCCGTAAAGACAAACAAGCTCTTTGATCTGGAAAGCTTATATTATAATGACTTTATATGGAAGAAATGCTACACCCATATCTGTGATCCTTATGTAAGAGAGATTTAGCTAAGATGAAAGGGTCCACAGCAGGGCAAATGAAGTGGCTGGAGCATGGAAAGATTTACATACAAAATAAACTTGAAAATGCTAGGATTACTTAGTCAGGAAAAGGAAAGCTTTAAGAACAATCCTATGGTGTTGCAAGTTATGGAGCACGTGCACAAATTATTTTATATTTGCTCTTTTCTACTCTGTCAGGCTGAACTATGTAAGAATAAATGGAAGCATATATTCACATACAAAAGTAAATGCCTGTACATACAGCACATGTTCTGCAAAACATAGTAATAGAGGGTCATTGCAGTAAACAGTGTGACAGATCGGAGCAAAAGGATTAGATACATTTACGATTCAGCAGTGCAAGCTAAATACATAACAGCATTCAGAGAGATTCATCTGTCTGTAAGCAATTTTCCTGAAAGTATCTGATAGTCAAGGAATTTGCCACACTCATATATAGTTAGACAGACTGGTTAAATATTCCAGAAAAAAAATAATTCTAGCGGAAAAAGAGTAGGTACTTTTTAAGTCACGTTAGACGAAGTGGTGGCTTGGACAGTTACACTTTACTCCATGTAGTTTAAATTATACTAAGTGTTGTTGTGTTTGGGGATTTTATATTCTTAAATAAGTGCTGACTATCTCACAGGGTATGTCTATGCAGCACGCCAGAGGATTGTCTAGCAATACTTCTACCAGAAATCGCAGCAGCAGGGAGCTGCAGGCTAATTTAGTTGGCTGTGAAGAATGCCACCAGGCAAATTATTCCACGTAGAGTTCCACACGGCTGCTGTTAGGATCCCTCTAACACATAAACCTTCACAACACTGTACTGATGCATAGCACTACCTATAGATACAAAAAATAACGTATTTTAATAACTACAGAACATAGGCTAGGAAAGCATACATTCAAAGTGTCTGAACTTCCCTTGGCTAGGTAAGCTACCCAACAGAAGGGACAAAAATTTGTATGAAGTTAGCATGTTTCACTCTGCTTCTTTGCAATTACCAGCTCATGTTTTAGACAGAATTTAGAAATCATTTTGTAAAGTAGATTATAGTAAGTATATCATTCTATATTGCTCAAGTAGATGCTTGGTACTGAATGTCACATTATAAACATCTAACAAAAAAAATAACAGCAACAACAGTTCTTCTCAGTGGGAAATACCACCATGTGCATTAGAAATTGGGACTAACAGATGGGTTTTAGTTGGGTGGTAGCTTTTAAAAACAATTTTTAAAGTTATATAATCTTATCTTCAGAGAGTGGGCAGACCTTGGCAACAAGGGAATCTTAAAAAGTAAGGTTTACACATTCCAGGAGAGATAGCCTTCATATTTTTATTTTCCACAGAAATAAGTGTCAATATATGCTTGTAAAATGAGATTAATAACTGAACTAGGTCTAAGAGTTAAAGAGCAATTTAATATATAATTCTTGCAATGTCAAGATTTGGCAAGACATAAGTTACCTATCACTATTATAAAAAGGGAATTGATTAAAGCAAGAATACTCCAAACACTGATCCTCAGTAAAATTCTTTTCTTTTTTTAAAAAAGCATCGTAAATACCTGCACAATACTGCGAAGCTGTATTACCAAATTCAATAAATGTTACTATAGCAAATCATTTAAAATTTATCTGCTTCTCTCCATGGAGTCCCAAACAATCAGGCCTGATTGTCTTACAATTCCCTAATGAACAAGTAACCAAAATTGTTCTTGAATGTGTTTTTAATCTATCCTCATTAGTCAGCCATTGTACATAGTTCTGGCTTGCTCATCAGCATTGTTGTGTGGAATTTTGTCTCACTCTCAATAATGCCTATATGCAAGTATATATTTTTAAAGGCTGCCACTTTTGATTCAAGACTGTAACTTTTTTTTTTCCAGCATACTTGGTCACTCTTAACCATCATAATATTTCACTCTGCCATTATTTATTTAAATGTTACGTTAAAAAACATAAATCAGATTTATTGAATAATGCCACTAAATTGTTTACCTCAATATTCTTCAACAAATTCCAGTGAATATGATTTTGTAAAATAGTAATAATTTTGTGTGGATTTTTATGAAAAATACTTGGTTTTTGCCTTAAAGAAAAAAATTAGTAACTGACTTCTAAGTTATCATGAATAAATTTTATTACCTCTAATATGCTCATTCTTAGCCATCTTTTTTCAAAACCACAAAATTCTATGCTTTCAAATCTCCCCTTAGATACAAACCAAACATGATTATAGTTATATTGCCTTTATATACAATAATCTTTTTTTTTCCTGACGTAAGAGTGCAACAAAATAAATTTTCCCTTTGAAAATGTACCATCATCGTTTTCAACAATATTAATATAAGATGTTTTTAAGTGTATTTTTCCCCTCCTTTCTCAATGTACATAACTATCAGCTTTCCCTTCTGGATGACAGAAGTAAGCAGAAATTGACATTTATATGCCTGCGATAAAATCCAAATCTTTTTCTTGAGACTACACAGAACATTTCTTTGTGTTTTAAATTTAATTACTGCTGCCAGCCTTTATTATCTATTCTATAACCATATTAAATTTAAGCAGATATACTGCTGCCACTTGTGTGAAATCCCTCCGTAGAGCAGTCACTATAATCCTACGTGTTTTCACGATCTTCAGTTTTATTGTGCAAGCAAAAAAACCAGGGGCACATAACTTAATTACCTGTAATAAATACTGAGAAACATAAGTAAAATCCTTTAACATAACTCTGCTGTTAAGAGCACAAATGCACTCTCTGGAACTGTGTCTTCTTTAATAAAAATTCACGTCACATATCCAAAGACATTAAGATGTCTTTGCACTTGCAAATCACTTATGTAAGTTTATGGATTGTGTTTCTGAACACAATAGCATAAATGTAAAAAATAAACATCGCAAGCAACTACCTACCTCACAAGATTAAAGTGACTGATCTGAAGAAAATACTTCAATTTGGACCTTCAGTTTTATTAAGTGTGTATGGCAGATTTTTATTATTTTAAAAGTAGTTTTAGTTCAAAAATTCTCATGACCTCAAAAAATGTGGAGAATAGTCATTGTTACTGACTGAAAGTAACAACACTTCAAACTCATTCTTAAGTAAGGACTGGAAATATAAACTTTATGGCACAGAATAAGAGAAACCTCTTTTAAAAGTCAATTTCAGGAAAAAATCATTAAAATAAGATATCAAATTTATGAAAGGAAAAAATTGAGATGTATTGTATCCAACGTACATCTTGCAAATACGTATACACTCATACACACACAATTACAGAAGTGTAGAAGTTCTTAATACCCTATTTGTTGTTTTGCAACCACAGACTGTCCAAAGCAAATAAACAAGTATCAATCTCTGGTATCCCCAGGTATTTTTTCTTACATGGATAAAAATCCCATACTTCTCTTTTCTGATTTCTTTTAATTATGAAAAACATTGAGCAAATACTTTGCAATTTAATGTTGCAATAAGTACAGCGTATTTCTGGTTTTAATATGACATTTAGAATAATCTGTTCTCACATGAATACATACACAGGAACCTCAAACCTGAAAAGAAGCTGATAATGATGTTAGTTAGTACTCCAAGGACAGAGTACTCTTAATTTAAGCAATTTATTTGCAGGAGCTCAGGAAGATTCCTTACAAAATACACTTTGAGATTCTTCTGTTCATTTTTCTGATGCAGTTTTTCAGGATCTCAACTTCGTAAGTTATACCTATTTAAATTTTCTTACTTTCTCTTGATTTCACACAGATTGTTTGAATACACATACGATGTGTAACCTCTGCATTATAAAACACTTCTAAATTTAGCCCTGATATTTTAGTTTGTAGTTTAAATGTATACCATGATGTCCATCAAATTATCCTCTTATAAGAATCTGGTCTTTGTTTTTAAGCAGCCTGTATTATCAGCTGTGTAAAAAATGCATAGTTTTAACGTAAAAATGAAAAAAAGTTTGAGAACTCATAAGATGGCTGCTTTTGTTCTTGAAATTACTGAGCCAGACTGCCATCTATTGGAAAATAAATATTTTTAAAATTATACTCTTTAAAAAAAAAAAAAAAAAACACAAACCTGAAACTACTAAAAGCTATTGTCAAAAGCTGAATTTGCTAGCAATCATACTTAAGACAGCTTAATTTTTTAAAAGAAAATGCCTAAATTAACTAAACTGTGATACAACCAAAGATTTTCCTACATCTTTTTCCACCTCACGTTCTGGAACACAGCACCTTTCCCGACTTGCTGAATAATCAAATCCTAGTTATGTGAAGTGAAAGTTTTGTATTCAGCAAACATAGAAAATCAGTATTATGCCAGCACTGAACAACAAATTGAATAACAAAGGTTTCCTGTGCAGCAGCTATCAGGGCTTTCCATGTCTTTGCATACACAGGGGAACTAAAGAACGTATTCAAGTCACAATGACCAAAATGGGGAAAAAAGGCAGAAAGGAACTGAGAATTAAAAAAAAAATAATAAAAATCCATGAATCCCCCATCAACCCTACCCAGAGTACAAGCTTTTGAGAAAAATGGGCAGTTCCAACTGAAATGATGCTTAAGTATATGAATGCCTTTTTAGAGCTCTCTCTGAAGTAGCATAATAACCCACATTTCCAGTTGCAAAATTATGTTCAATCTGGCCCTTAATTTTGTGGAGACAATGAACAGGGAGCTGCTGTGCAATATCTCATAATATACATATTTTAATGACTGGTGAAGATAGAGTAAGAAACTTAGAAATAATATTTAACATGACAGCACATCAAAAGCACACTGAAACACAGCCAGAGCTGCGAAATTAAGCACTGAAATTGTATCATTTCCAGTGTAGCTTGAACTAGTCTTTCTTTAGTTTATTCTATATATATGTACACACACAAACAAAAGATCACGTTAACTTATTCTCATCTGACTTTGTGCTATTCAGCAAACAAGAATTCACTGTTTTCATCCTCTTCATTAATTGCTTTCCTCATTCAGGAAGCTAACAGTTTGCTTTTCCAGAACCCCAAACTTTTTAGTTTCCCTTTAAGCTTTTGGAATGGAAGTGTCCTGTGGGGACATTTTTACTCATCTCCATATCTGTTCCTATTCACATCTACACTGTGGTGTCTATTCTTATTCTCCTTACTTTTACTTACTGCTCCATTTTATCCTCCCTCTCCCAGATGTGCATTCACACCTTCCACGTCTCAAGATCCTGCCTTTCAATTTTGCTATTCAGCAATTCCATGTCTTGAGGAAACTTGAGAGTCAATTCCAAATTACTAGTCAGCTCTGCATTAAGGTAACTACACCCAAAATTTTCATCCAGAAAGCTCTTTTTCAGTTTCACCTAACCTCAAAGCTGTGCAAAGTCTACTTCCTATTTGACTTTAAAATACTATAAGGACATAAACCTCTGGTTTTGCTAATGCCTTGCATCACACACCTAGTCAGCGTAATAAAATGTGTAGTGTCTTCAATGCAAAATTTTATGAAAAGAAGTAAATCTGTTAGCCCAAACACACCAGAACAACTTGCTAACTGGCTGGATGACTGATTGTCTGATTATTTAGCAAACAGAAGAATGGATTCAATTCTGTCCTTGGTCTAAGAGAGTTCCAACCCACAACTTTTTCAAAAGAAAAGGTAATATTCTACAAGTGTTGTATCACTCCACAACAAACAATACAAGACATCTGAGGCTAGAAAGGAACCGAATTTGCTTGTGAATAGTGAGTCCTAAGTCCTGCTCTCAGGATTCCACTGGTATTTTTCCAGTGGTTATAAAATCCTGAAAGAATACTGGAGGTGATCAACAGGTCAGTCTTTTTGTTTGGGAGACTATAAATATGATGTTAAAACTCACCCTTATGCCATAGAGAACTGAATTACTCTCTTCCCCCTTCCAGATGAAGTCTTTTATTAAGTTATTGCATCAAAAAGCAAGCACCCCCACTACCCTGGCACTAAACAAAAACAGTGACCCCTGCTCTTTCAAATAAAAGAGGTTGGCACTTAGATTCAGGACATGATGCAGAAAGGAGAGTCTGTCTATCTAGGATCCACAGCCTGGAATTATTTCCTGAATCCATCTAAACCTTGTTTAGCTACAGCAGTACCACAGGTGATTTGACTCTCTTCAAAAGATCTAGTTGTTAAAAAAAAATTAGAAAAAATTTAAAAAGCACTTTGAAACACACTATGCTTCCTGATGCTTTCTCTTTCATATGCCCATACTAGCCTCAGAAGGTGGCTCCTGATGCTACTTGCTCCAGCTTACTAAGTTTTTGACCCACAAACTACTATTTCAAAATAGGAACTCCCCAGTCTTGGCCTCCAATTTCTCTGAACAATAGCATGATGCAAAGAATGCAGATGTCTCCTAGCAGCCAGTTCCTCTGCTAATTCTCCCCAACAGTCACAAAGTGGCATGACTTGGGTTTTGGAACCTGTTCATATCACTGGATTACAGGGCAAGTTGAAAAGCCTGCACCAGTCATCATCTCTGGAAACTGCATTTGTCCGGGAAATGGCTTCCTCTGATGCATTATCAGAGACAAAATTTCTGCAGCTCTTCAGAGCTGAGGCTCGCACAGTCAACAATGAATAACAGCAAAGTCCTCACTTACTCTGTTGAGATTTTTACAGAAGCTTCCCAGGGAGGAGAAAACTAAAGTGAGAAAAAGCTGTAAGAATCTTTCTCTAATACATATCTAAGGAAACTATTTCTGACTCTCCATGTCTATATATGTCTCCACTCTCTCTTTATCTCTGTATTTCCACAATCTTGTACATAAATATTCATTAAGGTTCTTCAATCACATTACCATCACACTTCTTCCACCACCATGCTTGCTGGTCCTGCCCCCAGAGTAGTTTGGCAGCATTCACCATCTCTACTATTTTCAGAGCTAAACATACCTCTTCATCTTAGTGCTTCTTCCTGATTACTCTTTGATGGCTCCTTATAGCATGTGTGGGGTTTTATATCACCCATACACTATACAGGATGTCTACACACCAAGAAAAGGCAGCATGACCCCAAAACTAAAAGACAGTGTGTCGAAACTGGGAGCAACTTTCTTTTTTGATGCAAAGCAGCTAGGTAGCAACTGAATAGACTGAGTGACCTTAAAATACTTGAAATGGATGTTTTGGATCAAACAGGAAAATCCCACATCACAGTAAAGTCCTCTCCATATAGGCCTGTATAGTTGTGTTTACTCTAGGGGAAAATGTGCTGTGCTCTGCTCTGTATCATGACTTGGTGTTTGAAGTGTGCACCCGTCATCCTGATCCTAATTTTATTTGAAAGAGAAGCTGGGTGCACTAGGAGAGAGCTGCGACATGGTTTAAACAGTCCCCATTTTTGAAGATTTGTTTTCACATCTAGTTTAATATACAAATAAACAGAATCTCAAGAAAACGTGTTGCCTAATTTACCTTTGTATTTTTTTTGCTCTATGTAAATTACACATTAGTGTCTGAATACTTCTTAGTCATATTGTATTTCATTTAGGACTGTAGAAATTCCAGAGTAGGCAGAATTATATGGATTAAATTTTCTGCAAAACAGCAGCTGAGCAGATTTAAATAGCAGTTAGCACCTAAATGCAGAGAGACACTAGAAAGATGTATAATAATGCTTAAATAGGATCAGTACCATGTTCAGACTGACTTCAATATGGGTCACATATCTAATCATTCAAACATCTAGAAGGGCTTTAAAAAAAGTATCTACTGCATTTCAGGGCAGCTAACCATCTTTTAAAATCTCATTCTGTCTACATATATTGTAATAGATCCTCTAGAATATAAAAGTCCTTAACTTGCCATGTTTTTCCCCCACATATGAGTGCATAATTTTTCTTAACCTACAATAACGTTAATTGAAATGTAAGACTTGGCATTTTCCCCTCTGTTCTGTGCTTTATTCCCTGGGCAATTCCATTTACTTACTTATTGAGGAAGAGAATTCAATTAAAAAAAAAAATAAAGCCTCGTTACACTGTAAAGAAAAAAAATAATCCTAAAGCACTTCATTCACAGGATTAGTAGTAGTGAAGTCATATTTTTAACTGTAGTTGGAAATCACTGAAGTATAACAACCACAGCGATTTTCAGTATTAGAGACTCACCCTTTAACACAATTAGGCTACTGGGAAAGCTATATAATGATAAAATGTATGAGAATCATACCTGAAGATGCTTAGCTGCTTCTTTGAGGAGGCACTTCTGATCAGATTCTGTAAGTATTTAATCTTTGGTATAGTACTGAGCACACTGATTTCAATGGATTTTTCAAAAAACCCTTCCTTGCATTCCCCATGCTCAAAAGAACAAGTAACCTGAATTTCTGGTCATACCAGTCGTGTCATAAAAAGCCATTCTGAGGTGTGGTAAGCAATATCTTTGTGAAATAAGGGGAACATTAAATCATGAATAAGTAAGGAGTGCATGCTATATTATTTTTTTTCTATTACAATGTTAGACTTGTACTACTCTCACTCTTGCACCTTTTTCTTTTTTGAATGTGCCATAAGTAAAGCAGATATAACTGAATGTATTGTCTTTGTATCCCATCTTACTTACTACATTAAGCTTGGTTTGGCTTCCACTGGTCATAAGTTCTTCCTCTGATACTTTACTAAAATTGTCCAGATAATGTTCTGATATTGTATGAGACAGATCTTCAAAAGAGTATTCCTTTTCTTGGCACAATTTGATTTCATCTAAGAGCTTTGATAATTCTCCAGTCACAGCTTCACCTTTAAAAACAGACACACCATTAGTCAATAATTGGAATACCAGGTGTTATTTATGACTAAAAGGAAATGCACATTTTTTAAATATTATTGAGTATCTGTTATATTCCATGTCTTACCATCTAAACAGTGATCTTCATGCACAATTTTCACCTCGAAAATAATGGCACCTCATTCCATGGGTATCACAGTAGGGGAATGTAGAAGTGCATACACTACCTATAGCTTGCATTTAATTAGGATGAATTACAAAATATACTTTTCTATACACTTTCTCTGTTTTCTAATCCTGAAAATTGGCTAGAAACAGCAACTATCCAAGAATGTAAAATTAATCCCAGAAAGGAAAATTTCTACAAACATACAAAATCAGTGTCCCACACTGCATTGAGTTCATGTTTGCTGCTGTGATAATACACTGCATAGGATCCATAAACTGTAATAAGGTCGGAACCATGTTTCTGAGAATGCACATCCGTTACATCAGAGTAGCTACGTTTTATTAAAAAAAAAATAAATAATAATTCTCTCTCACTTTCCCAGGGTTAAATGGAATGGAGGAAGGATATACCGGGCAAAACTCACAAGTTTAAAACATGTCTCTCTACAGCAGTCAATGAGAAACCCATGTTTAGTACATTCTGCATTGTGTTTCATGTCTTCTCCTTAATTTATCAGCTAACTTTAGTTAAGAAATCTACCGAAACAGTAAGAAAATGGACTTCATATACCTACACTAACTTGAGGGCAACTATTAGAAACACTACTAGTCATAAGTATTAGAATCACACTAAGTGCTAACTTTTCTGCAAATAGCCCACTGGCAGCAGCAAGACCTCCAAGAGTAAAAAGCTACTTGTTTTGAACAAATTGAGTTAGGTTCTGATAACTTTAGGTTATGTCTAGTGCAGACATGTTACACAGCTACCTTTAGCAATAAAAATGTGAGTGAAAGCCAAGTTTTTCCAGGGGCAAATAAGAAACCCCTTCTCTTGACTAAGTTTACAAGAGTCATATTCCTGGAAACAGTCCTTAAACTTGATAAATACAGAGATAACTCCATTTTACTCCATCTTTCAGAATAAAATGCTGAAAAGGAAAAACAGAGTGAGTATATTAAGCTCAGCAAAAACACAACACACATAGGTACATGTATGTAACTAAAGAAGCCCCTGAGATTACATCTGCTAGGTTTAGAGTTGGTTTTGTGTTATTTTCCTTCATAGTCAGTATTTTTTATGCTACATAAATGTGGATATTTTAAAATATTTTTAAAATTACAACTATGGCCAATTATGACTGACGTTTTCAGAGCCAAGAACAGAAGTTGTTAATTAAAAAAAATTAATTGCCTTTTAATATCTAAGTAACAAGAAATTTTGCATTCAAAACTTGTTACTCTTAGCCAATAGAAATTTTGCAGGAAACTTCTAAGTTAAACAAAGATATCATTTAGTTTATTTATATTCTGCTTTTTAATTAGAAAATTAATATTATTCCAGATTATTAGAATACATGAAAATTGGAAGTGAAAATACCTAAATATTAAGGACTATTCTAAAATCATGATACGGTGCCCTAAAAAGAAACAGGACTACTGTTTCCTACAGAATTATGTTCACATACCCAGTCCTATGTTCTCCCACCTGCACTATTTTTTCCAGGGAAAGAATAAATTCTGTGTGACAAAACTGAAACTATAAGGGTGCCGACTGACCAGTAAGTGTGCACTTACACACTGCCAGAACAAATACATAAGAGACACATTTTGCCTATTTCTTTCAGTGCAGGTACTAATTAAGGTCTCTCTCTTCTATCTACCTAACCATTTCCATGGAAGTTACAGAAAAGTAATTGATACTGCTATCTCCCTTCCAAATTTTGTTTAAATTATTTGAAATTAGATTGTTAACAAATAGCAGACAGAAGGATGGGAAGCACAATCAAGTACAATTTCTTTAGAATCACATTCCACAATAGACAAGCAAAAGCCAACTAGCATGTTTTACAGTGTTTATACCTTGAAAGTGTATGTGAGATCATGACTGTATCATTAAGAAGTAAAACATATCTTAAAAACATTTACCACTTAATTTCAGGACAGACATTTCTCTTGCATGGGGTAGTTGACTTCATGATTCTACTAATCTCAAAGGAACTATTTATCTTCATACACCATATGTCTGTTAAGTACTCCAATGGGAAACATGAATGGAACTAGACCATTTGTTTACTATCACCACGAAGATCATAATCTGGCATGCAGCAGTAAGTTTAGTTTTCTCATGAATGAAAACTGTCCCTATAAAGGTGTTTAAAAAACAAAACAAGAAAAAAACCCCACACAACAGAAAAAAATTGCCACAAAACCAAAATCATACACACACAACAAAAACAAAGAGAGGATTAGGTATTTGCCAGCAGTCAATCACATTTACTTTGGATGACTGCAGAAGTCAGGTTTGGTTCTACAGGGGGATGATTTTCATAGAAGAGCAGGATGACACCATGCTCAGGAAATGCCCTATTTAAGTGGCTGTGGTGTGTAAAGGGTGAATCAAAACATAAGGGGAAAGCACATGCACACAACAGTGATAGTCACAGTATATGAAAGATACTGTAGAAGATAAATGGAAGAGCAGTGCACATATGATCTTTGAAAGAGCCATCCAAATGTAACACAATTGGAAGAGCTACTCACTGGGAAAGATCAACTAAATTCAGTATTTAACTGGAACGTGAACAATGCCAGCAGAGTATTTCGACATATCTAGTACCCTTTTGCTTTACTTGATTATGAAATGTGTAAGGTCAGATGAAAAAATTTAAGATCAAATCATGTAATGTATTGTAATCCATCAGTGACTTGTCCTTTCTGAGAACACAGTTCTTTGCTTTCCTATATGACATGAATTACAGTGTACATAGCCAAGATAGGCAACTCATGGTGGAAAAAGCTTCTCAATATCAATAACTTCCTTACTTTTTCTTTTTCATTTTGTATGTTTGTATTACTGTATTAGTAACATAATTTTAATATTAAAGAAAAATCCTTTACAGCTTCTGTATTCACAGAGTACATGTATTTACTTTTAGCCTTTGGAGATGGAGGAACTTCTGGGGACAAAACGCAAGACTGATGTTCTGCACATTCCAGCGGGCGTTCCTCCGAAATACTTGTATTTCCTGTTTCCATGTATTCTGCAATTTAAAAGACACACATACACTTAAACTCCGGAATTAATGGTGTTTATTCCAATCAGAAGTATACTTGCTACTTCATTTTTCCTTAAAGCCTTTCTAATTTTTCATATTACAACTTTATAATTATTTATGAACACTGCTGCAAGGCAATAATTCATTGAAAGTATTATAAAGCACTATAATGGCCAGTTCTGATTGTTTTAAATTGCTGAAACTATCTCATTGTAAGAGATTCCACCCCCCTCCTTGAAATATCTCTGTAACTGTTCCATTATATTATTAGTGTTGAAAGAGTATTCATTTATTTTAAATTTCTTAAGAGTTTTTAGTCATGACGTTCAGGTTGTTCACAATAAGTAGGTATAGTGATTTTTTTTGCTTTTCCTCCTTTAAACTTCTCTTGTCCCACCTTCATGACTATGTTTATAAAAAACAGAAAAAAGTGGAATGATGAACATGCTAAACTTCAGTTTCGTTACTATTATTTTTGTGTAAATATATAAAATACTTTTGTGTGCTTTTTTTACACAGGCTAGGTCAATGGAACACCAAGACCTTAATGAATGTTATTCTAGGACAAATAATAAATTAGAAATTTATTTATGCAATAGTGGTGTATTTTTCCCCTCAGTAGAGTGACTGGTTCTCATTTCAGACAATTATTCTGCATCTGCATTTTCTTGATTTTTCTGAAGTTGCTTAAACTAGGCAGTTGATTAAACAGATAGCAACCATAACAGTACATGTTGCAACACACAGAAAAGCAAATTAAAATAACTGTTTTTAATCGATGTCACACTGAAGAACTAAAGAGTTTCCGGGAAGTAAAATCTCCCTGATTTAATTTCTACAGTCTACAATGCACTTGCTGTTATTCGTGATTAAATAACAAATCCCCAAACCCAAATACAATCTGTGATAAAATAGACATCCAAGAAAGTGAAATTGGAAATAGCAGAGAAAAGCATGCAGTTTCAGAATGCTTTGCAAGTTGTTTTTTTTTTTCCTTAAAAAAAAAAAGAAAGTATATGACATTTTCAAATCATACAAAGTTTGATGGCTGGCAATGGTCCCCTGGATAATCTGTCATGTATTTCTTCATATGAAAAAGGGCACTCTTTTTTTTTTTTTTTTTCAGTGCTGAAAGCAAAGAAGCAAAGATGAACTGAAAAAGATCATGAGTAAATCAGCCCCACGACAAGATGCTCTGGAATGTTTTCCAGCTCTGTCAACTATGTTATTCGTCAAGTTAACATGCAAGGTGGAGAAATAAAAAGGAAGTTGGACCCAAATAAAAAATAAAAGGAATTCACAACTGAAAATATTTGCTTGGTAACTGTGCAACTGCCCAAAAGCAAACCTAAAATGAAGTTCTACCAGGTGGGAGTATTAAAACTATTGGATGAATACAGATATTATTAGGAAAAGAAATGCAGGTGAGATAGTGAAGGACTTTTAAGATTAGTATACAATTTTCATATGACTGTTTATTTATTCATATGACTGTTTTTTTATTCCTTGTCAGGCCCCACTTTCAGACCAATGCACTTACTTGCTGAAGGCTAGTTCTGAGGAGGACATCCCAAGTTCAAAATGAGTCTCATAAAAACGTACTTTAAAAACTGCAGAGTTCCTTCCAGAAAATTTCTATAAAATGCTCAGCACAAGGTATGGTTTAGAATGGGACAACATTGTACCATCCGTGTAAGAGTTCAACCCTTAAAACTCTAGGCTTCTGTGAGTTCTCTACTCCTAATTTGGATTTATACTATTGAAAATTCTACCACATATCTGTGAGATAAATACAGACTTGGACTCAGTTGTGAGGGGCTTATTGCCTAGGTAAACGTATACTTACCCATAATATTATCAAAGAAACGAAACAGGTGATCTGTGTCAAGAGCCAAATATTAAGTATACACAATCAGTGGATGTTTTCACCAGGAACCAAATTATATTCACCTGCAGCTGGCTAGAAATTAATCTTCAAACCCTGTCCAAACTTATTGAAAAAGATGATAATGTTGCCATCATCTACTCTGACTACAATGTACTCGGAATACTGCTCTGGATTCTATCACTTTCCTCAAAAAGAGAAAGATAATTCAGAATAAAGCCAAGCTTAGTCAATTAGGTATCTTAATGACCAGAACAGTTACCCTATCTGTGGTGTCACAGAGTTTAGAGAAAAGCCTGTCATTCTTATGATAAGGAAGCATACAGGCTGTTTAGGACGCAACCTGTCAGATTCATAACACTGCCTTCACCAGCTTACTGCCATCCCGCTCAATGTTTCAAAGACATAGCATAAACAGGCTGAAGGAAGCATACGTTAATACAAACTTCAGAGATGTTTCCTGGCTGCACTACTTTGGGAAGAATGTAGCATTTTACTTCTGTTGACTCAAATGATAGACTATGGTTGAGTAATAAGAATCTCAAAAAGTTTGCCTGCTTAGCGGCGTTCTTTTCTACAGTTATCTGATTTTAACATAGCCCCACTTAATCAAAATAGGGCCAGGCGCACAAAAAAGAATAGCATAAAAGTGATCACACAGCAGTGGAGATTATGAATTCAAGAAGACAACAAGCACATGAGAGTTCAAGCTGCTGGAACACCAGCTTTCTCAGCTTCTGTAACACTGGTTAGGCCAAAGCCAAGCAGAAGGGAACGGGTTAACATACAAGCAGGGAAGCACAGCTGCCTCTCCAAAGAGCAGCCAGAGCCAGGAAGATCAGCCATGAAGAGAGCATGGCCCAGCTCAGTAGGAGCTTCTGCTGAACGTCCAGGGGCAGTAAAAGATAAGGCTCTAGAGCAAAGCTTGCTTTAGCTTCAGCTCCTCTAGGTCCCAATTCCTCGGTGAGGTGAGAGGGTCAAGATTTTTGCTTTAAGAGTAGTGGCTACATTAGCTGAAGAGAACTTCTTACTTTTCCTTTTAATGGAAAAAACCAACCAAAAAACCAACTTTTTTTAGAAATTTTTATTTTAAATGAAGTAAGAACTTCTTTCCCTTTTGATTTGAGGCTCTGCTTTGTCCATACCATGGGTGGATGCTCATAGAGTTCCTCCCTAGAGTGACTTCCCCCAAAGAAACCAAAAGGCTTTTTAAACTCTAAAAAACCAAATTTGATTAGACTAAAAATCTGACCACTTACCTTTTCAAACAGAAGCCTCTCCAAGTAACTGGATCAGAGGAATAAAGTGGTTTAGAAACAACTCCCCCCCATAGCCCACACCCCTCCAGGGGAATCTTTACTCTTCCTTCCGTGTTTTCCTGAACAGCAGTAATCTTCAGAACCCTCTCTGTACTCCCTAGGACTCTGCCAGCACCTAGCTAAGGATCCTGCAGGTCCATTAAATCCCACTCCAGTCCATAAGCTCTCTAAAAGCTCCTCCCAAACCAGCCCACTTGCTCCCCTAGGAAGGAGCCCACCTAAGGCATCATGACACAGTTCCTCTTCTTTTTCAGCAGCAACACCTGCAGAAAACCAACTGGTAACTGCTGCCTTCAGGTGTGCTGAGGTGACAGATTGAGCTGAGATGGAGGCTGGGCTGACTTCAGTCTCCTAAATTTCAGAGGAAAATTCTGAATGACTCAAGTTTGACTTAATTGCAGAGAAACCTGAAATCAGTACATGTTTAAGTTACAGGAACACAGGGAGACTTTTGTGCATGTTTTCAGGGAAGATAAACATAAACAAGCACTCAAGTACTGCTATGATTCTGAGCTAGGTAAATGCACAGCTAAACTATCAGTCCCCAAAACAATAGCAAGTAAATTAATTCATAAACATAGTTAATACTCTACAGCTTTTGCACAACAGCCTATAAAAGTAGCTGAGAAGTCCCCTGGAAAAAAAAACCAATACAACTCTTTTTGTCCCACATGGATTGTTGTTAAATCCTTGACTGGAAACTTATTCCATCCTTCCAGTGAGGTTGGCCTCCTGCACTCAAGGGAATGGCAGATGTAGTCATCCACAGAAAGAGAGGAAGAGATAGAGAGGGAAAACACACAAAAGAAAGCCTGAGCTAATGACACCAAAGCTATTTAGGCAGAGGGGAGAAGAAAAGAGTCCTGGTTCTGCGGCTGCTTATGCATTTTCAGCTTATGAATAATTCGGTAACATGTACAAACAATGTTGGGTTTTTAAGCAGCTTCAGCAGAACAGAGAGGAAACAGCTTTCATTACCATTGCCCTCCACATTGTCTGTGCAGCAGAGCTTATTGTGCCTTGACAGGACTCATGTCAGTTTTCATCTGTTTATCTACTATCTGCCTTTTTTTCATAATAACAAGAATTCTTCTTCCAGAAATAGTAAGAGAGCAAGATTCTAATAGAGAGCATAGTTGACTGTGAAGAAAGAGCTGAAAGATGGTATAGCATGCACCTGCGTCACGTTCGCATGTGCTAAAACTAAAACACAGCTGGTCGTTTTAATTTTAGGCCTACTAGCCTTGGCAACATCCCTTTTATCTTCAATGCCTAATTATAAAGCCCTAAGTGCCAATACTGTTAACTGCTTCATCACTGAATGCTGTTGTTTCACTACATCCATGAAATGCATCCAGTAGATATGCATCCACATCCAGACGCATCCAAGCCCCACATGGCACAGTATTCTAATTCTCTGTCCTTTGAGTACAGCTATTTCTTTGTTACCACCTAAAGAATCTAAACTGTAGTAAGTACTTTGCAACCCAGACCTGAGCAAGATATAAAAATGATGGGACATATATGAATGACGAAGGATTAAAACTTGATACGTCATTTCTAATAATTCCATCTATAATTAAAAGGTACCTAAAAAAACCCATTCAGATCTCCAAAATGAAGGAAGATTTTGCAAAATACAAAAAAAAAAATTTTGCAGAAACTTCAATTACTATTTGCTCAGCATAGAGAGAAAAGACCTAAAGATCATAAAAACAGTAGGATCACTTCTAAAAATCACTGGCAAAAGGTTTTGTTTCTTTTTAACTTAAAATCTATGAAAACTAGGTTTGTAAATATTATTTTTAAAAAGGGAGAAAACCAATAAAAATATCTATCCACAGTGTTTAAATTCTGAAGGCTCGTGCACAGGAGGCTAACAGTGACATAGGTTTTAGTATCAGCTGAATGAATTTAGCATTAGTGCCTATACAAATTGCTTCTAAAGACATAAATCACTTTTTTCTCCCTCAAAGATGTTTCTCATAAATATCCTCAAAACTAACTAATTTTCTTTCAAAACTTTTCTTACAACTCTGTTACCCCCCTACATATAGGACAGAACACTACTTATCAGGCCACCCAGTAATACTAGTCACATTATTTCCTTTGTTTTGGTCAGTCTGATTATATGCATCTGTCAGCCTTTGGTTTATATCTTGAAAGCTAATGTCTTATGGCAGGGACAAATATTATGCTACGTTAATACTATAAACTTTACAGTAACATTCATAACAATGCAAGGGGGTAATGCTAAAAATGAGAACACTAGGAGATAAAGTCTTACTCTGTCCTGGCAACAAGGTGAAAGAATCAATTCAATGCCATTGTGTCTGCATAATGAAAAAAATGAGGAAGAAACTTCCAAAATCTGGTAATTGCCTGACACCATTAATTCAATTTTTATTTCCTATAAGTCTATATGAAGGAGACACCTAAGTTCCTGTAGACAATCGTCTGAAGACGGAACCTTTAACAGGAATTTATTCGCAAGCCATCAACTCTCTCTTACATTTGCCCTTTCTTTGCATGGAATTCATTACCTACTGAAGTTGAACTCAGTTACAGTACATTCATGTTCCCCAAAATCTCAGTGCTTCACTAATTTTTCAGCTACAATAGGATCAATGCCCACACTACAGTGAAAAGCATACTCAACTGGCTTTTTACAGATGAGTAGGTCTAATGTATCAGCAGCAGAGCTGGTACTGAATCCTTCCACTCCTGATTTTATTTTTGAACTTCAACTCACAGTTCAAACTTTATCATTGATGATTAAAGCTTCAGTAAAACCTTTGTTGATGAAAAAGAATCTCAGTAGGTTCCACAAGGAAGTTCTGAATAGGGTCCTCAGGTTTTCTTAAGACTTAGAATGGCAGCTTTGTAAACATTTTTCATCCTTATACATCAGTTCTGATTATAAAGCAGACAGAGCAAAGCTAAACAGCTGCTCATTACAAGCACAGTTTCATCATACTAATACCAGCTGAAACTACTAAGCAGTCTTCCTTATATTTACAAGGCACACATGTGGAAAAGATTGCTTGTCAAAGCACCAAAAAAGCCTTGAATTTGATGTATTTCTTTTTGTGGCAAAAACTATGGGCAGATACCGACCCATCAATGTGACAAAGCCTTAGGAGGGGCTTGGGTACTGTATTTTTCATAAAGGCTACTTTGAAGAAACTTTGTTCATGAGACTGCAAAGTTATCACACTAAGGAGAAAATAGAATAATTGTAGAGATACAAAAATGGGAATTGTAGTTGGTGATGGGACATTATAATGAATTTTAGAATAATATCTGAAGGATGATTGATTTGGATGTCTAAGTGGAAGCTCTGACTGGCCCTTTTCTTGCCACTGAAGAAGTTTCAGTGATACTAACCCTCTTTTCCTATGTTCATACTGCAGCTGAGTGAGGCCGTAAAGGCTGAAGTTTCACTATACAGTCTGAGTCAAATGAGGAACTCCCTTCCACTGACCCTGGGGGAGTCACACTTCCCTCACCCATATCTTCCTCCCCGTTTTTTTCTGCCAGTTACCTGGGACAGAGCTGACTCTGGGATCTGAATCACATAGGAGGCAAGTTCATTAAAACAAAGAAATGTATATTTATATAATTATCGTCTTATTTTTTATTATTGTTATATACTATTAAATCTAGGTAATACAATAAATTATATATTTTATATATTACTGGTTCATGAACTGAACTAGATCACTTTGCAACTTCTGGTAAGCAGGGAATATGGAAAGGAACTGTGTAGCTGGAAGTATGGGAGGAGGAGGGAGGGAGAAGGGGAAAGGGAAAAAGAAAATAGGAAGGAGGGAGAGAGGGAGACCTCAAGGCAAGCTCTTAATTCAGTTCACCTATAACATGAATCTCCTCCTTAAAAGACCTCTCCTCCAGCTTGAGAAATTTTCATTATACTTACAGGAGCTTTGTATCTTCAGTCCATCATCTCACTGGAAAACTTGACTAAAGCTGGCTAACAAGTATGGAAGTTATTCAGAAAAAAAAACCTGAAGGACACAGTGGGGCCACATGACCTCATTTTCTCTAGGAAATGTTCTTATGAAATATGGTTATGTGGGAGGTTGAAGCGTGAGCTAGTTCATTTGTAGAACCAACACTGAAGTGATTAAAATGGCTTATTTAAAGATGGGAATAATCAATACAGGTGGAGATGCAGCAATGATACCTGCAGACTAATCTGAAAATGCAGGGAAAAAATTCCCTAGAAGAGAAGGGATGATGTTTAACACTGAGTTATGTACTAGCTCATGTTTCATCACTTTACTGTCATCTTCTAGAGTAAAAAGTTGAAGTAAACAATGAAACTCCATCGGTTTTACACCATGAAACTAAGGAATGAGAACAAATGTTTGCACAACAAAGTTATAGTATTTCTGCTATAATGACAGAAGCTGCCTGCTTGATTTATTTTTCTTTTTTAATTTATGGAAAATCGGAAAAATCTAATGAAATGTTTTGAAAATTTGTCACCATCTTTCAGTCATAGGTGTTATTTATGAACGAATCAAGCATTTCAATGTAGTTTGCCATCACAATTTAATGGAACTGCAGTGAAATATTACAATATCTTATTTTGTAAGGAAGAATGCATAAAAAGTAAGTATAAGTGGCATACTATGCTAATGTCTATTGTCAGAAAAAAAAATGTTTTACTTTGAAGCTCAAATATTCAATCACTTATTTTTGTGTATCTAGCAAACAAGAATTTTGCCTTTTTAATTAAAAAAATTATTCTTTTGTATAACGAGTAGAAATTACTGTAAATCTTAATATTCCCCCCTGCTATTCTGATTTGTCTCTAACAAGTGTATAACTGAATATGACTTACCTTGAAGTAGAGCTGCAATCTGGAGTGACTGCTGAGATGGATGTTCTTTAAGAATATCTAAAACCGTTCTACCCAAACTGTCCTTAATGTTGGTATCAATTCCTGAAAAAGAAAATGATCTGTGGTGGAATTTTTAATCCCAAGTACTTCTGATTATAAAAGTGGTATATCAGACTCAATTATCTGCCAAAACGAATGCAAGCAGTTTTACAACTGTAGCAGATTAACAGCTGTATTATAGTTGAAGTACAGCATCCATTTCTGTTTAAAGCTTGAGTAGCCTAAAATTCACATGCTGACGTGGATTGTTTTTATCTTTCTGTAACTCATGGAGATATAAAGTAAGCTTCTTAAACCAAACTTAGGGTGATTTTAACAGGCCGTTCCTAAGAAACACTCACCCTGAAAACAATATTTTATAAAATCAAGAACTTCACTGAATGTTTTTACTTCATTCCTGGATTCTAATTCTTCCCAAACGACTTTGATTCATTGGGGGTTTTCTAGTCCATAGTACCAGTATGTGTTTTGGGAGCAATAATGAAAACGTTATTAACCTTAAAAGTTTTGTACTTCATGGCAACATGTTTGAAAATCATATTTTGAGTAGACTTAAACACCCATATGTAGTATAAGGGCTGTGTGAACAGCCAAAGCATTTCCTCACAGACTATTCAGACTACTGACAAAGTAATTTTCTGGCTCAAACTGAATGTAACCATAAATAAGTTTGAGGCTTATCTTGGATAGGTCTCAGAGAACCCATCAGTACATGATACTGCACAACTCTCCACCTTTGTTTTGTAGGGGCTACTTTGGAAATGTTTGAATTATAGTAGAAGACTGGAATTGTATTTTAGTTTAGATGTATTTTCATAAAAAGCAAAGGCTAATAAACAGAATGAGACTTGTCTTGGGACACTGGAGGAAATCAGAGGAAGCAGGATTTATAAGGACATTCTGGAAGCATGGAAGGATTTGTCTGCTGCTCAGAAAACGCTTCAGTTCTTGTCATTTCCTGACCTGATAGAGTTTCCTGATTTGTTTTGTGAGAAAAAAATATTTGTTTTCTCACTGAAAATAAAGCCAAAATATTGCTGGGTTAATTAGCAGTGGCAGCTGATTTTCAAAGGCCAGAGGCACCAACTTACACCTTTTCTTTGCAGTAGCTACTTATAACATCTTCTGAGTCTTTTTTTGAAGCAGAACTAGAGAAAAAGGCATTGTTAGATAAACAAGGCAGAAGGTGGGGAGTGCTGCAGAAGTGCAGAGCTTTCGGAGTTGAAGAAGTTCACAGTGAAGATTCTATTCCACTGTGTTGTATAATTGTACTCTGGCAGAGGCTATAATGGTTACTGATATATAAGTGGTATTCTATGGACTAAGGGCTTCCTATGTTTATGTGATGTTCTCCAGTTCTTCCTCTTTTAGGTGAATTTATATAAAAAGGCCCTGCCTTTTTGAGGCCACATGAATATCCCTTTCTGCCCCCTTCTTATGCAGGAAAACAGGAAAGCATCTTGGAAGGAACTTTTTCTCTGAAAACAGATCTCAGATCAGTTATGCACTGACTGAGATTCTGATAAGGAGCTTCTTTTGCAATATATACATTCTTTTGTAATGTATACATCCCTTTGCAATATATAACCCCACAAACAATGATAATAAAGATCAATGAGATCCCTCAGTGTAATGGAAGTTCACGTATCTCAGAGAAGTAATTTCTAGATATTTTTGCTTTTATTGGTCTTCTCATTTACCTGAGAAGATAGTTGTTTAGATGAGTAATTTACCTGCAGCAATTCTGAAACTCTTATTCTATGATTATGTGGGTTTGTTGGGACTCTATATCCTTGTTCTCCCATTCTTTCAGGACAAATGCAATTCTCAGAGACACAGTGCCTTCCCCTTTCTTCACAGGCACTCAAAAGTTTATCCAGGGAATGAAGGAGCAAGCAGGATGGTGTATTTGTTAGGAATAGCTAAATGAAGAAAATAAATGTGAAGATGAGTCTTCTTGCCTCTTGATCAAAGAATATTCTTGGCTGTCTTTCAGAATGAATAACAAAATTTTATGTAGCCATTTTGTCCTCAGAATACATTTATTCTCAGAGTACAGTGGCATACACTGAGTCATATATGGAATTTCTGAGTCTTGGTGAAAACATTCCTTTTGTTCGCTGTGTATAGTAATTTCTTATTCTAAAAGAAAATTGTTTTAAGGAGAAGTACATGTGATTAGATTTGCAAGGGCTGAGAAAGATAACAGTAATTTGTATAACCTAAATTTGGAGGCACATACCAGATTAGGTATATCAAGGATATTTGTTCTGTGTTTCCTGTAAATTAAATTTACCTGTTTCAAGCAAAATGCGTACTACCTCCACCTTTCCAAACAGGGCTGCTTCATGTAGTGCACTCCCTTTTTCTGTCTAGAAAAAAAATAAAATATGATATTTAAAATGCCAATTAAAATATCAATAAATCCTTTTGAAAAGAATACATTTAGGAAAGAAGTATTTTTCCCCTCTATTTTATCTACACATAAAAAACATTGAATGGGCAAGAACAAATACTACCATATTTTTTTATTATTATTCAAGTTAACAACATAAATGCTGTCAGTTCTACTATAAAAGTTAATAACTATAGAAGAAAATATAGGGATGTAATACAAATCCCTTTTAACAAGCTTGCATTTGTGTAAAATTTCTAAACTCCTATTATAGGCAGTGAAAATCTAATCAATACCATCAGTGGAACATAGCTGTTAAGCAGAGCCAGGCAGCTTACATCTGGACAGCAACATTTAGGTGTTTTAATCTGAAACTGGATCACACCCTAGAAGGTCAATTCAGTTGTGTAGTGAGAGGTGCCCTAGGATATCCCACCTGGCCTCCAGCTGACGTTCCAGTTGATGCTCACATTTCATCTACATCATATCTACCTCATACGGATGTCTTAGATACCCTAAGGCCCCTTCAAGAGCATTAAATGTCTATGTTTAGATCATTTAAATTCTACCTTACATGACTGTGAACCTGATTTTGCGGATTTCTGCAACACAAAATTCTTTGAGAATGGACTGCTGCTCAAATAAAATTTACAGTACTGAAAAACACACTACCTTTCCTAAAAAGCTACTTTTCTTAGTATTTTATACTGCTGACTTACTGAAAAATCTGAACAGAATGCCTTTCCATACAATAGCATTAGCACTAGCTACAGCACTACTAGATCTCCCTGAATCTCTGGCTCTTCTCTTTTTTTTTTTTTTTTGATAGTAAATTAGATTTTGAGTGGTTTTTATTTGTGGGCAAACGTTAAAGGATTTACTGCTTTAATTTTTTTATATATATTTTATCCAAATGCACCATTGTCATGCTTGCTATGGTGGAAAGACTTTAAAGACACAGAAAAAAAATAAATCTGAAATAAAATAGTTATTCATTATTTATTAGCTCTATCAGTATGCACCAGTGTTACAGTGATGCAATGGCAAGATATTTAGAAGTAATCAGTGATCCTGAGATGGGTTGTGATCATATAGTAAGTGTACATATGTCCTACCAATTGAGCCTGAAATCTCTTTGTTATGTCCATAATAAGAACACTCACTTTTTATCTTTCTTCATACTTAATATATGGATATATAAAGTAGAGCATGCCCAATGTCTTTTACATCCAGCATATCAGGTATACTAACCATCTAATGGAGAGGAGAAGTCAGTAAGAGAGTATATATATGAAATACATATCTCAAAATTATTTCGAATTTTCAGAAGCAAACCAGATGAATGTTCACAGACTTATTCTGAACAAGAAGACTAAATATTCAGATTTACTTACAAATGGTTTCAGAATCTTTTACTCAAACAGTATCTACAGGAGTTTTTCAGTAACTGCAATTGACTTTAACACAGAAAAGACACTGATAGCTATAGTTCTGATAACCGAACAAGGCTTGACATCAGCAATCTTGAAAAAGGCTTTAACACAGCTATTATCCTCTGGTATTTCTGTGGATATGGCATTTCCTCTGGATTCATCACTGACATGAATAAATCTCAAGACTATTAGGTGGACTTGGTACTATTAACATAGTGTTTCCTGTCATCAGGGATGTGAAGTACAGTTCTGACTCCCAAAATAATTGACTTTGGAAAGACAGGTGGTAGAATTCAAAAGCCACAATGGGGAGAAGTTTGGCAAGGTAACCTACCAGAGAATACCAAAACAGGGGCTCAATCACAATTGATCACTCACTGGTTTGAGAAAAGAGGAGTGTCTGTCTCATATTTGACCATATTCAATGCAGTTGAACATATTCTGTCATATTTGAACGTGCACCAGCAATGTGTCCTTGCTGCAAAAGAGCTAACAGTATCCTGGGCTTCACTAGGATAAGTGTTACTGGCAGGTCCTTTCCTTCTATTCACCACTGGTGAGGCCACACCTAGAGGACTCCGTACAATTCTGGGCTCCCCAGTACAAGATAGATACAGAGCTACTGGAAAGAGTCACCAAGATGATGAAAAGACTGGAGCATCTGTCCTATGAGGAAAGGCTGAGAGCTAGGCTGAGAGAGCTTGTTTAGTCTACACAAGAGAAGGTTCATGGGGATCTCATCTATCTGAAGGGAGGGTGTAAAGAAGACTGAGCCAGGCTCAGTGATAACCAGTGACAAAAGAGGTAATGGGGAATCCCTGAAAGCCAGGAGGTTCTGTTTGAACATAAGGAAACAGGTTATAGCCCAGGAAGGTTGCAGAGCCTCAATCCTTGGAAATATTTAACACCTGTCTGGACACAGTTCTGGACAACCTGTTCTAGATGATCCTGCTTGAACAGCAGAGTTGGACAAGGTGACCTCCAGAGTTGCCTTCCAACCTCAACCATTCTGTGATTCTGCCACAGATACACCAACAATGCAATCTACAGGGGTTCAAATGTTATGAAAGGCCTGAGAACTAAATTTTTGTGCTACTGAAGATGAACTGCAGAGATGGGAAACAGCTGCACCTTGAATAAAATTGCAAAGATCATTCTGTATTAATATTAATAAGGAATCTTCATTAATGGAAAAAAATGGACATATGTTAGTGGCAACAGCTATCCAGAATCCATTGCTGTGGTGTGATCTGAGACTGAGAAAGACTAACGTTCCAGCATGCTGAACCAACAGCTTTGAAGACAAGAGGATCTACCTCAGTTAAGGGGTGGAAAAAATCTTAATATGATAATGAGTCCTTTCTATTGATCCTTGCCTTGCCTGGAGGAAAGGCAAGTAATATTTTCCTTGATGAAAGCATACATCTCATAAGAAATGGGCTGAAAATTCACATGAGAAGAGGAAATTTCCTGTAGATGCCTAAGGCAAACAAATCTATCTGGGGACAACTTGGGAGTCAGAAGATAGCTCTGTATCAATGAACCAAAGCTCTGCTATGCATAAAGGGAGTAGGGAAACTTAAGCCACCTACATACGTAATTCATAGTGTTGGGAGAGGAATACAAAGCCAAATGCCAGTTTTTTTTCATTTTATACTTTCTCACTACTTGTTCTATTCTACTGTGATATTTCCTGTTATATCTGAACATGATCCTGAAATGTTTACAGGCATTCTGCACTGCCTTGAATTCTGGGGCAGCCTTTGCTTTACAACTCTAAGCTATCGGACAATGCTAATTAATGCCATATCTCAGAAATGAGGTATATATTGCAGTCAGTTTCAAATAGGAGTTTGAAAGACACACTATACAAAGTGGACTGATCTGTCCACTAAATAGTTGATTTTCTGAGCAAGAAGGGATATATTATCACAAAACCGAAAGAAAATCAGTCTGGGAACATGGAAATTGAAAGAACACTTGTAAGATGCAGATGTATAATCTTGCATGAGATGTCATGAAGATGAATGCTGACGTAAATCTTAAAGCTCTAGGCAGGATTTCATGGTAACAGTGAATAATTAACGAGTGAATCAGATCCCTTGACCCAAAAACAGTCCAGAAGGCAAAAATGCCCTTGTTACCAGAGAGTTCAGTTACCAAACTCTATTTTAATGTAAGGAAAATGCTGAGCCTCAGGATGAACAGGGCCAAATCAAACTCAAGAGAACTGGCTGAATAGATATATATCTCTTTGTATATGTACATGAGGACTACTAATCAAAGATAGAAATAATGTTGTGGGTTTTCTTTCTGGTGCATTAAAACATGTTAGACAAATTGGGAGGATTAAAAAATATAATTGCAAGTAATTTCTACATATTCTGATGTAGAACACGTGCTAGATTTTTTAGGTAGATCTTTTCCACTTATAATGGTATACCTATGTGCTAATATACTAAGTAAGCAAACTTAAGATTTGTAGACAATTTTCACTGCTTTACTTCCTGAAGTGTTCATTGCCTTTGATCATATTTTGCTGGCAAAGTGAACACTACTATTACATTTTGAAATTCTTCGACAGTGAAATTTAATGCAAAAAAAATGCTGGTATATTTTCATTAACACAGTGCATGATAGTCTGCTTGAGTTTGCATCAATGGATTAGAAATTGATTCCCTGGCATGTTTTCTGTATACCTATTATAGAAAATTATAGCATAAATTGTGCTAAGCATATAATAAAATAGTCCCTGCCCCAAGTAGCTTACAGTTAAATACAGCTACAATGTCACAGCTGGACACACAAAGCAAGGAAGGATAGAAAGACATTGTCAGAATACACCAGGATACACAAATCAATTTGGTGTACAATTTGCAGGCTCACAAAGAAGCATCAAGGCTTTTATTAATTAGATGGTTTTTAACCATGTAAATATGCAAGAGCTTGCAATTAGGTCACTTGTCTAGTCCTTATTCATATTCAGTTTACTATAGTTTTGATATGGATTTGAGACATAATCTGGGAGACAGAATGGTAGCTTTGCAAATTGATTCACAGAATATCCTCCATACATAGTGACAGCAAAAAGGAAGGAACATAGCTCTTTGCAGAAGAACTACACTGATAAGCAATGGAAATTGCCATCGTTACTGGAACAGACAGGGAAGGCAAATAGGGATAGATGAGAGTTGGATAAGCAGAAGGGGCCAAGTTTTTAAGGTATTTACATTTATAATATTACTGCTTACATGAAACATGCTGAACTCTGCAGTATCTTATTTTACTGAGGGCCCAAAATCTATCACTCACCCAAAACCTGTGTATTTTTCATATGTTTCAATTTAAATGAAAACTTCAAAGCATAAAGAGATAAAGCAGATTTGTATTGCTCACTTCTAAATAATTTCAGATTGAAGCATATTGGATAGACCTGGGAAATGAATAAAATGTGTGATTATTTCAATCAAAAATTAAAAGCTGTCTATTATTAGTCTATATATTTGCTATGATTAAAAGTGCTTAGGGAGTACAGAAGAGAAAGATAACATGGCTAAAGTAAACTTCCCATTTAAACAAATAAATATTTACAATTGCAGAGTGATGGCAGATAGGCTACTTCTATAATAGTCTCTCAACATTATGAGAGCTCTTTACTACTGATAAGCTGAATTTATTTAACATGTATGAATGTGTATAATTTTATTTACCACATGGGATTATATTTTGTACATTGTTCTTTCCCAATCAGTGATGCAAAGCAATTTAATTAATATTAAAAGAGCTGAGTTCACTTTAAGTAACAGGCTGATATTGTATGCTCTATTCAGTTTAATAAGCTGCCAGTGATCATCAACAAAGAATTTTTCAGAGGTTATAGAAATAAAAAGTTAATAATATGTACAGAGCCAACTTGCCAATATGCTAAGATGCTAAATGAAAAGGAATATATTGATGGAGAATATATATACTGGTAAGAAAATAAATACACGATATTTCCTTACGGCAAGAAGGACAAATACAGAAGAAACAAGATTGCCCAAAAGATTGCAAAAAAAAAAATCCCTTCTGCTTAAGAATAACTAAGAAAAATAAGTATATAAATTACTTAAAATTAAATGGAATTTTTTAAAAAAAAAAAAAAAAAGAGAAAAACATCCTAGAATTTTAGTGTAGATGGCAAACAGATCACTATCACTAAAAGAATCTCTCATTTCTTAAATGAAGATTGCACAAAATTTGCAGCCACTATATTTTTTAAAGACCAGCATAAAACTTTTGGCATAACTATAGATAGAAATAGCAGTAGTGCTAAAATTATCTAGATTACATAAGATGAAGAACACATTTCATAAAAACATTGTGTAATATTCAACACTCATGTAACCATCAGTTTTTAAGTTGTCATAACAGATTATTTTTCTTCAATTGTGCTATTTCTTAAGCATCGATTCAGGCATCAGTTCAGAGATACAAGAGAATATATACATTCAGAAACATGTGTTTGAGGGCTCCATTATGTGTTGCTTTAGCATTAAAGTTTTCTAAATTACTGAAGATGTAGTAATAGTAAAGGAGCTGCTTGGATTAACCTTTGCAAGAGTATCACTTTCTAGTAAAGAAAATCAAAACCAAATTAAATTAGAAGCATAATGGCAGGCAAATACACAACTAAGCAAACCACAGGAAAAAAAAAAAAGTATTTCGGTCTGAAATAGTTTGAAGCAATACCAATACTAACTAAAAAGATATTACAGCTAATAGAAGTAGCAAACCAATTTTACCATATTTTCATTTTGAAGGTATATGAGAATATCCATTGTTAATCTTAAAATATGTTAATACTTTATGGTGTGCTTTGCTGTTCTTATTTTTTTAATCTATCTTTCCTTTCCCATTTCACATTCTTTTCCTCGAGTTGAAAAACATGTCCTTAAATGAAGAACCCAGAAATAACAAAAGTGCACAGAATCCAGGTGCATTCTATGTAAAAGGGAATTATGTATATAAAGGTATTTGAATAAATGCACCTCAAGATTAAAATGGTTATAAAACTTAGTCAAAGCTTAGGCAAAGTTCATGAGACTTATTAAATCACCTATTGGTAAAGAATGGCTGGATGTGACTTTAAAATAGATGTAATTATGTTTGTTTGGTTTATGTGAAAAATAGACATAAAGCTGAAAAAATCCTAATTTGAAGCATATGATATATATTCAGACAGCAAGAAGGCTACTTTAAATCTGAAGATAAAATACACTTTAAATTCAAATGCAGTTTGAGTCAATCATTTCAAGAGAAATCATAAAACTAAGGCAAGACTTTAGACATAACAGAATCAGGTCCTCTGTAGTTAAAAGGTTTGGACACTTTCCACTACAAAGAATTAGACATAAAATTTACTGCTGCTATACGTTGTATCTGTTCCCATCTTTGTCTCTTTTATTTAAAATTACCCTTTTTACACCACTATAATTTACTGTGCATAGAACTAGATGCACCAAACAGCTAACAGGCTGGAGTCAGTAGCTGCAAGACTGTATTGCTATAGAATTATCATTTATATTCATACAAGTGTTCGGAAAAGTAGGAAACCAAAATTATTATTACTTAGTAACTTTGGGTTTAAAATGTGATAACCCTAGGAAATGAGTCTTTAGTCAAATACTGTTTTAGGTTGCGATAAACATTAAAAACCATAGATTTAGCAAGTCAGCTAAGTACCATTAAAATCAATGTTGCATAGATATGTATATATATACACACATGAATGATTGATATTATTTATGTATCTACATGCCTCAGGACAAAATTAAAATATACACTCAGCTTTGAAGACACTTATCATTCTTGACTTATCCCTTTGAACATACAATTAGGATCATAAGAAATAAATATGTATTATCTATCACCTTGCAGCATTTCTAACGAAGTAAAAGCAAGTGTATTTTAAAAGAAATAATGTAAGAAGTTATTTAATTTGGATCGTGTTCTAACAATAAGGGAAAGTAAGGAAAGAAAGGAGGAAAGGAGGAAAAGAAGGAAGAAATTACACACTAACTTGGCAGCTGACATCCATTCCAGCCTCCAGAAGCACCTGTACAACAGCTTTGTGGCCATTACGTGCAGCAAGATGCAAAGGAGTGTGTTTTCTTGTATTACAGTTCATCAGGTTTGGATATGCTTTGATGATCATTTTTACAACACGCAGACGTCCATAAAGTGCTGCCAGATCCAGAGGTGTTTCTAGTTTGTTGTTCCTTATTGTAGGGTCTGTTAGCTCTTCTAACAGAACAGCAACCACTTCTGAATGACCATATTGAGCTGCACAATGCAGTGCTGTTTCATTTTCATTATTCTGTTAAAACAAAACAAAAGCTTCAGAAATTCATGCTTAATCACACGATAGAACTGCTCAGCTTCTATAAATTGTCTCCATGAGATCACTATACAGGCAGGGTTTACAATGTAATGTATGGCGATGTATGCTAAATGCTTCAGAATAACTCCACTAAAATTTTACTAATAATACATTAATACTTCAGCTTTGTGGCTCTCAAGGAGATCAGGTCTGTATGCGTCCACGTTGGTCCCAATCCATCTCTAACAACATGCCCCAAAAGCTCTTGCTGCTCATGATATGTGATATGCCAAAATATATAACCCTTCTTGATTCCACTGCCCCTAAAATCATAGTCCTTCTCTTAGAAATATTCTGAAACTTAAGTCTCACTTCTAAGTATAACTGGTCTTAAATCACAGCAGTTTGTTACTGGAGCAGTGAAACTACAGAGAAAAACTGTGTCATTAAAATGTATCAGGTGCTAGTTTCATATATCACTACAGAAGTTACTTAAAGACAACAAAGTTTGGAAGAAAGCAAAATGATAACTGTAGCTAACTGCCAGAAAGTCTGAGCATATCCCATAAGCAGCTGGTCTTCTCGGGGCTCCAGGAAGATGTACATGTGCATTTTAAGGAATATGAGCATTTCTGTGCTGTGGATTGAATAAGTTTTTGCTTTATAAAGCAATGATCAACAAGTCTTTCCACAAACACAGTTTAATAATTTTAATAATAAATAAACACTGAGAATAAGCAGTATCTTCTTTAATTGTTTTCTTCTGGTTCTCTCTATACACTTGCGATCCCAAGCAGACAAATTACTTTGGGCAGAGAGGAAGGAAATAATTTATAGAGCTCTCTGAATTGTATATGCCATCTATATTATAATATATGTTACAGTCTCTATGAAGCTTTAAAATAGACCAGACATTATAAATTTAAAAGGACGTACATTGAATGCCTCTTCTGATATATGATATATGAAAGTTCGTGACAGTTTTGAAAATGTTGTAGAAGTAGAAAGCCAAAAAGCTAATGTGTCATATAAAGAATTTAAAAAAAAAAAAACAAGTAAATTCAGAAAAGATACTAGAGAAGGGTAGAAATATAATTCTAAAGAAAAGAGAAGAGATAAACCTGAATCCATAGGCTGTATTTCTCAAAGAAACAAGTTTAAAAAGTTCTGGGGACAGAGAACTTGAAACAGAAAAAAAAAAAAGATTTGTCTTTTGAAAGACAGAAATGGTGAGAGAATCAGAGAAATGAGGCTTTGGCCAAATACTCAATTAATAAGAAAATCCATGTTGCACAGTAATATCTAGAAAGGGTGGAAACTTTTTTTTTTTCTTTTTAGTAACAGTGTTTCTAATTCTATAATCAAGAACTTAAATCTCAGGTTTTGGGTTTTAACAACATTGCTGTCATTTTCATCTCATCTTGTAGTTTAAAACAACACAGATGAACCTGGGAGAGAGAGGAGACAGATCAATACATTCAGATAAATTAACATTGGAGATAAACTATTCAGGTGTCTGCAACACCACACAATGCCCAAATACTGGAATGTGTTTCCTGCTAAAGTGCAAGACAGAAGCTGTAAAGCAGGAACAGCCAGGCAGAAAGTGAAGTTTCCATTGGCAGACAGGGCTTGATGAATAATAAATATTTGAATCATTCTGCATTATTCAGACCACCATGTGGTCTTTCTCTATTACAAAGATCATACATTCATGTTAAAATACATACTATCACAATACTATATGGCTGTAATGATCTATACACTACCTGCAATAAGCTTTTTGTGCTCTAGTGACTTCTAACATATCCTTTATACAGGACTGGGCAAAGCACTTTTTTTATGTACAGTGGTATACCCACAAATCACAAGCATGTTTATTAGAATTTATTTTTAGATTTGCAATATTTCATGGACAGAACTGCATAGATGAATTGGCAATTGCAGTCTAATTTTGTGCACACTTACCACAATTAAATATGAAAATCAGATAATTGCATATAACATGACCAATTATGGAAATTTGTAACTACAGTTACTGTATTTACATCTCAAATGGAAATACACAAAGAAATTAGATTTATAACTATATCACTACCTCACATTCTGTGAGATAAATAGCAAAATACACAATTACTATACTATCGTCAAACAGATTATCTATCTAATACGTATGTAAGTTCAAATTTTTTTCAAGCTTTTCTGGATAATATATAAAGTATCTTAAATCCTGTGCCAATAGCCTAATACTGCAGTTTAAATGTATTCTGACTAAATTTTCAGAGGGACATAGAAGTTATGTCCCTCTGAACATAACTTGGTGGCTGGCCAAAATTTCAGCCCCAGATATAGGTACGTAGAGACCAACCAGTCCAAATCACTGCTGCTGCCCAGCAAACTGAAATTTTCTCCCTATAAACAAAGAATATCCAGCTGAATTTTCATGAAAGGGCATATTTACAGAAAAGCATGTTTCAAAAAAGAATGGTGCATAAAAGCATACATAAATCTTAAGAAAATGTTATTATTTTCAAATGAATATTGTTGAACATTTTTCTATGGTTTGTTTCTTTGCATTTGTCAAATTATAGCTATGTTTCAGTCAATGACAAACCAAATTGATTCAAAATTAAAAAGGACTAGGTATCACTGAAATAAAACAGAAGAATCCAACCTGGGCAAACATGATAATTAGATTACCTACACATATGCAGTCAGAACAGGCATTGTATCTGTTGTATTATCAGAGCAGAGAGATACTACCTAATTAAAACTTAATAATACAACATCCTTCCCTCTTTAAAATATAAATTAATCAACTCAATTCAGGTACACAGGACAGAACTATTATTAACTTTCAAAGAGAGAACTACAACTTGTTTAAATGCCCTCTAAATTTATCTGCTTTGACAATTTGCTACTACTTACATAAAATGAAAGTTTTGTATGTAATTGCTTGGAAGCAAGAGTTTTACTGAGAAGAGAGGATAGAGGTTTTTAGTAGGTTTTGACAGTCTGTCATCTTCAAATTTAGGAAAGGAGGAAATGTCTACTAGATAGACACAGTTGGTTCAGCATTCCCAAAGAGACCCTTAAGGTGGAGCAGGCTACAATAATGTATTTCCTCAACTGGAAGAAAAATTATCTTCCTCTTCTTACCCTTCATGGAAAGATGGACATGGATAACTCAGTCAGTGTTACAAACTTCCCCCTTAATGCATTTGTTTATAGCATACATACAGTAAATATAAAAAACCCAATCCAACACATGATGATATTTTAAAGGTTGAAGTATGTGATTTCCTTGGTTCCAAAAATGCTGTTGCTTCTGACTTGTCTTTTGTGTGGTCAAAGCTAACCCAGGTGTAACTGTTGATTTTAAGGTATCATTTGTCCTCATATCTCTAAAATAGCATATTATTTCAAAGAAATATTTGAAAGACATGAAAAACTATTCTTGAAGAAATAAATAATAATAGTTTAGTATTATTGCCTACATTTTCAGTCCTAAATGTAAACAGTTGTTTCTGGAGTACAGAAAGATTATGTGCTAACACTCATTTTCATGAGCAGTTAACCTTCTATGAAAATACAATCTGTCTGCATGCAAATTACCACTGTGTGATTAGATCTCCAAATCTGATATCCAGGGGCGAAATAATGCATCTACTGCTGAAGCAACAGACTGGAATGCTTTTAGAAATTTCAGATACTTCATTACATGTTAGAAGCTACAACATAGACCTAAGACTCAATAAGTCAAGAAAAAGAAAGATCTAGAAAACAGAACCTAGTATAACATCCAAAATATAAGACAAAAAGAGAAGACTAGACCAGTATTATGCAAAAATAGTATAAAACAGAAGTCTGTAATATTCATAATTAATAATATTTTAAACAAGAAGTCATTCATATGTCCTGATGGACCTCTTCCAGAAATAAGAAAGGAGTCTCATGATTCTGCGTTTAACCTTTTGTAACTTTCTTCTTCATTGTTACACTGGTCTCTTCATGGGCATGGCCATGACATTTTCTAGCCTTACTCTGAATCTGTTCTCTTCCTTGTACAGCCAGAACTCAGACTTTTCTTGCTGCAAACTGAATTCTGCCTTCACAGCATTGCATCTGGTCAGTACTGCAGGCTGTACTACATCATTTAGCTACCAAGAACTCGCACCACCACAAAATCTAGAACATCTCTTAAGGTTTATTAATGAGAGGACAGATTAGCAAATATGTTACAGAGACAATTATTGTAGCTTGGCTGCCTGATAGTGAAGAGGTGCAGGAAATATCAAGAGTATGAATGCTCTCATAAATATTACATAGATCCTTGTAAAGCCACTATTAAACAGTGGTTATATTTAGGACTTTTACTACGTAGTTGTAAGTATAGTAAAAGTTGTAGTTTAAAGCTCCTAATCATTCTGAAAAAAATAAGGAAGTTTACCCAATTGATTCAGCAAGTAGCATGTCACTGTATTTAACTACAATGGGAATTATAAGTGCCTTCCTAGAAGTCTAGGGCAAAGGCTGAACAATGTTACAACTCTAAACATAGCCAAGAATGAGGAGAGCCGTTGGGAACATTGTGACTTTATTGTTCCTTTTCTTTGAGGAAGGGAATGAGTTTTTACATGGTACACAGATTTTTATAGTTTATGTGGAAAAAAAGCTAATGACATCCTTCTTCTTATCACATCATCAATAATTTGATAGTCTGTCTAATTTGATAGTCATTAAAGAAATAAAAAGCCCATTAATTTCCTTATCAAGTACTCTCTTAAACACAAACCAAAGCATGAGAATTTAGGCATCCCTAATATTTCCAGATATATTTCCAAAAAATATTTAAAAATCAAAGCATTTAAGACAGGACTAAATATTTTCCTCTTTCATTCTGCTACAAGTGTAATTGTGCACAGACAAAAAATTATCACTACTTTGCTTACATTCAAAAATTAGAAACCTGAAAGTTCATGCCTATTAGGCGTTTGAAAGAAGCTATGTATTGTATCACTGGATGTGCTTTTCTAACTTTGTTGGTGTTTTTTTTAAGACCTGCCATCCCTGACTGAATTTTTCCTTTCCTGTATGCTGCCCTGCTCCATTTCTACTTTTTATTTCTCAGCACAGTCTAAGCCTATGTATTTTAATCCCTAATGAAAATTCCAGTAACATGTTATGACCCCCTAGTGTCATCAGTTATGTAGATAGTGGGACTGAGGGCACCCTCAGCCAGTTTGTGGACAACACCAAGCTGAGTGGTGCAGCTAATACACGAGAGTGAAGGGAGACCTTGACAGGCTTAAGAAATAGGTCCATGTGATCCTCATGAAGTTCAACATGGCCAAACACAAAATCTTCCACCTGAGTCAGGGCAGTCCCCCATATCACTACGGACATAGTCATGAAATTATTAGGAGTAGCCCTTGCAGAGAAGGACTTGTAGACGCTGGTGGATGAAAAGCTGGACATGAGCCAGCAATGTGTGCTTGCAGGCCAGAAAGCCAATCTTATCCTAGGCTGCATCAAAAGAAGCGTGGCCAGCAGGTCAACAAGGATGATTCTCCCCCTTCACTCCACTCTGGTAAGACCCCACCTGGAGTACTACATGCAGTTCTAAGGTCCTCAGCACAGGAAAGACATGGACCTCTTAGAGCAGGTCCAGAGGAGGGCCATGAAAATGATCAGAGGGCTGGAACACCTCTCCTGTGAAGAACAACTGAGAAAGTGAGGTTTGTTCAGCCTGGAGTTTGAAGTTTCTGGGGAGACCTTTTTTGGAGCCTTTTGACATAGAAAGGGGGCTTGTAAGAAAGATATAGAGAGACTTTTTACCAGGGCCTGTAGTGAGAGGACAAGGAGCATTGGTTTTAAACTGAAAGAGGGTAGATTTAAATTGGATATAAGAAAGACTTTTTTTTATGATGAGGAAGGTGAGATTTTGGAACAGGATGTCTGGAGAACTTGTGGATGCTCCATCATTGGAAGTGTTCAAGATCAGGTTGGACAGGACTTTGAGCAACCTGATCTAGTAAAAGATGTCCCTGTCTATGGTAAGGGGGCTGAAACTTTGATGGCCCCTTCTGACCAAAACAATTCTTCGATTCTATAAACATGTTATAATAAATATCTTTACCGTATAAGAATGATATGATGACAAATAAAGATGCCATTGTCCTATAATTTAGGGAACACTTGGATTTAGATAGTAAAATTTTTTCAAAAAGACAATTTTGATAAAAGTTATAGGAAAAATTCTACTGGAAATTACCCAGTATGAACCAAAATCAAACCTACTGAATTCCCACTGAAATTTGCCTTTACTTATGTGGAAACAAAATAAAAAAGTAATTTTGTAAGTTAGCTACCTACTTTCCTCAAATTTATTGCTGCAATCTGCTCAAAACAAAAAGATTGCCTCTGTAATTTTTTTCCTCTAAAAGGGGTATAATAAGAGTTGCAAGGGAAATTTGGAAATTCATGCTAAAGAGGAGAGGGGGGAACATCAAATGTAGATTGAAACATGAAAATGTTTGCTTTTGCAGGCTACTTTGGAAATGAGTTGTACTTTTGGAAGTCCCTGAGGTGTCACTGAGAGAAGCATATAATGTCTGTGCTTCACTTTGATGATTTGGGGAAGACAGTAAATATATTAGATGTTAGGTATTTACATATTATGAATGCAGCCTCAACTCTATTCTGTTGCGTTTCAGAAGAAGTGTCAAACAGCACTAAGGAAATGCTGAGTGGTTTTTATGACAATTATAATATGATGCACAGAAAAATTCTACAGTACACTAAATACGTAAACGTAAGGAAAAACACGTGCTATGTGCATAAAGAAAAACAGGCAGAATCACAAAACAGAGAACAACAGCACCGAGGAATTTCAGAATTGTTCGCATGTTTTCTTCTAAAAGTTCTACTGTTCATACTCTGTCAATATATATTAAAAATATATTTTGAACTTGATATCGATTCCTGATGTCATTCACCTTCTCCATGTGAGTTCCTGCACTAGTACCAAACATTACATATTGATACATATGTGGCTGTTATTTATTTTTTTCAAAGATTAGGATCTCTTATCAATTATGTAATTTTATGACTCGAGTTGCTGTCATAAATGTTTGTGCTTCCCATATGTCTCTACATAAACAAACATGTAAGTAGTCTGCTAACAGCACACCTTTTTATTATATTTGCTATGACTTACTAAAAAAATCTTGATCTCATACTACCTACCTAATCTTCAGTCAATTTATAATTTACATATTTTCAAGTCTTCTTCAATGAAGTTTGAATACTTACATGTTTTGTAATTTCAACATATTTTGTAATTTAAAACACACATCATGCATGTCAACTAAAACATCTGTATTAAACACTGACATAATTATTCCTACATAGTTGTTATGCTTTAACTATTTTCTGTATGTAAAGTTTCTAGTCTACATTCCACCACCCCCATAAAATAATTGTCGTTTAAATGTTTGCCTCTTTACTGGTTTGTTTTTTTTTTTTCAAATTTATGTAATAGGAACAGTAGGGGGCATTCAGAGCTTTAGATGCTGGATATGGCTGGTTATGATCCTATGATGATAGTTAACTGCATTTTAAATGTGTAGAGTGCAGTTTAATTAATTTACAGTATACTATATTAAATCTGTTAATTCATGTAATATATATTTATGCATCATGAGTTTCTCATTTACTTCTTTGTTGTGTTGTTCATTACTTTTGCTTAGCTTTTTAGAAGTATTTCTATTCCTTTTACATAGAATTTCAATAAAATAGATGAAAACTAAAGATGTATGACAAATTAGTTGCAACAGTTTTTAAATTTAAAACAAAATTATTTTCTTACACTGAAAGCATACACATTCTTAACGTGATGCTTACAAAAAAAAAAAAACCACACCAAAAACAACAGGAAAAAAAGTCTGACAAGTATGAAAAGGTGTCAGAAAAAATGGCTATCCTCCTCCCCAACTCTCAGTAGAAAAAAGAAGGAAGAAAAATTACCCAGGATTTCTTATAAGCTGTTGCTTCAGCTCCACAGTTCGGAGAGAAGCTCTGAGAGCTATAATGAGCCACCTGCGTTATACAGCCTATCAGCAAATAAGCAAAAGCCTCAGAAACCTACAGACTCATAAGAATGTACAATAGATATTAGGGTGAGGATGTCACTATGGTGGTATTTGAGGATGTGTGGGTGGAGATGGCTTTACATCAACATGGCATTTCTCTCAGTCCATGATACAGATAATATTCTCCTGGGTAGAGTGCTAATTAGCATGGGAAAGCTGGTGTCAGAAAAGTGGTCCACCTACTAAAGCTGGTCACTGTCAGAGTGGAACATCTACAAAGTCAGAAAAACTGTGTTGCATGAGATTAATTTCAAAGTTTAATATGACCAAGACTCCCTTAAGAGACCTAAGGTCCAACATTTCTTACAAGGGTTGCTTGCATATTTTCCATTATAAAGTTTTGGGGTAAAATGCATAAACAGCAGGAGATCTAATGACAATATCTTTTTTTTGAGTCAATGGGGCATAGAATCAGATACATTCCTGCTTATTTGCTCCAGGAATCAAACCAGAGAGACTGGACAGCATACTTAATCAAGATTGAGAATATTCTAGAAGTTTGGAAGCATATATGGGATTGGGAAAAAGTAGGTTTGAATTTACATTTCTCTTTCTGGTCTTCCTGAAATATTTTTTTCACTATCCTTCTCTCTGAAGTTCCTGCATATCTTCTGGTTTTCTGTCAGTAGACCACACGGAATCTCTTCAAGCAAATAATTAACATGCAATCAGTAAGTTGCTTTTTTATTTTGTCTCAGAAATAAAGCAAAAAAAGCCCCAAAACCCCAACATTCTCCTTGACAAAAGGTAACCCTACAATTCAAATGGTTTCAACCTCTATGCAACAGCTGATGGGAATGAGAAACTCAGAGAAACTCCTCATCTGCAACTCAAACCACAGAATGACGTTTTGTTTTTTATATTTTAACTTGCATGAGCCAGGGTATTACAGGATTTCCCAGAAGACTGTCACATGGGCATATTTTATTACTTTATTTTCCTAGATTTCCTGTGTTAATACTGATATTTGAATCATAGTTATTGTATGGATACAAATGGCTAAGAGTATAATTTTAAATATCAAATAGACTATTCAAAGAATAGCAACTCACATTTCTTATTTTCTCGCAGTTTGCCTTCTGGCCACACTCACATGGACACTTAGTGTGATTAATTTGTTAGATTGTACTTTGCATTTGAGGTGCTGTAGGGCACTCTACCTGGAGTCCATCAGCCACCCCACAAGGACATGGAAATTCTTAGCATTCTCTATAATAGCTTCAGACCCACACAGATGTCTCAGTTACTGCAGGACGCCTTAGAAGGTACCAGATTTCAGTGTTTGGGCAAATGAATCCTGCCTTATTTTTGGTCACCTGACTAACCCTGTTGGCTCCTGTGATTACAATGACTATGCCTCTGGGGAATAAAATGGTGCATATTCAGGCAATGTAGACTTTAGATCTGAGTCTGGAGCTGACTCCCACCTTTACATTCAAATAACTTCCTGATTACCCTGGCACATCCAATAGCTTACTGTTACTACTCATATTTCACAGCCTACTTCCAGTCCTCAAGCAGTTCAGCTGACTATAGATGGTGTCTGACTTTAATCGCCTTCTCTCTTTCTATTTCTAAATACTAATCCTACAAATGGGCTATATAAGAACATAGAGAATGAAAACAGAAGGTGTGCCATATGTTTGACAACAGAACGCAACATATTTATCCACTTACCCACTGTAATACTCTCATTATTTTTTCCTAGTACGTATGTGTCCTTCCTGCTGCACATGCATACACGCAGTCCATCTGGTTTGTCCTTTATCTTTACTTATCAGTAAATTTACACTCACATTTACACTCAAAGTAAACCAAGAATATCAATTTTATCTCAAAGTTTTTCATGATTTTAATATCTAATAAAGTTAAAAAGACACAGAGTTTATACAAATTTACATATATATATATATATAAGATGTACAGTTAAAGTATGTTCTCATATGATTTTTCACAAACAAGTAGAAGGTTTTTTCATACTTTTTAAATCAAATATCCTTTAGGTCAGTGTCCATATAGAAGAAAAATATCTGGTATGCTTATACTGGAAGATTGTATCAGTCTTGGAGAAGAAATTACCAAAACAATGGAAAATAGATTTTTTAATTGGCTATAAATTTGCCAGACCTAAAGAATATGTGCTGCTCTTTTCTCATGATATACACAAATATTTTTTATCACTTCACCTGTTCATTCACTCTGGAGTGTGATGGCCCATGATGGATGAGAATTTTCACGATGTCTACATCTCCTCTCCAAGCAGCCAAGTGAATAGGAAAATAACCCTTATTATCTGCCACATTAGTTGATGCTTCATACTGAAGTAATTTGAGAACTATATCCCTGAAAAACAGGAAATAAATCTAAAAATTGACAGAAAATCTGTTTTGTTAAGTTTTTACCTGCACATACATATTAACTATTTTTTTGCCCTGGATAACAGAAAAAACTGTATTTCAAGTGAAAGTGCTACAAAAATGAAGACGAATCATTTCTAAGGATGAAACAGATCGTAGAATATAGCCAAAATGCTATTCACTCGAATTATTCTAACTTCTTAAGAATACCCATCAACAATATTATCATCAGTTCCCTGAATCTGTTTCTTTCAATAGGATCACCTGTCCATGGAATCAGTTTTAGAATTTGCCAGTCAAGGCCACATCCATGTACCTCAAGATAAACCTTCCAGGCACTAAAGGCAGAGAAGTACTCCTGGCCCCATCATTGCTGAGTTCTGGAGGCAGAGAGACAAAAGAGTAGCTTTATGGACATGGTTCTTGCAGTAAGGCTTAAAAGTAACAAGTTTTCTTCTCCTTTAAGGTATTAGCTCAAAGAGTTCTTTTGGAGGAAACAACTTAATGATGATCTAATTAGGTATATAATATCTTCTATGGAGTAACCGCTTCTATTTTCGTTTCCCACACCCACCTTCCTGCTAGCTATGATGAAAACAAGAGACTTTTATTATTTTAAGACTTTTATTATTTTAATTCTTTTTATATTCCTTTCAGTATTTTCAGTGTGGCTTATGACACATTACATGAAAGACTAGTATAAGCTGGTATACTGCATCACTGATTTTTAAGCAGTTTCCTGTACTTAACTTCAAAGGTTAAACTTAAAAATCAGTTGTGTTGTATAATCACTGGGTATCAATTCTGTCTTGTATCTCCATTTATCTTCTCATAGTTTCACACAGTCAGGCCGTATTTGTTTTTAAGATAATAGCATCTATGATTCAGTGTGGAGAGTCCTACACATGTTTCTGCTGAATATGGGAACACTGCTTCTTACTAATTTTGCTTAAAAAATAGGGAAGGGCGAGTGCGGAAGAAGCTACAAGCAGCCCATGTTATGACTATAAACAAAGGCCTTGACTACAAAATGAGGCAGAAAGTAAATCCCAAGGCAATTGTTCTCCTAGCCTTAGTGAATCTTATTTAATTGCCTATTGAGAAACAAATGTAGCAAGTAAGAGTGAATATATCCAGGTCAAAAGGAACTCCCAATTGTCTCCAAAAGAAGTCATAGACATAATGGAGTCGTCACATCTAATCCTTGAGGGAGACTTTAAGCTGAATTTTGTTTACTCCTGACAAGGTCAAATAACGTGAAAACAACCAAGAAAGAACAGCTACGCTACAGAATGACTTTTGCTACATCAAAAGTTCCAGAAAAGTGACTCCTGAGACTTTTTAGTACAAATAAGGTTTGAGAGACTTCTCATGCCATAATAGTTAGTCTTTCAGTAGGTGGTTAATGAAGGCTAGAGATACAGTGTAGTTTGAGAAGGACACAAGTCAAAGGAAACAGAAATTTAAACGTGGATGAAAAAGAGCAAAAAAAACCCTCTACAACTGAAATAATATATAGGTAATGATATACAGCAACTATTGGGAAAAGTCTTTTGCAAGATTCAAGCTACAAAATAGAACCTAGGTCTCTCATCCTTCAGGAATACCCTGACCCATCACATTTCCCTAGGGTGAGTCTTTTTTAGTGCTTTGTCAGAACTTTTCCATTTTGTAGAAATAAATTTCAGGAGGAGAAGACTGAGAGTCCTTAGCAGTAACATTACTGGGCTAAGTAAAATTACTAAGGAAGACTGAGATTCAAGTTCATGCCCCAGATATGATTTAATTACTTATATAAAGCAGAATAGTTTCAAAAGGAAAGAGAACTATCTCAGAATAACCAAGGAGGAGAGAATTCATCACATACGATGATCAAGCAGGGATTTGAACACTGGTGTCCAACAAGTGTTCCAGCCACAAATCATTGGTTGGGTCATTAAGTCTTAAGTTCCCACTTTTCCTGAAAAACTTTGAAATCTCTCAAGTTCATCCTAATGTAAAGTGTGAAAAATTAAAACTCCAGAAGTTTTCAAAGGACAAAAAGTTCTCTTAAGTGTGAAGGCTCTCCTGACGACAGATTGTACCCAATATTGATTTTGAATATCGAGTTTCAGATCTGAAACAGTGTAAAGCCATTTATTTGATATTTGCAGTCACTAACAAAATTACAACCACCAAGTATCTGTCCAATTCTCTTGCTGATAGTGCTACCACACTAGGATGATCAGTATGCCTGCTTGGATAGCACGTCCTGAACCATCATGATTTATCATAAAATACCTTATAATGTATTTCAGCTTATTTTACTATAACAAGCTAAAAATATGATGTCAAGATCTGCTACTTACCGTGCTGTGAGGGTAAGGGGTCATAGCAGCCAGTGGTGATTACAACCTTTTCAAAAGCAACAGTTATATCTGCAGCTTTACATAAGTCCATATCTTGAAGTTCTCTCTGACTTCAGCAGAAGTTTGGCCAATGCTGTGTGTGAAAATGCTGTTTGGCTTTTGTATGTTTTGGGATTTTATAGTTTATATTGCTAGGATTCCCTTTTAATCTCTGATGGGTTCAGAGATAGATTCAGAAATATTTTTACTTTGCTGGGTAACTATTGATTTATAGTCAGTATTACACATACCAAAACCAGTTTTTGCCTATTTAAAACCAGTAATCTTTGAAAGCTCAGGATTGGGCTTTTATCAGTGAAAAATATGCAATGGCACAAGCAACAGTGCCAATGGCACAGAAACAATCCATAAACTATAACCAAAAGTTATTTTCTCCCTTTTTAGAAAAGGCAGAGTTTAATAGATTGTATTAGGGACTTGGAACTAATTTCTGGAGGTAAAATATATTAATGGTTTATTCTGAATCTTCCTACAGAACTGAAATTTTGGAAAATGCACAATATCTAGTTTAATAGTATTTTAACTATTTATTTTTTTTTCAGAAACAGAATATCCTGTAGTCACCAAAAGATTAATCTAATCTAAAAAAGATATGCAGGCTTCTAGAATACAATTAAAGACACATCCTAAAGTTTTATTTTTTTCCAAGAAAGAGTGCAAAAATTGTGAAGTGAGTAAACTAAACGTGTAATTGTTATGGATTCATATGTTATCTTACAGACAGTTCAAAATCACATTAAAGTTAGTGCAAATCACTCTCAGATTCAGTTGGGGTTTGATCAGTTCCTTATCTCCCACAGGGGAATAACCCAAAGCCTTACATAAGCCTTTCCTTAGTGAAAATCCAGACAGTGTTAACAACATCAGTTTACAAACAAGATAGGTGGATTGCATTAAGTGGGGCAGCTCTTACCTTGCTTACAGTGGGGCCCATCCCACCACAACTTTGTAGACCTCATTAAATCTTTCTTTCTTGTTCTACCTTAGTAACAGCATGCAATTGGCAGCAAATTACAATGGAGGTAACACATAGCAAGGGGCAACTTGTAATAACAGTGGTAACACAGAACAAATTACAAGGTGTAATAATAAAATACGTAGCAAGTTTCCTGTTTTTTACTGACATGTTAATGCCTTAAAGAGTTCAGCTGCAGTGGTATGTCTGTGCAGTACCCCTCAGTGGGGATTTCACAGGCTTTCCGCAAGCTTGTTGAGACATGCACTTGGTAACCTGGATGGACAGCAGGGAGGGGAAAGCTATAAGGTCCCATACAAGGTATAGCCATTTTTTTCCGCTTCCAAGTGTGTAACTACTAAATATTCTTTCCATGCTACTTTTACTTTGATAATAATTAATCGACACCGTTCTTTTGTTCCACGATATTGTTTCCTTAAAAATTCAATGCACTATACATTTGTACATACACACACAAATATACTACAAATCTTTCTGTTGTAATTTCTCCCTAGCTAAAAAGCATTAGAGCCCCCACTAGAAATAACAATTATAAATTCACTCAAAATAAAGGAAGAATTTGAAAGAGCCATTATAGAATCAATAAATTTTAAAGTGCTTTTCCTATTTTTTTATTACTACATGCTAATATTACTGACAGTGTCAAAAATTCTTACATTAACGTATCCCATGGGAAATAAGATGATTTTGGTAAGACAGGGTTTGTCAAGTTTCTGTGAAAATCTCTGCACTATGTTACATACTTTTAAGTTATACAGTTAAATGCCATTCTACGTAAAAACTAAACATAAGGCACTTACTTGTGTCCATTTAAAGCTGCATGATGTAAAGCAGTATAACCTGAACTGTCTGTGCAGTTTATATTTGGTCCTCGCCAGATGCTGCAAATAAAGCACAATTGTAAAGTTATTTTTCTGGCTTTGCAAGTACAGAAATGTCAGAAATTTGATGCATAAATAATGTAAAGATCGCTGCAACAAGTGTGATTAAACTTTAAGAGACAAACTATCTTGAAAAGAACTTAAAATGTCATGTTGATATCAATATAATTTATTCATAAAAATAATTTTAACATTCATCTTTATAGCAGTTATGAATTTTATGTAGGGCTGTCTGAAAGACTAAGAACTGTTCTGTCATTTCAATTAGATCTGTTCTTCTAGTATGACTGTGGTAATTACACCAAGGTTACAATCTGATTTTGCATTACTTTTTTCACAAGTATGTATTCATTGATTTTAGGTCAGTTAGTCCAGATTCATACAAACATAAGATTAGTGAAATCAAATCATATCCTCTAGAGAGATGGTTAATTTTTTTTTTTTGCTTGGCCTGATATTTTAGCTCCCATTTTAACCAATTACATTTTAAAATAAATTACATATATATATAAAAAATTAATAATTTCCCTTTTTTGTTATCTTGCTGTATTTTAGATACTAGAAAGAAATTCTTTACTGTGAGGGTGGTGAGACACTGGAACAGGTTGCCCAGGGAAGTCATGGATGCCCCATCCCTGGAAGTGTTCAAGGCCAGGCTGGATGGGGCTTAGAGCAACCTGGTCTGGTGGGAGGTGTCACTGTGGCAGGGCGGGGTGGAACTCAATGATCTCTAAGGTCCCTTCCAACCCAGACCATTCTATGATTCTATGATTCTATAATTTTCCAGCACTTATTTTACAGTCAACTTTATTATATGTCCCATGTAACCATTTTCACGATCTATTATGCACCATTCACAAAACAGTAGAGGAGATTTTTTATTTCAAAGTAGAAAAATGTGACTGCTACTCTAACAAAAATTAACAAACAAACCACAAAGAAACAAACAAACAAAAAAGCCCAAAACAAAACAATGCACCAAAACCTAGAAACTGGATACCAGATGCATATTGACTACCTGCAGGTTTTTTGCTGACTACATTTGAAGCTGACTGTATCCTTTGTGGAAGAATTTTCTACCTATTTTTCTTATTCTGTAACACAGTTTGCAATCATTAGTATTACAGCTTCTAGGACACAAGAGTATGAGTCCTGTATTACAGTCTGTTTTCTTCAGCTTCCCATACTGTGTTAAACAGTCGTTGGCAAGTAATATTTTCCCTTCACTTCATACATTGGAATCAAGTGCTGCAGTTTAAAGAAAATAATCTGAAGCTAATAGTAAAAAGTTTTTCATACTAACATTTTTCATGATCTACATCAATAAAATGATGAGTTATTATTAACATATGCTTTTTAAGAATTCTTTACTACTGAATCTGTTTTTCTTACCAATGGAATACTGGTGTTGCAGACTGGCCTCTTTTACATTGTGTGCATTTGAATGATTAATTAGCTCACAATGTAAACAGTTGTTTTCCCATAAGTAATACTGCATGCATACAGAATTATTTCTGTGACACTTTGTGTTCTGCAGTGTACATGATTCTACATAGTGCTGGGTACCTCACCTCTCCCTGCAATTTAATTTCTTAGAAGAACAGAACTGAAATATTTTCTTGGGTGCGAAGAAGCAAAAAATTAAGTTTGTTTGTTTGTTTTTTTTAATCTGCTCAGAAGTCTACAGATGTTCTTTTCTACAGCAACTTCCAGCTATGAAAGTCACTCTAATCTTTCCAGTTAAAAGAAATGCTTTTAACTTCATGAATGACAGTTCTTCCATAATAAACAGATGTTATTTATATGGCAAAGACAGGCTGTCCTTATCTATTGGAAGGAAAGTCCGTATCTATTGATATTCTATAAACTCTTTTATACTTTTGCATAATACTTTATTAGTAATTTTCTTATTTATTTGGTTCTACTTTCTTCTTTTGATTTGTACCAGCTTACAGGAGAATAAAGCAGAAAAAATGTAAGTGGTATAGAAAGTCATACTTTAAATATTGAAATAAATACATAAATGACCAGAGTATTAATACACTTGGTTTTGCTTGCTTTGGTTTACAGCTGACAGGATTTGCCTTTTGTTGTTTTTCAAATTGCAAGGGATCAATGAATTCATGTATTATTCATGATGCACTAGGCTTTTAAAAAAAACCAAACAAAACAAAAACCAACACGCCTACTCCCCCCCCCCCCCCCCCCAAAAAAAAAGAAAAAAAAATCAAAAAAACTAGTTCTTTCCTCCCCTAATTTTCTCCTTTAATACAAACACTCTTTAATGGATTGTTGTACTTCCCGACTCTGGTCTTAGGAAATATTCTTCAACTGAAACTATATTGCTTTATTTTTTTTTTTTTAAAACTGAAAGTTTATTAATGAGGATATAAATGCACCTATGTAAAGCTTCAGGTTGGGAGACAAAAAGTGATTGATGACTCAGATTGAGATGGGATAGACAGACTAATCACTCTCAGCTCAAAAGTACAAACAGTACAAGAAGACATGCTCAAAATCAGAACTTGGTTATCAAACTAAAGAGCGGAGGATACATTTGCAGGACTTGGCTGCAGGCATCTCTTTTCCCTTGGGCCAGTGCAGAAATTCCCTGCTACAGTATTGAAACATTATTTTCTACAAAATGAATGAAGATTCCTTATATACACTGGCTGTTTATGCTTTAATAACAGACAACCAAATTCAAATTGGACAGTCTGCAAATAGATATTCTTACATCCTAAAGCTCCCAGCTGTGGTCAATAGTTCATGTAAAGCTCTTCTCTTGTAACCAGAATACACAAACGGAAAAGTACAGTGGTATATTAGCACCATAAAAAAACCACCTAATTTCATAGAAAAGTGAGGGTGAGAAAAAGAAAAAGCCTCGATAGTCCTTCTTTGACATCATAAACACATACATTATATAAGCAATTAGCATATTGATTTACCTGTGTACTAAAATACTTTAATAGCTACTGTGAAAGCAACACTAAGGAGAATTTGGAACAAAACAAATTACTGTTCAACCTCCATAAAATATTTTGAAAATCTTTAGAATACTGTTAATATTGAACGTTATCAAAAACCTGTTTCTCCTATTCTTCAATGAAGCCAATGATCAAGTTTCTTAATTTTACATACATAAGTAGGTTAGGATTTTTTTTCCTATATACATCAGTAAATTAGGAATATCTATCACTTAATTAATTATAAGAAAGTAAATTAATCTAATTTTTGTGCAAAAAATCAGTTTTCAGTCAATGATGAATTAAAACTCAAAGTTAAAACATGATCATCAATTAGTTTTTGCCATTATCACTCACCAAAGTGAAGCACAAAGAAATTGTTCTCTTATGTTCCTTACACTATTGCCACAAGCAGAAAGACCTTCTTATTACAGTTTGCTCTCCCTGTGGACAAAGGATATTGACCTTTTGAACCTATGTCAAATACTAATTGGAAATACTCTTTACTTGGTAAGAAAATTAACATTTTTTCTTTTTTTATGAGGTGAAGATAATTACATATAAAGAATAGCATTTCAAAAGTGATATGAAACTGACAGACTAAAGAAAAAGATGGTTAGTTGATTGATTTATTATTTTGCTATGCTTTGTGCTATATGCAAAAAATAATTGTGAAGTCGCTGTTGTTACATACATATGAACACAAAAGCAAGGAAATTAGAAGTTAAATCAGCCAATCTTCATCACACAGGAACACTCCCTATCAACAGTACAAGAACCATGCAAACATACATAGAATGTCCTTCACAACTTTAAAAGTTCCCATTGTGCTTCCCATCTCTACATATATTTTAATAATATTAATTCATTTTTTTCATTATTATTTAATTATCCATGCTCTAATATTTATGCTTTTTATATGGTAATTTTGCCACAGTGAAAAGAAAAGATTGTGGTAAAACAATGATAAGAGTCTTTAAAAGCCATAGAAATCTGCCCAATGACATCAGTCTGTCTGCCCATTGGTTTCACTTAAACCTTATCTGACAACTGACTGGTAACTTTCTTTGGAATTTACTTCTCTGAAAAGAGGCAGCAAGGAAGACAACACTGTCTGGATGGAATCAGATCCTCCAGAGGACATGGACAGAGCATGGTGTTTATGCCTGCATATTTTATGGTGTAAACCCTATTGAAAGCCGAGAGAGGCTTAGCGTGTGCCTAGTTCTCACCCCTCCCACTCTTCTCCCCAGCTTTATTCCCAGGTCTTCAATATCTTTGGAAGTTCTTCCTAGAGAGCCTCTGGCTCTTCAGGACTATAGAAGCAGTGAATCTCATCTTGCAGACTAGTTTTAATAGTAGGAAATCTTAAGCTGCATCCTGTTCCTCTTGATATTAGTGGCAAACGCAAAGCAGCTCAGATAAATCTAGTTTCCTAATTGTTCCTGTGTTCCATAGAATAAATATGTATCATAGGAATTTTTGTTGTTCTGAGCCAAAATCTTCAAAAATTGCCACATTTATTGTTGTTAAACTGACAGGAATACATTGCATAAAGTTATTAGAGCACATACCCAGGTTCCTATATTCATTAGTGCTCTGCCTACGTTCATACACATTTTCCGTCATGTAAATTGAGCTTAGACAAAATATATGGACAATTTTACAGAGCATTTTTGAAAATGCAAACTTTTACAGAATAATGTGTATCATCAGTTATTCAGACACAAAATAATAATGTTACTTATTGTGAACAGCAGCAAAATAGCTCCCATTCTCTATTTTATGCACAAATAAATCAAATTGAAAACCATGTTGCTCTAACCTGTAAAAATTAATGTTATTTATCAAATATGGAAGTATTTCATTTTAGTAAATGTGGTATTTCTTTTTTCTACAGAGATCTTCTGGAGTCCAGTGTTATGTAACATATCTTGTAAAAAGAATTTATGTCTTTTTCATGTATGGTTTTACCTATTATTTACACTACTTCACTGAATTTGAGATACATTTTCAAATTACTTCAAGGAAAGTAATTTCAAATATTTGCCCTTAGTGACAGTGGGAGAAAACCTTCTTAGAAAGTCACATTTTAAAGCACAATATATAATTAATAAATAATAAGGAACTCAAAAGCTGTACATGGAAAAACAACGTAAAGAAATGCATTCTCTTTGAGCAAATGCTTAAATTGACAAAAATAGATGATGTTTTGAGTAAGGCTATGAGATCTTTTATATATTTAAACAGTTGTTCCATGTAGCAACTGAGAGTTAAAAATTCAAAATGAAAATAATCATAATAAAAAAGAATTTTTTTCCTTTAAATTTAAAAGGAGTAGGGCAGAGGAATTTTCAATCAATTAAAAGTAGCTATAGTTTTAAAGCTTATTGTGTATATAATTCCAACTGTTTATTTATTTAAGTGCTTTTGTTGTATCAGTGTGAAATAAGACTCAAAAATATTTCATTTTTGAATGTGTGGAATGTTCTTATCTTGTTTTGATTCCTGCTGTTTAGTTGTCTCAGCATAAATAATACAACAAAATTTGTGGTCCACCAATTCATGTGATTAAGTATGTTATTCAAGTTCAGGCTCTAAAGCAGTTTATTCCACTTGTTTTCTTTAACTTTGATTTGGTCACAATCTTGGCCATAAATAGTGTAAGTCTGGAAAACTGGGAAACTTCACCGAATTGCGATTTTATTTCCATGTTGATTCTGTTCAATTGGTAATTGATTTCTATTTAATATGAAATATCGAATATGGAAAATGAGTTTGATTATATATTATACAACATTTATTTACCACTATACTTAGATTGGCTACTATACAAGTAGGTCTCAAGTCTACACAGTGGTGTGATAAGGAGGTAGAGTTATGTACAATAAACTACTTCCTCCTTCAACAGCTTATGCAAAATTTTATCTATCTCATTGAGAAACTGTGAGTCCACATATCTAGGGATTGTTAACTTGAAGTATCCTAATAGCTGGATCTCATGAATGAATTTCATTGCAGTATGCACTGCCTGTGATTAAAACAGAGAAGATGACAACCATAGGCTGTTGTTCCCCTTTATAGGTGTACAATAAAGTTAATCCAACAAATCTTATTTCAGATTCAGGAGGAGCAAGTTAGAGATCAGTTAAGAAGGCTGGACATCCACAGGTCCATGGGTCTGGACAGAATACACCTGAGAGTGCTGAGGGAGCTGGCAGAAGTCCTTGCAGGGCCACTCTCCATCATCTTTGAGAGGTCCTGGAGAACAGGCGAGGTGCCCAAGGACTGGAGGAAGGCCAATGTCATCCCAGTCTTCAAAAAGGGCAAGAAGCAGGACCCGGGAAATTACATACTGGTCAGCCTCACCTCCATCCCTGGAAAGGTAATGGAACACCTCATCCTGAGTGACATCTCAGAGCATATGGAGGAAAAGAAATCTATCAGGAGTAGTCAACTTGGATTTACCAAGGGAAAGCCATGTCAGACTAACCTGATAGTTTTCTATGATGTCATGACTGGTTGGATAGATGAAAGGAGGGCAGTGGATGTTGTCTACCTTGACTTCAGCAAGGCTTTTGACACTGTCTCCCACAGCTTACCCTCCCACAGGTAAGCTTAGGAAGTGTGGGTTACATGAATGGACAGTTAAGTGGATTGAAAACTGGCTAAAAGACAGGACCCAGAGGGTTGTGAATAGGGGAACAGAAGCCAGCTGGAAGTCTGTAACAAGTGGTGTTCCCCAGGGGTCAGTACTAGGTCCAGTCCTCTTCAATATATTCATCAATGACCTGGATGAAGGGATGGAATGTACCCTCAGCAAGTTTGCTGATGACACAAAACTAGGAGGGGTGGCTGACACCCCAGAAGGCTGTGCCGCCATCCAGAGAGATCTGGACAGGCTGGAGAGTTGGACAGAAAGAAACCTAATGAAATTTAACAAGGGCAAGTGTAGGGTGCTGCACCTGGGGAGAAACAAACCCCTGCACCAGTACAGGTTGAGGGCTGACCTGCTGGAGAGCAGCTCTGAGGAGAAAGACCTGGGAGTTCTTGTGGACAACAGGATGACTATGAGTCAGCAATGTGCCCTTGTGGCCAAGAAGGCCAATGGCATCCTGGGGTGCATCAAGAAGAGAGTGGCCAGCAGGTTGAGAGAGGTCATCCTGCCCCTCTACTCTGCCCTGGTGAGGCCCCATCTGGAGCACTGTGTCCAGTTCTGGGCTCCCCAATTCAAGAAGGACCGGGAACTGCTGGAGGGGGTACAACAAAGGGCTGCAAAGATGATTAAGGGCCTGGAGCATCTCTCCTATGAGGAAAGGCTCAGGGACTTGGGTCTTTTTAGTCTTGAGAAGACTTAGGGGGGATCTGATCAACATTTACAAATACTTAAAGGGAAGGTGTCAGGAGGATGGGGCTGGTCTTTTTTCAGTGGTGCCCAGTGACAGGACAAGAGGAAATGGGCACAAACTTGAGTAGAAGTTCCACCTAAACATGAGGAGGAACTTCTTTATTGTGAGAGTGGTAGAGCACTGGAACAGGCTGCCCAGAGAGGTGGTGGTGTCTCCTTCTCTGGAGACATTCAAAACCCACCTGGACAAGGTCCTGTGCAATGTGCTCTGGCGGGGCGGTTGGACTAGATGATCTCCAGAGGTCCCTTCCAGCCCCATATGATTCTATGATTCTATGATTCAGCAAAAGGCCAGAGTTTTACAAGATTGTTACCTGTACAAGATCTACAGGTGTGATCTTCATTCCATAAGTCTAAGATTTACCATGGAACATGAAATTACTATTGGAATGGAGTGCAGACAATAATTAAAGTTAGATCCAACCTCCACCTTTCTTTGGCAGTGAAGATTTCCAGAAGAAAATTCTCCTCTGCAGCATATGTGTTAATGCAAAGATTCTGCCCAGATATCTACATTCCCTTCCTATCAAGGAATTATGCACTTCAACTTAGAAACTTGAAGAACAAGTTGGGATGAGCTAAGAAAGGAGCATATAGAGAACCAATTGATTCTTTATTAGGGAGATATAGCAGACATCCATAAAAAATATTACTGGGATGCTTGTCTGTGATTCTATGTCTCTCAGAAAGGCAGAGAAGTGTTTCTTCATCCCAGCTGTTGTAGAAGCCTCCAGCATACATATAACCCCTTTTGAATGTTAACTGGGAACAGAAATGTGAAGACAAATAAGAAAAAGAAGAGTCATTCAGTCCCTTCTAGCCTATCTAAGGCATGAGAACCAATAGCTACTTAATCATGTTCAACGTCACAGAACATTCCTGCTGTATCTGTTGTGACTGAATTCAGAATTTGGTTTTACTTTTGAAATCCTGACTAAGGAATGATATGTGCAGTAACTGTAATATTCATAAAGATGGATATAAAACAGTACAAAAAGAGAAAAAATTCATCATCTCACAACATTATGAATTTAGCACTACTGTTATGTTTATCTTCTATGGATAGTGTTCTTTCCTCCATGAAAAGCCTCAACAGTTGATTAGGAAAAGATTTTTTTCCAAATATACAAACAGCAGGATCGGCACCTAAAGTGTAATTTAAAAAAGCATGTAAAACAAAGGTACGTGTCCAACAACGTAAGACTTAAAACCCAGTATCCTGTTTCACTGTTTTTCAAATTTTGTGAAATATCACTGCTAAATAAACACTGATAGATTGAACAATACATCTGCCCAGACTAAAATTTGGAGTAGGGTGGCAGCAGTAAAAAGTATACAAATAGCCTTGTTACAATGCCAAATAGATCACAGAATCACAGAATTGTGGTGGTTGGAAGGGACCTCAGAGATCATCGAGTCCAACCACAAAAAAAAAAAAA
>JAOQGH010000001.1:50454287-50520194 GCA_025769975.1 Gallinago jamesoni
CCCATTGATCCAACCTGTCTAGATCCCTCTGTAAAGCCTTCCGACCCTCAAGCAGATCAACGCTCCCATCTAGTTTGGTGTCATCCACAAACTTACTGCAGGTGCATTCAATCCCCCTGTCCAGATCATCAATAAAGATATTGAACAATACTCATTCCAAAAACAGATCAGCAGACAGTATCTTTAATAAGTAAAATCATTCACATTTAAGTAATGTGAACCATGTTTTAAAACTGCTGTAAATGATATCTGAAGGGATACTGTATGGTTAATGCCAAAGATCAGTGTATCAGATTAACTGTTCCTATGGAGGGCAACTCCACACCCTGTGTAACATGAGCTTGGGCTCCCTACACATATGAGGTAGATGGCTTCTACACATTTATTATGAATCACACCTATAGGCTTTGCATAAGATCTATAGATCGATCAAGATCAACCAGGAACAGGGCTCCACAAATTGGATAAAATTAGGCCATACAACAAAGAAAAACAATCAGATATACATGACTATATCTTTTTTCAGTATATATATTAATATATATATGTATATACACATATTCAACTCCCCTTATAAATAAATGTTGGGTTCTTTCAACTCTTCCCAGACAACAGCTATTTAGTGGAATTATATGAACAATCATTATTTTTCTGTAAGCACAGCAATGAAAGTGAATCTTCTGAAAGGTTTTGAAAACCCTTGCATACCTCTTGATTGTAAGATTCACTTACATGAATGTTCCTATGAACACTGAATTATAGTATATGTCATCGGTATTTTGTTTGGAAGAACAGAACACATTCTCAGATAGCAGATAGACCACTCCGACTTCCTCTTTTGTAAAAGTCAGATGACACTAAAATCCAAGAAAACACTAATATTTCTCATCTCAGAAACAAAATTAATCAAATTTCCATTTCTCTTTCTCTCAAGAATATAGATATGATGACACATTTTTGTAGGAGATTATTCCTTTAGCTATTTTTCTTCTTAATGCAACCGACCTTGAATCTTTAGTAAGAAAAGTTATAGAGGTTTTTCCCAGAATATATTTTTGGAGGTCCAACATAGTATTCCCATCCCTCATAAATACATCACGTTTGCAATTTTAAACACATTCTTATCATGGACAGGAAAAGTCAATATTTATTATAGAAGGAGATTTAAAAACTTCTAAATGATTAATTATGCATCCTGGAACACTTACTGCCACTTGTTTAAGTGGAATAAAAAATTCTGAAGCTCTGGCACTAGAAGCAGCACTGGGAAGAGTGACAATATATATCACAAATTCTTGAAATACGGATGCTGTTAGAACTATGACCTCATTCCAGAATTTAAGACTATTCATCCTAGAAATCAGCCTGAGATGAGATCCAGCTCTAGGACAGACAGAACAGAACTTGCTATCCATAGAGGCTGTAATTCAGCTAGTTTAATACCTTTTCCTTCCTAGTGTGAGTTTCCTCAAATGTAGAGTAATTCCATCAAACACCAGCAAAACAAACATCAGAAAAAATACATGATTCCATTTCCTCTTGATTCTTGAAGGCCATCCCACACCTCATACTCAGTTTATGCTGAGATTTGCAAAGGAGGTTCAGAAATCAACCTAGAGTTGAGTCTCAATTCCTGCATCAATGAAATCAATCACTAGCTATTTTGGCATGAGAACGTAACAGACATAAGTGTCTCACATCTCGTGTTTATACTCACATGGTATTACATCAACTATCCATATGATTTCCGATATTCTCAGTCCGAAGCTTCCATATGTTCATCTCATAACAGCAGCAACACTGTCCAATCCTTTTGGACAACCTACCATAAACTTAACCTAAACTCAGAATAATGAAAAAGTGCAGCTCCAGCAACTAAGTTCCAAAATATGAATCCTGAGATATTAAGGCTCCTGAAATCTATCAACGACAGATAACATACATACAACATTTAGGCAATACTTCTGCTTTCTAGTAGAATACTTCCTCAATTACTCAGACTCTATAGCCCTAAGCAGACAACGAGCAGGGCAAGAATATCAGAACAATACCAGTACATTTTTGCAAGATACAAGATAATTGAATAAACCTTGAAAAAAATGAATTCAAAATAGTACTATAAGCCCTTCTTATCCATAAGATAAAATATTAAACAATTTGCGTCTGTTCTCTGGAGTAACATAGTTTTGAAACAGAGGTCTTTGCTAGAATGCTCCATCTGCTCCATCAAAGTGCTAACACTCATTCTTTCCAATAGCTTTATATTAACATTGTTAACAAGAACATAACTAGGAAAGATAAAGATAGATATACAAATATACGATAGAAATAATAGTTACTTCACAGAAAAAAATTAGCACCTGTTCAGATTACATCAATATTTCTTTTCTTCTTTTAACTGGATTAGCACAAATAAATAAGAAACTTGGTTAGTGTGAAATTAGCTATTGCAATAAGTACCACTGAGCAAAAACAATCCACGGATCACATTTTCTCAAAGGCTTAAACATTGCATTATAGAACGGTGGCTATATCAGACATACTGCATAACCTAAAATGTAATCTTTGCCACATCCAATCTTTAACACATAGAGCTATTATAATGTGACGTGTAAATGTTGTTGGCATAGTTCAGAAAAACTGGGTAAGAAAAATATTGGATGAAACTGTGTTCTCCAGTACAAGAACTAGTAAACCAGGAAATGTTATTAAATAAGGACAGTTTGAGCACAAGTCCTCTACGCTATGCTTAAGGTAATCAGAATGGTAGGACAAAAAAAAAAACTGTACAGCAATAAAAACATAGAATTAATGCCTTAATTTCTCCTCTCAGCAACATGTCACGTCTGAAATAAATAATATCAAAGCAGAAGTGTGTTACTGAGCATGCGTTCCATTTGCTGTTCTTTGCCAACAGAGGTCAGAATTACCTCAGGAGCATCCAAAGCATTAGTATGATCATGACTGCTATTACTTTATCAGCACAAAATTACTTTCACAAAGACAAATAACATACTTTAAGTAGAGAGGCTAAAGTTTCAAAATTTTACATATTACAAAGGTCTTCCAAATCTTTTGGGCACGTAACCAGAATATCACCACTTAAAATGTCATTAATGTTGTTACTAAAATAATTACAAAGGTCATATCTATCACATCACCAACAAAATATTTCGTAAAATGTACTAGTAATCACTTGGATTACTCAGAAAAAATAAATTCATCCAACATGATGTCTTTTATTGAACAAAATCATTTATGACACATAGCTTAGAAGGCAAAATGTAATTACAGTAAAAATATTCATAAATCTGCAGTCTATTTGTGTTAAAATTCCCTATTCAAATACATTAGGAGTTATTGTTTTCTATTCCATTTTAAAGCCTTATCAAATGTAGAAATGAAATCCAAGACTAAGAGTTTTAAATGACACAGAAGCTTCTACTATAAAGGAAGATCTGGCTGATGTTTGATGCTTCAAACAGCTTAAAAATACCAAAAAAACTCATTTATGTCTAGATGTATCTAAAGCAAACACTATGTTTCTTAATTCTACAAAAACAATTACATACTAATAAAGAAACCAAACATTCTTTGTACCTCAAATAGTTCTACTGGTACATGTTTTCTAGAAAATGAAGCAGCCATCTACTCAAATATTGCCAGTGCACTGTTCAATTGCAGCCCCATGGACCACGAACTTTTCAGCAATCTTAAAATAAAAATGCTAAATTTGGGGAAAAATATTTCAAGAATGTTAACTGAATAATCTTGTCATCATTCTGCTCCTTAAAATAGAACTGATAGGATAATCCACAAAAATCTGTTTTGGCAGATATCTTTATATAAAATATAAGACTTACCATTACAGGAATAATATAATGTTCTTTCTGAACTTCCTCTTTGGTAAGAGATATCTGGAGAAGCCAATATTCAGGTGTGAATATTCTTCCCAATACCACATAAATAAAAAAACAATCCAAATATCTTAGGTACTAACCTAAATGTAACATGTAAGGATATACTGGCATACAACATAAAAAGGAGGTGAGACACAACAAAAAAAAAGACCATGAAATGCATTTGTGAGATGGCAGATTCCATCTTGCTTTCCTTTATTATATGTATAAGCCATAGGTATTTTGTTGGTTTACATTAAAGGTCATTAAAGTTAAATTTGCAGCTAGCAAAGGATCCTTGTTTGCGAAATCTCTAGAAAGGTGCAGATTTTTAGAGAATGATGGAGATAGAAAGCCTGTGACATACATATTAGCTAGGTCCTCTGGAAGCTACTGAGTAGCAACTGTTAAAAGAACCCAGACCCAAAACCCCCTCAAAAACAGGCCCCTATTGAATTTACCTTATACTGCATTTACTTTAAATTTCAATTATCTTAAATATTGGAAAAAAAGATCTTTTTCTATGTCTCATTTTAAGGACACTTTCAAAAAGTAGATTTGATTGTAGGTTCAATCTTGACAATATAATTATTCTGTTAAATGAAGAAATAATCATTTCACCAGAGGGTTTACAATCTGATTTGGAGTAGTAACGAGAGGGACTTTTTCCTCCAAGTGCTGAAGCCAGACCAAAAAAATACTTGTAAAACGGAATCATATGCAAAAACACACACACACACACATATATATATATCCTTCTAGTAGAATTAAATTTAAAAAGTGGCTGAGGCTTCACCCAGGAAAGTATTAAATTAAACCAAGACTTTGTTTGGTAAGCTTTCCTGAATAGCTGGATACCCAGCACACAGCAAGAACTATGGAAAAAGTGATTCATTCCTTAAATTGCCCTGCTCACGTAAGGCTTGACTCTTGTTTCCCAGACAGAACAAGAGAAAAGTCCTATGAGGAGAGGCTGAGTGAACTGGACATGTTTAATTTGGAGAAGAGGAGGCTGAGGGAAGACCTTATTGTCCTCTACAACTACCTGAAAGGAGGTTGTAGAGAGGTGGGTGTTAGCCTCTTCTCCCAAGAGAATAATGACAGGACCAGAGGAAACGGTATGAAGTTGCAGCAGGGGAGGTTTAGATTAGATGTTAGAAAGAATGACTTTACTGAGAGGGTGGTCAGTCACTGTAACAGCCTGGCCAGGGAGGTGGTGGAGTCACCATCCCTGGAGGTATTTAAGAAACATGTAGACGTGGCTCTTCAGGGCATGCTCTAGTGCCTGAGATTGTTGGGTGTGGTGATTGTTGTGGTGCTGGGGTGCTGGGGTGCTGGGGTTTTTTTGTTTTGGTGTTATATGTGTGGTGGGGGTTTTGTTGTTTGTTTGGTTGGTTGGTTTTTTGTTGGACTTGATGATCTCAAAGGCCCCTTCCAACCATGAAGATTCTGTGATTCTGTGATTCACTTGGTCCCACTATCCATGAAAAGAGCCTCCTATAGGTGTGTCTGACACATCTTAAATTAGTGCAATCCCAGGAACATTTCTTTCCGAGGGGAGAGGTGGGAAGGTAGTAAAGGGTAAATGTAGTCATTAGAATATCCATCTCTTCTGGATTTTCCAGAAGCTACCTGAAAAAAGTGCAAAGTGATCTGAAAGAACTTGGTATCTTAAAAGGCATGAAAGGTCATCCCAGATTTATATGAAATACCTGCACTGATAATGTACTTAGGATTTGAAAACAGATTGTACCAAAGCAGTACTCTTTTAATACTGGTAACTGAGACACTGAACTAATTGGGGTGCATGACTAGCATAAAGAATTGCCAGCCATAATCAAAATAATTCCATACAGACTTTGATCATGCCAATTCGGAGTAGTCTGAATGCAAAAACAACCTGCAAACATTTTCAATAGAAGAGTAATCAAACAAAGCTGAAAGGTTAATTTCTCTTTGGGCACAGAAACAAAATACTAGGATGCAGCTTATGCTTGTAGAAATTTTAAAATTATACCAAATCTACAGTAAATAAGAACAGAAACAAAACCTTTTGACCTCTTTGTAGAACATAAAACTTTAGCAGTTCAATAGCCGATGAAGGAATAGATTCTCATTACAGTGAAATACAAATTTTAGCCTGGTTGATCGTAGAGTTCTGCCACATAGGAGACAAAAAATTAGTAACAAATCCAGGGCATGAAATCATTTCAGAATGTCCTTGGAGGCTTGTTTAAGTGGCAAGATGAATTTTACAACTTCAGTTTTGTAGCCACCATGGTTACAAAATTCTTCAACTAAGGGTGAACTGATATTGGATTGTCTCTTTATGTTGGAAAACAGAAACTGTTTTTCTGATAGGCTTTCATATACCTTCCAGTCACTCTGAACAATCTAAAATCCATAAGAAATTTTCCAGAAAATTAAAATGGACTTGGAAATGTACGATGCCCTTGTCATTCATGCAACAGAGATACAATTGTTCTAGTCCTTGTTGTACCTTTTGATTTACAAAATGGTTGTGGGAAATCTGTGATCTAGAATTTTTACATATGGGTGATGTTGAAGTATAGTCTGGATCATTAGAACTATCTGGCTCTGCTTAGGTCCCAGAAGTTATGTCATGGGTTGTATGCAGGCTAGGATCTCCATTATATCAGACTCTGAATGTCATATCAGTTCATTGTCACTTCCAGTTGGAACCATCTAGGCACTTGGGCTGCACCAGCAATAGTAAATCAAATATTTTTGGAAGTATTTTCTGGCACTGAGGTTTTACTGGCATAGAATGCTCCATACCTAAACTACTCAAACCTTCCAAACAGGATAGTTGTAACCAGACTGCCTATCAGGCTCTAGGCCCATACTAATTCTTCAGCTGTGCCTGGTAGCTCATTCCTTGGGAGAATGCCACATGGCACGTTCCAGTACCCAGAAATGTTCCCTGGCATGTTAAAGTTATATGTGGCCTCACATTCCTGTCATAGGTTTGGCAGAAGCCTGTGTCCCAACAACAGCACTTCTCAGCTTAGAAGAGGCAAGAGCAATACTGTCTGAGTTTGGATGCAGATAGATCTGATGAACATCTGCCCACAGTTCATGCTTGTGCTTTATGCCTTTGATCCTCCCAGCAGTGGGTATAGAATGGAGGAGGGAGGAGTGGTAAACTGACCCCACCACCTTTTTTAGCCCTTTCCTGACTCCAGGATAGAGGGTAAGGGGAAGAAAAGCTACATACCTGAATATCCCAAACAATATACTGTTGCTGGTAAGTCAGCTTCTTTACTTATTTTCTCCTTCTTCACATGCATACTCATATTGATGGAAATTCCTTGCAGTGCATTCATAATTGCACATGCATAATTTGCACTACCTGCAAAGTAGTCTCACTCTGGTATCAAGCTAAGAAAGGAATCTACCATAGACTCAGAGTGACCTTATTGCAGAAAATGATTGTTAATGGCTACAGCAGCACGAATATCCTCAGCTTCTTAGAAGAAATAATACTTACACACACAAAAATCCCCAAAACAGTCTTTAGAAAATGGTAGGCATAGACCTGAAAAATTCACTCATGAAAAATACCCTAATTTATGTTCTATAGAGGAACAGGAGCTCTTGGAAAAAACTCCCATCCAAATTGTGTGGGAGGAATCCAGAAGTGACTGTGTAGGAAAAAGTCTAACTCCCACCAGCAGCAAATGAGTTGAAATTAAGGACACAAAGGCTTTATTAAACTGACAGATTTATCATTTCTACTTTCCCAGTCATCACAAATCAAGGAGAAAGAAGCCTTCTTAGGGGAGAGGGACCTAGTTAAACACTGGAAATTTGGCCTACTTATCAGAGATAGTATTTCCTGTAATTAATTAGATGGCCTCTCCAGAAGGGAGAACAAGTCTGTATCTTGTGAGAACAGGTCAAGGATGAAAGTCAGAGTTAGATATTCACACCCATGATGAAAGAGGTTCTGGAACTAGGCACTTCCGCAGTGCCAGCCTGTAATACTGTGTCTGAGAATCCCTGGAAGAAACAGAAATGAAAGTATACATAAGGGAATTTAATCAGAGAAGGAATCAATGACAGAGATTCCAAAGCCTGACTACAGTTGAAGCAGGGCAGGGTACACTTTCTATTGATCTCTGAGACAAAAAGGTCCACTTCTGGAAGGCTCAGGTCATAAGATTAAATTTTAGAATGTTGTTCTAAATCATCCACTCACAGTTCACAATCCTAAAATAGGTCAAATTGTCTGATACTGTATTCAGAGCTTCTAGGAATTCATAAGGCAAATATTACACTGGATGTACCAATCTGAAAGATTAACCAGCTCCCAATACAGGGCAAAGAATTTCAGATCTTCTTGTTTATGTGTCACATTGTGGCAGTTCCACGTGGAAGCTCCTGTATCTTTTGATTTGGCAAACAAATATTTGGTATATACTTTGCATAGGATATTTGTATAGACATGAGTCTACCATGAATACTAGGGAGTCTGCTGCAAAGCTTAGTGGCATATCTAGGGAAAGAGAGAGACACAGGAAGAAATTTGGAATAAAAGAGCATCCTTTTATAGCCAACAGGACATGCCACCATTACGGAAAATTTAAATCTTGCAGGGAAAATTATGGTCTAAATAGTCTTAAAGTGCTTTTCAGGGCCATAAGCAACTAAAGATCAAGTTTATACTGTCTATGGATTCTGACAGGAAAGGTCATTAGATGACACCAGGTAGTCCAGCACAACCTGACAGAAATTTGAAGAGCTGTTGGAAGCTTTCTCCTTTTTGAAATTATGAGGTATGTAATTTTTAGGAACTCTTATAAGATTCCTTCATAGCCAGTCCAGTGAATTCTACTCAATAGGACAGAGGAGATGCACACAAAAACTTATTACCTGTTCAAGAGAGCTACCTTTACACATCTAATCATCCTAGTGAAGATAAAAAGACACTCCAGTCAACCTGAGAATGGGAAGTTGTCATTGAGGACACTTGGAGTCATGAACAGTCCAAACTGCAGGATTCTGTAGTGGAATTGATCATAATCAATTTCAAGTAAAAGATATTTTCCACAGATAAATCACACTATGAAAAAAAGGATCTTACTAACCAAGAGATACAAACCACTCCTGTTGCTATAAGCATAAAAGAGCATTGTATTTTATCATTTGAACTCTTCTTGAATTTCAAAGTGGATCTTTGAGTTTTTTTTCAAACTTGAAAGTAGTTGATTTACTATTGGTTTCCTATGCAACAAAATGGGACTGATTTCTTGGCCACTTTTACCAAAAACTGAAAGAAAATGGGAATGGTTCTGTACAATAATGGGTCTGGGGGGATACACGTAAGTGGATGTTTTAACCAATGCCAGTGACGTCCAGTATGAAGATATATAACTAAGTGCAGTCTCCCTATTCTAAACATAACTTCAATGAACTCAAAGTGAATTATATTATCATTTCTCCCTGTTTCTGAGGGGGGAAAAAAAAGTATGATAGCCTCTTAGTATGTTAGACAAATCGCAGTATTTTATGCTTCAAACATTGTTGGCAGCTTGGTGGTGCACAGAACCACAAGGGAATCCTATTCTTCAGTGAGCTTCCTCATAGAGCCAAACCACCAGCAAAGTTTGTAGCACAGAACAGCAGAGAGCAGTATTTTCCTGGAAAGGTGAGACAGAACCCTGACCACATGCACTAAAGAGCAACATTACAGAGAGACGAGCTCTCCTTGATACGGCATTTTCCTTCTCCTGATACTGTTTAGATTGTAAGCTCTGTAATTAATGAGAGTTATCATTTATACAAACTAGGGGACCATCTAGTTAATATTATAATTCCTTGAAAAACTCCAATATTAACATTTCTGGCATCAATAACTAGAAACTGGAAGTGCTTGTACCTCTTTTTTTGCACACAGATGAGCGCTGTGACAACACCATCAAACTTGTCATTAAGAATGACTATGGGAAGTCCAGGATTCTTACTGCTTTTCTCCAGTATCCTCTACATGCTGCAACAACTCGGAATATCTGATAAGAGAAGATGAGATAACTGCCCTGACCACCACACACACAGGAAATATGTTCCTAAAGACTCCTGATTTCTTCTTCCCAGGCTATGAAGAGTTCACAGAAGTGGTGTCACTATCTGGTTCCAATGAAAGGGATCTAGCAGAGGAAAAGGGTGGAAGCTTTTACAGTTCTTCCTTCTCTTCTGATGACTTGAAGCCCTAATAAGTACATAACGGTACAAACTAAAACACCTATAAGAAAACTAAATGCAATTAATGCTGTGTATTAGAAATAAACTAAATACAAAACAACAAAAAAGGAAGAAATAAATCAGATGTTCAAATGTTTTGAACTGAGCTCCTACTAGTTCAATCCTATAACTACAAGCATTAAAAGAACATGAAGACTTGCTAGCTGGCTGCACCATCTTGTCCACGTGGTGGACATAACGAATTACAGACACTGCTGGTGAAAGAGTTCTGATTTCAGCTGCATGGTCTTATGTGCGCAGAAGTCAAGCATAGAGCAAAATTTAGGAATAATATTTTCAAGTGCTTAAGGGATAAGACAATGAAAAAGCCCTCATAGATGGGATTGGGTGTTGTCTGTGTAAGGAGAAAAGAGAAAGAAAAAGGATGCTAATAGGAAAAGAATAATGATTCAAAACGAGAGAAGGGAAAGAAGACAAAAAAATTGCACAGGTCCTAATCAGTTACGTAGAGTAACTGGGCAACCATATAATTACAAATAATAATAATAATAACTAAAGTTAATTACAGCATATAAAAGACATATTCTTTTGTTACCCTTTGTTTACACTTACTAGTGATGTGGTTCACTCTGAATTAAGAGAAGCATACAGTTGTGAACTTAGATGCTAACCCATGGATTCCAAATGAAATATAAAAGAAGAAAAATAATTCATGTACATGCAATCTACAGTCAGAAACTACGTATCTCTTGGCACACTGTATAGTGTAACCCTATTTAAAATTGAAATAATTTTAGATCTAGCTATTGCTATAAGCAGTCTACAAAATCAATCTACAAACACAGAATAAAATAATCTTCTAAAGGTTACATACTGTGGAGGGTTTTGTAAATAAGAAGTATAGGCATATAGTATGATTATTCACTTCTTCCCAAGGCCATTTCCCTTCTTTGGAAAACATTTCCATACTCGGGTATTGAGCTACTCATATTTGTAACATATCTGAGGAAAAAAGTTTCATATTCTCCAGAAGAAAATGTGTGGATGCTATCCTTATAAAGGTGCCATTTAAATTCTTACTATACTGAACTCAAACTAAGCTTTGAATGAATAAGATATACAAAAGTCAACAGTTAGTATCCAAATCATCATCAATATTTCAGCATTGTAAAGACAGCAATATAAAATTATTTTTTACTACAACATTTGGTACTATCCTATCAAACATAAATTATGCATAAAATATTTTGATGTTGAATGAGTGAAGCTGCTTTGTTAATAATTCAGGCAACACAAGAACAGTAATTCCCCACGTATCAGTGCTTCCAACAGCACTTGTTTCTATTTTTATTGGTTCTATTGTTATTTCTTTTTTCCTGTAGTTAAGGTGAAAACATAAAATGAGGATAAATTATAGTTGTGTAATTCATAAATAAAATGGTGAGGGTTTTTTTTCCTGATAATTATTTTTATGTGAAAAGATAAAGTTTCTTGAAATAAAGCCATCTTTTCAGGACAAAAGAAATTAAAAGAAGAAGACTTTACAAATTTAAGTCCAAAACATTAGCATAATTACTTCCCAATTGTTCCTGAGAGAAAAAAACTTGTTGACTTCTGAAACTAAGGACTGGACTATCTTTCATAAGAGTAGAGGCTGAGACTGCTAGGACTGTTTAGGCTGGGGGAGGTCATATCAACAAGTACCTGATGGGAGGGTGTGAAGAAGACAAAACCTGACTCTGCTCAATGGAACACAGGATAAGAGGCAATAGGCACAAACATCAACAGATGAAATTCCATCTGAAAATAAGAAAACGCTTTTTTACTGTAAGAGTGGTTGAACACTGAAGTGGGAAGCCCCAAGAGGTTGTGGAGTCTCCAGCCATGGAGATACTCAAAATCTCACTGGGCACCTGTTCTAGCTGACCGCTGCAGATGATCTCCAAAGCTGCCTTGCAACATTGACTGTTCCGTGATTCTATAAATGAATTTTACATGAAGATGTATTTTATTCTTTTTCTCTTTCTAAGACATCCACCTCTTGATGTCATGTATAAAAGTAGACATAATAGAAAAAGCATCAGTAATCTTTGCTCTTCAAATCCAGAGAATTCAAGTTCTCATCTTCAACTATACTGAACTTCATCTAAATAATAAAACTAGACACTAATAAGCAGATGACATCAAGATTAACTCTCATATTATAAAGATGGAGTAAATATGCCCAGTCTTTTGAAACCATGGAGGTTTTTCCCCTTCTAACACATGTAAGGTAGATGCACATGTCCCATCCTACTTTCTATGTCCCATGCCTATGTCCCATTCACTTTTTATGAAACTTGGAGCTAGGTTACACGATGCATTAGTAACATCTAGGCTGTTTTGGCTGTTCTAGAGAGGAATGTGGGAGATACACCGAATTGCATTCAGTACTGCCATAAATTTCTCCCATTAATCAATGGGACAAGAATTATTAGACTGGTAAAAAAACTGGTCAAATGACTTGTACCAGAAGTGAGATCACAGTACATGACACTATCTAACTAAACCTGCAATCATGTTTATTTCATTTCTCCTGAAAAAGCATGAGCGTCAAAAGACCTTGGCAGTTGTAGAAATTGTTGCCAGAAAAGACAGAATGGTCATGGTCAGAAAGTTCATTTTGGAAATAACATGAACAGAATGTAACTGTGAAGACTCACAGAATATATGAAATGGACCTTTGGAATCATCTGATTAAACCACTTTCTCTGAGATGGAAACCTTCAAAGTTGGAGCTAATTTTGAGGTCAGGTCAATTTCCTTGGGAAACTGTACAGTCAAGTTTTAAATATCTTCAGTAATGGAGATTTCACTGATCTTTTCCAGTGCTTTGCAAATCTTTGCAAATCTTTTCCAGTGCTTGATTACCCTCGCTGTGATTTTTATTGCTAAAACATAACCACAATTTTCTTTGTTGCAGTTTGTATCTGTCCCCTTCTTTCCTTTGCTACACACACCTGAGAAAGCCTTGCTCTTCTCAGGACCAAATGACGTTGTTGAGGACACAGTAATGAGATCATGTTTAGTCATCTTTTCTTCAGACTGAAGAAACAGCTCTTTCAACTTCTTCCAGCCTCCTAGTGATCTTGGTGTCTCTCTGTTGGATTTGCTTCAGTTTGCCCATGTCTTCTATTGTGGAGTCCAAAACCGTACAACTCTCTGAATAGTGGTGAATACATACTTCCCTCAACTTGCTAGCCATGTTGGCCTTCTCTGCTGTGATGGCACACTGTTGACTCATGTTGTCATCACAGCTGGCACTCAGGTTAGCCAAGTACAATCTAGTCTTGGTAAATCCATGCTAATTCCTTCATTCACCCTCTTGTCTTTCACATTCTTGGACATGGTCTCCTGAAGAAAATGCAGATACACTGATGTGGCTGAAGATATTAAAAAACCTGAAGATTATTCAAGAAATGAATAATCATTTAACATTCCTCATTCTACAGATGGTTTAATAGAAGTTCATGATTACAATTATTTGCTTTCAAATCTTACTTCCTCATTGATAGACTGAAGCCTAGATACCATCCTTTTATTTATATGCAAAGCCTTTTTATTTTCCTAGATTTCTTCTAAAAAGAAGGGCATACCAAACTGTAATCAAATATTATCTGGCTGAAGGCTGAAAGGCTTCTATGTTCTGTGCTTTGTATTCCTGTTCCCATGACCTGAAATTATTTTCCATTTATTTTAAAGTGGAGTTTTGCTATTTCTTAAGGCCTAGAATTATGAAAAGGACAGCATCTATGAGGTAGGTAATACATAGAGTTTAGATATCTGTCTTCCCAGGTTGAACCCTGAGTTAAATTCCTATGTCACCCACACATAACATTGCATTGCCAGAATTAGGCACCTCAGCTCCCACTGCAACAGAGAATAATCTAAAATGAGAATACTTGGTGCACAGTTCCTTAAAACTAATCAAGAAGAAACATGCATGTGTCTGAAAATCCCTCATGTTTCAAGGATGTCCTCAAGGAGGACAAGAAAAATGTCCTCCATTTAAGACCTATTGTTCAGAGGGCCTTTAATAAATCTAAGCAGCCATCTCCTCTTCCCAAGGAATTGAGAAAAGCTGATTTCTTTTTTTTTTTTTCGAAGGTGCTCAGTGATGCTGGCAAATCCTTAAAAAGGGAGATTAGAGACACACCTGGGAAAGAAATATCCTAGCCTTCAGTCCCTTAACTAGTGAATAGCTCTATATTTTATCTTTGGATAATTCTAGATAAAATACAGAAACAATCATAAGAATAATAAATTGGTTTACACTGGCTTTGCAATAGAACATTTCAACTATAAAGAAGAGAAAGGATTTTCTCTCAGTAACTATGACTAGTCTTTATGAGGAGGCCTATATCGAATCTCTGAATGTAGGCAAATATCCTGCAGAAGATGCTGCAAATGGCTTATGTTTTTAATGACAACTAGTTTGATTAAAATCAGTAAAACAAAAGTAACAAATACATAATTTGTGGAAAAATATCTGTTAAAAATTTATCTGTGGAGTCACACCAAAAGAAAACTATAATATCTCAGTTTTGCCTGTAGTAGCTGTTGGAAGTTATTCCTGAAATGCACTGTACTTTCATGATTGTCTTGTTTCCTGGATGTAAGACTGATAGATTACTACATATTAGATAGGATGAAATAAATATGATCTGAAATCCTTCCAGACCCAAGTAACAACCAATTCCAGGTTCTACTACTGCTAACCCTCTTCGCAGGAAGCAGGAAGAGAGGTACATCTCTAAGAGCCAGCTCAGAAGGGAAGAGAGGAGAACAGTCAAATGCTCCAGAATGCTTCAACATGAGGGTCCTTGCTTACCAAGTCAGTAGAAAAATCGAATGCAGGTAAACTTCATTTAGTTGTGTGGATTTTATCTGGAAAAAGAGCAGTAGCCATCTCTCAGAAGGAAAGAAGATTAAGAGAAGGGTAAGATTATGCTATGAGAGCATAAGAGAGAAAGCTGGGAAAAGGTGTGGGAGCTGTATTAATTTGCAATTCTAAGGACTGAGACATTTGTCTTATGGGATTAAAGGGTTAAAGCAACAGATATTCTCATTGCTGTCAGCCTGGTGTGTCATAGTTCAAATTTACCAATTATCCTGAAGCCAGCTGTCCCTACTATTCTATTCTAAATTTAATAGTCTTGGGAAAATGTTATCTTTCTAAATTAAAATGATTTGCAAATGACAGGGTAAACCACTGCCAAGTACGACATCCACTTAGCCACACAGTGCACACTCTCACTACCACTAAACACTCTCTCTCTGCTTTTACTATCTCAGGCTGTACACTGGTTCCTGAAAAGCACCTATAGGTTATACATTTCGGTATTTTTATCCTTCTTACCTTTAACCCCTTCCTCCTACTTTATTTCACCTCACAATAAATCAATTTTAATAGAAGCTTCCATTTTCCAGATGCTTATGCATAGACTTAGTTCTATGACTTTGGATGCCTACAGAAATAAGAAATTTGTTCAGGTTTAACTGAATTCTTGCTTTCTCAGTTTATCTTGAATTCTGCAATTGCCAATCAACTAATATATTGCTAATGCTGTGCTCATAAATTAAGGGATAGTCCTAGCTTTTTCTCCTTAAAACTGACTTAAATTGAAGTTCAGTTGAAAACAATGCCATTAAAAATATGATTTTAGGGCAAAGGATCCAGATAAATAGAGCATAATTTGATAACAAAACTTGGCATGACATATTAATAACGTAAACTAGAAAAAAAGCATTAATAATTATTATCCTTATTGGAACTGCTCAAATTATATTAAGATGTATTCCTAAATAAAAATATTTGAAGAGTTGACCTATTTATAAATGAGACATTAATAATAATTTCAAACTGTCTTCTGGATTTTGTTCAATTTTAAGCCTGACAAAGAATGAAAGCTTTGCTTTACTTTGACCATAACTGCCACAAAATCACTTTAGAAGGCAAACTACGTGCATAGAAGACTTTGGAGAGATGACTAATGCTAGATCTGTTTAAATTAAGTCAATGTATTTTAATTAATCTGATATCAGTCAACCATATGATGGTTCGCTGACATTACTCGTCATTTCTAATTCACTGTCTATTACACTTTCCATTAATTTTCAGTCCTGCACTTCACTAAACATATTCATAAACACCTGAATAGGAAATAATCTAATGCACCTGAAACGGAATAATGTAATATTCCAATATTCCAATTCGTAATAATAACATGATACACCCATTCCAACTGTTTAAATACAATACTCAGATATTTAGCACGATACTCTCAAGATGTGTTGAAGATGCTGTTGGCTTCAATAGCCTTGGTAATGTACTGAACGTGAAACTTAAATCTCCTGAGTTTCATAGAAGCATTTCAGATCTGAGATTCAGACTCAAACACCACCAGCTGACAGTGACTGTAACTTCATTGCAAATTGCATTTTCAATGTGGAAAGAAGGGGAGGATAGTTGTCACAGATCCAGTATAAAACATAAGGATCCAAATGTGGGCACCTAGATACCAAGTGTTAAGTTATAAGTAAACAAGTCAGGTGCTTCCTATAACCACTAACTTTCACTGTAATGAAAGTCAGACTATCATTAGGTTTGATACAGTTTCTGAAAACAAAATGGCAAACCTGTAGATGCAGGGCATAATTTTATTGAAGTGGAAGTAGTACAGATTAGATCAGCAGTCCACTATCGTGAGAAAATTTTCACACATTTGAAGATCTGCTTTAACCTCACATTATTCAAGAATTTATTGAAAAGATACCACAGTTTATTGCTAGTGATAATATGCTAGTCTTCATATACCATTTAAGTTTAAAAAATGTCCATTATTTGAGATTTCAAGAATAAATCCTGGGGTATCATGCCAGATCAGGTACATAAGTAACACATTTTGCCCCAATTACCTGCAGGAACTGCCAAATATTAATTTCTCTGAGTGTTTCAACACATAATGAAGTAGGCACCAGAATGTCTCCCAGGCACCAACTATATATGTGACATCAAAGAAGAGGAAAATAAAAAGGAAAACAAATACCAATATGCAACAACTCCTACAGGGGAATTTGAGAGGAAGACTGAAAGTAGACAATGTAAAGTTGAAAGGAACTTGATACCCAAACGTAGACATCTGAGGAACTTTAGAGAGACTCTAAAAAGACAAGAACCCCTTGCCCATACTAAAAGATGTGAAAACAAAGCACAGTTCTGGCACACCCTTTTTTTGTAGCCTTGAGGAAAAATTGAGATAAAATGTTGGGGTTCTTCTATTACTTCTGTTTGCCTGCATTTTTGTATTGTAAACTCTTTGGGACTAGAAGTGTTCTTACTATATGCTACTAGAGAATTTAGGTACCCTGAACTTTCTTTCTCTCAATTCTTCTGATAGTATAAACAGAACTATCTGTATAGAGTGGTTATCTAAAGTATCTGATAACTTCTGCATACCCATTATTCTTTATATAATCTGTCCTTATAATTTTATTTGTATTCTTATAAATATTCTTGAATTATCAAATTGTTTTATTGAGCTCAAACCACTCCTGCAGATCATCAAGGTTTTTCTACAGTCTAATCCTGTCCTATAAAGTATTTTGCAATCATTTCTAGTTTTTCAGCATCTGTCAGTTTGACTAATGTAGTCTTGGTTTCTTCCTCCAAAATGAAAAGACTCAGCAGAATTAAACTTTGGCATGTCCCCAAGTGACAACTTATTTCAAGACACTGAACAAAGGACACAAACAGGTTGGAGGAACATGACAGCTTTCATACCAGACTTTTTTGAGATTGGCCTGAGAGTCAGCCACATTTAAATGTATCTTCCTCTTTTTTTTTTTTAGAGTAAACCTTTAGTTATTAACCTTAAAATTTGGTAGAATAACTATCATATATAGTCTCTATTTTTAAAGTCTCTTATCTTGTAAAACTTTAATCCGTTACATCCTTCATATTTAAGATAATGCAATAGGGGTTTTTCCATAATTAAGGTTTTAAGATTCAGAGCAAGATTTTGTTTACTTAAGCCCAATTATATATTTGAAATAAAAACGTTGCATATTTTGTATGCTTTTCATTATATAATTTTATAATTCTATTTTTAAATGGAAATTAATTTTTCATAAATTATGATTCATGACTCATTAATGCTTTCTGTCCAGGTTCTAGATAATTAATGATTTTTTTCTTCATTTTAAAAATAAAATGATAGTAAAATATTATATGACACTTACAGAAAGCAATATTTATCATCATATTCTCCCTTTTTGAATACTATAAACCATTCTCTGTGATGATTTCAGTTCTTCATCATTTTCTTTAAAAAAGAATTCTCAGATGTTGAGTACATTTTCAAGGTCATGTCCTTAATAAAATAAAACGTCCAGCCTATATAACAAAAAGTACTTAAGTATCATGAATTCTGAAATTTCCATTTTGTGTTTTTTTAAGAAATTTTACAAGGTCTTCTCCCATTACTAATCCGTCAAATACTTTGAGAATGTACCTTTCATACTCAAGACTAATTTATAAAGGTGTTCAATGAACTGGCATTCTGAACCTAGTTCTCCACTTGGAACATGTTACCAGTATAGCAGTACTGCTGCATGCTGGATGTGAGCAAAATAGTGCTTTTACTGGCACAAAGGACTTCTCTCATTCACTCTCCAGAGTAACTACTTAAAGCAATAAAATTAATTTACTGAGGGATTTAATTCTTCCTTTGATATATATATACACACATATATAAATAAATGTCCTTTCTTAGCATTTAAAACAGCAGTTTTTTAAGCACAAATTTTCATGTACTTTCATGCATGATTTTTTGAAAAGTCTCTTATATTTTAATATTATTTCAGGATTTTTCAAGTATTTTCATACTACTTGATTACAGTATTCCCTTCATTCTACTATAATAATCAGATTATCTTTTATAAACATTAAGTTCCTTGAGTGTACTATTCATGCACTAATTCATTCTATGAATCTGCTCATCCTACCATGCAGAATTAAATAAATCATGGTCTCCTGTACAAACCATGCTAAAAAATTACTGCCCATAATAGAACCATAGAATAGAATCATAGAATCGTCCAGGCCAGAAGGAACCTCCAACAGTCATCTAGTCTGACCTCCCTGCAGTCAGCAGGGACACCCCCAACTAGACCAGGTTGCCCAGGGCCTCATCATGCCTCACCTTGAATGTCTCCAGGAAGGGGCATCAACCACCTCCCTGGGCAACCTGTTCCAGTGTTCCACATCACAGTAAACAACTTTCTCCTAATCTCAAATCTAAATCTGCTCCCCCCCCAGTTTAAAGCCATTGCCCCTCGTCCTGTCACTACCGACCTTTGTAAACAGACTCTCCCCAGCCTTCCTGTAGGCCCTCCTCAGGTACTGAAAGGCTGCTATTAGATCTCCCTGGAGCCTCCTCTTCTCCAGGCTGAACAATCTCAGCCAATTCCTTATCCACTGAACAGTCCACCCATCAAATCCATACCCCTCCAACTTGGCGAGCAGGATGTTGTGGGGGACCAAGTCAAAGGCCTTACAGAAGTCCAGATAGATCACATCCATAGCTCATCCCTTATCTACTGACCTAGTCACTTTATAATAGGCGGCCACTAGGTTAGTCAGGCAGAACCTGCCCCTAGTAAAGCCATGTTGGCTGTCCTGAATCACCTCCCTGTCCTTCACATGTCTAAGCATGGCATCTAGAAGGATCTGTTTCATGATCTTCCCAGGCACAGAGGTGAGGCTGACAGGTCAGTAGTTCCCAGGGTCCTCCTTTCTGCCCTTTTTAAAAATGGGTGTGATGCTTCCAGTCTGCAGGGGCTTCACCTGACCACCATGATTTTTCAAATATCATGGAAAGTGGTTTGACAACTACGTCAGTCAGTTCAAGACTCTGGGATGTATCTCATCAGGTCCCATGGACTTGTATATCTTGTATATCAGTAAAAAACAAATCCAGTAATGTTCTTTCTCTAGAAAGTACCCTAGCAATACAATCTATTCTTAAGCCTTACCTTCACTCCCTACTGTAAAAACACATTTAACTTTGCTTGTGACTACAACTGCTTTATTTGAATTAAAATTTCATACATCAGAGATCTACGTCAGACTAAAGAATTCTAAGAAAGGAGATCTAGAGTAATAGGAGAAAATAGGGGATTAGGAAAAAATAGCTGATTAAATATACCGGAAGCATCAGCCTCCAGGGTAAGACCAAGAGCTGTGAAAGGACACAAAGATACACAAGATATTTGAAATAAAGGCTGAAACTAAGAAGACAGTTGAACTGATTAAAGGAGTTGAACTTCCATTAAGTGAGAAGAGACATTTGTTAGACCCTCTGCTGGAACACATTTTCCTAAACTGAATCCCATGATAACTAAGCAAATGTCAGCAATAGTTTTGACAAAATAGTAATGCATATGACCAAGCATTCCATTGAAGCACATAGAGTTCTGTGCAGCACATCATAAAGTGCCATCTCTGTTATTAACCTACAGCAGGTTTATTTAGTAATTGGCTTGCAAGCTTGATCAGGCCTAAAAGATCACTTCTTTGACCCTAAATACTCCAGTTCTTAGCGCTGTGAGCTGTTACCATGCAGCTGGTCAGCAGTGATATAAAAATTGCACATGTCTAACGCATATGAGTGTTGATATCACAAACATAATGGAATTTCTAATTTATCAGGGCTTTTTTACAAAAAAAAAAGGGAAATAAAATAGAATTATGTCAAAGTATTATAAAAGTCACACTGAAAAGTCAAGAAATAGCACAAATAAGACTTTATGATCTTAATTAAATTCCTGTTTATGTATGCATAATCTTTAATTCGATGATCTATTAAACACATGCTTTTTTTTTTCCTCAGTAAAACTGCCTCAGCCTGTCTATGTAACCTAGTCCAAAGGTAGTTCACGATTACTTATCAAAATAACCGTTGAATGTAAAGTTAAACAGAGAGGGGGATATATTCTGAATGAATTAGAGGACTACAAGGGGAAGAAGAAATTCATATGCAGGGTAGTGCAATGCTGCCCTAGAGATGTAGACTTTTTTTACCACAGAGAGTGTTTTGATAGTAGGAAAGTCTCTTACATCCAACTCTGCAAGAATGACGTTAAGCATTAAACTTTCAGGATGCCCAACTTTATCCTGACTTGACTGTAAAAGCACTATCGGCAGTTGCCCTGGTAGTCAGAAGAAATTGTATTTTGCACTTTTAAATGGTATGTGATGACAAATACTCTGCAAAATCAGAAATCAGGTTTTAGGTGTTCTGAACTATGCATCTAAAATTACCCAATAATGTCGACCTTAATGTGTCAGGGCTTCACAGATCCATTTGTAAAATGGAGTAATAATAGCCTGTCATGAAACAAGGTTGTTTTGAAAATAAATGCATTACGTTTGCAAAACTCTACTGAGAAGCATATGAGGAAATTAATTCTATTTGTAGAAACATCTGCATAATGTGCACTAAAGGCATAAGACCACACTAACAATGAGGAAATAAAATACTAAACACGAACTAAGGGGGAGCCATCCATCTTGTATGATGAAAGGGGTGTGAATTTTACCTGAAGAATACCGTGTGATAATGTACAACATTCAGTGGTACATACAACATGCCGTCAACATACAGTTCACATGTCACAGTTCATGGGCAAACTATCTGCAGACAAGTGTGTACAGAGACACAGGAACTGTCTGCGTAGAGCCAGTTTGGATCTAATAGCACTTCTTAGCAGCTATATAATAATGCTTCCAAAGCAGCAAAGTTCTCAAAGAATAGTAGTCACATTTGCATGCTACTGAGTCTGAGGTAAGAACTTCTCCTAGACCCAAGCTTGCTCTGTGTATACTTGGGCTGGGTGTCATTCCTCTATGTATGTGAATCTAAGCAGAGTCATATATAGATTCTTAGCTGGGTCTGTTGACCCTGACACAGATAATATCTTCCACAGATAATACAGGTGAGTGTTACTTCACCATGCTTCCCAGTGCTTCTGTGTTCGAGACCCTAATTGTGCCCTCTCCACTGCTATGGCTCTGTGCCTAGACTTAAGAGCTTTCACAGAATCACAAAATTACCTAGGTTAGAAGGGACCTTTTAAGATCATCTAGTCCAACCAATGAAAGAAAAAAAAAAAAAAAGGAGCAGGTCTTAGAAAGTGGAATGCAGAAGTACATGACCTTGATCTTTGCAAGGCAGCTTTTTCACCCACTACATGAATTCTTTCTCAAGACAATCACAAAATTATTGTAAAGAACTTCCATATCTTCTCTTCATATCTCTTCTAAATAGTATATGCACATCTGTACTTATGTTTTAACTAACAATATCATCTCCCCAGGTTTGTTATAAACCAGTACATTAGCTAGTCACTGTACTTTTCCACATCTTTTTTGCTTTTCTATGCAAATCATTACTTTAATTATCTTATTCTCATGCTTATTCCAAAGCCGCTCCATTATAAATCTGAAGCACTTGAGTGTTAAATTCTTTTGTTTACAATGTATTAAAAAGAAAGGCATTTCTGAACATGTGACACCCATCCAACACAATCTCCTAATATCACCAAAGTCAATCAAATGTTAGTGAATCTAAAACTTTTCTCTCTTTACTGCCAGTAATCCCCAGTCACACTTTTTTTTTTTTCTTTTCACTTTTAGCTGTCATCTAAATTATCTCTGAAAGTATATCAGACATTCTCATCTCAAGCTCTTTTCTTCAGTGTCTGGAGTACTTCATGTTCCTATCAGGTATTTCTCCACAGGCTTTTATTCCTTCATAAACTTAAGTATAATCAGTCAAATACTCCAGCAATTCTTTAGAATATTTCCTATCCTTATTATGGTAAATCTCAGTTCACAGAAAAGAGTACACAGCACAAGCAAATTTCCATATTCTAAGTAAAATATGTCTCTCTATTTCACTCCTTCCCATTTTAAAGTTGGATGGGATGATGGGTGACTTGTCCTGTTTTAATCTAATTATACTTGTCATTGGTTCATCCTTAGGAAGGAACACCAATTTTTCTTTTTAAACAAAGACATTAACTTCTCTCTTTTCAGACTAATTCTTTTTGTCACTATATCCTTCCATCTATTTCCAGCTCAATAGGCAACACTTCCTGATTGGTGTTCTTGTATTTTTTCGTTTCAGGTGATTCTATTTATGAAATGGTAGAGAGTCCGAAAAAGAGTAAGGCAGAGGGAAATGTGGATGGAGAGAGAGGGGAGAGAGAAATGGGGGGAGGAGAGAGGTGCATGGAAGGATAGATTATTGGAGAGAGAGAGGCAGAGGGAGGGAACAGGGAAGGGAGAGAGAGCTGCCCAGAGAAATAGAGATACGGGGGAAAGGGAGAGAACGAAAAGGAGACAATTAAGAGAGACGTCTGTGCTCTAAATTGACATATTTCAGTAATGCAATATTTTAACGAACATATTTTTCCCCAAATAGTTCAGATAGAAGTCATATATGAAGAGAAATTAATACAGCAGATAAAAATTATTGTACAAATATAAAACTTCACCATGGACAAGAATAGACTTATGATACCCATCTGAAAAGGGAACAGTTTTAAATCTTGTTCAGTGCTTAAACAAATCAAACCTACAACTGATACATGCACAATTGTGTATTTCTTGCTGAGCCTATAAAAATATAGTCACAATACTTGGAGAAGTTCAGAGTTCTAGACTTTGAAGTCCATGCCACAGAGAAAAGAAAACTGTAAGTTCACTTCAAGCAGTGCTAATATTTCTGATGCTGCCATCAAAGCTCTAATGCATTTCTTACTCATTGAAAAAAGTCATCACACAAAATTAATGGCGTTGAGAAGTGTTGTTTAGAAAGAATTCAATATAGTACAAACAGAACAATCCCTTACTTTGCAACTTACTGTCTTTACAATCCAGTAAAGTGTTTGACTTTTACTTTTTGAGTTTTTGGTAATTCCACTTTTCCGTGTGAAACTTAACTTAAACTAAGATAATTTTTGTTTGTTTGTTTCCACTTGTTTAAAAAAAGAAGGAACAGAATGTGAAACTCAAGACAATTGGATTATGATGGGAAGATTAAAGTACCCCTTTACCATTGTTCTGTTCTCTGAGCAGGTGTCCTGACAAACAATGCTTGTAAGGGGTTTTTTTAAGTCTTTTTGAAAGTATTTCGATATGTTTCTATAACTATATATAATCTTTGAACCGGGGAAAAAGTGTGTATTGGGTAAATCAGTAGGTAGAGAACACTTGGGATAATGACAGACCAGAGACTTGAACCTGAGTATCCACATCAGAGGTTAGTTATATGAGTATCAGTTTAACTACTGTTTTGAATTCTCTTTCACTCCATGTCATTTCTATGCTGAGAAACATACATCACAAGTATCATACAAGTTCAAAGGAAAAAGCTGGTATTTCTTCATTAAAACTGGCTTTAGGAAAAAAAATAAATAAAAAGAAATCTTTATCCACTTTAATTTTACTACTGGTTTCAGTAGGATTAGCTGCCCTTCACGGCTATGTCACACATTCATGCACACCTACAGATATACAGACAGACATCTCTACCTTCTTGAAAAAAGATAGTGGTGGAGGGAAAAGGACATGTACCTTCAAAGTCATCATATCATTTGAGTAGTGTGTGCACACATGGGGGCAGTAACACTCAGTTACAGGGTATCATTAATATGTTCAGTGTCTAGTTAGAGAATACATTGCTGTTAGCCAAAATACACTTTGTTCACGTGGAATGTGAATTAAAGTTTAGGTGTGCAAGTCTTAGCTGTTATGCTAAAGATAAATTATGACAGCTTAAGCCTGAGAATCAAACTGATGCATGGCAAACTTCTCTTTGGGTACAGTAATTGCTACTCAGAGCATATATTCTCACTGACCAAAAAATTGATTCAAAAATCAATCACTTCAATATGGTGGGAAAAAAATTTGGATGCTGTATAACATACTGCAGCACAGCAACATACCAAATTAAGAGGCAGATTACGTTTCAAGTGAAAAGTTAGTCAGGACATTATTTCCATTTCTCACAAATTTTAAGGTGGGTTACAAATCACTAATCTTAGTGCAATGTGTTTGTTTGCTGTTTTTTCAGCATTTTCAAATCTAGTTAAATCTCTTTGCATGATTCCCATCAAAACTAAACTGAAAAAAAAAATTAAAAATAAAATAATTCTTCATAAATTAACCAAGTGTTTTAAATACCGACTTTAAATGAAAAAACAAAGATTTTATTAATTTATATCATTGTCAGGTTCTGCATGCTTAGATGTAGAATAATACAGCCCTAATAGAGTTGTAAAGGGAAATAGATTTGTCATCAAAACTATAATCCATCTGCCTGTGATGATCTGAATGTTAGGCGTGTGACTACAGTTGCATATATTTAGAAGAATGCACTGAGTGGTGCTAACACAGACACGACAGCCCCCTTCACTGTTCTGATAAATCTCTCCTCATTGAAATAGTTCCTGACAACCCACTGTGTGTGCTTCAATCCAACTGATTTGAAAGGATCTGCTTTTTAGCCACAGTGGCAATAAAGCAATTCTTTCCAGAGTTTCATATGCTTTATAGGAGACTCAAAAGATGCCCAATAAGTGTGGTAGTGCAATAATCTGAACTTAATCTGGTATATAGATTGCTTTCTATGGAGCTGAGAAAGGAAATCCCCAAAGACCCCAAAATAACTGAAGATACTTTTCAGGAATATAATGAATTGTCAGTTTTACCAAAAGGTTCGTTCTTTCCAGGAAGATCTCAGCTGCATTCTGGATTTTTCAAGAATCTGAGAAGACTGTAACAATGCATGCTGCATGAGTGTAGCTGAAAGTACTGACAAGGCTACAACATCAAGTCAAGTGAAACTTGGACAGAGATGTGTACTATGAGCTGACCTTCTGGAATAATTGTTCTTAATTCCTCTTTAGAGTTTATTTGGAATTTACCCAGAAATAGTGACAATTTGTGTCATTTTAGAAAGTCTTTTATTCAGAGGAGATTTGAGTAATGAGCTACTATGAATTTATGACTAGCCAAAGTAGTATACTTCCTTCCAAAGAGGTCTAGACACTCTGGCTCGATCCTTTAAACAGTAATCCTGAGGCCAGCTGTCTCATTCTCTCCTGAGGTTTTTTTTTTTACCCCAAGAATACATTTAAACAGAAATACCACTACCTTCCTTCTGGCTTTTTTTAGAGCTGGTGGTTTTGGTTTTGGCATTTTCCCAAGTAGCTAGGCAGATCCAACAGACATATGCTACACGTCTGTTGGGCAAAGACCAGACAACATCCAACCACTCCTGTGTATTTTTTTGTCACTCTCTAAATAAATTTATTTGCTACTTAGTTTCCATCAGTCTTTGAGGAACGTTCTGAAAGTGGATCTCTTCCTCTCTCTCCAGGAAGTTGTCAGTCCTCACTTCCCAAATCAATCCTGTATCTCTGGTCTTACCACTTTTGCCCAGCACTGTGTCTGTTCTTTAAAGTTTCCCAATGAATTTCGACCTGATTATGTTGTACTTTCCCATGCCATTGTCAAACTTAGTGCCTTAATGCCTTCTGCGTTCTCCAAAAGCATTAACTTAGATCTTAATTTTTTTCATCCTAGACTCCCTGGCCTTGGGGTGAGTATCTGCAGCAAGGTCATCTTTTACAAGGTTGGCATAAGGAACTTTCGGATTCTTCATTTCCTAACTTTTTGTCTCTTTTTCAAGCTGGGTGTTACAGTGAGAGAAAGGAAGGGGAGGAAAACAGTTATCCTGGGAAAAGGAGGGATGATGAGGAGAAAAAATTCTGTGAGAACAGTACTTGGCTACTGAGGAAAGGGAAAGAAAGCTCCGATTGTCTGTCATAAGTAGCTGGTTTATTCCCTGGAGGTTGTCTACTGAAGCAGGCCACCTAACAGAGAGGATACTCCTTTGGCTGTTTAAAAGGCAGACATTTCTTAGCAAGATCACTTCTTTTTTTGAAAACTTATTTCTTGAGTTTGTGTCCTGTTACAACCAGGTGAACTTTAAAGCAAGAGGAGGACGGACAAGCAAATGTTGCAACAGTTTGTTTAATGGCAAAAACTATTGTTGCATTTTAACCCCAGCCAGCAACTAGGACCACACAGCCATTCACTCACTCCTGCCTTTCCACCAACCTCCAGCAGGGTAGGGAGAAGCCAGAGAAAAAGGAGGGGAAAAAAACTCATGGGTTGAGAGAAAGACAGTTTAACATAAGAGTAACAAAAGAGGAAAATACTACTACTAATAATAATAATAATGATAAGATATACAAAATAAATGGATGCTCTCACCACCCGATGATCTTGTCCAGCCCACCCTGAGCAGTGATTGTGGATTCCTGCCCCCACAGGAAAAAAATTGAATCTATCCCAGCTGAAACCAGGACAACTATTTACGCATTGGAAACACGTCACAAGATTTCTGTTGCTGTTACTCCTTTTCTGACATTTATACCTGTATAACTCTTACAACACAGTTTTGAAGCACTTAAACATTTCCTGTAGCAAGGATATCTTGTCATAACTGCTGGTGAGGGTCTAAGTCTCGGAGTTCTGGTATATCATCAAGTTTGATCAAAAGAGTGAAGAGATCATGTGATTAAAGTCATCTCCAAGCATATTTTGAAAACTGACAACAAAAACCGCATATTTTTCACTATACACTCCTCAGCAACAGAAAAACTGTTTGGGTATCTATCATTGTTAAAACAGTCACATCAAAAACTGGCTCAATTTTATTTAGTCATAAGATGAGTATCTAGTATTTTGTGTGAAACATTATTAAAAATTTCAACAACATAAAACTTATTTCTAAACACTAACTGAAGACATTGTTGGCCTAAAATAAGAAAAAAATAATAAATATACTCCAGCGCCCCTAATCCCACATCATTTTTAAAAGGTTATGGGATACACATCAGGAGTTATAGTTTTGGTAAATTAATAGAGGCATCTCCAAATTCAGTATTTTCTGTTCACCACCACACAAGTAGTCTATATCTACATTCTCAAAAGAAACACATTTTTCTATTGAAAAATATATATCTTTCTGTGAAAATATATATGAAAATATATACAGAAAAGTGCATGAAAAATTATTGAGGTGGTAAAGGCAAGGATTAAAGTGCTGGTGCTAAGTCATCCCACTTATGCATATCTATTAGCCTTAATAATTACATGATTCCATATTATTTTTCCCTGATCTTGGAGCAATTGAACACCTGTCCCCTATAATGAGGATGACTGAATAAAAGCTTTTTTTTTAATTTGAAAATCAAAGCTATTAAAAGCTGTGTTGGTATTTAATAAATCAAGTATTTACCACAACAAGTTAAGAACAGGAACAGCAGTGCACCACAGAATGGTGCACCACAGAACTATCCATGTCTGTACTCCAGAAACAAACCTCTGAACATCTGAACAGATTTTTATACATTTGAACATATAAAATGCTACTTAATTTATAGAGAATGTTTTTCACATAATAGCTCATTAAGATGTAAAACCCTTGCTGAGAGATGCTATGAATGCTAAAAATTTGCATTGCTTCAAAGATGAATTGAACAAATGCATGGAAGAAAAATCCACTGGAGCTATTAAATACAAAGACGATAAATCTGACTTGGAAAGCTGCTGTAAATTGTTGAAAGTTGTGAGAGTACACTGGAGGAAGTATTACTCACTACATGCTTGCTTTGCTGTTATACTCTTCTGAGACCAGCCTCTTAACTCCCAGTCACTACTGGAGAAGAGTACTTGGCTAGATCAACCTTCATTCTGACCCATTCCTGTTTTTACACTAGCTATATTAATACTGTGAAAAATGAGATCTTTGTATTCACCATTTAGAAACACCAACTTAGTGGGTACATCTCACCATAATCTAACTGTGCTTCAGTTGGCATTTGTGAACTGCAGATATTAACACTCTTAGGCAGTCACAGAAGTACTGTGACAGTAAACTCATTAATGTTGTGAAGCAGTCAGATACTATAGGGACAAACACCACTGAAAACCCCAGTAGAAAAATTAATCATTCTTTTTCTAGAGAAGAGTTTGAATTGTGTACAGTAAATAAAGCTCAGGGCTAAACACTGAATAGTAAGGATAAAAAATATTGAATAACTGCTTGTTCAGTGAGCACTGTCTGTCCTGAACAGCAACCGAGGTAAGGACCTTGTGAAAGAAAAGACTACAGGATTGTGTCATTAAAAAATCTATAATGACTACATTCAGGGGGCTAAATAAAAATTCCACCAGTAACCTTATTTTACTATTAATAAAAAAGCAAACTAAAACTCCTGAAATTTCACTATGTTGTGTCACCTTGGCAAAACTTTAGTGAATGATTTAGGATCTCTATATCCATCACAACAATCTCTTCCATTTAAACTAATGGAATGACTGATGGCACTTTATTAACCTCTATTTTAGCACTAAAAGAAAATGAGACAGTTTGCAAATGTGTTTCACAATTTTTTTTATAGCAAGGAAATATGGAAATGTCAGGCTTTGAATGAAAACTGTATTTCAGTGGTTACACATTCTTTCTTTATTCTGCTGAATGCTATCCCTTTTTCCCTGTTCCTTGTATCTTGTCTCCTAAACTTACCTCTTCCTTTCTTCACCAGTGCTAACCTCCAAGGTCAACCAGTCTCAGTTCTTATTCCCAGTCTCAATTTTTATACCCATTTCCTTTACCAACCAATTATAGCATTCCAGCCTATTCAGATTTTTATATACAGCCTGCTTGCCAAAACACTCAAAATACCCATATTCAAGTCTCTCTTCCTCCACCTGTCTTCTATCCACATCTCAACCAGAACACACACAGAGCCATTCTTTTAGAGGTCTGATTTTCTGTTTATGTCATGACTCCTGTCTTTATGAAATCAACTTACACAGTTTACATGAAAGTAAAAATAGAGGGGATAGATTTAACTCTACTGACAGGAAAACAACAGATTTGTAACATATACAGAGACTATATACCTTATGCTTTATTTCTACATTTAATACATTTGGTTCGCCAAAATGTTACTTGTGCACATTATGTCAGAGGGTCCCTGGCAGATCATTACCGCACTTGGTTATGCAAGATGCTGCTCTGCAATAAATGTGCACAAAACAGGAAGAAGAGTGATTGCAAAATACTTATGAGCATAATCTGACAAATTAGCTATACAGATGACAAGAAGGATATGGAAGTGGATAAATAATTACTCGAGAAAATTGAAAACTAAAAATAAGTGTAAATTATGTTTTTTAGGAAACTGTACCAATGACTTAATTGAGATTCTAGGGTCAAACTGCTAATATTGATGTGTTGGGGGGTATAAACTGCAAAAATAACCCAGACACACAGATTCAATACTCTTATCTAGTGGCATTTAAAAATAGGAAACAACAACCCTGGCAACTCAGCAAGTAAGCATGGAAGACAATAAATTCATGGCTAACTCTCAGAAATAACAGTATTGAACACACTAGAAAGTTACATCACAAAGGTTTGAAATTCAGGGAATGTGCAGAGGGGAAATATCTATTCCAGAAGATATGACCAAATCTATTTTATAAAACTCTTTTCATTTTTACTTTTTCTAAAAGGCATCTAGTTCCTGGACACTTCTCATACTGTGAGAAGTGAGAAGTGTCTCATATGAATACTTTCCAACTTAAACTATTTCAGCACTCATCTGGGTTATGAAGAGTTAGGAAAAAAATCCACACACCAATCACACGATTCTTACAGGAGAAAGAAGTTGCTAATGTGTAAGCTCAAAGACTAAATGTGATATTTTGTAACGACTGATATGACAGAAATAGAAGAAAAACACAAAAAAATTGTCCAACTCCAGCATAAGCGTCTGTAGTGGCGCAAGAAGTCATCCCAGCTGCAGGACTTCAGAATGGCTAAATTTCATGAGGCTCCAATCAGCCCATTTCTCCAGCCTGTCCAGGTCCCCCCTAAGAGCAATTCTTACAAATCATTTCCCCTCAATTTGGTATCATCTACAAAACTGCTATACTTGATATATTGCAATCAATACTGGCCCTTGAATCCTGAGGAAACCCCCTAGTAGACATTGATAGCTGGATCTGTTGTACTGTCATTAGAACTGTTGATCACAACACTCAGAGCCATACAGTCCAGCCAAGTTTCCACCCATCTTATCATCCTCCTATTCAGTCCATAAGTCACCATTTTGACTGAAAGAGACTGCTCTAAAGAAAAGCTAAAGAGCATTCATGGTTTTACCTTTTCCACAGCTGCTGGTCTGGCATGATTTGAGTTTGGTAAATCCATGCTGGCTGTTCTCAATCACCTTCTAATCCTTTATGTGCCTGGAAATTACTTCCATGAGGATATGCTCTGTAACTTTCCCTAGGACTTAGGCTAGACTGATGACCTTGATGACCCCAGAACCTTTGTCTTGCCCTTTTTGGAGAAAAGCGTGACATTTTCCTTTTCTAGTCATCAGAAACTTCCTATGCTTGACATGACCCTCCAAAGATAACATTGGCCTTGCAGTAACATTGGTCTCTTGGATTTAAGTGTTCCCCTTATCTTCCTCTACTGTGGGGACTGTTTCATTGGCAAAGAAATTTCACTAGTAGGCTCAGGAACCTGGGAAGTCAAACTTTACCACCAGAAAAAAAAAAAAGGCAGAAATGGTAACAAGTGCCTTGCCTTTTCCATGTGCTTTGTCCCTAGGTCTCCTGCCTCTCTGAGCAGTAGGTCAACATTTTCTTTTGCTGTCAAATTAATTACTTCTGCCTTTCCCATCAGTCACTAGTTTCAACTCCAGCTAAGGTTTTTCTAATTCCATTCTTGCACACTTGGCACATTTGTAACAAACCTCATGTGACACAGCATCATGCATTATGTATTTTTCATCCGTCTCTAACTTAACTCTAAACCATCTATCATTAGGTTCTGCCTCTTGACAAGATAATCATCTGGTTGGTACTACTTCTGAATTAATCCAAATTAGCTATAAATTAGGAGACGTATTCTACACAATATTTGTTTTAAGCTAGCTATTTGAGTGGTCATTTACGCTATCTATTTACATCTATATATATTTACATCTATATATATTACTATATTACTATAATATTATATTATATATTATTATAGATATATTACTATCTATTTACATCTATATATACACCTTCAATTAGAATTTTTCTATTCCTGTTCTTCACTGAAATATTTTCACCTACAAAAATATTTGAATTAGGGATGTGGTTCAGTTTGAAACAAAATCTTTCAATATCTACTTTAGGGTAAGCTGAATCACTCTTTATGCTCCCTAACTGTATTGATTAGATCTCCATTGGCTATAATGGGAACTTAGACACATAGCACAGACATCAACACCTATAGAAACATAGCTACCACCAGGTGTTTTAAATTGGAACCAAATTGCACTCCAGATGTCATTTTTAGCATTTCTTCTTCCTTTAGAAAATGTATGTGCAACAAATGAATAACAGTGTCAAATTATTTTAATAAAAGCACAACCTCATGGAATTAAATCTCACAGAACCTTTCTTGTATTAGATACATGTACATTATGAGAAATTCATAGATGTTAAATTAGATACAGAAGACTAGATATATCACTTCTTAAATGCAAAATGAACATGCTGAAAATACTATCAGGAGAAAGTAATTAAAAAGTCATAAAGTCTTTCCATGAAGGCTCTAAAGTTCAAAGAAAATGTGTTCCCTACTTTCCAAAAGGATCTCTGTACATGAAAATGTCATATCAGTAGGCAGAAATTAACACTGGTTATTATGCCTTACACATACAACATTAAAAGTTGTCAAATTATTTTACCTTGAAGCAATAAAAAGGATTAGGATGTGCACTCTGGTTGGAAGTGGCCAGCAGAAAAATTCCATGGCAGAAGGGAATTCCAGCTATGGAACTTTTTTATATGTCACTTCCCCAAGCGAGAAGGCTAAGCTTGCTGAAGGAAAGGGAGTGTAACTGCACTCTACACTGTATTGTCCTTTAGGGATTATACACCAGTAGCATAAATTAAAGCAGTTTTGGGGACAATTCAAATACTGCCTATGTGAGGGCAATAAAAAGATGACCTAGAGGTATAAACAGCTCCTTCTTAGCTCATTCAAGAACACTCATACAAACTGCAACTGAGGCAAATAAAAGAATATACTTGTAAGTTTTTAAAAAGATGGTTATGTTCTCCTTGATCACTAGTGCAGGGACTGTGAAAATGCTTGTCTTAAAAGCATCTGTATTTGCTCATCATAAAACATTTCCAAACTTGACAAGTCGCAAGATAGCAGGCCTTTCAGATTACATCATTCTTCATTTTATTTCATTTATTTCCCGTCATAGTTCTGCTATAACACTACCACTTAGAAGCAGCAATGCCATATATCAGTTTTAAAAATGTATAAAGCAGCATTAATTCTACTGAATTACCAAGCTACTAAAATCATCAATGATGTCAGACAACAGGGAAAACAAGATGGTGATCAAAACGCACTTATGTGGTCTTCTGCAGTTAGACACTAGCCATCTAGTGGCTAAGAATTCTAGAAGAATTCTAAAAGAATTCTTTTAAATTACAGACACTTCAACTTTCTGGGGTTTTTCCTTACCTTCTCCTTAACATGTTTGTAAAATGTCTTTCCTTAGTCTCCCTGACTCCATCATAAATTCCATCAGTCCTCCCAGCACTAATACATCCCGCATTGATCCTATCTATGGGCAGATACTATGACCTTGGTAGATTTTACACTAGATCTACAGGTCTTGCTGGTCATTTTTCACAATTGGTCTAACATTTTAGAAAACCAATAGAACGCAGACTTGAACAATACTCAGAAAACAAGATCTAGAGTGAGGAGATTTATCCTATGGTAATTGTTTCAAACTTGGGAAGAAATCTAAGGAAATCCAAGAATAAAATTTTGTCTAAATTTTGAGTGAAAGCATTTATCAGAAATAAGAATAAAAATAAGCCTAGGAAAGGCAGAAAATAACAAAATGAAGGTTAAGTTTTAAGAGAGGCTCATACATTTGAGATGTGAAACATGCAGAATCAAGGCAACAATCAACTATCACTGATACCGAACAGGATCAACTAAGAGTTGTAGTAGTCATTAATTTGCATTTTATACTGAAAGACAAAAGGAAGAAAAATTAAATATGTCCTGGGAATGCTGGTCTCTGCTTAGGACATCAGTACAAAAACCTCCATGTATTAATTAAAAGCAGTGTAACTGAAATTAGAAGTAGATATAGACTAATTGGATGCCCCATTGACCTATACGTAACAAATACTTAACCATTTCATTATCTGCATTGGTTGTCTGAAATAAATACCTCCTAACATAGAAACAAGTGGCCTCAGAAGTATGTGACCCCAGAACTCTGCTAGTACAAGCCTCATAAAATACAATCTCTTTCTATAATCAACTTAAGAAAGTTTCTCTTCCTTTAAACAACACTATTCGTAATGAAGAACAGAACCAGTGCCTTTATATTTGTTGCTAAGGTGAGCCATTTGTTATTTAAATTATAATGTGAAAACAACTTTGTTAAAATTCTAACTAAAGCTTCATAAAATATTTCAAGATTTTAAATATTTTCTGCTCTACAAGCAATATCTAAGTGTGATCTGATTTTCCATAGGAAGCTGAAGGAATCACAGGGCTCTGCACAAGGATAGAAGATTTGTGTGGCTCTCAGTGTGCACTGAGGCCATCAGGCTAAACTGTGGCTTTGCTGCGAGCAAGACACTGCTCTGAGAAACAGATGAGGAAACAGATTGCAACTCGCAGACTGACAATCTGCTTGCTGGGTTTCTTATACTTTAGAGGAGAAATATCTTGGGCCAGGCCTATACACGGTGCAGCTGAGCTAACTAAGGATAAGCAAAGAACAGAGCCATTCCCTGCCACAGTCTGCCAAGTGTAGAAGGGGGAAAAAAAAGCTTCATGCAGGCTGCTCCGCCCTCCCATACTGTGTAATGGCAGTAGCCAACAAAGAGCAAGAAGAGGCCAACTCATCTTTCCCTACTACTCTGTGCCAGTTCACGTTAATTCATATTCTATCCCATAGTCCTGTTAAAAACCCAAAACTCTTTTAACATATAAAGTTTAAAAAGACCAAAAATTAGCATTTAATCAAGAACAACCCATTTTTCTTTAGGTTGTAATACATTAGTATGGCAAAAAGGCATGTACGTGACTGCATGTGGCAAAATGATATAAGGTCTCTGAGATACAGGAAGACCTTCAAAGTTATTCTCCCCAAAACACTTTGAAAGAAACAAAGCCTGTCTTTATCAAATAATGAAAAAGTAGTTGGTCAATAAAAACATGTTCTGTATATGCAGATAATCAAATTAAGCAAATTGAAAATACTGGTTTTCTTAGAAACACTTTACTCTTCTTATGTGTTAAATCATTTAACACACATTTAAGGATTTGAGATACAGGAACTGAATTATACATTCTGTTAGGACTGTGGGATTTTACTCGCAAGTTTTCATGTTATACTGGAATAATATAAAAGCCAATGAAAAAATTTAAAAATCTGAAAATTCTCTTTGCAATCTATTATACACAGAAAAAAATATTAGTTTTTTAATACGAAACATAGTTAATATACTAATGTGTGACAATTCCAGGAAGTAGAATCCCAGAAGAAATGGAGAAAAGAAACTTCCCTTACACTTTGGTCTTCTAACTCTGAATGTTTTCTGAGGTGTCTCAAAATACACTTGTTTCATGGTAAAAGAACAGATCCAAGCACTGCTCTACTGTTTTGGGTTGAAGACTGCAGCCTATACATACATGTAACACATTTTTAGATGTCCTAGTGTATCGCACCTGAAAGGTACTGCTATCTCCACAGGGCACGATTCTTTTTTAAAATCCACCAACCCATGCAAATGCCTCAGAAACTCATGGGCATCTAGAATGCCAATAAATACCCAGGCTTAAGCAACTAAATTACTCTATGCCAGGTGTTTACTGAGGATAATACTTGCTCTAGTATGTTGCAATGCCTTATGCTAACTTTTACATCTTACTAATTCACTCTCTGTCTATCCACCTAAAATATTTTTGTTCCAGAGCAAGGCATGGAGGTTTGAGGTAGGGGACCACAAACTGACCCAGAGCCTTTCAATGCTTCTCCTGAAACGAAACAACTTCTACAGTCCACACAGTCAAACATCAGCGATTGGTTGTCATTGGTTTAGATTAATTAATTTGGGCATAAGGTCTTACATAGTATCTATTACAGATACCTGGGTGCATATGACCTCTTAATTAAGCATATATAATTTTTATGCACTTCACACATACTCTACTTTAAGCATATGTTTAAATCCTCAGAAGAATTCATGCATATATTTATATGTGTGCTTAAATAGCTTCTGGAACAGTGTTGTTTTCCTGAACTGTTGTCATAATTTAATATAATGACTTAGAAGTCAGCCCTTTAAAAATTAGATAATTTATTCTGCAATTAACATTGGTAAATAGGTTCAACTGTAAAACAACCACACAAGTTTGCCCTATTTTCCCCCCAAGTACCATAAAATACACCGAGGCAGAAAAAAAAAAGTGCTATAAAAAAGTAAATAGGAGATCAGAGCTCAGATAGTTTATTCCTTGGTTCAGATACCAATCAATGTGTATTTTTCAACTCATGAATATTAAATGTCATTCACAAGGTACATAATTACTGGAAAGCAAATTTCCACAAGAAAGGCTTCAAGCCATGGAGAGTTCAGCCACATCAACTGAGTTGTCTCCGGCACTTAAAAGAAATCCAAAGGGAAAGGGAAAGCATACTGCCACTTAGACCAACTTATCAGGCACACATTTGTTTGCTGAAAGACGGGCTTTTCCAACCTAATGCTAGGAACAGCATTGCCAAAAGGAGAAAGAAAAAGCAACATGTACCTTCCTTGCCACAACAGGACACGTACAGTTTTGGGGCACCGTTTTAGAAACTGAGTAATAATTATGATCAAGAAAACACCAGGAGCAACTGTCAAATATGATGTCCTCTAAAGAATCTATAAAAAGAAGAAAAACACATCCCTATGTTTTTTTCTATTGCTTTCACTTTGTTATAACTTTCAAAAGCAGTTTTAGTCTAATAAACTGTATGCAAAAAATACTAGTATAGCTCTACTAAAGTTATTTCAATTGGTTTTCTATTAAAAAACTCTTCAGATCCCCCCAACCTCAAATTCCAACTTTTATACTGTAACTGTACAGTCATGGCTCTTCTACAACTTTCCTATTGTCAGTAAGTGTTGATTTCCTAAACAGGATCAAGATGGTAGTATGACTCCCTTTCAGCACCTTCTTTTGTTTTCATGTGTTCTGTACCAAGATAAATCCAACCTTAATCTTGCATGTCATTCTGGAAATAATCCATAATTGCTGGGATCAGTTAGATCATGCAACATCTCCAAAAAAAGGTATGTTAAAATACCTAGCATATATAATTCTGTCTTGAAAATACTCTTTATAATGCATAGTAGTTTCTACTTTGAGCATTCCTGGTAAAATAAATGAAATTATTAAGATTCCCGCTAAAAAAGCATTATGTTCAACAGCATGTTAGATTGTGAATGTTTATGCATCTATCTATTACTGAATTCTTTTTAGATGTATTCAAATAAATTCTTTAAAATAAGAAATATTTTAGCAGCTGTATGCTAAATTTTTACTTTTAATTTTTCAGGTTAAGTTTACAGAAGTTATAGACGTTCTAAATAAGATTAGTAAAAAAAAAAAAATAAATAAAACAGTACATGTTTTACATTGCTTTACTTCTCTTTAAGACAAGTGCACTTCCAGAAAAACAAACAAACAAAAAAAAACCCAACAAAAACCACCACACTACAGTTCAGTTTGCAACCTAAAATACTTACATTCTGAATAACAAACAATGACTCTCACGACCCATCTGTATATACAAAACACATGGTTAATGTGTTCCATATATACAAAGTAAAACACTGATATTTAATAACAAAGGAAAACACAAGCAAATATACTCCCTCTGGATACATATACAACATGAAAGTAACAATGTTAGGAAACTAGCACAGGCACTAGCCCTGAAGAAAGTCACTATACAAATCATGCAGTAGAACTGGATTATAAATGGCTAGTCATTGTACTGAAGTGAACTTACTTCTGTACTTATAAAAAATGGGTATCACATTTCAAGACTCATATTTCAAAATCAACCAATTACCTGGCATACTCCTCGCTAAGCAACGTATTCAAGTGCAGTACAAAAAGCAATCACATGGTGTGATTTTGGTCAATGGGCTAGCAGTTAAACAATAGCGCAATAACTAGTTGAACTGGGCACCACCAAACTTTGGCAAACTATGAATATATGAACTGTTTGGTTACAGCACTAAAATCAGCTTTAAAATACCAAGACTTCATAATAGAGTTTAAACAGGTATAATTTGGACTGTCACTACATTTCCTCTGATAGGGAACATTGAAATAATATAAATATATTGATGAGGTGGTACTGGCCATAGAATCACAAACACATTTTAATTTAAGCAATTTCCATTTCTCTAGGCCTTTCTTTCCAGAAAAAAAACCCAACAAACCAAAACAAAACCAAACCAGCCAAGCAAACAAAAACCAACCAAAAACCCCAGGTTATTCAAAGTTCTAGGTCAACAGTGTTTAAGTTCATTTTGTCTTCTTTCACTATGCCTAGTATAGTATTAAACACTCGCTCTGGACTGTGTTGCAGACCTTTTCATGTTTGAATACTGTCAAATGTCACAAATGCTTGTGATAACACTCTTACTTAAGAGCATGATGAAATTTAACATCAAAGCCATGCTGTAGATTGCCTGAGATATGACTAATGACTAAAGTTAAGTCCTTTCACCCAACATGGCCAGTAACCCAATTTCACTCCACTAAAACCAGGTATCTTGAAAATCATGCTGCTCTTACCTAACCTGCTCCTTAAGTTTTACATCTCCTCTGCCTCAATGATCTCTCCTAAAAAAGATGCTATTTCTTTGTTTTGTTGGCTCAATACTACAGCATGCCTAATTTCTTCTGCAAGTGAGGGTAGCAACTATGGGTGAAGGCATGGGGTGAAGCTATGGCTTTTTACACAGAATTCCACAATGCAATGCCTTGTCTGTCATTAACGATTCTATCTGTCATTAAAAGTAGCAATTTGAAGATGAAATATCAAAGGAAGGGTAATTGTATGTTGTGCATATTAGCCCAGCAATAAAAATATAAGTTCTGCACCACAGCTAGTAACAGAATGAACAAGTACCTTACAGACGCATTGAAGGGAAGAAATTCAGTACCACTATATTAATAAAATGACTGCCTGTGCCTGTGACTTTAAACACAGGCACACTTGTACTTGGCTAGAGAGTGAACGATTTATTGTTACTGTGAAGGATGCAGGAATGGAAATGGAGATGAGAGGGATGATGATGATGATAGGGAAGAAGAGGTTAATATCCCCAGCATCTGATGGGGAACGATGTCCCTACCTCAGTAAGCTGGATAAGGGAATAGCTCCAGATCCACTGCCCAGGATCCCTCCTTTCCTCCCAGAGAGGAGTTTCTCCACCAGAGCCACATTCCCAGTGCGAGCAGCTTCCAGCAGTTCCTGGTCCTTCCCCATGGTCAGGAACCAAGCAGCCTTTCACGCACCCCACCGCGCACTGGGAGAGCTACACCCCGAGCCCCCGCGGCCCCTTCTCTCCACAGAGCGGTCTCCCCTCCCCAGACCCTGCCTCACAGCAGAGCAGAGCAGAGATTCCTGCAGTCCCTTCCAGACCAGCAGGAGCAGCAGCAGGAGGGAGGAGGAGAATCACCTCCTCCTAGTTTCACTGGATCATTTCTGGGTGGAGTGTGGAAGGGGGAAAAGGGGGGGGGGGGGGGGGGAGGACGAGGCCAATAAAGAACCTCCCCCCCCAACACACACACCAATGCGCACACCCACACCCCCGGTCCGGTCGGGGGGAGCGGGCAGCCTCAGCCCCCGTGCCTGTGGACCGGCCGGGCTGAGGGGAATAACGACCCTCACAGACGGACGGACGGAAGAAGGGAGGGGCGGAGGGAGGAGGCAGAGCCCTGACTTGCCAGGCCCGTTGCTGGGGAGACGCGACTGGCGCACTCTCGATGGCTGCCCCCTCCGCCTGCCCCAGCCCTTCGCCGCCGCGGAGGGCTCCGTTCCCTCCGCCCTCCCGGCCCGGCCCGGCCCGGCCCCGCCCCGCCCCGCCCGCCCCTCGCCAACGGCAGCGCCTCGCGCTCCACTGCGGTGCCGCGCGCCGGCCGTCGCTGCGGTGTAGGGCTGTGCGCGCGCGCCGGCGGTTGACCCTCCTTCCTCCCCCCACCCCCGTCTCTCCCCCAGGTGCGGCGTCCGGGGTCCCCAGCGGCCGGATCGCTCCGCGGGGCTGCCGTGGGACCGGGTGCTGCGGGGCAGCGCCGGGGAGGTGGCGCCTCCTGGCGCTGCGAAAGGGGACGGGGGGGACCGACAAGGCGTGTGTATGCGTGGATCTGCCGCCGCTGAGGAGGCCGCGCGCGCCCCTGGGTGCGGCAAGGGGCGAGGCTGCGCTGCCCCGCGGAGGGCTGGTTCCTGAGGGGGCGCGGCAGGGCCGAGGTGGGTGCTGAGGCGCACCCGCCCCAGGGGAATTAGCAGCAGGTGCGGGTGAGGTGGAGGGGACCGTGGCGTTATGCGTGTGAGTGTGTGAGGAGATTCCCCCGAGCAGGGGTTTAACGCCATCCGGGGACGCGGCAGGACGCTCCAGCGCAGATGGGCTTCGTTGGGCGAACCGGCGTAGACGAAAAGGAAAATCCGGGGCCCGCCGAGGTCGGGAAGGAAACCGAGTTGCTGGCTCGGCGAATCGGGTAGAGGGGACTGCTCATGCCCGTCACGCGCCAGGAGGGTACCTTTTTAATGTTTCGGAGGAGGAGGGGTGTGACTGAATACATTCGGTATCAGGTCCGGTCATCCTGTGTTCTGCTACAGGTTTCAAACGTGTAAGCTTTCGAATTGTGCGACTTTGCCAGGCACAAAAATTAATCATTCTTTATGGCTTTTAGGCTCTTGCAAGCCGTGGTGTAAATGCTCAGTGCTGATACGTAGGCACATTTGATACTGTGTGTATGAGAAAAGCCAAATTACAGGGCCATGTTCCTGTGTCAGTTTAGTAATTTTTGTAGGTAGAACCATAGGTGCAATAGGCAAATAAGTTAAGGCCCCTTTTTCTTCCCCCACTGAGATCAGTGGCATTCTCCCATGAACTGTGCTTACAAAATGTAAACAAAGCATGGCAATGGCAAGATAACATCGTGGCAGTCAGGACTTTAATGTTGTTTTCAGAGAGAGTGTTAATTTCCCCAGACCTGTGGAACATTCAAATCAAAAGAAAGATTCTTGTTGATTTCACAAATAATTGCATTTAGTCCCTGTCAGTAACAGTTTTGCAGATGTTTTCACATTTTTTTAAGGTAATAAACAATTTTAATCTCTTGAAAATTCACAGAAATTTCTTTCTGGGGTCAGATTTTCTCTTACAAAGGAAAAAAAAATTATAAAGACTTATTGTTCCAATATACTTGTCCACAACAACAAAACCATATCTTTTTTAGCTGGAAAATGTCATTTGTCATTTTCAGGATGTGAAATGATGTCTTCAGTGTTGTAAACAGGACACCGAATTGAGCACTGGCATAAAATTATTAGGTGGGGAGACTCTTTAACTACAGCCTTACTGAGAGAGTCTGATATAAGTAACAATTTTTAAGTCTGATTCTGTGATTAGAAGTGTTTCATTATAGTTTAAATAAATAAATGTATACTCACACAAATTAGGATTTACAATTTACATCCTTAGTCACAGCAAAGTTGCAGTGGAAAACAGTAATTTAAAGCTGGAGTAAAAAGTTATGTTAACAGCCACTTGAGCATTAGCTAGTTCCAAAGAAGTTAGCCATATACTAAGAATACCCCTGCCTGGAGCTTCTGGTTGTCCTCTGTTAAGGTAGCCATAATTTCCTTTTATTTCTGCCTTGCATTTGATTTTGTATGCAATCACATGCATTGCCTAATAAATACCTTCTCACATGTATCCTCTGCATGAATAGATTTCTTCAAGTTTGCTGAGAGCCTCTGAAGAGGTGCCAGAGTTCTGTGAAGAGCTAATCATAAGGCAGGGATATGTGCATAAACCTGCACATTTGTGAAAAATTAGATTAGAAGCAGATACTAAGGAAAACTCAGGTTTTGAAGAATTTGGATTGTTTATGTGGTTGGACCAGCAGATGGCAAATATGACTCAGTATAAACGTTACATAATTATTCTTGGGAAAATAAAATCTCAAGACTGCGCTCTAATTGAAAAGATCATCCAGAAAGCTGCTGAAGAACAGTGTGGAGAATCGGGATAGAAATATCAATGGAGCAGATGCATGCAATAGCCAGCAAATTCAGGAAAATTTTATGAATGTAGTGAGGCTACAAACTGCAGTAAACCCATCAGCCTAGTGCCCAACAAAATGGCAAAGGTCAAACAGGGGATTTAGTTTCATTAGCAAACAGAGAAGAAAACACTATCCATTTGAAAAATAAAAAGGAATTTCAGCAGCACTCTTTCATGGAAGAGTTAAACATGGATAAATTCAAATGGCTAGTGAAGCAAAGAATTCAGAACTAGGTCTGGTTTTAGAGATGAAATCAATAGTGGACTGTAGTAAGGAAAAAAAAATGAACCATGACCGAATTGAATGTAAATGGTCAAACATATTAGATGAGGTGGACTCCTTTGTGTTTTCAAATGTCTTACATTCTTTGTTCCCGGTAATATCAGGACAACACTGTGGAATGTTAAAAATTATATGTGCAATAAATATGTTAACTAGGCATAGAAAGTAGAAACATAGCTTTATAATTTGCAGCAGTTACAGGTGAGAAAAATGATTTGTAAAACAGCCAAGAGATCTTTCAAAACATGATATGCTTTTGAGCAGTGCTGTTCCATACCACAGTAGAATTTTGATTATATGATTTTAGTATTTGTGAAGACATTTTAAGTTATGACCACTGCAGCTGTCAGTGTCTTAAGTGACATCACACCTTCAATCTCAAAATTTCTCTTAACACAACATATGCCTTACCTTCTGTTTTCTTCCATTTTCTAAAATACCAGAGAAAGCAGTTAGCCTACCTAGAAATTCTTTAACTGGTTTATCATTTGAAAGGACTGGGATTGACTGTAATAAGCAAGGTCTTTCCTTAATGTTTTTACAATGCAACTATAACTTGGCTTTGTTCTCATTTCAAGGTGACAACTACTTGATTTCCTCCTCCTGCAGCCTCCCTTACTTAAAGGCAAATGAAATGGGTGCTTTCTAACATTCTGTGACTTTACCTTCTCTCTTTTCAAGCAGGAACATGGAAGGGGTATGAAAAACTGAGTTGCAAGTATTGAAAAAAATGAAATCTGTGTTATGAAAAGTTGTTTAGAATAGCAAACATATTAACATCATATTTCAGGACTGTATGTATGTATCAATTCTCTCATGTAAAGAGATAAGGTCTAAGATCCCTATTAAAAATTAGGACAGATATTCTGAGAGAGAGCTCAAAATGCTAGAATAAACCGTCAGATCAGTTTGCCAGCAGAAAATATATTAGCATTAAATAAACCTTATTATTATTATTATCATTTTTGTACACCCATGGTAAGTTGGGGAAAAAGGTAGCAAAGTGCCCGAGAGAAAGTGCTATTTCTCATGCACCTGGTTGGCAAGAGTTTTTCAGGCCTGATACTGTCTTTCACTCTTTACAGTATTTACAGAGTGTAAAAAAGACACAGCGAACTTCAAACAACCATGACTACCTTTGTGTGTGCACTGCTCATCTAGAGATACCTAAACATCAGGCTCAGAGGCTGAGTCCAAAGTGGAAGTCCCGGGAGTATGTCAGAGCTCTTGAAGCCACGTGCCACTGCCCATCATGTCCTGATTCCCTTTTGGGCTGAAACCAAGAACATCAGCCTTCCTGAAGGCCTTCCTCGGTGATCAGCATGAATACTTGGACTCATCAGATTAACTAGAAGCTGAAGTAACATTTAAGGAAAAAGCCATTTTTGATGACTGACTTAACCACAACAATCTCTGACTATACAATTCTGACTAGATCACATTTTCTGTAAATGCTTGCTTTCAGGCATGTTGTCATGCTATAAATTTGTAATGGAAAAGAACACTCAAGAAAATGGTCCCTTGCAGCAGCAAGACGCTGTCTCAGCATTTGCACTGACTGATCCCACTACATCATTCTCATGGAGAGCTGAATACACTGAAGAAGAGCAAGAAATTAAACTATTATTCTGTCACTGAGATGCTGACCTACAAAGTCATCTGAAGATACCATGGGAAGTGTGCTGCGTTCCCCAGAGGGCTGTGATGTCCCACTGCTCGGAAGTCTCAAGTGTTTATAGGCTGCAGGTTGTGTCTGTGCTGGAGAGCTGAGCCTCCAGAAAACAGTGATGGGATAGTACTGGCGGTAAGTCAAATCTGTCTGCTGTGCCATTGCCAGAGCAATTGCAATTTTGCTCTGATGGCAGATTCTAAGATTGACTGGTATATCTGTACATTTCTTTACATGTATTTCTTGTGTGACAGCAGGTGGGATTAGGAGTATAATTATTCATCCAAACCTTCTGCTCTGCCGTAGGTTTACATCAGTTTGCTATCAAAATATGCCTAAGACTATTTTTCATGCATTAGAGAGAAATGCAGAATGAAAAGTGAATACAAGTAGGTAAGAGCAGCATGCTGATGAGATGCTCAAATCCAGTATGTGCTGACAGATACAATACTGTATTAAAGCTTTGCTGGTAGTGCTCAATGCACAGCTTGTTGCAATAAAAAAAACCCACCTTGTTTCTACCTTTGATATGTTGTAACCTCTTCTGGACTTTAAAATACCTTCCCCCTCTTGTCTTACCTTTAAGATATGTACAGCATTCCAACACATCAGATATTGACTGCCTGAAAGAAGGATCATAGAGAAATCTCAGCTGAAACATGCTAGTGATGAGGAACTGTGACTGAAAGTACAGACAGCTGTTAAAATTGTGCACAAATGTTATCCTTGGCTCTTGAACAGTAGCATACAGGAATGCCACCACAGGGAAACTGGTGCCTGCAAGGCAATAGCATGGCTGGAGGTATTCTGCCAATGGCTTCTGTTCTGTCTCTACTAATAACAACTATTATATAGGAATATATAGTGGTAAATTACATCTCAGGATTAACAGAAATGGTTGAGCAAACCCTTGCGCATCAACATCCTTCAGGTGTGTTTATACTTGTGGATGCACATTATGATGACCAGTATGGCAGAATGTATTTGAAATTCCAGCTGTGCTGCAACACACAGCTTCAGACTTCATAAGGTCCAAAAGAGAGAGTGGTTACTGGAAATGAATCATGCACACAGAAGGAAATAGAATATATTTAGGTAATGATCTGGGAAGGCTAAGAACTGTCTATATGTATTTAAGAGGTATAAATCTTAGACTGAGAGCTGGAGGGTAAGAGATTGATACAACTAGGAATAATAGAAAGCCATTTGAAAGGATAAATAAATTACAAAGAGAAATGTATGATTAATGTTGCAGTCAGAATTAACATGGAATCAAATGGACACAATACTGGAGTTTTTTTCCTCAAAAACCAAATGGATATAGTGCTGTCAAATATACAATGAGGAACAATCTTTCACTGATTCTTACTAGCTGTAATTTACCAAATCTTTGCAATTTCTAATTTTGATAGTTATCTTGAAACAAACGATGCAGCTAACTAACAGCACTGGATTCTTGGGTCTATCCAGTTCTTTTTGAGTGAACAGAACTATTTGAGATGAAAAAGTGGTTGCCATTTCAACTACTGGGGTCTTTCTTTACTGGCCAAGTTCAAGGAGCTAACTCAAGTTACAGCCCCATAAGAAAAGTTTTTTTGAAACAAATCAATAAATAAAACCAACTGGCCTGAACTGGATTAAATTCCCCAAAGAGTCTGAAAGAACCTCAGATATGAAATTAAAATCGTGAGGTGTGAGCTGTTTTTATTGGCCTTGGTAATAGATGAGCGGAAGATTTAAAACATGATGCTAATAACTTTTAAGGGTTTGAAGGGGGATTTGGAGAACTGCTGAGCCTGGTTTCCATGCCTGGCAGATTGGTAGACATCTGGTTACATACAATAGTGAAGATTCAGGACAGCTTTTGGAGAAGCAAATTGGGCCTTGTATATCTGGAGATTTTGGATTCATCTTTTACAATTCCAAAACTGCTGTTACTTCTTCATAATCTCAAGTCATTGGGGATATTTCTATGAAAAATGTCATTTAATGCTATATGGCAATCACAATGACAAATAAAACCACTGGAAATTACTAGGAAAGGCAGTGAGCATCATTATATCAACGTATAAAACCATTGTGTTTGTCCTGTCTCAAAAAGATTACATCAGAACTAATCAAGATATGGTAAAGGAGAAGAGGTACAACTGGATGTATAGTGCAGCCTTTGTATACCCTAAATAGACTAGGCCACTTCAGTTTTAAAAAAATTATAACCATAGGGAGATATACTAGAAGCATATAAAATCATAAGTGATATGAAAAAGGTAAATATAAAACCATTATCTATTTTTTTTTTCCTAAATGAGAACCAGGGACACACGATTAAATTCTCAGGGGACAAGCTTACAACACACTAATGTATTTTTGATTCAGAATAGCGTTAGTGTTACTTTGTATTATGCTTGGTTGCGTGTTCTCTTATTCTGATAAATTACCTTTTAGCATGGAGGCTGCTACCTATGGGTGCACACCAATAGGCATGTAGGCTTTGCTTATCCTCTTGCTAATCTATTTTGGCTCAGGATGCTGCCTTGTGTAAGAGGGTAGTTTAACATAGTCTTCATATGTAAATTTAAATACTCAGAGTATCGCTTACTATGTTTTTGTACAGTACATATACAACCACACAGTGATTCTGATGGTAAGGGTACTTCTGTCTGCCAAGAGGAACAATTAATACCAAATTTGTCAGAGAGTGATTTTGTGAAGCTGATACTTTGCTCCCAGCACAAGATTAGGGCCCCTGACCTATTTTATTCAGTCAGCCCAACAGTAAAAAGGTTCTTCATTCTTAATTACTTCTCCAAGCCCCAAAAACAACTGTCTAGAGTGTTTATTAAAATTTGAAAGCTAGTCCTGTACTGCCTAGGGAAGAAAGTTACTGCTTTTTGCATGAGAGGATATGGTTATGCAGTGAATTTCTAAATTTCATTTATCTCTTGTGTAACTGGATTACAGGGGAAAATATTAGCAAGAGTAATTTGTTTGCTAATGGGACAAATCTCTCATTTTCAGCCTTCAGACAACACAATAGATTTTGGTCAAAAATAATAATTGGTAAAGTCTACAGCTAAACCAGCCAATTTGATTTACGTTCATTATTTATCTGAGTTAAAGGCGACTATTGACCCCAGGCAAAAAGCCCTACTAATTTTAATTCAGTGGTTAAGTTGAAGCTAAGAGCTCAGAGGTAGAAATATACAGAAAAAATATTAAATGTAAGATAAATGTTTCAAGAACACAATAGCACATTTACCTACACCAGAGCATCAGTAGCAAAGGTAGCAGAAAGGATTACAGGAATACCAGCATATCCATCACACTCTTCTAACTGGAGCTGATTCAGCAAAACGCATTTAGGAAGTAATTTTTGGGTTCTTTTCCATAGAGAGAGAAATAGTACAGCTATTTGTAATAGATGTTCTATTTCCATATTCTATTAAGAAGATAGAGCGTACAGAGACATACTCTACTATGGATATGCAAATAGGCTGGCATCATCCTAGAAAAATATGCAATAATTAATGCAAAGTAATCTTTAATCAGATAATGAAGTATACCACAAATTGGAGCTAAAAAGATCCCCCTCCAATAAAGAATGCAGTGTAAGAAAAGCGTATGAAACTATTAAAGCAGAGTGACTAGCTAAAGTAAGATGAATAATTCAAGTCGGAAAATACTTAAGTTGCATAAATCTTATGACTGCTGTGATGAATTTTTTCTTACATTTGTTTCTCCTTTCACACCTCTGAACCTGCCAAGCACTGTAGGTTCTTGAAAATAGGGTTTTTTTAATGGCAGATTAGTGAGCTTCTGTGACACTGCTGTTTCATCACGTCATTCCTTTTTATGGTGAAGATCCCATAAAATATTTTTTAAATTGAAACAGAAAAATATGGAACTGCTTATTTTTATTTTGATAGCAGCATTGAATCAAACTATTGCTTCACTGAGCCATATCCCAATGAAGTTACTACCTTAAAATTAGCCTAATCCTTTTCTATTTCCCCTGTTATTTAACGTCACCCCACAATTCTCAATTCTCAAAGGGAGTATTACCCTGTTAGGTGGCTATATTGAAAAGGTACATCATGCTAAGGACATGTTTGGGTTACAGTTCTGCCTCATTGTTTTCTAAGTACATGTGGCTTCACTTAACTTCAGCCAGTAAGTTCACCTCCAGTGCTTCAGGATCTGAGATTCTTCTGGCAGGTCCATTTCTGATGCATCTCAGGAATGGTACTATGGGTGAGATCTCACAGTGTCCGATATAACTAAGTCTTACTTGATGTAGTTTTTCCTGATTAAGAAGTTTCCAAGTGTTCTTAAAAGGAAGGGACATCAGCAAAATGGGAGATTATGGCAGATATACTCTAAAGGCAGTGTTTGTCAGTTAATAGCCACCTACTCTGTACAGTGTGGTCTTGCTCCACGTACAATCACCAGATAAGGAAGAAAAAAAAAGAAATAACATTACTGCTGATAAATCACTAATTGCTGCTAGGTAAAAACCCTACTTTTGACTCCAGCAGCTGTAGATTTAAAGGCAGCTACAATGACATTAAGGATGACAGCATTCAGCCAGGTAGGAACAAGTTTTCATTAATAAAGTGCCCAGAATTTGTTCTAGTGTATTGTTTTCCCTACATTTATTTCCAATACTCTTCCCTATTCCTCTTTCCTGACAGCAGTGACTGACAGTAATATCCCAGCTAAATAAGGGATATGTTTTGCATAATGAAAGGTAAAAGAGATTAACTCTACATTGTCTTTGCCTCTTGAAATATTTTGTCAAGTCCCATTTCAAGGAGTCATCTTAAATCTTCTTAATGTTATGACTTTGAAGAAATACTTTCCGGTTGCATAAGCTGAAAACACTTCTGATAATTGCAAAGGAAGGTTTAAGAACCTCACCATTTAGGTCATGACCACTCTCTGATATACCTTCAGGTGCAATTGGAAACTCAACTTGCAGTTTTCCAGGAGAGTTACAAGTCGCCAGCTGTTAGTGATTTGGAAGGATTTAGGATCCAGTTAAAGCAAATAGCTCTGATACTGCTTTAAAAACGTTTTCAATTACTTTTTGCAACTTACCATATTTCTCACATTACTCCTAGATAAAAAATTGAATGCTGGAGATGAAGTATTTTTTGGTAGTTTTTAAGAAAGCTGCTGTATTTTCAAGTACTCCAGAAGTCTGTAAATAGATTTTTTTTTTTTTTTTTTGTGACTATTGCAGAAATACTGAATCTTATGGTTTAGCTTCAAATGATTTTTCAGGACTCTTCACGCTAAGTTTGACCAGGGAAGCTTCATTTCTACATCAAATTCAGTTCAGGTAAGTGGCTGTGATTGTGCTGGATGTCCAGTATATTGTCACATTTTGTAACACGTTCTAGTCCATGGCATTGCAGGACAACACTTTGAAAACTACAACCCTCTCCAATTTCCCTATCCCGAGTTACAGTCCATTAGAAACAAAATTTAAAAATAAGTGGAAGGGAACAAGCCACATTAAGATTCCAGAGGAATGAAAAGACATCTGCTTTCTATGCTATTTTCTCTAACTATTTGACAGAAATAAAGCGACCCCATTCCTACAGTAAATTTTATATAGATTGCTCTTCTCTCTGCTTAGTCATTCTGCCTTTTAAGTTTTTGAATAACGAAACAGGATATAAAAAGAAATGTCTTCAGATCCCTTACCACACACTATAGTGTTAATATAAACTATCTTGTTAGGTTGCCATCTGGTGAAGGTGGGTAAGGTAAGCATTTGTAAAGGATTACATTTGGTTATTGCCATAGAAGCATAGGAAACATCTATATATGCTCCTTTTATTAAAAATGAGTAGAATAAAATCAGAGTTTTTTCTAGTTAGCAAGGAAATTGAAAACATAAATTAATGATATCAAGGTGGAGTTGTTCATCTATGCGATGATAGGAAAACCAGAAAAAACGCCTAAACTTTTTATTTTAACAGATAATGAAGCAGCACTACAAATATTGTCCCTTTTATAGTAAAATGTTTATCATACATACATAGATATGTTTTTAGAATGTATTTAAGCCTAAAATGAGAAAGAAAGCCTTCTAACAATGTTCAAGCAGTTTATGATTTATTTAAAGAGGAAAATTTTAAAACGCCATAAAGAAGGCAGTAGAAACACAGACAAGCTCTCAAAATTAAATGTGAAAAAATCCTGATTTGAAATCATGTTATGAAATTAATCATCAAAAGTTACAAAAACTCCAAATTGTATCCTGACATTTTCTAGTTTAATAAGACTGTTCTTGAGTTGAGGAACAAGACATACTGGAACCCACGAGAAAATGAAGCCACAAGTGACTTCTTGGGCTGCCATCTAGCGGTGGCATGGTGAGGCGAGTCCTGCTCACCATGTTTAAAAATTCAAGCTTAAAAATTAAATTCAAGTTTAAAAAGAGAATGACTGAAAAACTGGTAATTCTGAGAACTAGTTAAGCATTGTTATTTCTGATTAGTAAATCATTAATCATCATAGACTTCAATATGAAAATTTGCATGGCAAAAGTATTTTCCAGTCGTCAAAAACCTCAACAGTTACTAGTACAATATAATTGCATTGTGGTTAAAGGATTTCTGACAGTTGCGCCCTGCACCATAATGGTGTATTGAGGTTTGCAATGTGAAGACATCCAGATTTGTTCCACAGATAAGTTGTTTAGAGGGTTATTCTTTATTCAGCACGTATTGTCTCAGAGTACTTCTGAAGTGCTCGTTCGTTCATGTTTCTCTGCCAAATGTTTAAAATACTTGCTAATTATCTAACTCAAATCAAATCATGGTGGTGTCAAACATACTCTGACCTAGAAGAACTGCATTCACCAGTTAATGCATTATGCTACCCACACTACCACCTTAGCCTCACAGAAGATATAGCATCAGTGCTTATCTCATACACCATATAAAGCAATTAGTGTTTTCAGCGGTTTCTTAGCTAGTTGTGATGCATCTTATTTTTACTTCCAAAATGACACACTCATGAAGCAGTTTAAACTTGTATAAATCTGTAAATGCTTCCATGAAGTGAGAGCAGGTTTAGCCCTCCACATGCAACGAGACCACTGAATTTAAGTAATTTGCTGAAACAAATTTCAAAAAGAAAAATAATTTTAGAAATCTAAGGTTTTAAAGTTTAAGTTTTTATAGAAGAATGCTAAAAAAATGCAAAGTAAGAACGGTAACTATGCAGTTTCTATTTACTATTTAGATTTATGCTTTTCCTTAATTTGATCGAGAAACAGAGGTTTGTTCCTCCAGCACATGACCACTATGCCTAGCCTTTCACTATACATTTTTTGCATCCCTTTGGTACTGATTAGCAGGATCTTTGTGCAGCTCCTGCTTTCCGATTCCATGTCGATAGTAAGTAATACAAGATTGGGAAGCACACTACACCACCACAAAAGGGAATAGAGTGCAGCCTCAGGGCAGATTGCCTGCACCATTCCAAAGACCCTTGTCTGCCTCAATACCTGAAAGATGTGCTCCAGCGCTACAAAGCCTGCTATGAGGTTCACAAGGAACAGGCACCTTCACTGAAGCAGAGGAAACGGGGCAGCTATTCAAAGATAGTGAGCAAAAGTGACATGACATGTTTGGAAGGAAAAAGAAAAAAAAAAAACCCAACAGGTAAGTTTGTGTTGCAGGGCTGTCAAAAAACTTATTTCCCTACCGAGAGGGATGAATTAGTGGATTTCACAGCAAGTGCCCACAACTCCATTGCTACTTAACATATTAGCAAGGTCATTTTCTGTTCCTACAACAGATAAAAAGACACTTATTTATATCAACAGCTGAAACAGGATCTGGAGTACTCTCCAAAATTTGCAGATAGCAACAATGAGCTGAACTTAATGCAATTTGCGATGAATGTTTTAAGAACTAGACCAATACGAGCAGATTTTTTTATATAGAAACTATTTTCTCCATCATTACTTACCTGAAATGCCATCACTGCAAGGAGCTTGCTTCTGCAATACATTCGCACATTTTGTACTCTTGGAATTCTAGATGCTTGATGAATTTATTATCACATTCCCCTTACATTTATTATGAATAAAGGTAACCATTACCACGTCAGGCTTCGGAAGTGTTCTGTAGCTAGCAATTATCCTTTAGAGCTTAATTATGATCCCAAGTTAAGACTCCAAGTCAATTCCTAGAGGAGACAGTGTAAAAACAGACATGGCTAATGGGACCAAGAGAAAAAGGACTTTGGCAGAAAAAAAAAAAAAAAAAAAGGAAAAAAAGAAAGGCACTTCCCTCCCAGCCAGTACCACAGTCCCCACAGCTAACAGCCACGGTGGGTTTAACATCCAGGGACTGGAATAGCTACTGTCATGAAGCTGGAACAGGGACATGAGAGAACAGGCATGATCTCTAAGAAGCTGCCACTCCAACAGGCATTTCATAAGTAATTCTGGAAGGCCACGTAATTTTGATTTAAAATTGGTGCTTACCAACAATGTTAGAGTTACTGGGAGAACTGGAACAGTGCACGCCAGAATGATTCAATGACCAAGCCTGGGAAAGGGAACAGCCTCTCCAAGGTGAGCTAAATCAAGAGATTTGTTAGATGTTAAAACAGTATTTGTAAATAAGCTGAATGAGCATTCAGCTAATATCTGTAGACCAGTTTAAATTTCCACAAAAAAATGTGAAATAACTTGCAGGTAACAGTTTGCCTGCAAGACTCCTGGAGTCAATTTTCTGTATATGTTGAAGGTCTCCAAACTTTGTTCCATTTAGTTCTTTGCAGAACAAAAGTGGTGATTCATTTAAGAGACTTGATTGATGGTACACATTTCATATCTAGGATTTAAGGAGGTTATGAGCACTAGCAGAGTCCTGAGAATGAAGTAAGCTTTTTTATTTAATCTGAGGCCTTTAATTGCTATTTTTAATATAACCTATTAAGGCTTAGTTTAACTTCATACTTTCAAACTTTAATAAACTACCTCTCCCTCTGCATTTTTTCAATAGCAAAACTCATTTCAGTGACACAGTACTCTCAGTGATGTCAAGTTCACAACCAAGCACACCGATCTCTTCTAAACTGTCCACAGATGATGCTCATCAACTGCAAAACTGCCATGAAGTAGAAATGTATTCCATTATAAAGAAGTGCAAGAAAGTGATACCCTGAATTTCAACATCTGTACTGAGAAGAGCTGGTTGGGGTTGGTTTGGGTTTGGTTTGTGTTTCATTTCTGCCAAAAGAAGCGGGCACTAGCTTGTACAGAGGAATAAGGACAGGCATTTGATATTACTGTTTATTTCTTTTTAAAAATTAGACAATTCTCAATGTATTATTCTAGCAACCCACTACTAAGCGCTCTATACATTCCTTTCTTCAGAATAATTCTAACTAGATCTTGGCAGGGATAAATTGAGTAAGAATTACTGACTTTAATAGTACCAATGAGAATTAAACCAGTTGAGAACTCCTCCCCTGAATCTGACATGATACTTATGTGAAATTGGACTACTCATACATAATACTGTTTTTTTTTAAAATACCTTATGAAATAGAAATATTTTGTTTCTCTGTTAGAAACATTTGTGTGTATATTTTTTTCATCTTATTCAGAATAGTAAGATAAAAAATTTCCATGGGCATTAAAGGGAGTTTCAACAAGGGTTTCATAAGGCAGGCTTTAAAATAGTGCCTGAACCAGTTTTTCCAAAGAGCTCTTGATTAAAATTTACGTACTTTCAATAGCTATTTTCAGCAGTGTAAATTATGTGTCCTCCAAAGAGTTTTTAATGAAAACCATTTTAATAAAAACTAGTTTGACAACCTGAATATGCAAAGTCAAAGCACAGGATACTTTTTGAGATTTGTCTGTGTTTTCTACAAACAAAACTTCCCTCAAACATCCCATGGAGCAGAAACAATTGTGGTAGCAATCAAAAGATTTTCAGTTGTCAGATCCAAGGTCGCTAGTTAAATTATTCAGTCATTTTTACTTCTACCAAAACAATCTCTTACAGGCCTATATGGTTTTGTACATTGTTTCCTAAATTGTTTAAAAGCACACTTTTGTATTCTCTATTTTACAGTGTTGTGCTTTTTTATTTGTTCATCTGTACCAGGTTTTAGCTGAAAGTTATTGTTCAATTTGTACAAATCACCCATGATTTAAACTGTATAATTACATTTCATGTAATCTCACAATTTCATTGGGTAATTAAATGATTCTCTACAGCTTTTTTATCAAAAAAAAGCAATATACAATCAATGAATCCCTGCGGGATTTCTCCCCCTCCCTCTTCCCCCCACCTCACAAGCATTGACATTACATATTTAAATACACTGGACCAAATCCTTGGGCATGTCTGATAAGAAATCAGACATGCAAAATGGCTCAAAGCTCACCTTTCACAAAGGGCTGGATCCTATTGCAGGGCTATAACCTCATCACAGAGAGAGAAAAAAGAAAACCCAAACTGTGAATGTCTAAATTACATCAGCTGTACAGATACAGTGGACATTCATGTAGAAGAAAAGACCAGTAGCATGCCCTCTTATTTAAATTCTCCAGCATTAGCTGTGGTATTTTAGGAGTGCGTATGGAAAGGGTATGTGGAACTGTATAGCACCAGAGGATTATTTTTAAAATCCTCTCTGGGCAAATTACACTGAATTTAGGGCCAGTTTAGAGCTAGTATTTTAATTTTCAGTAGCTATACTATTCTAGAGGATCTAGCCTGTATCATCATAGTGCAAATGTAGATACCTTCTGGTAATAATAAAACAACATAACCTTAACAAACAGAGGTACAGTTTGTTAATGAGGTGTGGTACATTTTACTCAGTTATGCACCTAGGTACATTCTTTCATTGCTGAGCCATCCACTTTTCAGAAAACATTTTAAAAATAACATCTCCTTTGATAATATTAAAAGTAGATGAGATGATGTTTTTCTTCAGTAAATTAATAAAGTACAGTATAAACTGATTTTTCCAAAGTTATTTCAGTTTAAAATGGGCTGAAAAAAGTTACGTTTAATGATAATTTCAGAATAATAACTAGCTTACAAACATTTTGTTCGCAATGAGTAAACTTTGTGACAAAAAAAATAACCATGCCTTCCAGCAATTCACAAATAGTATCTTAGATGTCACCATCACCTGAAGTTCTACTGATGATGCCTTGCACCAATAGAACACTGTCCTACTGATGATCAACATTCATCTTCTTTATACGATGAAGCAGGGCATCTTTTTCCATTTGGACCTCAGCAAGAGCCATTTTGGCCTTGGCTAGTTCCTGCTTGAGACATTCATTTTCTTCAATAAGCTGAAATGATCGAGTTAGAAAAGAGGGTTATTAGTATTCCTGCATGGTCTCCACTTTTTCCATTACAGTAACTTCTAAAATACCATATGTTCACATTCATTGCTGAGTGCAGGTTTGTTGAGGCTGAGTCAGTTGCAACTGATTCCCAGTCAGAGAGTGTAGAAGATGGAGAAAGATGAAGCAGTCACCTCAAAAGGCAAGATACCCAGTGTTTTAGCTACACCACGTCCATTCTGGAGTGGAGTAGAAATGACACCAGGTTCTAAGCTCTAGGAATGGATTCCTACCCAATGGAAAAAACAGCCAAGTTAATGTGTGAGGTCTGTCATCATCAATTCAAACTCCAGGTATGATTGACAGATTAGTAAAGGTCTGACTTAATAGTCTAGTCCTTTGTCTTTGGCAATTGTGTTGTACAGGGATGAGGGACAGAGAAGAAGGGAGTTGCTCCCTTACGTAAAGGAGACTAATTAGCCTGCAGTACATTATTATCCTATTTAGAAATTAAGTAAATACTATTAAATTTATTTTCCGTGCCTAATTACTGAACTATACTATAATATCCATAATTCATATTTTCCATCTCGATTTCTAAAGAGATGTAATTCCAAAGCCTACCCCTAGATAAACTAACAATTATGATTGTTAATGATTGTAACATAATTTTTTTGGGGGGAGGGTGGGAGGGAGAGGAGTCGAAAGAAATTCTTAATACCTCGTTTTTAATGAAGTCAGCTGAATCCCTGCTTGATTTAGAAGGTCTGGGAATTTCACAAGCAGTCTGCGTGGCTTGATCCTGTGTTTTATGTCCAGCAGGTCCAGCTGCTTGCTGCAATGCACTACTTGAATTCTTCATTTTTGACACATCATTTACTCTTTGATTGTCTATATCACAGAAAGATACTTAAGAATGGTGCCTAAGGTTTTTTTTTCTAAAGTTTGATTCTCATCAGCGCAATTAAAAAATTAAAACCACCTAAACAAATATACTTGTAATATTACGTACGTTTATATTTATCTCCCAAAATAAAATTTAAGAATAAAAAAAATTAATTAGAAGTCATATATCCTTTTGGAGGGAGAAAGAAAGGAAAGGAGGCATAAAAAGCAATATGCAGCTTCCAGCTTGAAGAAAAGTACTACATGTTTATACTGACAAATATCATCACCAGAGAATATGCATTCTGAATAACTGGAAGTTTGCAAACTATTAACATTGCTATTAATATACTGTCTCCAGATCAAAATCACATCTAGAGACTGCATTTACATTTGAAGACAAGGTGAGATAAACCTGCAGGATCAAGTTTTTAAATTAGAAAATAACTTAAATGGCTTGGTATTAAAGAAACTTTCTAGCATTAGTAACTGAAGTGCACTGTAACATCTATTAAAATATACTGCTGTGCACTAAGGGAAAAAACGAGGATCAAGGTTCTTAGTAGTCTAAAAAATACTCTTGGGTTTTGGTTTTTTTTTTTAACACCTCCTTCTACGCAAGAGTTTTCTGTTCATTACCCCCTCCTCCCACCACACACACACACGACGTCTCAAAAATGTAGCACTGCAGATACATAAATCACTGCACTGCAGATAGCATTTGACCTATGCCTTTGAAGTCCCTGTACCTGAGCAGTTCATGCCAAGAACAGGGATTAGAGCACTTGAGCAAAAAGGGGAAAAGATATGAGTTGAAAGAAACCTTAAAACTATCTATTTTCTCACTAAATTACTATTTCTCCCAATGTTTAGTATAAAAAGATGACCAAAATGCATTGAACATCTTTAAATATTTGAACAACGTATTAGATAAAGTGGAGAAATTAAATACAAGCAAATCATGCCATAGCATACCTCTGAGAGAAGTCTGGTCCATCTTTGCTATACCTTCCCATTAGACAGATGAAGGGGGCATTAAGATCACCCTGCAGCCTCCTCTTCCTTGAGTCATACCATGCATTGCACATTGATGGATTAAAATACTCAGAATATACATCCCTGGATGAAAGGATGGTTGCGCTTTGCTATTTTGTGAACAATGCCGATTGAAGGGTGGCTGATACACTGAGAGGCAAGGCTGGTTTTCAGAGGAACCTGGACAGGCTGGAGAAATGGGCCAACTGGAGCCTCATGAAGTTCAGCTGAAGTGTGAAGTCCTGCAGCTGGAAGTAAATAACCTCTTGCTCCACCACAAGCTGGGGACCTACTGCACAGAAAGCAACATCGCAGGGAATGACCTGTAGGACTTGGTCAACAAGATTTGCCATGAGCCAGCAATCAGCTCTGACAGTAAAGACCACACACATACAGGCTGTGCTAGCAAGATTAGGGAAGTTATCACTCAGGAACAGTGATATCACACCTGGAATACTGAATCCAGTTTTGGATTCCCTAGTGTGAGAAAGATACTGACAGCAGAGGACCACAAAGACAACTGTGGCCAGGAGCACATGATATACAAATGAGGGGCTCAGAGAGATGCACTTGTCAAATCTGAAGATGAGAAAGCTATGGGATGATCTTAATGCCGCCTTTGCCAACCTAGTGGAAGAGTATAGAGAAGGTGGACCAGACTTCCCTGAGATGCTTGGCTCAAGCACTTCTGTCTTGAGGTGTCAGGATGGGAGGCAACAGACACAAGCTGCAATGAAGGAAATTCCAATTAGACATTATCAAAAAATTTAATGATAACGCTGGTCAAACACCGGGACAGATTATTTAGGGCAGGTTGTGGTACTGACTTTTCGATCCTCAAAACCTGACTGGGCAGGGCATTGAGCAACTTAATCTAATCTGCCCCTGCTTTGAGCAAGGAGCAGGACCAGATGACCTCTACAGGCTTCTTCCAATGTAAGTTACTCTACAACATATTTGTGAAAGACAACAGTAAAGCTCCAGCTCTAAACATATTGCCTTCTTATGAGTCTTTAGTATTTCCCATGCACGTAGAAAAAAAACTTAAGTGTATAGATGTTTCATGAAAAGTACAAAGTTAAATCACTGTTTGAAGTACAAGTCTCGGTACAATCCCAGCCTTGAGCTGCCCGGACACCACCATAATACCCAGAATTGAAAACTGCTACTTGTACTTCTCATATAGTCTTTTGTTTTACAGTATTCTCTATTACTACCTGTAACACAGAACCACAAAGACAATAAGTAATCACCTTGGTAATCTGTAAAGAAAGGCTATTTTTTTTCTTTGGTCTGTAGTCAATTAAAGGAACCTTGGACTTAACATGATGAAGTGCTGTGCACTGGTGAAGCATATCCTAATGAAGTTATATGCATATATTTCTCTCAGATTGATTCAGCTCTAGGTTGTTATCTTCACCAATACACTATTCAAAAAGGTAGTTTTCCTCTATGTGACTACTATTTGAATTAAGGTATATGGCAACACAACTTGCACAAATTATCATTGGTTATCTTTTCATTATTAGCCACATGTCTGCACAAAGGAAAAAAAAAACAGTATTAACAATAATTAGATTATAATATTGAGATATCGAGGCACAGGAAAATACAAACCTCTAATGAGAAAAGTGCCATCATCATTTCTTTCTATCCAAAGTATATCAATATGCAGTTTTATGGGTACCAGCTCAGATGCTTTGACATTTTCACGTGGACTGTCATCCTAAAAAATACAATATTCAAAATTGAGTTTACCAGGAAATCAAAATAGTTAATTAATATGTTCATTTAAACATAAGTGGATTTAATGAAACTTGAAAGGGAACACTTCAGAGCAGAATTTTCTAATGGGATCTCCACTAGACTTCTACTCCAATTTTCTTTCCTGGGGATCATATTAAAGGCTTTAATTTATCTCTGCCATAAGTCTGCTGAACTCAATATATACAGTCTGACTAAAATACTTCAAAGTATTTTTACAGACATCTCAGTAAGATTATATCCCAACTCAAGACATTCTTTAGCTCAGGAGCTCACAGAGTCAGAGATAAGAAACCTGCACTATATAGTATCTGATTTTCCCTTGAACTATTTAAAGATTGAATGAGTACAGCTAGCATTCTCGAGCGGATTTTGTCTTTTTAGAATTTAGTTTGGGATGACACCAGCTGAAGTTCAGTTTACTGTATTCAACAGAAGAGAAACTTCACAAATTACTTCTTCTGGGGTCTCTCCAGCAAGTCTTTCTAGTTCATTATCCCTGTCAAGCAGAATAACACTACCAGTATAATTAAGTACGTAGCATGAAAGCTGTTGAGATATAACTGCCAAAGTTTCTTGTAACAGCACTGGGATTGCAGTAGGAAATGCAAACAAGTCACCTTTCTTAAATTCTTCCTTCTCCACCCCTCAATGAAACACACTGAATCAAGTCTCATGCAGAAGAAATACAAGAATATACTGCATTGAACAGGCAATGCAGCATAAATTTGAACCATATCCTCTCACTCTTTGTTACCCAAAAATTTATCCATATGTGAAATTTACGGTTTACCAACCATCATGAGTAACTTCACTGCAACTTGTGTGCACTGCTGAGTAAGCACTCCAGTGCTTTTGCTGCCAAGACAACTCTTGTTACTAGTTTAACAATGTATGTCCCATGAAGATGGTCGGAGAGAGTTGGGGTTGTTCAGCCTGGAGAAGGCTCCAGGGAGAACTTACAGCAGCCTTCCAGTATCTATAAGGGGGCCAACAGGAGAGATGGGGAGGGACTCTTTGTCAGGGAGTGTAGTGATAGGATGAGGGGTAACAGTTTTAAACTGAAAGAGGGGAGATTTAGGTTAGATATTAGGAAGAAATTCTTTACAGTGAGGGTGGTGAGGCACTGGAACAGGCTGCCCAGGGAAGCTGTAGATGCCCCATGCCTGGAGGTGCTCAAGGCCAGGTCGGATGGGGCTTTGAGCAGCCTGCTCTAGTGGGAGGTGTCCCTGCCCATGGCAGGGGAGTTGGAACTCTATGATCTTTAAGGTCCCTTCCAGTTCTAACCGTTCTATGATTCCCCACCTCAAACAGCTGCTTTCTCAAGAACATTTTGCTTAAGTCTGCCTTCTGGCAAATAAACCAGCACAATTACGTTTTTAAATTTAAATGACTATATGTTAAGACTTTCCTTTCTGCGCTTGGGCATCCACATTTGTGATATGCTGAAATCTGAGGAATAGATCCACAGCTCCTAGACAAAGTCTTGTGTTACTCGTGTAGTAGAAACAGCCCTAAAGAAGTGCCTAAGGATCCTCAGGGGACGGAAAAGCTGCATCACGGTCGGAGGGAACACCAATGCACTTTGAGTAGAACACCATAAAGATAGCAATTGCCCTTCCAGTCAAGAATGAGAAGAATCAAGGCCTCAGCTCCAGATGCAGAACTGGAGCTGCTGTTATTCCAGTCCTCACTTTGAACAAAGTTTATATGGGCGATTATTAATTTCTAAAGCAATGTTATAATTATCTTATCTTTACATTTGGGTTGGTTTTTTTTTTCCCTCTTGTCCCCCCACTTCCAAAAAAGTGTCCTTATGTTTATATTCAATGGTTGTGCAACACAGAACTCACCATCTCCTTTGAACACCTGAAAGAAAACCCCCAAGGGGTTGAGCAGGAGTGTCCTCTTAATGTTACTATTTTAAGCTATGATGGTGAGAAAAGTTTGCATTATTTAGTATCTGTTTCTAGGTTGGGCAGAACATGAGATCTGGGTTCTAAGAAACAGTATTGAAGTGGCTTGAACTGGAATTCCCATTACCTTTTCCCTTTTGTACTGAACTTTCATTGAAAGAACTATCCTCTATGCAGGAGAGAATATTAACTTCTAAAATCTATGTTTTGTAATTAGAAACCCATTACTATGCTAAGCAAAAACGCCCAAACAGAAAAACCCATATTGTGCCTCTAAGAACCTGGCATACCTAATATGTAAAACTCCCAGACACTGTCATTCTACAAAAGAAACTGGGAGAAGAGGAAAAAATGTAAAATATTAATTCATATAAATAGTTTAGTCATGCAGAGAATTTCCCTCTAGGTATACCACACAGCTAACCAAATCTATGGATTTTTAAATTCTTTTATTGTTATCTAAAGACCTTCCACAGTATGATAACAGTGTCTTTGAACTTAACTGTATCCAGATTAGTAGTTTATCATCAAAGAAACAAGAACATGATTTCTTTAGAGCAACCACATAGTTCACTGTTAACATACTTTTAAATTAATCCTTGCATTAGAAACTTTTATCTTCATAGGCATCACTTCTGCGACAGTTTCATCTTCCAGAAAATGCTGAATGTTTGTGAGAGAAGATGTTAGAAATTCAGCACTGAAATTCTCGACATGACACTGAAGAAAACCATTTTTCACAGCCAGCAGAGAATGTATGACAGCACTAGGCCCACTTTCCCATCTCAAACTGATCTCAGGTGATGAATTAACTGTTCCAGCCACAGATTTACAGTCAGAACCTGTTGGAAAATGAAAACAAATTTGTATTAAAATTTTGCAATATACCAAAAAAGCAATTATGATGCAATTACTTCTATCTCTACTGTCCAAATGATTTTCCTAAAATATTTATAAGTAATAGCCATGAATTATGGCATTACAAATACAGAGCCTCAGAGGAAATTTTTAAGTATATGACTTCAAATTATAAAAGAGAAATAAGCAGTACATACAAGGACTAGTACCTCACTGTGACAACAGAGGAGGACAATACAGAACTATGGCTGTGCAAAAAAGTAAAATAAAATGTGTATTTCCTCAATGTCTTGATGATAGAAAAACAATTATTTTGCATATTTTTCTGTTAACTCCTTCAATTTTAATTCAGAAAAAAATTTAAGTCTGTTCATCCTCACAGGAGAGCAGCTCTTCTTTTAGAAAGGCAGAATTTCCTGTCTCAGGAACTTACTTGCTAGCACAAAGGAACATGAACAGCAATGCAGTAAGATGGAGAACACAACCACATAGTGCTTCCATTATTTGGGTGCCAGCAGATTTGAACCTTAAAGAACTCTAGCAGTTCCTTGTTAGTTTGAGTATCTTTAACCAGTAAGGACAATGGCAACATTCAACTAAAGAGTTCTAAAATAAAATTTAAAAAATATAAGTAAAATAAATAAATTAAAAAAAATATTTATGGTAACCACATATGGGGAGGTACGGGATAGACAATATCCATTTGTTGTACAAAAAAGAGGGTTCACCATCCAAGATAATTACACCATGGGATTCTCATGTCATCTGGTCACTGTGATGGCTGACCCACAGAAATTACCTATATTACAAAATGAGTATTGACAGTAATTATATTAAGAACTAAACATTGAAAGATAGATGAAATCAAAATAACCTACATAAAATCAAATTAATTATGTCAATTTGTATTAGTAGAGCATCTAACTGTTAAACAAATTTGAGATAACTAAAACAAAAAAAAATCCTTCTTGGTTTAAACTCTGGCTCCCTCAGGGAAGTCCAATGTTTACAAGCTTAGAACTTGGAAAAAGGATGTGGATAAAGTGTAAATTTAGAGATGAAGTAAGATTGGCTTTTTCTATTTTCGTTTCTTTAATACTATTCTTTCTCCTCTCCCCATATTACTCTTGTAATCTCTCCTTGATTTCTGCTTATGCATGTATGAGCAATTACCGAAAGCTGAAGAGAAGGCGTACAGGAAATTTACCAGCAGCCTTCTGATACCTACGATGAGGTTATAAAGCCAGAGCTGGGCTCTTCACAGTGGTGCTTGTCAGAATATTGAGAGGGAACAGCTCAAATCACAAGAGAAGTTCAAGCTGAATGTAAAGAATGAGGACAATTAAGCAGTGGTGCAGGCCTCCTGGAGAGGTCGTGCAGTCTCTGCCCTTGGAGGCCTTTTCCGAGACCTCATGGGATAAAGCCCTGAGCAACCTGGTCTCATCTCAGAGCTGACCCTGCTCTGAGAGCAGCACTGGACTAGAGACATCTTGACACTCCCTCTGCTCCTTTACCCTCAGTTATCCTGTGATCCTGTGAAGTGCAGGTTTCCTCTGTGGTGGATTCTTTGCTTAATGTTAAATAATAAAGGAAGAGATACGAAGTGGAAGCATTTGGAGATTCCATTCACATTTATAACGTTTTTGTCTATAGAATAATCAGCCAGTGCACAAGCCTCTTAATCAGCTGAGGCAGAGGAAGCAAGTTCTAGTTTTAGATCCACATGACAGCAGGGAGGTGGCATGTTCTTACTATTTACTCCCTCCAGCTTTTACAGGAGATATGAAAGATAACCAGAAATCAGTTTGCCTGCTGTATAAACTGCAAGGCAGCCATGAGTCTTCCCTGCTGGACCTCCCTCTTGCCTTCAGATACCTGAAGACAACTGCAACATCTTGCCACAGCTGCTCAGGCAGCATCTGCTGGCAACTGCTCAGCTTACCAGAGTAAATGGGCTCTTTAGCTAAGGCATCAGAGGCTGTTCCACCATGCACAACTTTCTGAAGCAAATCCATGCTGCTGGAAGGCTAGGAATAAATGGCAGCCAACAGCTGTCATAGCTGTTTCCTGGGAAAGGAGATTAAGCAGAAGCAGGAAGCAGGTGCATCAGGGATCTGCCCCAAAAACCCTACAGTGCAACAGAGCTGGCATCCAGCAATCCGTGTGGAAGGCTGGCAGAGGCGAGCAAAGCAAACTGTGTCTTGAGGTGGCACGCCAAAACATCAAGCCAAGGAAAAGTCCTCACAGTATGTGAACTAGGTTTTCTGGCAGAGAATACATATGTACTCATGGCCAAGAACAGCTCTGACAATACACTGGTTGATCTCGTTATGCAAATATCTGGCACGAAACTACACCCTGTGTTCCTATCAAGCTCTAAAAAGAAAAAAGAGGGGAAAAAAAAAAAAGTTGTCCTTGCAGCTCATCTTTCCTGACACAGACTCAATTTTTAGCTTTTTTTAAACCACAGATTATGAATCTGGTTAAACTATGGATGCTAATTTAACCTAGAGAAACAGATCTTGAAGAAAAGAAACAGCACTTTGAACTAAGGTACATTTAAGTAATGCATCATTAGAGAGTAAGGGAGTTCCATCTTCATAAAACAATAACAATGTAATACAACTTACTTGACTTTAATCAGAATTCAATGCAATGCATTTTTTACTATCAGAAATAGTTCAATTTTTATTTCCCTTTTAATGTATGGCAATTAGGAAATGAATTAGAGTAAATATTCTAAACCAGCATAAAAAGGATGCTATTGTACTAACATAAAACTAGTTCTGTGCTTCTAGCTAATGCAGTGTTTTTATTTACTTAGAACAAATGTTTCCAATCCCAGTTTCACAATACTGAGATTTCATTGTTAGCTCTTACCAACAGTTCTGTTGCAAAGATAGTGTCGAACACTGATATTTCCCAGCTGATTTGGTATCACTCGGTTGACCTGTAGGCATATTTCTGTGTCATCACCTCTGATGTCAATTTCACCATTAACACCAAATATTTGGAAAACCACAACAGACATCTGTCAGCAAAATCAAGACAATACAATTATAAATTGAATTTACAGTGATTATTGTTTCTCTAAACTTTTTCCCCCCACAAAAAGAAAAGAATCTTTGTATCCATAACCTTTGCTCACAGAAAAGAACAAAGTTTTCTCATTTCTTCTTCTTTTCTTTTTGTTCACATTGGCTTGACAATGGAGTTGGTTGCTCGATTGTCTGTCCAAAGACAGACACTTGTATTTATAACCCACGAATACCATTTCAGAATGGGCCAGAAAAGCTACAAAAGTGAGACAGACATTCGCCACTCTAACAAGCATGTGACCTACACGAAATTTTCACAGAATCACAGAATCTTAGTGGTTGGAAGGGACCTTTGAGATCATCGAGTCCAACCACATTAAAAAAAA
>JAOQGH010000001.1:50520294-50584175 GCA_025769975.1 Gallinago jamesoni
TCCTCTGGTCCTGTCATTATTCCCTTGGTAGAAGAGGCCAATCCCTGCCTCTCTACAGTTTCCTTTCAGGTAGTTGTGAAGGGCTGCATTTAACTTCATGCATATCCTAAGCACAACCAAGCATTTGTGGCACTGAATCAAATCTGGTTAAAGAACCAGGATAGGCTACTAAACTTTGGCTATCTGCATAGTAGCCAGCCCTTTTCCTCTATTTATTGGATTGCAGTATCTTTCAAACAAAAGTAGCAGTCAGTTTCAAAAGTCAGCTTTGGTATCAGAAGACAAATGTACATCGTTGTTACCACTATTTTGGGGTCATTCTTCTAATGACTTTTTAGTTATATTCTACAAGTAGAAAAAATACGCTAACATGAATTTACATAACAATCTGCATGAATTCTGTTTTTTCCCATACTACCTATAGGTACAGATAATTGAAAACTTATTTAAAAGGAAACAATCAATTCAGTGAGTTGCTTTTTTCATTTTTTTTTTAAATGAAAGTGATCCACAAATACTTAAACCAAAGATAGGATTACATGACAAACATTACTAAAAAGTAAAATATGTCAGCAAGGACACAACACATTTCAGAAAATTCACTGTCTTTTTTGGGCCTACATACTCTTAGAGTTCCAGTTCATAACCTTAACTGATACAAGAATGTAATTTAAGAAGCACTGATTAGGTCAAGGATCAGCAAGGAGTAAGCAGATAGGAAGATGGAAAAAACTGGACCCTGCACAGTGTCCTCTTGGAGGAAATCTCTCTCTACAGGCACTATTCTTATAATCTTCTCTAAGTACTGGCCATTGTCCTGCCATAATCCTGGACAAGCAGCATCTGTGATCTGATCCAATAAGACAGTTGTTACACCCCTATTTGCAAACACTACAGAATGCTACCAGTGCTACAGAAGTATCTCCATGTAAGAGATATCAGTTATGATGCTTTCTTTTATCTATACTTGATGATGTTAAAATGCTCATTTTAATTATCATATTCATCAGAGCGTAGAAGAACATCATGATATTATAAAATATTCCTATGTACTGAAGCAGAAATATTTCATTTTTAAGTGGCTACTGCCATTTATCAACAGTGGCTATAGAGGAGATAACCAGGACAAAGAATGCTCAGTGTAACTTGGATTATAATCTTCATTTGCACTTAATGCAACTGCACTAGATCTATAGGCTTACATAATGCACTAACAAAAGCTCCCAAAACTACTTGAAAAAATCACCTCTGAAAGCATTCATTTTAGCTCTATTTTAAGGTTCAATTCACTGAAGCATGTATTCTAATGGAATTCAATAATATTACCATTTCTTCACTAGTCTCATGGGCATTCTCTGAAGCAGCGCTCATGGCATCTGGAGATGACCCATCACAATTTTCAGTCACTGTGCCTCCTCCATGGGCATTTTCTGATGGGCTTTCATAGTTTGTGGCTGTAATACCTTCCATATATACATCAGAAAAAACGCAAAGTTAGCATAGCATAACCTGAATCACTCCTGCATTAAGAATAAAGTCAGCATCTGTTATCGTATGCATACATTAACTCATTTTTTAAGATGAGTTGAATGGTTTATTAAACAAATATTTATGATTGAACTGTCAAATCCATTCCTCTTACAGAGAGCTCAAAGGTCTAGATACTATGTAAGTAAGGCACCGTATAGTGACAAACTCAAAACGGCACTCTACATGCATTGTTTAAAAAATTGTGAAGGGCCTTTTTCAGTCTTCCAAAACAAATACAAAACTGATCCAGCAGAAAAATGGTTAAAGATTCCAAGTCATGTATCTAAAACACTTTTAGAGCAAAAGTTTGCAGTTTTATATAGACAGAAATAAGCTATATATATTTTCATTAGAGTGAACATGGTAGTGTTTCCTTGACAACTAGAAAGCATGCAGACTTAACCTGCAGTTAAATATTGTTTAACAAGCTAAAAAGACATATAAAGATTATTTAAAATGGAAAATGTATTTTGTGGCATACTCCCACATAAGCCCATGCAGGAATATTCCTACAAACCAAATACATAACAGGCTGAAGCGTAGTTGTTGTTCTAGACTGACAAGAAATCCCACAGCAAAAAAAACGCCTGAACTCCTCCCTCAGATCAGGAGCAAACACTTGTGCACAGATGAGCAAAAATTGGACAAATACCTGCGGTTAGACAGTCAATAGGTAAGAACTGCTCCATAAGGAACAAGGAGACTACCAAATCTATCTGCCTGGTCATTAGACATGGTGAGTATTAGTGAAAATCCATTTCTTTTTCATCTACATTTAAAATTAAAGCTTCTTTACCCCTTCAGGCATAACACCGATTCAGGGTACAAACATGTAAACACCTAAAGCCAGAGCAACAGCTTTTAAGCCAAGCAGGGAACACTTCTGCTTAATTCAGAGTTGCAACACAGCACTGCAATGCTTTTACCTTCTTCAAGAGAGGAATATTAAATAGTGTTTAATTAAGAAGCACCACTTAAGCAGTACACTTTACTGTTTTCCCTTGAAATGATGTGCTATGGAGATACTTGATCTTACCAACTGGAGAAACTAACAAAAACAGTGCAGTAAAGTACCCAGGATTTGCTGCGCTACAGTTCTTCTGAGTATTATTTTAGTAATAAATGATTTTTTCATGTATTGCTTAAACATATTTTGTTAAACCTACTTACCTTTCTCCAGAAAGCTTTGGCTGTCACTTCCATCACTCTCTATCAAATGATCCTCTAGCATCATACTATCAATAGAGATGGTATCCAGAGAGATTTGTGATGGACTTCTCTTCATATTCTTGTAGGAAACAGAGAATGTAGGGAGGCTGGATGGGCAGCGCTCCTTAGGCTTTGCACTTATAAAATACAAAGATATTAGGAAATTATTATTTTCAAGTAAAAGAATTACATAGAAGTTACTTGAAAAAAAATCTTGTACACCAGGTAATATATATAAGAAAAAAATCTGATTATTCAATAATCCTTTGGCAAGAAAAAGAGATAAGCATTCCTGTATATATTTATGTCAATGTTTTCCTTAATACATATTTCATAGCACTTAAGCTGAAAGTAAATACTTTAAATCAATTAACAGTTTATTTTAGCTTTCACTGAATGCTGGATATTGTATATCTTATATCTTTATATACTTTTAAAATTTTCATCTATTAGATGTTCACTTCTGTTGACCATTACTAAAAGTACGTGGTCAAGACTGATAAATATTTTCAGATAGTAAGAAAATTGATTTAACATTAAACCTTCTATACCTTGATGCAGACTGGGATGCAAACATTCTAATCGAAGTCACTTTCTCTTTGTTGATTTCAAGCTCTTCAGGTTCTAAGGCAGTTTCTGTTTCCAAGTCAGTGACATGGATAGGACAGCCTTGAGTTGTGCTTTCCTGCTCATTTAACTTATTCAAGAATATGTTTTTGTCAATCTCTTTATCAGTGAAAAATTCAGTAGAATCTTCTCTCTTATTTAAAAGAGATGCTGAATCCCTAGGCTGCAAGCTACTTTTCTCACTTAGAGGTCCACAGACCTCCTCTGAATCACTTCTACTAAAAAGTCCACTGCTTCCTCCTTCACTTGTATCTCCCAAACCTTTATCTGATGCATCATCTGAAAATGATGTTCCTTTCTGAAAATCCATATTACTGTCCGATTTAAACAAAAGAGGATCTATTAAAATTCCTTTATTAACTTCACCATTCAGAGGCTTGCAGTCATTTACATAATCAAAATTAGTAATACCAGCTTGCACTACCTTATTGCTAACTACTTTACTCTCTGAAGTAAGAGCTTCCCCATTTCCCAATGGGGAGAGTTCTGATGCCATGGGACTTCCTTCTTCCACAACTGGAGAATTACAAGGGTTTCCCTGAGTCACTGGATGGAGTAGTAAGGCTAGTTCTGCACTTTTCAGTAGGATCCCAATGCAGACATCCGTTTGCTTTGCAGGTTTTCCTGTCACTGCTTCTACATCATTCCTTAAGTTTTCCAGGAGCAATACAAGAGATTCATGAAGAAAGAGCAAAAAAAGATACTGGTAATGATTGATCTGCACGCTTATGTGTTTTTGAACGTGGACAAGAACATTTACATCTGCATCAGAGGAAGAGCTTTCAGCAAGCACTCCTGAAGTGTCTGACATTTGAATGCCGTTGGTGAAGGGCTCCGTCTCAGTACTGTAATATTCTTTTAGAAGTTTTTTACGTTGCAGTCTATTAGCAAGATCACTAGATTCACTTTTTGGAATGTTCAAAGCTGTCTGATTATGCGATAAAAGCTCTTTTTGTGACTTGGCAAATCTTACTGGCTGGCAAATCCAAAGTGAAAGTGGGAATGAATCCACAAAGCTTATTGGTCGGCCTTTCCCACTTTTCGTTCCTTCATAATCTATCCAAAACTGGGAAAAATGCAAGGCCCAAACATCAGTAGCTGCAGATGTCTTCAATGCATATTTATTTAATTTTGGGATGATGTAACCTTTATAAACATCATGCATTTTAGTATCTTGTTCGTGAGCATGTCTCTGGAAGATTGGATGCAAAAGATTAAAATTCCTCTGGGACTTAGGAAAACTGGTGAAAGTTCTACTGAAAAATTCACAGTCTTTGAAGTTCTGAAACAAAGCTTCTAGATCAGAGTGTCTGCAGTTTGGTGAGTATCTTGTATTCGTAGCTATCATCTCAGAACTTTGAATGGAAAGTGCACAAGGTTGATCTCTATGAATTTCAGGTTTGTTTTCAGCAGGGATGGTGAACTGCAAGAAAGAAATTTATTTTGTCTTGTTAGAAATATGGAAATTAAGAAGGTATACAATTCAAGAAACAAAATAATAATCATGACAGCTAAAATAAAGGAATATAATTAGAATTTTATGAGAACTCAAGTACACTGACACAGAACAGGGATAAGTCAGGCTCACAGATTCTCATTTGTATTTCCTTTCATTTTTAAGAATGATGCTGGGCAACTGAAACTCCGTGTTTGTACAAAACCAGAAGGCTCTCAGGCTTTTCTTACCTGAAGGATTTAGATTTAAGCCAGTTATATTAGGCTGAAGTTTCTGATTACTTCAACTCAGAAACAACTTGGCAGAAAGTTTCTTCAAGTGTTCTAAGTATTTATAGCTTTGAACTCAAGTTACAATTCTCTGTTCTTCAATCTGATTTGTCAAATAGGGTTGTTCACTACACTGAGTACTACAGCATATTATTTCTATGTTAAGATAGAAGAAAACAAGTTAAGCGTGCTAACACTGCCAATATTCTTAACATCGCAGAATACAGAATAGGTGACCACTATCTGATAATAGTAATATTTTTATCATCAAAATCAAAATATACTCTACATCTCCCCCGCCAACCCCCCCAAAAAAAAACCCAGACCAAAATAGTTCAGTATACTGGATTTAATTTAACTTCCATATCTTTAGTGCAAGTTTTAAAGGCAATACATGTTTTATGCCAAATCCTGTACTTGATGTTGTTAACATGGAACTTGGTCACACTAGTTTGGCTAGTATCAGTGACACTATCTTCTGCCATAACATCTCCATGCAGAATCTAGTGAGATCAGAATGAAAAGTCATCCTAGAAACACTTAAAAGATGGGAGTGATGAAGCTTCTTCATGTAAATTAAAGGACATAGAACAAAATAATCAAATATGTAACTATATAATTAACTGTATGATATGTAAGCATCAAGCACACCAATAATACAAGACTTATAATGTGCTAGAACAGAAATAATGCAGTTAATAGAGGGATGAAATAATTAATAAGAATCAAAGTTTGAGGAACTTAAGAATACTTTCACCTCTGAACCTTGGAAACGAATGCCAAATGCAAATCAGGGAGGAGGTGGTGGTGGTGGAATTGTCTGTTCAATAATCTTTCTTCTCCACAAAAGGGGAAGACAAGGGAAGCAAAAATTTGATGTTCATCTGTGTTAACAAGCACCTCTCCTCTGGAATAAACACATAGAGAATGTGTGTACCTGAACTACAGCCAAGGGCCAGCATGAAAGAGTAAACAGTGAGAATGGGTTTTGAAAAAAGAAATTAACCTTCAGAAGAACTGCTTTCTTTACTCCAGGGATTCACTAACAACACAGGAGAGCTTTGATATACTACAAGTAGAGGAACAAGGGAGGGCTCTTGCATTAATACAGAGTGCAAATATGAATTTTTTGCTAGTTGTTTTTACTTCAGTGCTCAATTCTTTTTTTTCTTCTGCTATGTCAACTTCATTGAACACAGTGAAATAATGTTAATATTCCCATTCAGGTCTTGAGTACAAAACAAAGGTACCCATAGGACATAGATGAAGTAGTATGGAATGGTATTTTTCTCTTCAAATCATCATATTCTGCACAGTTTTCTAGAGAAGCATTGCTTATTGGGTGGGTGGTTTGTTCAGTTATTTGTCTGCTTATTCCTTAAGCTCCTTTGCTAATAGTTTTTCAGAATAAAAGTATTTTCTTCCAAGGAACCACAAAACCCTTCCTCAGTGACAGCATACCTTTAACATTAGTCCATCAACTCTAACATCAACATGTTCATCTGATTTTGAATTGTCATTTAGCTTGTACATGGCCATGAACTGAATAAGACTCTGTTTCAAATCCAACACAAACTGATTTAGCCACAGAATACTTCTCTCATCCAGGGTGAACTGTAAAGCATTCAGCTGGCCATACAAATTTGGACATGGAACTAAAAGAGAAAACAAAAGAAAATAATGAGAATAAGTAAAGTATTTAGGGCTTGGGTTTTGATTTTTTTTATTTTTTTTTTAAAAAACAAGTGCAGACTTACATTTTACCAGTATTTTTACATCAGAGATAAATTGTTAGTGGACACCTAAAGTGATGCTTCTTTCTCTCACTCCAAGCAAGTAACTGAATTTTTGAATGTAAAATCTAATATTAGAATAAAATGAAGTCTGAAGAAAGGTGGAGAATGTCCTCATTACAGGGGAAGAGCAGGACCAAGGAGAGATGCTGTCCTCAAGTCCCATCCTCAAGAAATCCCCTGACATTTCTGTATATAAAACAGGGCCAGCTCCATTACACATTAATAAAAATAACTCCAGCAGATCTTCACTGCATCTTAGATACCACTAATTTGAGTTGTTTTCTGTAGCCAGACAGTGGAACCACAGAAACAATACATGCATGCTACAGAATGAATAATTTGTCAGTAAAAACACTGGAAGTGTTTTCAGACTTAAAAACCATGTTTACACTTAAAAACAGTATTTATAGGAATTTGCCAAGAGCATGTAGTGCAGAAATGGAGCAGTGTTGTGTTCTTCGACTGTAAAAAGCCATTACCTATTTTCACCTGCCAACCTGGAATCGGTACTAAGCTTAATAAAGGTGAAAGAAACACATAAAATTTATGATTCAGTGTCAGAAAAAAGAAGTCTTACTAGGAAAGTCCTTTCCATCAGGATAGTAATATTCAGTGAATTCAATATGAATAGCTGGCATTTCTGGTGGAAGATAAAGTGACTTTTTATTGCAAGAGATCAGAGCTTTAGGGGAAGAACGACACTGGTCTGCTGTTGAAACCTGTAAAAGATAAAAGATTAGTTTCATTAATACATTATATTTTTATGAATCATTAAGCATTTGCAGTTGCAAGGCACTGCTCCTACTAGGGTAACATTCCACTGCTCTCAGATGTAGATGCCTAACTACACAAAGTGCTGACAATGAGAAACACCTCGTTCCCTTCTAGTAAAAGCAATCTGCATAGAATAGTTTAATGAGAAAACTACATACTATTAACAGTACCAGATTCCCTTCCTTCATGTGAGGCAGGAGACAGCAGGTCACTTTTAAAGGCGTTCAGTAGAAGCCTAAAATGATTTGATATCTTTACTGCAAACACTCCACCTCCTGTATAAGCAACTTCAGTAGGCCATGGCATATTTTCATATTGTCTGTCCAAAAGGATCCCATATCTAGACGATAAGGGATAGATAAGCTAGAGAAGTTTATTACAGAAATGTTAGGAAGTCCTTGTATTGTCATAAAGACAGGTTCCAGTAAATGGGCCAACTCTTGACTGTTCCCTGCTAAGCACAGTGTTCAGCATGCACCTGGCAAAGCAATGTATGCTTGGCTATGCCAGAAGGTCTACTTCACAGGAGAATCAAGACACTATAGAACAGCAATCCTCCCATTTCTGTTTCCTTCCAACGTAAATCACAAAACAAGAAAGAGATCACCTTTTGATACACATTTCACCTTAGATTTCTTGGAATGTACCCTATTTTAAAAGTATGTTGTCAAACCAAAGCTCTTTCATCCAACACAGTAGGTCAGACTGCCAGTTTAAAACTAGCCAACATACTAATATTGAATGTGATGGTGCCTACTTGCATTACTTTCACTGGAAATAATGAATATATAACCTTTATAAGCCTGCTTCACTCTGTAGCTGTTGTCAAGCTGCAAACATCTCTGTATTAACACACACAAAAATTCAAGTAATTACAGATCTATTGAGAAAAATAGCTTTTTATAAGTTGTATAGAAATAATGACAATTTAAAAAGTTGAAAAAGTATTTGTGTAGGGAGGAGGAAGAGACAAGCATCTGAAGAGTAGAGTGCAAATGAAAACACTAACAGTACACAAAACAATATTATAAAACCACTTCAAATCCAGATGAAGGCTCCTGACAGCAAGCTGCAACCTCCCACTCTACCAGAAGTAATATGGCAAAAAAGCACTGAAAACTGGAACAAGAGCAAGTAAAGGTCCCAATGACTAAGGGCACACACTAAGTATTTTTGTTAGGACCTGAAATTTAGAGTAGATACCACTATACCACTCTCATTCTGCCTTTGAGATATACTCCTTCGATGTTCCAGTTGCCTCATATCTGCACCAAAGACTTAATCTGAAGAACAGCCAGCAACTAAAACTATTCACTCAAACAAATTGGGCTGGGGGGGGGGGAAGAAAAAAAGAAAAGGGAATTAAAAAAAAACAAACCAAAAAAAGAACAGTTAAAGTGTCTACTCAGAATATCACTGGGGGACGGAAGGGCTAGCGAAAAGATTTTAAAACTCCTAATGTTTAAAAAACCATTCCATATACTTGTAAATAGATAACAATAAAAGCATAAAATACAAATCCCATATTAAAACACTGGGTACCTAACACAGTACAATGAAAACATGAAATTCCAAATGTCAGGATTTGGGGAACAGTAGAACTCAGATGCAAAACATAATTGTGGTAGGGTATCATCTAATATAAAGTTGGTAAGAAAATATCCACCAATTTTAATAAAGCAGAAGCAGGCCCATAAAGGTCTAATCCAACAATGAATGGAAGCATGTCTATTAATTTTAATATGGGCTTTGGAATTGTCCCTTAAAAACCATAAGTTAAGTAACAGTCAAGGGCAAAGTAGCCCCAGTTTTACTAACTTCAAGAAATGTACCTGATATATATTGAAATCTGCAAGTCTAACCACAATAGGACTAGACATCAGTTTGCCCTTTGGTTGTTGGGAAGATACAGAGGAAGCCCTAGATGTTCCTTTCGGTATCTGTTCCTTGCCTGTAGGAAAGAATAGTGATGGAATCATTGAAAAGCACAGTCTTTTTTAGAATAGTTTTAACATTTCATGGAAGTAGAGCATTAGTGATGCAAACAAAGTACCTGTTTGTAGGTTCTGAGGAGATACAGCAGGTGGTGATTTGGGAGGAGAATCTATGACCTGGTCCTTCACAGCCTGCTTAAGTAATTCAACATTGCTTTTGAATTCATTTAACAATTCTTTGGCCCATCCACTTCTGGTTTTAGTGGCATCACTATAATGCATCCAGTGATCACAGCTGTCTCCTGCAAGAGGAATGGAGGAAATATTAACTCATTTCAAAGTTTGCTTCAAACTAGATAACAAGATTCTACTGTTTCACAATTATTCTTCAAAATATAATCTCATTGCATGCTGTAACTATAGAACAGAAGTTATAAGAGATGTTAAAACAGGAGTTATATATTACATAAAATCAAGTCTCACTGCTTCAAAAAAATCACTCAGAAAACAATGTATTGCCATCTGCCTTTTAACACCATGAACTAACGCTCATCATTGAATATTTCTAGTTCAGAGAAGTCTGATGGCACATTAATGTCCTATGTGAGAACATGCAAAAAAAAAAAAGGTTTCACTGCAAAACGTGAGAGCAAGTAACAGAACAACGTTCTCAGGCTCACTTTTTCCAAGCTTATCTTTCCTGCCAGAACTGTGTCCTAAGAAGTTTCTGGTCCCTTTCCAAAAATTAATTCTATTTTTCCTGGCTCTCTAGCACCTTTATGGCACACAAACAAGAAAGTAAGTTCAATCAGTACTCCAGCATATCCAGCCTTAAAAATCAAGCCTAGTGGAAATTCTTTTCCTCATAACATGTCCCCGTTGGTCAAGTATTTGAACTTCTAAAAGAAACTGATATCACTTCCAACAGCCCCTGTGGAAACAGTCCACTAACCTGTTCGATAATAACGATGCAATACAAATAAGTTCTATCAAGTAGTACATCGCTCTCTAAATACCGTATGTGAAAACTTACTTTATTCGGGACTTAATAAGGTTTTGAACACTAACACTGGGGATGAGTAGATACAGTTGCTATTAAAATAGGAAAACGCTTTGGTAAAAAAATGTGATTTCAAGTCTAAATGCAAAGATTTCAGCGTGGAAGAAACTAAGGGAGGGGCCTATCACAAGAGGTGACATTTTTCTCCATGCTCCTGCCTAACAGCCTTTTGATGGTTATTCACATCTTTCTAGCTAAGGAAGAAGAGAAAGGAAGAGGGAAGAAAACAGAAAGAGAGCAAGAGGACAAAGATAACATTCAAGTTCATGAAGCTGAGATTCTCCAAAACAGGGCTGAACTGAGGTTACCGCAAGCATATGTACATAAATTCTGAAGTATCTACAGGACAGCAGCATTATAGGGAAAGCTCTCGTCCCCTTCTGGGAAGTTAGTATAGGTAGGTGACTCTGAAATGCTTGCACACCTACACCTTACTAAATTCAAAGATACAAAGAAAGCATATAAGATGTGGAAAAAGTATCAGGTTACCCAAAAGAATATGGAAGATGATGTTAGGAATGCCAAAGTCTAACTGGAGTTGAATATATTGAGGATCATTAAGGACAACAAGAAAGGCTTCTACAGGTGTATCAGTAGCAAAAGAAAGCATAGGAAAAGCTTGGGCTTGCTGCTGAATGGGACAGGGGACTTGGTGACAAATGACATGGAGAAGGCTGAGGTACTCAATGCCTTCTTTACCTCAGTCTTCACTGGTAACACTTGCTTTCAGAATTGCCAGGTCCTTGAGGCCTTTGGGAAAGTCTGGATCAAGGAAACCTTCCCCTCAGCAGAGGAGCATTAACTTAGAAAACAGTTAAATGGATCAGATACGCACCAGGCCAGGAATCCTGATGAGATGCAAACAAGTGTTTGAGAGAGCTGGCCAATGTCATGGGAAGGCCACTCTACTACTGAGACCACATCTAGAGTGCTGGGTCCACTTCTGGGCTCCCCAGTACAAGGTGGCCATGGACTTACTGGAATGAGTCCAACAAACGGTCACAAAAATACTTAAGGGACTGGAACACCTTTCAAGGGAAGTCTGAGATAACTGGGATTATTTAGCCTGGAGAAGAAAAGGCTCAGAGGGAATTTACCAGTGTGTATAAATGACTGATGGGGGAAATACATGTTAGCGAGCCAGATTCTTCTCAGTAGCACCCAGTGACAGGACAAGAGGCAATAAGCATAAAGTGAAATACAAGAAATTCCACTTAAACATTAAAAAAAAAACCCAAAACAAACCCAAAACTCTTCTACTGTGAGGGCAGTTAAACACTAGACTAGGTTGCTGTAGTCCCTCCACCCTTGGACTTATTCAAAATTTAACTGGGCACAACACTGGGAAGCTAACTTTAATTGACATCACTTTAATCAAAGGGGTTGGACTAGACAATCTCCAGAGGTGATTCAACTACTCTACATTCTACATATGGAGATGTCATTGCTGTGTTTATCTGTGGAAAGTGAAGAGCAGGCCAGACTGCAACAAGAAAACAATATTTTAGTGGAGCTGGCACTCATGTTTCTACCATCAGAATTTATTGCAGGTTGCCCAGGAAGACAACGTTTTCCAATTTCTCATATTGTCTCAATATATCAGCTTGACCAATAATTTCCTGTGCTGCAAAATATCCTGCATATGCTGCTGGCAAAGCAGCAGCTTTCTCTGATCACCATCCAGCAACACATCAGGTGCACATAATGGATCACATTATGCACATAATGGATGTGGATAAAAGCTTCTATGAGAGCAGGTCTAGGAAGACCACAAAAGTGATGGACTACTGTACAGACAGGTTTACAACATCCAGTAAGTCTGTCTTATTGTTAGGGTTATCATATCCAATGGACACACAACCTGTTTCATTTTTCCCAAGTACTATAAAAGGCAGTTGTTGGAAGGCTTGATTTTCAATGGGTTAGAAGTTGCCCTACAGAAATTATGCCTCATGTGCCCTTTAGAGCCTTTCTGGGTGGGGCTTTTTACAAAAACAAACTAACCAACCCCTCTCACAAGAACCCAAACTGCAAAATAACTAATTGTTGAGGGTGTTCTCCTGATGGGTTAATCGCAATTTCCCAGAAGACCAGACCAAAAGAGCTATCTCTAAATATTCCATAGGCCAGAGAGGTACAAAACCAGACAACAGTCTGTGACAACAGTCACAGAAACATATAGGTGTTTCCTCCTCGCCCACTGTTATGGAGTATTAATACAGTGCTGTCCTTCAGTATGCAATATTGCAGAGCCTTGACATCAGGGCAGAAATCCTCTGCATAGGTGATGGCCTGACACAGCAGCATATAGAGGCATGATACCTACATGAATAGAGAACTCCCTTCGAACTTTCAAGATTAACATGTGCTCCTTCTACTTTGAGTAATGGGACTCTCCACCCTGTCCATGATAATTGCCACACTCTTCTAAAGCAGTGAGATGATGACCTCTTAAAGTGGAAGAAGAAACTTTCTGGCACGTTCCCTTCCTCTCCACGCTTACACCCTTTTGGGTCAAACACCACCACCTTTAGCAGTTTTTTTGTCATGGTTTATTAGTGAGACCTAGATTTCTGTTACATAAACATACTTGCACAAACGACAATTTAAGATGGAAGGAGAACACTACCTTTAGAGGCACCACCTCTGCTCTGCAGATGATCTTTCCGCCTCTGGTTTCCTGTAGTGGCCGTTATGTCCTCTGTAGCCATTACCTAAAAGCATTCTCAGGGAGCTTCTAACACACCCATCCAAGAGCCTACAGTGCATGGGTCAATCTGGCTAAGCATCTTTCCAAAAGAAACAATCCACTTATTTCCCTGGTTCTCTACATTTTCTCTGAGGAGAGCACATAGAAATCATAGCTAGATCAGACCCTTGCTTAAGCACAGAAGTAATCAGAAGTGACAATGAGAAACATAGCTGGCTCACGAGACAGGCATGTAATAAACCTCTGTAATTTAAGGTCCCATTTTTATAGGACAAGAAACCAGTATCACAAATTTCAAATCATATCAGGGCAATATATTGGAAAGAAAGACTACTGTTTTTCTTAAGCACATTCTTTTCTGTGGCTGTGTATGTTTATTTGACCTATACTGAATTACGTTTTTAAGGTGCAAAAACTATACTTGCTACTTATGAATTAAATAGATTGACATTACAGGATTCCATCTACAACCATGAGTGACAAGAAGGACATGAGGCTCCTGAGGACAGTTAACTCAAATCTTTAATGAAAAATGACTGGTGTCTGTAAGTAAAAAGCAACAGAAAGCACAACCAACTCCTCCACCAACTAAAAGCCCCTCTGCTGTACTAAATTGTCTTTGATCTCAAATTCAACAGCAAACTGATTTTGTTGCTTCTAAATATTGCAGATTTCCAAAAAACATATTTAATAGAAATGATTTGTAAGAACTGCTTCTTTGGAAATTGCTGATATCTGTTTAATAACAATTCCTTGACAAAAGGCTAAATAATTGAACCTCTACACACTAGGATTCTTGCTTGGTAATGGACAAAATTGACACAAAACGATAGACTTCTATATGGAAAAAAGAAAGATCTAGCAGACTGATTCTTGCAAATATCCAATTAGTGAATCCTCAATCTGCCATTAACAATGCACAATTCTCTTCATGTCAGAAATGTGTAAACACCATTTTGTTGACCAAACAGAACAGCAAAAGGAAAGTGTTTGGCCTAAAATAGCTCATTCACAGAAATTAAATTGGTTCCCAAGTTGTTGCCTTTGTTGCTTGGTTTTGTATGTAGAAGGAAATAAAAAAGCGTGTATTTCAAATGCTTAGAACAATATTACCCAAGCTGTATACGTACACACAAACAAATTTTTAGTATTCAAGCAAGAAAGTTATATTCACAGGTAATTCACAAAATGCTCACTTTCATACCTGCTTTGTGAAACGGGTAGTAGTCCACGGTCAAATAGCTAAAGGAAAGCTGCATCGCCCCTCCTGTAACACGTCTGTTGGAATCTGTAAAATAAAACAATGCTCAGTTCCACAGATACTGTATTTAGCATCTTTGTTCTCATGTTGCTGCACTCCTTTAAACGCCTAACAGTTACTTCTTCCTCCCCTTTACTGGCTCTCCTTACAATCTCATTATCTTCCATCAAAATTTTCATTCAGGTAGTGTTCACTGGTTTCTAAAGATCAGCTTGTAGAATTCTGTGATCTGTACTCAGTCACTACTAATAAATTGCATATTGCTTTAAATGCTATTAAAAAGAAAAGTCTTTGAACACATACTACTGCAGTTTTCCTGAAAGAACTTTTCATACTGAAAATATAATTATGATCAGTCATTTGAAGTCAGCAGTTACTTTCAAGAGTTTTGTAAATCTAATTTGTTTTATTTGACAAATGTTATCGCAGTGAAGAGATCTTCAGAGCCCTCTGTTCTGATTCTTTCCACTGCTAAATTTAAACTTCATGGCCAAAAATAAATAACCAATAAAAGGATCTCATTAAGAATGATAAATCCCAAATACAGTGCATGCAAGGAAATATGTCTTTAATTAGTGAACCTTACACTCTGCTGCTCTGCAAATGTCTCCCTTAATCAGGGAAATACATTTGGTATGTATTTTCAATATTCTTTTCTTCAGCAGACCTTGTATGCCTCTATAAATTTTTCAGTGACTAGTTAGCTCTTTGGATATACACTGATATGTCATTCTCTTCTGATCACTTTTTAAAAGGCATTTTAAAAGTGTCATTTGTCTTTTTTTTTCTGGTTCTAAATATGGCTATATGCAATAGTCTATCTTTAAAAAGAAACCAAAACAAACAACAAAATACAAGTATTACACACAGAACACTTGTTCCATTCTTTCTATGTGATAGAGAGCAGAACAAATTCTCTAGATTAGTAACACAAGGAGGACTGCTCATTTATTAGTCTGTATTTTATAGGAGTATTACAGAAGGAGATTGTATAGTGACCCATTCAAGCCACAGTAATGTTGCCACTGCATTCTTCATAACCCAGTTAACTTATAATATAAACGAAAAAAAAAAAAACACCAAAAACCAAAAAGTCGGTAGTAACAACCAGACTGGACAGAATCAGTTTCTAGAAGACAGGACGGGAAAAGGACTGAAGCTACTAGCACTCTTAGCAGCTTTTATTGAGTTTATTTTAAAATAATTACATTTAATAATGAAATGATGCCCTGATGGAGGCATCTACCTCATTTTAAACACGTCTACAGACACTGAAGACAATTCTGAATATTCCATTAAGAAAGACTCTTGATTAACATTATTGTATTCCTCAAGGTTTTCTAAAGATTATTATGGTTCACAGGCATGTGACTTTAAAAAAAAAGTTACCTTTTTCTTTAGAATGGATATCATCACATATATGTAGGTCCAAATGGGAAATTACTAAGTGATGAGAAGTCTCCTTAACATCAAAATCATTAAACAATTTTACTATTGCGTCATTTTGATCAGGTGCTGCTGTTGTCTGGTGTGCTTTCACCTGCTGAGAGCTGGGTGCTGGGGCAGAGCTCTGAAAAAAAAAATTTAGTCACATCAATTTATAAAGTTTATCCTTCCTTTCAAGCGTAAGTATCCTTTCACTTACTCAAAACAGGCCTTTGAAATAAGGAAAAAATCTGCACCACATGCATTCACTTTGGATTGTTACTGAGGTTTAAGTATGCTGTTTTAGAATAAAGCTGAGCTAATGGCTAGGTGTCTCAAAGACACAATGCCAGTGCATCCCCCATTCTCTCCTTCCCCTCTGACACTTCTTTAGACCCCTGTCACTTGCAGCATTGGTATTCTTCTAACTTTTGTTGGAGGCTGTTCAGAAAACTAAACCAGCAGCAAGCTATCAATTCTTCTGTTGGGTTCATTTCTGCTAGTTTAGTTCCCCAAACTACATCACTTTAGGGTCAAACGTGAGCTAGTGCCAGTACCCGGGGACTGAAGAATCTGGACTTCCTGCTCAGTACCAGCCAAACGTTAGATTGCTGTAGCTGAAACATCAAATTCCATTGGAAGTCAACAGGACCACCACAAGAACTGAACTCTCCATTAATAGTATAATAGCTTTATTGTAAGAGGTTCTATACAAATGACTTTCAGTCTTGGTAATAAATTATGTTTTATTTTTATAGTACTGTCTTTCATCAGTGTATTAGTGCTGCTTCTTCACAGACAAGCAGAGGTCACTCCTCCAACACTCACAAAACCTAGTTGGTCTAGTCTGCTGTATGGGCTGCAAGACAACCAAGAATTATGTAAGATTATCCTACATGCAGCATTGATATCACACTTATGTCAGCAGAAATATGTTAGAAGTAGAATTATTTTTCACTATTTTTCAACAAGAGAACCGCATGAAGGAAAGCTCTTCCTAAAGGCTCATTTTTCAGTACCATGAAAACAAACTGGACAGGCACTTTAAATCATTACTACGGATATCTATCCACACATTAAGGTTACCTTAGTGTGTATTAATTTAATTTTTTTTTAATTCATAACCAGAAAATATTTGGAGAGGAAATTTACTAAACAGTTCAACTGTTAAGTAAATACAGAAGTCTAAATACTCTGTACATGGATGAAGAAACACAAACTTTTTCTTTTCTGCAAATTAACATCAATAAACAAAATCTTGTTAAATAATGTCTATTTTATAGTACTGTGATTCATTCTCAATGTAATTTAAGATATACAGCTGAATGAAAATGAGTAACTGAACATTCTCTAAAATCAATTAACACAACTAACTGCAGTGAGTTGCATTTTAGAACACCTGATAATGATACAGTGAGAAAAATCGGTTATTGTACCTGTGCTGTTTCAGAAGCTGTTTCAGAAGCCAAGCTTTTTCTCTGTTCTGTTGATTTCTCTATGGCTTCACTAAGTGATTTGGCATACTGTACCATGGCTTTCAACTGGGAATCCGTCAACACCCATAGCAGATCATCCAGAATCAGAACCAGTTTTGATGCCACTACATTACAATCCTTTAACTGTACAACAGAAATGTACACAAGTCAAATGGGTCCATGAAATACTTCCATTTCTTATATCAAATATAAGGAAAAAAAAATTGAATGCAGAACCACACTTCCCAAAAAGCAGATTTCTTCCAAATAAATAACAGACAATATAAAATCAATTCAAATTGTATTCCTCTCATGAACTAAAAAGTACATAAAACCAGTATATTTATGCCTCACTTTTATTTGTTTGGCATGCCTTGAATATTGAATTGATGCATTTTTTTAAGTCTAATTAATGTAATATTGCCTAAATCTATAGAGGTAAGACAACATGCATCATCACAAACAAAGCTCTGCAGATGAAACAATTTCATTAGTAGGACCATTGCAAGGTCTTTATCTTCAAATACTGACACAATATTTCTTGTAAACTCTACAGCCTTACCAATTATATGTTATTACAAATTTAGCCCAGGGAATTCTATGTTTTATATGGCCCAAATTTAAAAGCTTTACTATGTGCATCCATGCATTACAAGAACGAGTTAGAAATTAATTCATAATATAATAAAAATATTTCAAATTTTTCAAGTTTACCCTTCTTTTGAGCGTGACCCTAATTTTTGATTGGTTAGTAATCAGTCGAACTGGAGCACTCATGATTTCATGCTTAGAACTCTGGATTGCATCTGCTTCTATTCTGATCATCTGCCAGTTGATTTCTTTAAAAGTCAAGACCTTTAAAGAAAGAGAGAAAAAGAGAAAAACATCTTCATGCAGTAAGACAGTTTACGTGCACCTAAGTATGTGCACGTGGATGTATATATCTGCACATATATACGCACACACACTCACATGTATCATGTGAGCCATACGAACAGAACAAATACAATTCTTATCCCACTTACAGGTGTCAGGAAGTAAAGCCCTGATCCGTCTCCCTACCTCCAGAATGACAAAGAAATGTTAGGATAGTTCCAAGCAGGCAGAGGTAACATGCAGCATTTAAAATATTCAGAAGAAAATAAAGGTCACAACTGTTGCATACTAGGTTGCTTTTCACAGAGGGAAAAAAAGAAGATTGTGTAGTTTACTTTCAAAATGCTAAATCCTAGTATATAGGAAAGAACAGGAAGGGAATCAAAGATACAGGATGGAAGATGTTGTTAGGAGCGCTTTATTTCACTTGAAAGAGAAAGGTAAACATTGTATGCCATATAGACCCCACAAGGATTTAATCCATTACGTGGATTTCTAGAAGACACAGCAAGCAAATGCTAGAGTAATGATACAAGAGCAGCAAGTACAGCTGGATACTGAAAACCAAATATGGAAAAGTGATTTTATAAGCAGCAACATCATGGAGAACATCAAACGAACAGGACATCAAGAGGAAAGAAACGTTAATTCTGGTTTCCCTAAAATTCCTTCATACATTACTCTCCAAGGAAAGAAAGATCAGTCACAGAAAAAGTGGAAGAGGGAAGAGTTTGTTTGGTATGTGTCTTATTTTTCAGCTGGCATTCTCCTCTTGTCAATTTGAAAACTGTGCAGCTTATGTCCTGTGACTATAAGCAGAGACTTAAGTAAAACACATCCGGTGTGTTTGGGAAGGAGACACACCAGTGAAGTCAGCAAGATGGAAAGGCACAGTACAAAGCTGCCTGAAAAATACTGTTTGCAGAAAAGCAGAGTACCTACGCTCCTCACCCAGGAGATGCAGCATGAATGGAAGCTTCTAAAGAAATTCTACAGAGATACCTTATCACATCAAGAGTGTAGCTACAGCACAAAGCTAAAAGCTCACTCCCTTAAAATGTAGTTTAGAACAAGTTATCTTCATACTACAGCGTCGGTTTTGTTTTTTCACCTTTTCATGCAATTTACTTCTAACAAAACATTTGCTACGGTTTCTAGAAATTTGTGTTTCCAGAATTCATTGCACTAAAATGAACACCCCCCAAGGAAAGCCCTGTTGTGTATGGGGCAACTATTCAGAATCAAATTCTTTCTAAAAAGCACAAAATCAAAAAATATGACAATATTCAAACTTTAATTCTTGCTCTTTAGACTTCACTAACACATGACCACTAGCACACAGATAAGCTAAAGGAAAGAAAAACTATCAGAAAAATCGTTTTCAACTTATTATTTTTTGCAGAACTTTTAACTAACATTCTCCTGGAGCTTCTTTCCCTACACAAAAAGCAAATATTGTACTCCTTAATTTTGAGTAAACTTGCTTGTTCCAGAATAACTGTCTCTAAAGGGGCAAATACGGACAAAATTTAAAACGCCTTTTTAACTAAGGCCAGAGGCATTAGTTAATATACGTTATAGTTATGTTATATATGTTAGTTATGTTATATACAACATCCAATATTTAGAAAACTTGCACTCAGTATACATTTTCCTTCAGCTACACAGGAGAAAGTAAAAGAATAGTGCATAGTAATCTAGGATTTACATGTTAAGTTCTCCCAGACAGCAAAACAGTATACACTTTACTGCTATTACTTTTTTATATACATATGATTCAGTTATTCCAAGAAATAGGGAATAAAATTCAGTTAAAACTTCTGAAAGAAAAAGATTCCTTATTAGGCAAACCCTCACAAGCAAGTAACCAGTTAAAGCTTTAAAAATAATAACTATAATAAAAATAATACAAAACTAGCACAACCTCTTGTCCTTCCTTTTTTCTTTACCTTCCATTTTTCTTTAAGTACTCTTGAAGTCTGGTCTAGTTTGCATTTTAAAATGGTCACAAGCTTATAGAAGGTAAGAGGGGAACAGTACATATGCGTGCCCTGGTCTTTGCTCATTCCCAAGCATCCACTTTGTCCACAGGACTCGAGACATGACATTTGATCTGAGTCACACTGACCATTTTTACATCCTTTACTTCCTAGAGGACAACTGAAGTTGCTGAGCACAGAAAGTCTCCGTTCCCAGCAGCAACACGTTTCCTAGTCTGTGTAAGGTTGCACTTCAACTTCACCCTCTTTTACCACAAAACACAAATAAAAGAAGTTAGCAAAAAACAGTATTTACCTCTCCACGTTGAGCTTCTTGTATTCTGGTAAATCTGAGGTCAGCGTGTTCCCAGTTTGCATTTACACTATATATTCTCAGCTGGGAAAGTTCAAATGAAGCATTAAAGGCTTTTGCACCAATCCTTATTATAATGGAGTTCACAGAAACCGAAATGCCTTCAACCACTTTTTCAGCAAAGCCATATTCACTAGAAAGTGAAATGGCAACATATTAAATACACACATAATGAAATGGCACAAAATCAAACTTACTAAACAGCTGAAATACAACATGAAACAAACCATAAAATAAGTTCCTAAGGTATTCTGCAATTATGAATTTCTATTAAATATACTTGATCTAGTTTACAATAATTTCCACCCTATGATTATAATCTCAAATTAAAGAACATATTTTGGACCAAGATCAATCGCCATGATGTATAACAACTACTGTAATTTTTCCATGATAAATATTTTATATAAACATTCCTAAAAATAACAGCCTACAGCATTACACAGAAATCTAACTCTTCATTACCCATACATAAGGAATAATTGATGTCAAATGAAAATTATTTGAAAATTCCATTGGACAATTCTAATCTGGTTAGTATTCTGTATAAATAAGTTATTCCACCCATTATAAATAATATTTCATATATGCAAAGCAGTATGCAGTACTGTTTTCATTCTGTAAAAGGAAGACATCCTAAACGGTGGTTACATTTCTACACCAAATCAGCATGCATTCCAGTATTAAAAAAGAAAGCAATTTAAATTAGTTTTTTTAATAAAAATCTTACATATTCTGAATGTTTAGATTAGGATCAAAAATTTTATTTTGTTTTAGCATTTAAAATGTTTTTGCCTTTGGGATATTTTTCTGCTTGCTTTAAAAGTACAGTTTATGTGGTTTGTCATTCCTTTTCCTTTTTATAAATTTCATCCTACACAGAATCTCTATGGTAATGACTTTCAAGCTGTACCCTAGGAGAAAGAGAGGCCCATGGATGACTACTACATATTACACAGAGTTAAAATAAGAAAAGCAATTGTGTCATCAAATTTGTTTCTCTGTATATGGGTCTCTATGCCCACTGAAAAATGTTTTGTGTCCATAAAAAGGAAATGATTGTAATGATTGCGGGGGTGGAGGAGGACTAAAATCCCTGATATCATCCCACCAAATTGCTTGACTTTTAGGCTATATAGTATGCATGAAATCTTTCAGTAAGATTTGACTGATACAATAAAGGAAACAGAACTTTATCACACCACACTAACAAATATACTGTTATATATTATTAAGTATACATAATACTGTTTTCAGAAAAACAAAAGAAAAAAAAATTGAATTAAAAAACCAACCACTCCAACATTATATATATTTTCTAAATAGGCTTAAGGTGAGCTAACTTTAATTTTCAAAACACTTATTAACAATTAAACTTGGTAAATTTTTGATGCAGTAGTTGCACCCATATGAAACATGCCTAGGAAGCTCCACACGTAGTTCAGACATTCTTTTCGGGCTTGGGTCTGGATAGTTCCAGTATCACTATTATATATAAAACTCCAACAACAATAATAAAATAAAATTTCGGAGAGATTAAAATGGCAAGCTGCAACCCTATATACTTCTGGAAATTGGCAGGGGATCTAACTGTTTCATAGTAATTCAAAACAAGTAATGATCATTTACATGTAAGTATCATCACTGACCTTTGTCCAGATGCAGTTGCTATAGGAGAGGGTCCATTAGGGGCACGTGGCTCTTCACATGTGCTCATTTCCATCACAACTTTATCCAAGGACTTGAAAAACAAAAGAAAACAAAGAAATTGGACACCTAAGAGCTAACAAAGTAAATAGATGACATATGAAGAACAAAAAAAAAACCAAAACAGCCAACCAAAACCAAATCACTTGAGAACTTTTTTCTGAAATGTATATAAAACATTTCTTACCTTGTCAATTTTCCCATGAACTTCTGTAATGTACCAATTTTTTTTAATTTGTTCATGTAAACTTTTAAATTGTGAATTCTAACAGACCTTCCCAGTCAAATACTGGATTACAGAATTCTTGATCCCTGACTGTTATTTATCCATCACACACATTTTCAAAACGTATGCATTTCGAAAACAGCAAGATTTAATGTGTTTTAAAACAAAAACTGATTGGGTTTTCATCCTGTATAGTTGTTCTCTCAGTGAAATTCTTAATACCTCCTGAGTTTTTTTAAACAGTAAGTTCAGAAAATTTTAATGGAAAATATTTTGAAAATAGTCCACTAAAATTTGTGATAGTAGATGAAGTTTTCTTGAACACCTTAAAACAAAATCTGAATATATATAACATATACACACATAAGCATGTATACACTCTGTGCGTGTATATGGATCTTCAGTAGATCTAGTAAAACAAGTAATGTCTGAAAAGATATATTCTACTATAACTTGCAAAATATATTACATAAGAGCATACAAATTTACTGTATTTGTATGCTCTTTGTATTCTTTATACTTAAGGTGGGACCCTTACAAAAAGAAGGGGGGAATTAAGGGAATAAGACACTTAAATTCTACTTGAACTGAAGGCTACATTTAAATAAATAAAGCATACTAACAGGGGGGTGAACAGAATGGGAACAAACCAATGCAAAACACTATTTCCAGCAAGTGAATAAATCCAAGAATATCCTAATCTGCAGTACAATGTTTGTGACCTAAATTTATCATACAGCCTGAGAAGGCTCTTAATTTAAGGCTTATAGTTCTGAAATCTTGTCCCACTGGAAGCGCATTCAAAACACAACGGCTAATATTGCATCCCCGTCTAGTTCTGACTTCATACAGCCTCTTGTGAATTCCTCTGTTTACACTCTCTTGGGTCACATGAACAACACTAAAAAGCTTTGTCCTCAATTTTATATTTTTCATAACTGAACTTGCCCCACATACTGGACTTTATTATGGTATTTATTGTGTCTGTCTTCATAATCCACTTGCTCCACAAACTTTTTTCTGAGCTCTTATGCATGAAATGCCCTGACTACTACTACCTAGAAATTAATGAACTCTCTACTCTGGATTTATTTATATTTCGCTATGTTTTGATGCTTAACGGGAAGTGTTAGCTGTAACAGTAAATTTGGAGATTTTAGAATTATTTTCTCAGCTGTCTCTATGAGTAACTTGCCTTGTAATACAGCAACAGAGGAAAAACAACAAGGAAAAAACCACAATCCCCTACTTTGAGGTGGGGGAGGAGCCAAGATTTCTTTTTGTTATTCTAACGTTTTTGGATGTTTGACCACTCTTTTAAGGTTTTTTAAATTAAGACCTTTGGAACCATTTCCTTCACTATGTGGGTAGTGCAAAGAACATTACAGCAGTGATTTAAGGAGTTCACATAATATAAGTACGAGTTAACAAGGAAGACCTAGATGTATATTATCTGTCTACTCTTTTCTCGCTGGCAACTATTGTACTTTGACAGAGAAAAACTGCTGCATCACATCCTTGGGTCTCCAAAGCACTCCTCAAAATTATATAGTTTATCATATAGATATCATATAGAAACAGAAATTGATTATGAGCAAAAATAACTTAGTATTTGCCAGTATGTTAACAGATGGATTTTCACAAAGGGCAAGTCAGCTCAATGAAAGTATCTTGGCTAGACAAGTGGATTCTAGTTACCTCCTTAACTATGCAAGTAGAGAATGCTATTCCAATTTATTAGAACTCTCAATAACAAAATATCCCCACAAAAAACAGTGGAAGACCAGTGACGTAATAAAGAGCTGAAGCTGACCTTCAGGCCACTGCATTCACCTTTCTTTAGAAGTTAAAAAGGCTGTTGTACAGTCTACCACTGAGGAGCGAATTTTTGTTATCAATTTAAAACACTTGTTTAAGGAAAGCTTTATGTAAAAAAGGTGACCTTGAAAGTTATCTTAGCCTTAAAGATTGCTAATCTAAATTCAACAGGAGCAAAGCAAACAATCAGGTGTCGCTACCGTAGGTCAGAGTACGTAATCTTTCAGAATAGCACAGCTTAAACTGATTTCCTAATTTGGCAGTTGCATCTTGCAGTCAGGAGGTTGAATCATCCCACCTCAGCATTACCACGCTTTAAGCTCTATGTGTTAGGAAGAAGTGGTACATAGTACGCTACAACCAGGTCACTAGCAACTGCATCAAGTATTAGAAACAACATGTCCTTCCCAAGTCTGATTCAGAGCTAAGGAATTACAAGCACATACAGGAACTCACTGCAAGACTGGGAAGCATGACAGTTAAAGAAATATTCATTTAAAAGCAAGCACAATTAAGAAAGTTTAGCCATCATCAAGCAATAATTTCTGGTGACTTTCTTAATATACTTAAAAATAAGGAACAAAACTAAACGAATGCAAGAATTAGCATTACTTCTAGTTGTTGCCGAGTCATATTTACACATTTCACATCGTATTTATAGCTAGGCTGTTACAGAAATCCTGTAAATGTTATGTATATTAAACCTGTTATAACTGAGATCACTGGGGAAAGTGCAGATGTAGAATAGAAAAGTCCTCAGAAAAGATAGCTCCAAAAGACAGGCAGGAACTTGTAAAAGGGTTAGTTGGACACATAATTTGGGTTCCTCGGAAGGGCAGTTAAGATGTAATGGCTGAGAAACTTGACAGAAATTAGCTACCAGTCAAAAATTATACTGATGATGCCCAATGCCACAGATTAAGAAAACAAACCTACCAATAAAAAACATTAAGGCATTTTGTCTTGATCTGCCGCTACCCAGAGGACACTTAGATAAAGGCCTGTTAATGTTTCACTATTTCTAGAGTCAAAAGAAATACATAAATATTTGAGATAAATTCTGCTACACATAATATATTTAGGAGTTGATCTCAGAACTTACCAAACAGATGGGATGTGTTTTCAATTTTGTCCATGGTATCTGCAAGGGAAAACATTATTCTAAAGCAAAATAAGTAATAAAAATACAGTAAAACAAAGCATTTGTTTAGAATGTGTTTTATGTAAACAAATTCAATTTGTAACTCATGAACTCAGGTTAATATTACTATCAAAACATCAAGCTTATCTGAAAATACTGTATAGTAAATTGATGCACGAACATAAACTTTAGGTGTTAAAGACAGAACTTCAAAATTTACTTATTACTGAGCAGCAAACAGAAGAACAAACTAGAATCTGTCTCTTGAATACCAAGAGACAAGCATCAGAAAAAACAACACTGTCTTCCACATTCCTTTAAAAAGAAAGAAAATCCACAATTGTTGGCCTAAAAATAATTGGATACCTGTAACAAAGCACCAAGTTCGCTGTATTCAGAGAGATCAGGATGATCTCCCATTAAAAAAAAAAAAAAAAGAAAAAACACCAAAAGACTGAAGAGGTGCCAAGGTTTGACGAGATCATAATTTCTGTCAAAAACAAGCCATAGCTTCATTTTTTACTCTTATATTAGCATAATCTAAGGGAAATTATATACATTGCTTCAACTCAGCAGCCACAAGGAGAAAAAAAGCAATGTCTACTAGATTTAGAGTGTTTCCACATTTCCCACAGAGACCACAATCCCTCAAAGATATTTTTTGAAACAGGGAAGGAAAAAAATAAAAGCAATAGAACAAGAGGGGTAAAGAGAAGAAATAACACAGGAAAAAAAGAGAAAAAAAAATATAGTAGACTAATTACCATGGGCAAATACAAGCTTTCATCTCTACCCTTATTTCAGAACACGCAGGAATAAACTCTACTCAGAAAGGAAAAAAATATATTTAAAGAAATCACTACTTATTTTCATTGTTTCTATATGTATTTCATGTCATTACATGAGAAACAAAAATGAGTAAGAAATTATCCTGGTAGCACCTTTGTTTTTCTCTAAATTTTTTTAAGGAACTCATCAAAATTTTCTATTAATACTAAGTTGCTTGAAAGTGTAGAGAGGCAGAAGGAAAAAACATAAAGATCTGGGTAATTACCATTCTGCTACAATAAAATACTCACCCTAATGGATGCTTTATTGCAAAAGACCTTATTTATAGCAAGCCATGTTGGAAGATCCAGCATGTTCTGAAGCACCTCTTGATCCAGCTCTAAATTGGTCAGCTGACCTTCACCCTTTAACGTGCTCAGGTTGATCTTGTCAGGTGACAGATTTTTGGTGAACCTAAAACCAAACAACCAAACATACACCATAAGTAAATGTATATAAAGCAATCAGAGCTGTCCCATGTACAGCTGACAATTTAAAGCGATGGTCTGGGGGTGAGAAAATCATCTTGGGTTCTTAGGTACAATTTTACCCTAAAAAGAAATGGTGCCATGGAGTTGCTTTTCCACCTAAATTTTTGCATCTCCTTAACTCCATTTTACAAATATGTCAAAATTAAATATATGAAGAAGTAAATAGATCATGAAGTTATTTGTCCACCACTCAGAATAACAAATCCTTGATTCAAAGTATTTATTTTGAACTATAAAAGGAAGAAATGAATCTATTTCACTCTTCTTTAGTTTTTCAAAAGGAGAAAAAAAAAAAAAACCTCTACAACTTAAACTGTCATTCTTAGAGTAAGCAGGCGTGGCTTAGAATTTGCTTAGGAGCAGTAACAAAAAGCTACTCCTTATAAATAGTACCTTTTTGTATATATTTACAGTTAAAATCTTGAAATGAAAAGTTTTATGTACAATATCCATTAGGTTTAATCGTAGAATTTAATAACAAATTAGAAATATACATACACACATATAGCAGCACGTTATAGATAAAATGCTGGATGAAAATGTGAAAAGTCAATCTGACATACAAGGACTAAAAAATTTAACTATTTAAAGGAGTATATATGCAATAAATTTCAATACACATCAAAGGCCCTATGTTTTGCTGACACAATAGAATAATCGATGTGACTGCATCAAACAGTTCACATCCTTGTGAGATAACATGACAAAAATCATGGGTCCTCTACCCTCAAATCAACAGCTGTAGCATTCTGCCTACCAGAAGCTGAAGAATAGGCTATATTTAACCACATTTGCATTCTGCCATGCAAAACTCTTTCTGCTGATGATCTGGGTCTACTTTTAAAAGATCAGGTAGTAGAAAATACTACTGCTTGCTTCACGCTTCGTGACTTTTCCCACTGAAATCTCCCCCTGCCAATACTCTGCAGGCAAAGAGCAAAGGGGCAGGTTTGTCTGCCCACAAGGATGGAACATCCTCCTGAAGCAACGTCCCAGGAGGTGCAACTCCAACATTTCCTTCCCATTCAAAAGACCAATTTCTAACCAAACTAGTAGTACTACTACTATGAGGTCCTTTTAAGTCAAATACTCGGGGGAAAATGGTGGAAGAAGGTGAGGTAGGCTGGCAAGCTCTTTCCTCTTTAATACTTTCCAACTGTGGCTTGAAACGTGGCAGGGAGTTTCTCAGTCTGATTGTTTTACTGCATTCTTGAGATGCTAAGCTTTGGAAATGCATTTACCAAGCCTGACAAAATGCAAACATCCAGTTTCCTACTCCTATGAAACGTTCCGCCAGACATCATGAATTTACAGAGTTTCATCACCTGTCAGTTTAATCACAAAGAGGAACCCTCAAAGATCAAGACATCCGGGGATGGAGGCGTATAGGGGAAGAAGCTTGCTCAGAATTAAAAGTTCAGTTGTCTGGTTGTTTGGTGGTTTGTTTTTTTTTTGTTTTTTTTTTTTTTTTTTTTTAAAATACCATTTAATAAATTATTATGGATTTATTTTAAAATAATAAAATAAAACGTTTATGATAGGAGTGTTGCAGCTGTTTCTGTATTGCTTACAAGGCATAAATTATCCAGAAGGAATGAACTTTGATTTGTGAACAATATATTTTAACAACTTCAGTATTAAGAGTATGTTAAGATAAGGCTACTGACAAATATATTTTCCTTGACAATGAATGTACTTCTAAATGCTTCATTTAGAAACATCACAAGGGGAATAAAGGACTTAAAGTTATTGAACTTTCTGGTTACACTTCTTTGTTGCTTTTAATGAGAAGAGCTAGATAACCTGCCTCAGCAAAACATCCCTTCAGTAACCACAAAATATGAAGCCTCCTGTCTCAGAAATCATATTGACAGGTCTCATCTGACTCAGCTAATTTAAATTCCTAGAAGAATAAAAGTAGGCATTGAATGTTTTCAGTCACATCACAGTATCTCATACTCTTGACTTTCTAGATGAGGGTCAACGTAAGAATCACAAAGCGGTGTTTAAAGTCACATTGATACAGCGAGTGCCAAAACATTCTGCCATTTCACAAACACACACACAGAGCATCCTGAGACCCATGCTTTGTGGAAGAAGTCCACCTCAGGGTTCCCTGTTGCTATGCCACACCAGAAGTGCCACTCAACTTGGAGACAGATCTAACCATCATCTTGGTCTCAACTGCAGATGCATCAAAATGATACCCAGAGGATCTACAGGAACAGATTTCCAAACTTCACAGCAAGAAAGACACCAAAATACCACTAAGGAGGAGAATAGATACAGCAAAGCCAACCTGGAGTTACTTCTGACATCCTTCAAATAGACAAAATAGGAGCCAGTCCTTCCTAACTAGGAGCAGGACAGGAAAAGCAATCTCAACAAGGAGCATTATCCCCCACCCCCATTGTTTGTTTGGGTTTTTTTGTGGTTTTTTTTAATTCTTCTGAGATTGTTGCTTTGAGCTTGTTGCCTCTCCTGCAGCCAGTGAAAGGAAAAAATGTTCTGAGCGCTGCTTCATTCAGTACAGACCCAGACAAGAGGATCTCCACCCGTAAAACTGCACCCTTCGTTTTGAGAATCCCAGAAAGGAACTCTTAACAGGCGAGTTGTGAGAAGGTACTTCAAGTGTCGGCACCTCTGGCAGCAGATCTCTTCACTCCACTTCCATGGTTGGAATGTGACTGATGTCGAGGAGACTGGAGTGCTTCCCCAAAACCCATAGTAACTTCATAAAATACAACAACCACATCTGCTTTATCCATCTCCTTAGTCCAGAGCCAATTTTCCATTGAGGATGCCAAGACTTCATTTTTGTGTGCCAGTTCCCTGCTCCTTCTAAACTCAGCTGTTCCATAAAATACACTTTTGTTTGCCTGCTGAATATTTTCAGCACTTTAGAACCATTTAACGTGATTTGATATAACAGGAAAAACTTTTAGTTTTATACCGTGACCCCTGCCTTAAAAAATAAAAAAATTGAAGTTGACCTCCTCGGGCAGCTAGCCCTACAAAACACAACGTAATCGCACACATTAGTTAGAATTTAGAAGAATACAGATCTTCATGCATAAATTAAAAGAAGAGCCAAAAAAACCCAAAACACAACCCAGTATTTTGAATTAAAAATATTTTTAAAAGCCTTAGGGCAACCACAACCCTCTAAATGGTATTCTAGGATTCCATGGTACATCAAACCAAGACATGCTCCACTGAGCCAGAGTGCTTTTACTTTTCTTTCTGGTGTGCTTCACATTCAGTCAATGGAGAATCAGAGAGAAGATTTACCACAGACACACCAATGTCCGTCTAGAGCAAGTTCTAATGAATTTGCCAGGAGTTGGTATGATCATCAATGACAAATTGTTACTCAGATAAAATCTGCAATTTAGTATTTTACTACTATTAACTTTTAATTTTATTATTAAGTCTTAATATTATTCTAAATATTCTGGTGTTGGAGAAGTTTTCTAACATTTATTGCCAGGCAAAATCTAAGGAGGAGGCAGCACAGCTTTGAAAGTTGGCAAGTTATCTCTACGTCTAAGGAACTACTGTATCTCTTAGTACTGAAATGTATAATGCTTAATTGCTTGAACTTTGAGAAATTATTACACTACCATATTTGTGATACAAATTTTATGTAAAGCAGAAACATACATCCCATAAAGTTAGGGCTGAATCATTTCATTCTGAATATGTAGTAATTAGCAATCTTTGATCACGTCATGATATTTCATGATTAGAAATCTTTGATCAGGGAAAACTATTAAAAAATTCTCTACGAGCTTTTCATATAACTACTCAGAACTAACAATGTCACCAACTTCATGATATGCACACATTCTTCTCTCTGACTTGGCACAAGCAAACAGCTCCCTCCCAGCCTGCCACTTGTTTTTCACAGTGGTGTGAATTCCTTAGAATGAGTTAATTGCTCCTTAAAAACTGGCTCAAACTGGGAGCAGAAGTCTTGAAGACAGGGCCATGTCCCTGCACAACACCCCATGAACTCCTGACTGATGTTCCTTTTCTACGGAACAGAAGGAGTGTTCATACCCACTAGTTGATACTGAACAAAGCCAAACAGAGAAAAGTAAAAGGCAAGGAAGGACAAAAGGAATGAAAATAAAAGACATAGTTGAGTTCACCAAAGCTTTCTGTTACACTGTTTTGCTGTGACAGTAAGATATCACTGTTATTGAGACAATACACACTTGGTTTGCTAATACCACAAGATATTCTTAGGAAAACCATTTTCATGGATGTAGATTCAATTTCACAAACTACCACTCCTTTTTCAAAACATATGATTTGAGGTTTGAAATACTATATCCAACTGCATTTCAATTCAGTTTTACTATTCAATCCTATAAAGGTAGACTAATGTTATAAATTATTTTACACTTTAAATGCAAGAATCCAGAAATATGAAGTTATCAATTCCACAAGCAGTCTGCCATAGGTTGGGTACATACATATACAAACAAACACACGCACGAAGTATTACTATGCAGTTATACAGATGGTCCAACTTTAATTTACAAAGCACAGAATAAGAGTTTAGTGAATAGTGTAAAAGACTGCACAGTAACAGCAAGCAGTAAGAATCATATGTAGATTAGTAAATTACAATCATTGTATTTTGTCAGAACCACAACAGTTCTTTTAGTTCTTTTCTCAATAAAACAACTAAAAATCTGCACAGAGGATGCATTTTCTTCCTTGCCCAATATATTTATTTTCTAAATTTTTTGCTTTTGACAACACAGGCTTGGAGCTCTGAATGGAGTACTCCACCATGCTTGCAGAGAAGATAGCCAAGAAGTGAATCCAAACCCAAAAAAAAACCAACTAGAAAAACAGTAGACAAGACAGGCTAAAACACTTCTCTGAAAGTGTTAGGGTTTGTATAACGAAGGCCACAGATCACGCGAGGCTTAGAGCAGTGCTCCACTAAGGTTTGGATAAAATGCCAGATGCCTTGTCAACAGAAACTCCAACCTCTGGATTTGACAGAGAAGTAATGGTCTGGATTTCATTTGGACACAGGATTCTCAGCTGTTTTGCACATCTGCTGAACATGGAAACTTCCACCTGGCTCTACCATACGCCTCCCCTGCTTTTTAAATAAAATTCCTTCAGTGTTTTGATTCTACATGTATGTTCTAATCATGACAGACTACTAAATCAGAGTATTTGGCATGTTTGTTTATTTCCTTGTTATGAACTACAACACCTTAAAAAGATATATGGTTCAAAACTGGCTCTGAAAAAGGGAAGTATGAACTACTGGGCACTGGCAACTGTATCAATAATAAAACAGCAGAAATAGAACAGAAGGATGATGTGGTTTTTAACTGTTTCACCTGGCTGAACCATGTTATTAGATCACTAAGGAACTCTATACAGTTTCTGAAGCAAGAAAAACAGTCTCTTTTCAATTGAGTTTCTGAGCGAGGTACTGGCTTCCCATGACTCTAGGTAACAGAGAGGAGGAGGTCTACTATCATTTTGCTCACTGTACTACTTGAAATTTTAAGACTTTGTGTTAAAAGAGAAGGGGAGCAGAACTAACTCTTTCTCAAATCTGCTACAGAAACAAAGCACTGGGATCACCAGAATGTTTATCATTACGAGTCCCACCCATCCGGTGTAATACCACAAATCAAAGCTGATTTTCAATAACTGAAAAACAACCTAAATCCCTGCCACCTTTAAATAAGAAAAAAAAAAAAAAAAAAAGCCACAGCAGGCTTTATGTTGCAGGCAACATAACCATTTCCTCTCTCGTATTTTCTTTCCTGTAGTCAGGAGAAACATCAGTGTCTCAGGAACAAAACATCACCTGCAAATACTGAGTTCAGGAGCATTGCTATACATTTTACCTATGGCAGCACATCATTAGTCAAGTCATCCGAAATACCAAGATGCTTAGGCCTATTTAGATGGCAGCAAGTCCTAGATGAGAAAAAGACACACTCCCAAGGTTAAAAAACAGCTCTACATACCAGTAACATTAAGCACAGTGACAGAACAGTTCTTAGTAGCATTCCCTTCTTGATTCAGGTATCACAGGAGAGAAAAAAAGGTGAGAGAGACTACAATCATAGAGGATTAAAGCTTTAGCTGCTGTGAAGAGCAGACAGAATAAAGACAGGCCTTCCAAATGCAACAATTGATTGACCTCTGTTGAAAGATTAAGGCATTAATGAATATTTTGCATGGGTGTGACAGACCAGGGAAAAAATCCAAATACAAATCCCAAACTTCTGCAAAAGATGTCTCTTTTAATCCTTTATACCTATGAAACAAGATTAGAATGAAGCAACTTTTATCCTCTCTTGGTACTTTAAAAAACTTCAACCAAAAATCATCACAAAAGTTGCTAAAAAAATTAACTGTACAGTAAAGGCTTAAGGTTAGTAGAAATTGGTCAGAAGACCGCAAGAGTAACAACATCTAGCATGTTCAAAGGATATGCAGAAATCCAGAATCACTGAACGTATTTAGTAATGCCCTAGAAAAAGCTGGTGAACCTCAAAGTAACAAACCTTATGAGTGATTCCTGGCTGTCCTAGAGATGTTCTAAAAAGCAGTATTTCAACCAGTAAGAAACCATTAACTATGGTTTACGTAAGATTTGGAGTAAACTACTTTTAGCTCCAGAGGCTGAGTTAAAATGTGTAAAAGTTGACAGGTAACATTAAAGTTCACATTCATCAAGTCCACAGAAAACTGACCTTTTGAGGAACTCAAGACATTAGCAAATGACTTTGCGGCAACACAGACTCATTGGTATGCAAGATACTGAACATGTGAAGACACAATTCATGGAAACTACTGGGTTCCAAGTGGAAGATACATTTTTAGAAAATAAAGCCCATGAAAACATCAGGTTAGAACAAAGTATCAAAATCAAAAGCTTGAAAAACTTTAAAAAAGAAAAAAAATCAAGGCATTTGTAGTAGGGTTATGTTATGCCTACAATATTGTAGGATTAACCACGTACACTCTGACACATAAACACTTAAGTTCTTTACTTAAAAATATTTACAGTACGTTCAGTCGAAAATAAACATTTGTGAGTATATATTTTAGTATTTCTGGACAAAAAACCTCCCACAAACAATGGCACTCTGGCAGTCTGCACCAGGAAGGGAGCATTGCCACAGCACTGCAAAATCCCACCACCACTGGGTAACCAGTCGGCAAGTCTATAGCAAACATAACTTTGGTGGTCTGAGAAGCTACCTTCAGCCTTTATCCAGAAGTCATGTGTATCACTAACGTTGTGTCCCGCACGGATTGCCAAATACCATGCAGTTTCCTCCCAAGATACCCCTATCAGTAGATGAACTGCAAGGGTTACCATCCCCTCATTCTGTGAGCTACAGGGAATCACAGGGGACTCCTAAATAACAATATCAACTGCAGCAGCTAGACCTTTACCCATGGGTAATGTGGCCATCCCACTTAAATGTCTGCATGCTCTATTTATTCACGGCTTGAACTTCTGTAGAGTTGCCAGGTGTGTATTTAGTGGCTGAGGGCAACATGGAGAACCCCGTGGGGCCTGCATGGAGAGGATCTGCATGATCTGTTGAGCATCATCTTGTGAAGGTGCTCACACGCCAACCCGCTGGAGAATGACAGAACATTCCCCTGTTTGCACACCCAGCCTGGACCTACTGCTCTCAGCTGGCCATGCACTCTAGACAAGTCCAAAACACTACCTACAACCCTACAGCTTCAGGTGGGACTTCTCAGGCTACTATACAGGACCTGAACCATCTAACATTCATCAGGCCTTTTGAGTTATCATAGTCTAAAGACAGATCCTCCCTTCCAGGTAAATCACTAATTAGGACCCTGACTCAACAACCAGCCCATACTTGTATAACACGTCTGGTGCAGTGCCACACCATCCCCCTTATCTCTCCCATCCTAGGAGGTGGAGCATCTGCTTTGCTGATGTGTTCCAAATAATTGCTTCCATTCCATCATGACACAGAAAGACTTCAGCGTGGACTCCTACTCTAGCTGAGCTCCTAAAACAGCTTTGTACACTCATCCATTCATTCTAAGACCCATTCCATACTGTCTCAAATACTGACATCCCCACCAACTCTCTTGACAGTATATAAAGCTTCTCCTAGTTAATTCTGTAATAATATATACAGGAAATTATTTTCTTTCTATTTGGAAAAACTGTGTTGGTTGCTCATTGGGTACAGGCAGAACTGAAACGGCTGCTGTCATCAATGGCTATTATCTAATTATGTGTCATGCAGCAGATCTGCGCAGACATAGCCAAGCACTGTGCATAAATGAGGAGCTTACACTGCATGAATGATAATCATCTTGCAAGCAAAATATTGCTCAAGCAATTTCTCTTTCATTTATGATACATCCTCACACAGACCATTATTAGCTGCTCCATCCCATGAGGCTTTTCACATAGCACTTACACAAGCATAGAAACAGTCAATATTATCAAACCAAAAAAACTTGTTTCAAACATGAGAATTCTATGCTCGACAGACCTTAATGCATAGTTGAGTACAAGATAACACAAAATCCTTAATATACTAAACCATATGCAGCAAGGTATATGCAACTTCCACATTGCAGGCAGCAAAAATAACATTTTGAGAGTTTGCTTATATTTGATAACTATTAAATTCCACTCAAAATACAGTATTCTGTACCCAACACAAAGAAGAGCCACTTGATGAAAAATAATTTTGTAAATTTAAAATCAAGAAACATTGGTGCAGTGTAAAAGCATGACATCATCTGCCTTCTGGAAACTGCATCATTTATTTATGTGACATTAGCAGACATCTTGTTGTGAGAACTGATCAGTTAGCATTACAAAAATAATATTTTTCAATAGACATTAACTACAAGGACTATTTTAATTATTAAAAAAAAAATCAGCTATTCTCTTATGTACACTATGTAAAAAGCTGACCAATTCCTCAAAAGTCTCTCAATACAGAGGTGATAAACATCAAGTTATGAAAAGGAATTAAGCAGATGTAAATGATAAGCAGCAAGTGTCAAATAGCTTAAAGATATTGAAAAATATCTAGAAAATACACATAAAGCTATGTTTATAATGGTATTGCTGACTTACTTCGCAAAACTGGCTTGCAATTTTAGTTTTGGGCTTTAAAAAAAAAACAAAAAAAAACAAAGAACCAAAACATGTAGCTGCATAGCAAACAATTATTTTTTGCAGAATTGTTAAGTTACAAAAACAAAGAGGAGAGAAAACCCAATTAACATTTTTATGAGCTCACTTCACTCCCGAATTTATATAAACGCATACCACCTCTTACATTTAACTCTACAAAGGTGGGAGAGGGGAAGTTACCTGAGGGCAAGGTATTCAGACAAAAGGCCCCTATTCCTGGTGAAAGCAAGTGGTCAGTTGCCACGGCTTCTGAGAAGCTTCTGGTACTCATTTTGGTAGTAAGGATATTCGCAGCAAACCAATCTCCACCAGAGCCAGCTGGGATCGCTGCAGGGAACGGGACACAGGGGACACACAAGGGATCAAGTTCAAAGGGAAAAAGGAGTGATACAATAACGTAAGAGAGTTTTAGCTAAAAAAGATAAATGCAGTTACAACAGTTTATTACACATCACGACATTATAGAACTGAAAAGGAAGTAGACCTGTGTAAAATGCAAGATTCCCATGAGAATATCCCTGGTCATCTGATACTACAATACTGTAGCCATGTTTAAATGAACATCTTGTGGATAAAATTTCAATCGTGCAGAAAAGGTCTATATAATACAGCCAGATCAGAGATACTCAGTGAGTATATTAGGAATGTGAGAAGGAAAATAGCCCAGAGATGCAGCATAAGAAGTTTTTATTTTCAAATGGGAGGCAACTTTTCAGTTTTGTTTTGCTTAGCCTGAGACTTCTCAGCCCACACTATTTGTTCCTATTCACAGTGTCTCCACCTATTCAAAATTCACACTAAAGAAATGTGACTCTACAGACATAATGGAACGGGACTTCTTGGATTTGTTTTTGTGTTTGGGGTGGTGTTAGAGACCTGCACACATTTGACATTCTGATTTTGCAGACTATGAAATTTTAGTACATTAAGCTTCTCAAAAATTAAAAATCTGAATCTTTAATTTGGCAAACCATGTGGTCATTTAAAAAAAAAATTTCTTAACTGTCTTCACTTTGAAAAGATGCCTCAGCCTAAATATAATTAATTCCTACACTTTTACCCTTTGGGGTACAATAAAATCCAAGCATTTGGAGTGTGCCTTCGGTAGGTGGTATGTTGGGATATTTGAACAGAGTTTAAGAGATTTATCACTCAAGGGACTTACAGATGCCTATTTACAAATGATTATTTTTCTCAGGTGTCTAGATCCTCAGACAAGTAAGCAACCCCGTAACTTCCAGATTTCTGGGTAGCTGGATCCCAAAGTTCAAGGTCACAGAAGCAGCCAACTTCTCTGATAAAATAAAAGCTCTAGTATTCTCAAGCAGCTCAATGCAGGTGAGCTGCATGGCAGAGCTGCCACAAAATCTGTGCTGAGGTCATGCTCTACACAGAGCAAAGCTCCTACTTCCATGCAGGGGAGCCTGGAATTACTAAAAGCCAGCTGAGTGGAGTTCTTTTCTTACTTTACAGTTTCTTCTCATGAAAAGAGGAGAGAACGAAGAGATCTGAACTGTGCTTAGCGCCAGCTCCACAAAGGTGTACAGAAGAACTCCTAGAGGAGCTAGAAGAACTCCTAGAGGAGCTACCAAATTGAGAAACCCAGGTTCCCCCACAAGCCAATACGATTGCTGTTTTATCTCCAAAATACTTTTATAATTTCATAAAACAATTCAGCAATTTCAGTTTGGCCTTTTGGAAGATATTCTGTTACAGAAGCTTAAAATGCAATATGATGCATGAAGCTACTAACAGAAATAGAAGGACGTGAAAGTTTTTTATTTTTGTTGAAAAAAAGCATTTACTGATGCCTATTTGGTCATCAGAACACTTCCAACGCTTGCACATTCACACAGACAAAACTGTTGGCATGAAGTCTCCACTTAGATACAAAGAGTACTGAATTACAAACATAGAGCAATTTAAAGTTTCATTCTAATCCTGTATTTCTTAAATTCCCTTTTCTCCTCATTCTTTTCTGCTATCTTAAGCAGTTCTGCTTTACTACCTGTCCTTTTTCAGAGTCCTTCTTCTACTAGGTGCAGTAGCATGTGTTTACAACAGGCATTATGCTCACACTTACCATAAGTATTCAGATTCAACATAGATTAATCCAGAACAACATAAATTGTTATGTCTACATTGCTTTTTGCAATTTCCCCCACATACTACACAAGCCAATGAAGTCAGTGACATAGAATACACTCTGTAAAACCTTGAGTACAAGCAGAGAGATAAGCTGGTTTACACTTATTCTAAAAAAAAAGTATACACTTTGTGCTCTTTGGCTGGCTAAAATAATTGGGTAACTTTCACAAAACTGCAAGTGACATAGAAGTAGAATATAAAAACAACTGTAAACAAGCAAAAATTCTACTTCTTTCACTACTAGCAGAAGTTTCAGTGTTCATCCAAGCAACTTTGGTCATTTGGTTACAAGAAGGAACATGCCCATTCTGGACAAATAAAGGAGTTATATTGGTAGATCCTAAAAGGGAGTCACCTCATCTCTTGAGATGGCAACATCTCACTAAACAGGCATGTCTTACTGGTATAAAAGCAGGGTGATAGGCAGGTCAAATATTTAGGTAGGACACGTATCAATGAAGTTGTACTAGATGATGTAGGATATCGCTTTATAGCAGAATCAGCTGACTCCTCATATCCATACAAATAGCATGCTACTCCTTGTGAAACTAACCTTCATATATGTTTCAGAATGATTTCCCAGCTATGAGGTGAAAAATACTGTCACAAAATTTACTGCAATTTTCTTTTATTGAAACCATAGTATTTTTACATTTATTGCCTCGGGTGAGCAAAATCAAAGAAGGTTTAAGTTCAGGCAGAACATTAATGACACACACCGAAAACAACTTGGGTTTCTGCCATAACAAACACTTTTAAACCTCTTACTGTTTTCTTTGTGAAAACAGCAAGTAGGATTCAAACAAAGAATGGGATTTTTAAAGCTGAAGTATGTGTTATCATTGGTAAACTTAAGGAGCTAATATCTAATTGAGATGAAGAATGTCATATTCAGGGGGGGTAGTTAACTCAAGGTAGAGGCAAAGTTCGTAAGCTTTTCTTCACACTTCTTAGGCATATTTTGATAAACAAAACTGTTTTCCACAGAAAGGCAGGGATATTGCAGATACTTACACAGAAGACCCAGTCAGACTGCTCAATAGCTAGAAAAGGAATTTCAGTCAGTGTTACTAAAAGCCAAAAAAAAGAAAACAACCTGAAAAAGCCCTTATACAAGTCTGTGTAAGTAATACCTAATCTCTGTTGATACCTTGGATCCAAACAACTCAAGATTCAAATCCCTATGGTGGATGGTTATGCAGAGTATAACAGGAACACTATTGTCAACTTTGGTTGTGCAATCTAGAGTACTGCTGAAAAATGTTTTATACACTTGTCTACAAAGTCTGAGGAAAATGAAGTAACGCTGAAGGGTATCTGCTATTATCATAGCAGAGGAATACACAGAAAATCTTGCAATAAAAGGCATTCTTCAACAAGAAATCTCTCGCTCCTGAAAACATGTAACAGAACATATGAAGATTCAAAACAAGTTTCAGTTCACCAGGGAAGACCTGGACAGTAAGAGCAAGTGATCACAACACTACACAGAAGACTCCAAGACACGGTGTCTCATTCCTACCTTTGTAAAGGAAAATGCCAGTATCCAGATACTTGTTTAATTTTAGGGCATGTACATTATGAAACAGACACTCCACCATCCACATTCACAAAAAACACACTTAACACAATATGGAGCTGACAAAAATTCAGGTCTCCAAATGACAAACTCATCTCTTCAGCTTAGCAGTTAGTATTTAGTTTCAGATCCTACGCTAAGCACCACATAACCTGAAGAACAACAACAACAAAAAAAGTATTTTGTTCTCCCTCCCTTTTCCCACCCCCTTCCCTCCTCCTCATTTTCTTCCACAGCCTTGGAGAAGAGCAATGCATCTTGAAGAGAGAGGACATAGCTTTAAGAGTTTTTAAAACACTGTGAGAAAGCTTAAACATCATCACCAGATCCTGACATGAGATACAGGTTTGTTACAAGCTGAGTAAATAAACTCTGCTACCTTCACTGTTCTTAAGCTGTAACACAGCAATAAGGAAAGCCTTTTACAAAGGTAAAAAGTCATTTAGATATCAAAACCATTCCACAATGCAGTTTGGGTGTCATCTTCTTTTTCTCAGACCTTACAGACTCATATCTATGTAAAGATTATCCTAAGGCCCCTTCACGACACCAGTGGCCATATCAGTTCATGATCTAAAAGCACTGTAAATTGCTAAATGGAAACTATACTGCTGGGTGACACAACACTTTTAAAATTTGCATATACATTATCTAGATAGTGAGAAAGATGAAAATTGCTAACATGTGAGTAACAGATATTGCAGCAATTTTCATAGCAAATATTGCTAAATCAACAATGATTTGGGGGAGCTGGTCAAGATGACGCCCAGAGACCCCTATCAACCTCAACTGTTCAGCAGTTCTGTGATTTGTGGCAAAAGTACTTTTCTGTAACTGAAGGTACAAGTTCACCTCTTCTATTTATTCTTTGAAGTACATATTAGACTTGGCTTTGTTGAAACATACAGAGAAATACAACAATCAAAACTGAAAGGATATTGAGATTACAGGACAATTCTTTCCGTTTTTCCTTTATTGTATATGGGCTTCTTCCAGTACACTTATACCTGCTTTGTTGAAAGTAGCAAACAGGCATCAGTTTTGAGGAACTATGAAAATTGTAGAACAGGAACCAATATAGTAACAAGAGTACAAAGTAAAAGTGGCTTTTGTCACCTTCTGTATTACAGGAAATTCCTCATGTATTTGGCTCCAGACTGAAATAGAACAGTGTGTAAAGCCTACCCTAATCATGTTCTTATAAAACATATTAAAGAAAATCCTGACATAAAGAAAAACATTATCGCTTTTGTTGAAAAAACAAGTTCCTGAAATGTAAAAAGCCACCAGATTTACATGTGCTTGTCACCTAAACTCTATTTTCTTGTGTAACAAACGTTTGTAACCACTGAAGCACCAGTCCTGCAAGGAGAAAAGATACTATATGATCATGTGATTATGAACACCCATAATAAGGGGCTTAATAATAACATTGTCTATATTTTAGGTAGCAAACATGCTCTTTTAATGTCAACAGTGTGGATCGTGAGACTCAGACTGTTAGACATATCCCATAAGCTTTTTAAGAATGACGAAACTTGTCACAATCAATTGACATAGTCTTGCTGAATATCACATCACACGAGAAAGCAGATATAGATTTATCAACATTAAAAATTACTTAGTTATAACCTAGGTTTATTTGAAACAACTAGACAGAAAACCAGCTCATGTCACTCATGCCCAGTTCTGAGACACATTTTAGACTTTAACCTGTAGCACAGAGATCAGAGTTCACTTCTCTTTCCACACAGCTTGCTAAATGGCACTATAGGGAGTGAGCTGCGTCAGTCATTTAAGTCCAGTGATTCCATGCCAGTTTCTGTTCAGAAAATGACACCAGGCTGATGACATCTTCCTACTGCAGTTCCATTCTCACAGTGCTCAGTTACTTTCACGTGAAGACCAGATTTCTTTGCCAGCATTCCCAGCTACAAAACTCATGAGTATGATGGAGGAAAAAAATTATTCTACTACTGCTTCATACATCATCTTCAGTGGACAGATAGCAAAGGATTTGGAATGAGAATTTTGTTTTTCTTGTGCATCATCAACAGATTAGTCAAATGACAATCTGTCCTTTCATTTGATTTTCTCTATCTATTAGCACTGATGGAAATAAACACCTTTCAGAAATACCACACAAAATTAGAATAAATAATTTTGAAAAAAATTAGCAAATAAGGGACCAGTATGTCAGGTTATATGTTTTAATCTCTAAAAGTAAGCTCTGAAGAATTACAACACTGTGACATCATGACAGATCAAGTACCTAACAGGTTTTCATCTCTCTTCATAAAATGGGAGAAATGCAATTGGCTTTTTAAAACCATGTCCATCTGACTGTGTACTTTTCTGCAGTTTTTCCATCTTTAGATACAACATTTTACGGGGGTGGGGGTACTTGTTTGTTTGGTTGGTGTTTTAACCCACAAGGCACGATTTAGATACGATTTCAGTCACCCAGAAGACGCCGAAGTTACTTCATCCCTCGGCGAGCACCGTAACGCATCTCTTTTGTTACCCGGCCCCACCTGCGGCTGCCAGAGCTCCCATGTCTGCAAGGGCACGGGCCGGGCTCCAGCCACCATCGAGCCAACCGGGTCGGCTTGCGCAGCCCCCCCCGCCCGCTCCCGAATTACGACGGTGTTTGGGATTTGCCCCCCCCCCCCTTTCTTTTCCGCCCTCGTCCTCACACACCTTCTCGGCATCCCCCCGCCGAGGGGCTGGGCTGCTGCCTGCCGGGGAAGGCGGGGGGCCGCGGGCCCACTGCCGCGGTAACCCCCGCCCGGCTCCGCTCCGCTCGGCTGCGGGGCGGGGGCGGCCGCCGTCTGCCCGGCGGGGAAGCGACCGGAGCCCGGCGGTGACTCACTCAATGACTCCCGTCTGCGCCAGGCAAAACCGAGCCGCCGGCGCGCCGCCGGGCACCGAGCGATGGGACTAGTGACCACTGAGGTGGCTGTCACCGCCGGCCGCCCCCTCCGCCTCCGGCAGTCACCCCGAGGACGTGGCTCCAGCTCCCCCCTCGACGGACTAAAGGAAGCCCGGTATCCCCAGCCCCGCGGCAGGCCCCGGGGGCCGCTCTTCGCCTGGAGGCGCGGGGCCGAAAGCTGCCGCCGCTCCCCGCCACAGCCCGCCGTCTACCGGGGGCACGGCGCCCTACTGACCTGGAGAGATGCTTCAGGATCTGCTTCTTGATAATCCCCGCCATGGTGACTGCCGGCCCGCGCCCCTCACGACGACCGGCCGGGACCGGGGACGCGCCTCATCCCTCCGCCTCTCCCTGCCCGAGGCGGGGAGACCTCCTGGAGCGGAGCTGCTGCCTCCGCTCGCCCTCACTCGGCACCCGCCGCCATCTTGGCTGCAGCATCGCCTAGTGACGGGAGGCGGGGGCGGCAACGGGGAGGGTCGGAGCCGGAGCCACCGCCCGGAGCGGAACGCAGCAGCCTCTGACAAGGCGGATGCGGGCCAGGGGGCGTCTCTTCCTCTCAGTCCGCAGACCCCCGGGAAGGGGCTGCCCCCGGTGTCCGCCGCAGTCGGGGTCCGCCTGGTTAGCGCCGCCGGCCCCCCCGATCCCCCTCAGCCGCTGCCCGTCCCGCGGCCGCACTGCCCTCCTGTGCGCCGCGCTCCGCCGCCTGCTGCTGCTGCTTGCCTCCCTCTTCAGCCCTTCCATCTCCAAAACTCTCTGACAGCGTCCGTGTCTCCGCCCGTGGCTCCATCCCTCCTCCCGCCCGTGGACCGCGTCCCCCGTGGGGAACAACAACAACAAAATGGATCTAATATGTGGCAGGAATTCCCCGTGATAAAACGCATATTAACCACGTGTGTCAGTACTTTGGTGTTAATACCTGCACCTCATGCTCTTCCCCAGCGTTGGAGCTGGCAGAGCTCATTCACAGAAGCAATATTTTAAGTTACTTTAAATTTTTCAGGTAAACTCCGCTGCTGTAGCTCTTTCATAATAAATTCACCTTGCCTACCCAAGTAAGACAATTATAAAAGTGATCACTCTTTTATAAGTGATATTTATTCCCAGCTACAGAAAGCAATTCTCAAATTTGTTTCTGTCTGGGAACCCCAAAATCACTCCAGGTGTTTTACGGGTATCTGTGACAAGTATAAGGCCTATAGATTACTTTAATTTTGAAAGACTGGCTTCTTATGCTGTAGCAAAAAATCCAAGTCAGTTAGAAAAATAAATGTCTGGTAATAATTTTGTTCTTCTCTGGGGCTCCCTCATTCAGAAAAAGTATTGTGAAGAATTTCAGTGGTAGGCCACTGAGTACCCTAAATAGTAGTATTAACTGGAAAAAGAAAAAAAATTCACAGTTGTAAGACTAACAAAATTTTCAGATGTGATCTCTGCACGAAGGCTCACTGGCTCTGAAATACAGTCTAGAGCTGCAGAGGAAATATATCAGATACTAGTTTCTTTGCTTCTCATATACATAACAGATTAATAATTTACATGCAATGAATCAAAACCCTAAGGATCTTGAAGTCAGAACTATGAAGCAATAACAGATGAAAGGTCAGGAGCTGAACATTTTCAATTGATTTTTTCAGGCATTTGAAAATCAGTCAGTTGTGTAATACTGACCTCATTATATTCTTTAAAGAGATTTATGAAGTGGGAATGAGATGTGTATGAAGCTAACACTTCTATTCTTGTTTTAAGATCAATTTTCTCAACCAGAAAAAAATCTACCAGTATTTTGGAGAAACACTGTTCACCATAATGATGGACCATCTTTTAATCAAGAAAAAAAAATATGAGGGGCAAGAAAAGCGGGATGCATGTTGTGTGTTCCCTTTCAAGTGTCCTGCAAGTGTAGCTCTGGCAGAAAATGGAAAGTCTAGAGGCTCTTCATTGATGTCAGAATTGGAAACCAGAAAGGGTTGATCTGAATCGTCACTTCATGTTCTCCCCCATCTGGTACACACTGAACGGAGAAACAGAGGAAAATGCATAGATCAGCCCCCCACCCCAAGAAATTAGAAGGGCGTGTGGTAAGGAGCCCAGCTTATCCCTTGGTTCGAGCGGAGTATCTGACACTTCATTTTATGGCCTGATGCAAATTAATATCAGGATATCCCCAGACTATGTTTATTAAGACTTTGGACTGATTCTCCAAATCACAGTCCCATGTTTGCAGGCAGATCAATTTCTGCTGTTATGTTCATGATAATTAGACCACTGCTATGTGAAAATGGTGCTTTATACAAAGTCCCAAAGACTGACTCCTGCTCTAACCGAAGCAAGGGAGCTATTTATGATGAAAATTGTGAGTGTCATCAGCTGTCATCCTAATAAGATAACCACAAAGAGGAAAAAGTGGCTTAGCCTTCCTGACTACTTTCCACTTGCAAACATTGGTATGTAGTATTTCTTCATCTAGCAACCAAGGCTTTTTGCTCCTGATTTACCACAATTACTCCCCATCCAGTGAGGAGAAACTGTGTCATAGGAGAAGAAAAGAAGGTGTGGCTGTAGTGGCAGATCACCACATATATTGTCGTGGGTCCTGCTGATCTGGACCCTGACCCACCAACTTTTCACCTTGACTTCAGGCCTGCCTGGTCCCCATGGACCTCCCTGGTGATCCCTGGGCTATTTCTGGCCCTGGTTCATCCCACCAGACCTGATCCTGACCCTGACGTGAGGGTTGACTTCTGTGCTTTACCTCAGACCTGCTTCATCTTCAGACACTTGCCTGATGACCTGGGCTCTGGGCTGTCCTCCCACTCCTGCCTGCCCTGCTCCCTGGCTGGGGGTGGTGGGACTCAGTATTCTCCTCACCTCCTGGTTTCCCTCCCATACAGAGCAGCTGGCACTCATGTCACCAAGAAAGAACCCCTCTTGTGAGCTTATCTAGGATACTAAAATGATCTCAAAGAAGAATTTTGGCTTATATTTACCACAGGTAATTTCTAGGGCCTATTTGTGAACGCCTTCCATTCATCAGAAGACCCAAGAACCCAAGGATGTACAGAGTTTCCTATCAGGCAGTCATCTCATCCACCAGCCTGCCCTTCACCATCACCTAGATAAAGAAAGGTGTGTGGGGTTACATTTATGGATGCTAAATCCACGAAAACGCCCCCCTGTGTCAGAGCATATCAAAACATGCAATAACGTCTTCCTCGACGATAACTTTCTTTGGATGCTCAGAACAAATTCTGTAGTTAGCACTATTTGGTTGTTCTGAGGCTGCAAGAGGTCACAGAGCAGAGCAAATAAACAGCTGCGTGCTTTGTATAGGGTGTGCAGATTTAGTTTGACTTTTCATGTGGTCCTGTGAATTCTTTGAACTGCTATAACTGGAATGGACTTGACAGGAAAAAAAACAACAAAACCATATAAGGAGCCCAAGCAACTTCAGAAACACAAAAGTCACAAAATTAACAAAAATATTCGTTTTTTCCCATTAAGTAAAGCAGTAGAAAATGTGAGAAAAGAAAAATAAAATGTGACCTAAGAAGTTCTGTTTTGTTTTCAGTGAGTGCTTTGTTTCATACTGCAGAATGAGAAATTTGAAATGGCTTCATATGAATAATGAAAAAGATAATGAAGGATTTGTCTTAAAATGCAGATGTGCAAGGCTTAAGTAGCCTGACTGACCATTAGTCAAAAAGCATCACATAATATCAATTCTAAGCTTTTGTAAGGGGCAATGCACAAGGTTTGTTACCATATGGACATTTAAAAGTTATGTTTATGTCTCCTTCCTATGTTACTGACTTTGTTAAGTACTCTGTCAACAACAAAAAAAAGTATTATCTGAAGTGTCATTACAATGTTGAGTGAATATGTAAACAAACTCAATAAATATGTATGTGAATCGGCCTCAGTTAGCAATGACAGTAAATATACCAGCTTTAGTTCTGAGAGATTTTAAATATTTATGTGTATTAACCACTACACATAAATCTAAGTGAACTGTTAAGAGCCTGGCACTTGTCCTGTAGGTACTGAAAAAAGGCAAAAGTAACTCTGAATTCAATACAAGTCACTAAATGAAAACAGATGAAATCTCACAGAGCTGGAGCTAGTATCTAGAAGAGAGAAAAGTAATTAATTAAATTCTGGGTTTCACCTTTAATTTCACAAGACAAAAGCTAGTAATAGCTATGATTTTTTGTGTCTAAATTATTCTTCTAACTTTATATTACTAATAAAAGGACAAAGCAACAATTACATGATTTTAAGAATAATGTTTTATGTTTCACTGCAACACCGTGAGTACCTAAAGCATTTGTCACAATTGTATGTTTTGTGTATTTTGGGTTTAGGGTTTTGATCACAAAACCAAAATTTACTATTCCTATACTCATTGGTGGGCAAAGAGAGAGAACAACCAACATTTTACTGTGTTCTTTAAAAGAATCCAGAAACCTCTGAACTGCAAAAACAGGCTTTTGATAATTCCTGTGACCTCTCCTCAAGAACCAAACAATGTATATGCTAAAGTGGAGATTAAGGATGCTGTCCTTAAGAAACTGGTAAGCACGTAAAGAGGATTGGGCTAAAAACAGATTGTCGTGCGTTCCACTGAACATCCCGGCTCATGGAAAGACATTTGATATTTGTTAGCGTAAAGAGTAATCATGTAGAATAGCATGGTCTGGTATTTCTAGGAAAGCCGATTGCATACAGACACAAAACTGTAATTCACTTCCTGTTTTATTGAATAACAACAAAGATACCAGTGAGGGCAAGTAAAACATATAAATAAAGCAAAATTCATCATAAAGACAAGTGCAAGATCTAGCACCTAGGATGACATAACCTAAGAGCTCAGTGCAGGCCAGGATTTGTGTAGTGGGGGAGCAGTCCTGCTGAAAGGGACCTGGGGGTGCTGATGGGCCATGAGCTGAGCAGGAATCAGCAGTGTGCTGCTGCAGCAAGGAAGGCAAATCTGCAGGGGCATTACTAGCACAAAGGGACAAAGATGTGATCATCTTGGTTGGTTCTGTGAGAAATGAGCTGAATTTTGCTTCAGCTACTTGGTATATTTTTGTCAGTGCGTCTGTATTGACTGAGGAGGCTCGGTGATAGTGGAGTCTCCTCCATTGTATCTAACTAATCCTTAGAAATGCCCAGTAGTGGTCCAGAGACTCTGGTTTACGAGTAGCAGACTGTGAAGGCGATAAGCGAACAAACAGACAAGCGGTTGAAGACAGACTGATAAGTGAACAAAGGACAAGGAAGGCTGATAAGTGAATGAAGACCACCTGGAGGGTGACTAAAGAAAATAAAGATAAGACCATTAGATCAAGAAGATGACCATACCGGTGCTTGTAACTACTAACACTGGACAGTAGATGATAGCAAAGACTGTAAAACAATGTTTAGTATAGTTAACTAATTAGAGGTTTGTGCTTTGTAAGGTAAAAAGGTATAAACTCGATCTGTAATAGGTCAGGCGGTTGGGAAGAATGTGAGCTCCAACTTCTCAGCCAATAAGGAGGGAGACAGGAACTCAAGGCGGCCGGGAAAAAGGTGTAATATATCTAAAAAACTAAAGATCAGTGTGCCTCTGCTTTGAGATGCACCCGATTCAGCGCTGTTTTGTACAATAAGTCTTTGCCCCGGTGACTTTGTCCTCTTTAAATTCTAAGTGTGAGCTGGTGTTTCTCACAGTTCAGTGCTTGTCAGCCCACACCTGGAGTACTGTGGCCAGTTCTGGCCCCCAAAATTCAAAAAAGAAGTGGACAGACTGGAAAGGGTCCAAATAAAGATGAAGATAACCAAAGGGATAGAGAACCTGCCCTATGAGGAAGGATTGAGGAGTTAGGTGTTTTCTCTCTGGAGAAGAAGAGGCTCAGGAAGGACCTTATCACAGTATTCCAGTACTTAAAGCCTGACTGCAAAGAAGATGGAGGCTCTATCGTCACAAGAAGGTAAGGAGCAACAGGGAGAGATTTCATCTTGATATAAGGATTATTTTTTTTATAGGGGCAGCAATTAATCACTACAACAACGTCCCTAGGGATGTGGTAGATCCCCCATCACTGGAAGTTTTCAAGACGCAGTTCGACAGGACACTAGATCACCTCATCTCAGTTCCATTGCCACCAGGTGGCCTTGCGAGGTCCCTCCCAGCCCGGGCTGTTCTGTGGCTCTGCAGTTCCATACGTGAGCGCGCTATTCAACACGGACTTAAGTAAACAACAACTGGTCACTGACAGCGAATACCAACAGAACTGATTTTTATGCTATTTATAATACCAGAGTGTTAATTACAGCACTCTTAGAACCACGGTAAAATAACGATACACACCGGAGAAGGACCCACAGCCCCCGTGCTCTGGCGGTAACGGCCCGGTACTCGCTGCGCCCCTGTCGGAAGGACGCCACCCGCTCGGACCCCACCGCTATCGCCGGAGGACTGGGACTGCCCGTCTGCCGCCCCTTCCCGCAGTCCAGGGAGGGGAAGGGAGGAAGGGGGGGCTGCCCGCGCAGGCGCACAAGGAACAACGCCAGGGCCGGACGAGGCGACGCCATGTCATCTCCCCCGCCCCTCTCGCTTGCGAGCGCTTCCGGGTCGCGCCTGACCAATAGCCTCCGCAGCGTCGCTATCGTCACCGGCGGCACGTAAGCGGTCGGCGACTGGCTGCAGGGGTGGGCGCGGTGCCGGAGGCGGTTCCAGCGGCACTCCTGCGTCCCGTCAGGCCGCGCGCGGGCGCCGCTCCTCCGCTCTATGGTAACCATAGAGATCCACGGCGGTGGCGGATCAATACTGGGACGGCGGCGGCGGCCGCGGCGCCGTGGGGAGCATGGCGACGCTGGTGCTGGATAACGGCGCCTACAACGCCAAGATCGGCTACAGCCATGCAAACGTCAGGTGAGCGGCCGGGGAGGGGGCGGGGCAGGACGGGACGGGCGTCTCCTCACCGCTCCGCCGGTGCCCGGGAGCACGGAAAGCTGCCCGTTTGCTCCCTCAGCCCCTCACCGAGACTCGGCGCCGTCAGCGCGCCTGCGCCGGCCGGGGAGAGGCCCGGCCTGTGGCCCCGCCCCTGCGGCGGGTGCTGGGCCCCGCCCCTACGGCGCGCGCCGGCGGGACCGTTAAACTGTCAGTTCTGGGGGGTGGCGGGGCTTGGGCAGGGGGGGCACCTCGGTGTAGTGCGCAGGAGGGCTGGGCTCGGCTCGGTTTTCCCAGAGGCGTCAGAAAGTAGAGATATTCCCTCTCTGCAATTAATGGATTAGAACCAAAGCGCAGCAGCAAAAATATTATTGGAAGTATTTAATATACTAAAGTAGTGTAAAGGCAAGGAATGTGTCTCATACCGTGATGAATAGGAAGTTTCCCAATCTTTTCCAGCGTTATTCCCAACTGTCAGTTCAGATCAAAGACTGCACGCTTGAAAACCTTCACAGCAAATCAACTGGATGAAATTAAAGATCCCTCTGGGCTTTTTTATATTCTCCCTTTTCAGAAAGTAAGTAAGATATCCTGAGTTTTACATTGTAAACTGGTGCTTTAAGGAATAGTTTTCATACAATATGCCCCAACTGCAGGGTTATGTGTAATATCGTAGAAGAAGCAAATTTAGCAGTGGGAAGTTTAACAATCGTAGAATCAATTAAGTTGAAGAACCTTAAGATCATCAAGTCTGATTGTACAGCTAGCACTGCAAAGTCCACCATTAAATCAGGTCCCCAAGCACTAGGTGTACTCACCTTCTAAATACCAGTTCCCTTGGCAGACTGTCGCAGCACTTGATGACCCTTTCAGTGAAAAAATTTTTCCTAATATCCATCCTAACCTCCCCACCTCGACACATTTTGAGGCTGTTTCCTCTTATTCTGTCACTTGTTATTTGGGAAAAGAGACCCACAGTCACATCGCTACAGCGTCCTTTCAGGTAGTTGTAGAGAGCAATAAGGTCTCCCTTCAGCTTCCTTTTCTCCATGCTAAACCACCCCAGCTCCCTCAGCCGTTCCTCATAGGACTTGTTCTCTAGACCCCTCACCAGCTTTGTGGCCCTTCTCTGGACACACTCCAGCACCTCAATGTCTTTTTTGTCGTGAGGGGCCCAAAACTGAACACAGTACTTGAGGTTTGGCCTCACCAGTGCCCAGTACAGGGGGATGATCACCTCTCAGGTCCTGCTGGCCACACTATTCCTGATACAAGCCGGGATGCTGTTGGCCTTCTTGGCCACCTGGGCACACTGCTGGCTCATGTTCAACCGACAGTCGACCAACACCCCCAGGTCATTTTCTGCCAGGCAGCTCTCCAGCCACTCTTCCCCAAGCCTGTAATGCTGCATAGGGTTGTTATGACCCAAGTGCAGGACCGGGAACTTGACCATTGGCCTTGGTCCATCGATCCAGCCTGTCCAGATTCCCTGCAGAGCCTTCTTCTCAAGCAGACCAACACTCCCATCCAATTTGGTGTCATCTGCAAACTTCCTGAGTGTGCAATTGATCTCCTCATACAGATCATTGATAAAGAATTATACAAAACTGGCCCCAGTACTTGGGGGCCATTTGTGATGGACTGCCAGTTGGATTTAACTCCATTCACCACCACTCTCTGGGCCCAGCCCTCCAGCCAGTTTTTTACTCACCAAAGAGTATGCCCTTCCAGGCTATCAGCAGCTAGTTTCTCCAGGAGAATGCTGTGGAAAATGGTGTCAAAGGCTTTACTAAAGTCCAGGTAGACAACATCCACAGCCACTAAGCGGTTCACCTTGTTGTAGAAGGAGGTCAGGTTGATCAAGGTTACATAAGCCCAACCATGCTGACTGGGCCTGATCACCAGTTTGTCCTGTCTGTGCTGTGTGAGGGCATGCAAGATGATCTGCTCCATAACCTTCCCTGGCATCAAGATCAGACTGACAGGCTTCTGTTAAAGGGAATAATGTAGGTAGGAAACACAATTTACATTGTTTTTGTAGTGTAATAATTGATTGATTGATAGGGGAACATTTGTAACATTCTTTATCCTATGTAATACTTGCCTCTTAGCGTAGAAATGTGAATTTAGACATTTTTACATTCAAATTTCTTTATATTATCAATCTATCAATCAAACTTGACTTTTGGTTTCTAGTAATTGGTTTGTTTTGTTTTTTTTCTAAGTATGATTTTATTTCCTAAATATTTTAATTTTTTTTTCTAACCTCCTACAGGGTTACTTGGTGAACTGGGATGTCCAGAGACAGGTTTGGGATTATCTTTTTGGAAAAGAAATGTACCAAGTAAGAGCTTTTTTTTTTTTTTTTTAAAGATTTTGTGTAGGTTGAATACTGCTAATGGAATTAATGTAATGCATCAAATATTAATATTAGAACTTGTGAACTCACTGTTCTTTTTGAAAGAACATTAGAAGTCACAGGGATTTATTTTTTTGCAAATTGAAGAAAATTTTTTTCTTTGAGCTCTGGTGTAAGAATTAAAAAAACATTTAAATTTTTTGATCTTGTTTATATTCATAGTGAGTTCACATATGTTAAGAAATTCACATCAATATAATCAAGAGTTCAAGTTAGTAAAAAATGATAACAATTATAGATGGACATACTGTGGTTTGGAGATCAAAACACTGCTCATGTTTTGAGAGCGATGAGCTAGGTCTGTAGGCCAAAAGAAATACGCATTATGGCACCATCTTTGGCTAACCATTTGCAGCCTATGGGTAAGTTGAATGTGTAAACTATAAATACCTGTTACTTAATTCTTGTTATTTATGACACAGACTGGATTTAGCACAAGAAGTGTAGTTAAGGCTGCCATTTTATTTTTTCTTAAAAGAATGTATTGTTATATACTCTGAAAGTTTTGGGGTTTTTTAACACCTAGGAGGCAGAATGGTCCTGAGAAAAAAAAACGCCTCAAAATATCTTAGTCTCCATATGTAAAAATATTCTTTTTGGCTTTTGGCTTAATGGCTTTTGATACTTAGCTTTCATTTTAGTTTTGGAATTAGATTCAGTTTAGTCATGGTTGCAAGGAGAATTTGTTTTAAATTCTTTTTCATGAGTGAACACTAAGGAGAAAAGCAGCTAGTACTACACTTAGGTCCATATCCAGTTATGATTGAAGTAACCCTCTGAAGTCTTCTCTAAAGGAGTTTGAAATACCAGTAAATGTGAAAAGTCCAGGATCTTTTGCTGGCCTCATTAGATGTCACTGGGAGTTTTATTACTGATTCTACTTTGTGCAGGACTGTGATGCAAGAGCTGAGCTGTGGAAGAGACTTATCTTTCTGTAGTTGATGGGATTAGTATAGAGTATCTTAGGTTAGAATGTAGTGTTCCCCTAGGTATCTTTTTAAAATGTTGGATACAGTTCTGCAGGAGGAGAATATGTATGGTGTTCCCTTCCGTTATGTTTTTACCCATTAATTTGATAAAGTTGTGTCACTGCTAATGAAGTCTTCAACAAAACTGAAACTTTCTAAGCCTAGTTTCTAGAAACAGATGCAGCAAGTGATAATCATGTCTTGAGATTTGCATGATCCTCAATTGCTGCAAAGTATGGTAACAGAGTATTAATTTCTAAGTTTTGTGTAATGACAATTTTACAAATGACAATTTTAATGTGCTTTTCATAGGTGGATTTTGTAGATACCAATATTATTATTACTGAACCTTATTTCAACTTCAGTTCAATACAAGAATCCATGAATGAAATTCTATTTGAAGAATATCAATTTCAAGCAGTTCTTAGAGTAAATGGTGAGTCTGTTTCCTTCTAGTTCACATTTATATATTTTGAAGGTTAACCTTGTAAATAAACATGCATGCATGCATATGCACACATTTATATATAAAGATAGTAAAGAAGTGACTTTGTTTCCATCCTGGCTCTTGAGTAATATGCTCCTACATGTACTCTAACTAGATTACACATTATTATTATTTTTTTTTAAAGAAATTCCAGCAATAGTCTTATACTACTTTCTTAAGAGTATCATGGTATCTAATTAAAGGAAATCTGACGAGAGTCAGGATGACAGAGATAACAGATGGATTTTGCAAGAGGACAGCATTTAAGGAAGTCCACCAAAGATTCGCATGGAGATTTTGATATATTTCCTTTTGTTTGAGGTGGTGTTGGTCGTGCATTTTTGTTTGGTTTTGGTTTGTATTAGCAAATAAAATGCAGTGTTACAATCACGAAATATACTGTATCTTACAGGGAAGGTGGAAGTAACATCACAACCCTTTTGAAAGATGGTTGGACATAGAATGCTCCTTTAGATAGGTTTGATAAATTGTGGTGTGATCAATCTGCTGGGACTTCAGGAGAGGAAAATGACCACGGGCTGGAATTCCTGAAAAAGAGTAAATGGGTGCATATATGATATTTAATTTTATCTACTGTCAAAATTAATTTATGTGTTGGCTGTAGTATTATGTTGCAAGGTCTTGGAAGTTTGTCAAAGGCATTTAAAATACAAAGCAAGTATGTTTTCATATCAGTGTAAATGCTAAAAGTGTATATTGATATAAAAATTGAATGAAATATTCTGTATTTCAGCTGGAGCTCTTAGTGCGCATCGGTATTTCCGGGATAATCCATCTGAGCTGTGTTGTATCATTGTGGATAGTGGATACTCTTTTACACACATTGTACCTTATTGTAGAAGTAAGAAGAAGAAAGAGGCAATCATCAGGTAAATTGCAGTATATACTTTCTAAAGGAATTGTTTACTATGCCTGAGGTTAATAATGACAGAATTCCATCTGTTATTCTTTTTCTGTAGGATTAATGTTGGAGGAAAACTCTTAACCAACCATCTAAAGGAGATCATCTCTTACAGGTAAAGCATGCTGATGGTTGTCTTCTGACCTGATATGAAATATGCTAGATGTTTGTGGGGGTATTCGTACTGTTTTTGTGAACTATAGATTAAATACTGTTTAAAGGAGAAGGGAATTTTTGTCTGTTATAAGCTGGCTGCCATTTTGAGCTTAAGCTGAAGATGAATTAAGATGAGTTTAAGCTCTTTGGGGAATTAGGCTGTTAGTTTTTAAAGTGCCAGCACTTTTCAAGTTGCTGAGGCTACCTGTGTGTTCATGGTTATCCAAGTCCTTACATGTTTTCTGAGATGTCTCAGTAGATTGTCAGTTGGCTAACTGATTCTGTCAATACCACAAATAAAATTCAATAGGATCAACTCTTCATTAGGATCGTTTAGCTTGGAACTTTATCTAGGTAAAGGTCTTTGCTAGTAGAACTAATTGCAGGATTATGGCTATGCTTTTTATGAAGACTTTGGGCAAATACAGGTAGATGTTTGTATTTATTGAACTGTGAAATAGGAAAACAGTAGGCTAGGAGTGCTTTTGTAAATTGAATATACATTTTAAATACTGAGACAGTAGCTTTCTGTGATTTGAAAACTATGATTGTTCATTTCAGGTGGAAAACTGGAACGGTTTCTGGACAGATGCTAAGATTTAATTATTCTCAAACTTCTGTGTGTTTTGTTTTTGTTTTTTGCAGGCAGCTACATGTTATGGATGAAACGCATGTAATTAATCAAGTGAAAGAAGATGTGTGTTATGTTTCTCAAGACTTTTACAAGGACATGGACATTGCCAAGTATGTATACAATGGTACTACATGTAAAAGTTTGTACTTCTGAATAATCTATTTGTACAAACAAATAAAACTATACTCTTAATCGGAAAGTTTTCCAGTTAGGTCAAGGGAAGACTTCAATATGAAATAGTTGGGATTTTGAATTTGTGACTTATTCTGTTGTGTTTTACATTCTTCTCTTTCAGATTGAAAGGAGAGGAGAATACTGTAATGGTAGATTACGTTTTGCCAGATTTCAGCACAATCAAAAAGGGATTTTGTAAGGTAATGATAGTATGTTTTTGGAAGTATTTTTTGGACTGTTCACCTGCACAAGTTTATTAATACAGAGGTTAGAAAGACTTTGTTTTTTCTATTGCTGTATTGTAACTTCTTTCTTTGCTGTGCATTAATTGGTAAAGTTTTCCTTAGGAAGTTGAGATAAAAATTAGATACTATTCTTCTAGCATAGCATTTTACGTTCTATTGTTTAATACTTGTAGCTTTCTATGCTTGTGCTCTGTTATACAACCTATCCACATCATTATTGTTAGGTTCTTTTTAAAGTTAAGTTGGAAAATGTTTTCTCTGCTTTGATACCTTTTTGTAAGACTCTCTGAATTTCATTTAAATATCCTAATGGGTAGATGGTTCAAAGTCATGGTATAGAAGAGCCTGAAAAGTCTTCATACAAATGAAGACAGTTTAACAATTTTATCTCATTTTCTGAGTTGGCTATAGACCTGATATTTTAAGGCCGCTCTTGCACATATTTATTTTATTTTGTTTAGGCAAAACTGCAGTTGATAAGAGCAAAGTCACTTCAGATTTAATACCAGGACATCTATTATTCTTAAAAGATTTGTTATAATACCACTTAACATAGAATATATTGTCTGCTTCTGCAGTAAATGAAAAAGATTAGCTGAATAGGATGTAATTTATTTTCTTAAGCAGTAGCTACTATTCATGTCTTTAATTTAGCCAAGGGAAGAGATGGTGTTAAGTGGAAAATACAAGACTGGTGAGCAAATACTTCGTCTAGCAAATGAAAGATTTGCAGTTCCAGAAATACTCTTCCATCCTTCAGATATTGGTATTCAAGAGATGGGAATTCCTGAAGCCATTGTTTATTCTATTCAGAATTTACCTGAAGGTATGACCTAAAAGTATTTTGAAAAGTGTGTGTTGTTTTATTTTGGGTGGGGTTTTTTGTTTGTTTTGGATATGTTTTTTTAAGCATCTATAGTGTTTTAAGAAGCTACTACTCTCTACATACCAGTTACTAAGTTGTTGCGAGCCGGTCTGTCTTCTGGTGCCTGTCATATACTCGTAGAACTGATTGTCTACAAGATTCTCTGATAGGCAAACACAGTTTTGTGGTGATTCATTGATTGGTTTCTACTCTTGTTTCAGTTAATTGCTGTAGACGTAATTCTTCTCAACATCCTTTCCTAATGTGACCTATCTGTCTTTGACGCTGATGATGTAATATACTTGAAATTAAGTTTTAGTTGTATTTTAAATTATCTATCTCACTTCACTGGAAGAAGAGAAAAATCAAACTGATGAGAAATGTCAAACTGACCAAACTCAGTAATTTAAGCATCGAAGTCACAAACCTTTCTGACTGCTGTGTTTGTCAGAAGTAACACTAAAATTTTCATTTTGCAGATGATGTACATGGAATTAGTGTTGCTATTACAAAGAAGACTTTCATAGGTTTTATGATACCACATAAGTATCGCAGCATTGAGGTTATATTTTTGTACTCTTAAAAAAATAATTTACAATCCCTTTTGAAAGGGGAATTGTTGGTAGACATGGAATTAATAGACAATATAAGAAAACAGCAGTTATCAAAGCCAAATTCTAAAAATCATGAAGAACAGAGGGTCATTGATCGCTTCCTTGTATTTCTCAGTAAAACTATTTAACTGATGCGTTCATTAGATGAACGTAAAATTCTTCTGTGTGTATTTGTTACTTCTGTTCCAATTCATAACAAAATTGGTCAAAACCCCTTTAAATACATATTCTCTAACTACAGATTTACTTCTTTATTTTACAGAAATGCAGCCTCATTTCTTCAAGAACATAGTTTTGACTGGGGGAAACACCCTTTTTCCAGGCTTCAGAGATCGGGTTTATTCTGAAGTTCGCTGTCTTACTCCCACTGATTATGATGTTTCCGTTGTTCTTCCTGAAAAGTAAGTTCTAAATTGTACAGAACAAGCTTTGTCCTGCTAGCAGAACAAACTCTAAAGTAGGATTTCTTTTGATGATTGAAAAGATAGATTGAGTAAAGGGATTAATTTAAATATTAAGTGAACCAACATTGTAAAAGAAGAATGCTTTAAATCAGCATATTTTCAGACAAAATCAATAGAGACTACCTGCTTGTCCTGTATTTTGCCTGATAAAGTTAAGCATATAAATAAGTATCTTCAGGTTTGGTCTTTTTATTGTAAACAGATAAATAAGACTATTGTCATTAAGTGGACCCATAAGCATGCAAGATTAGGGTTTAGGCTTTTACTTAATAGAATTTTCAGCATCTGAATGCTGCCATGTCATTATTAATGTAGCCACTTCAGGGATTTGAAAGGATTAACATTTTGCAGAGAGAGAGTGCATACAGTTGAGACAAAACAAGTGTTATCTTGAAAGTACCAAAAAATCCTCACTTTAATAATACTTTAATAATCCTCACTTTAACAATAATATTTTTAAATATTCATGAATCATTATCTCTGCAAAACAAATACAAAGACATCCCTACTTTGTGACCTCTTCACATTTGCCTCCAAAGAAAAAGGCACTTACTTTTTATAAAAAGCAAAGTCAGTTAGCCTTGCAAAAATTTCAGACTTTGTCTCATAACTTGTCTGGAGCTGAATGGTTTCATTTAGCAATCAAAAATATATTTTTTTAATAGGTATGGCTAAGTAAAGTCTTTGAAATCATTGCTGCATGTTTGTATTTTGAGTGCACTTACAGATGAGTAACAATAACTTTGTTAATTTTTCAGCCCTATTACTTATTCTTGGGAAGGTGGGAAGCTCATTTCCGAAAATGATGATTTTGAAGACATGGTAGTAACTAGAGAAGATTATGAAGAACATGGACACAATATCTGTGAAGAGAAATTTGATATATAGGTAGCGTAGTTGGTATATTGTTATTCCATTGTTTTACCAGAATGGAATTCTTGGAATTACTGTCAGTTAGGATCGTGTTTTAGCTTTCCTGTATTTGAGTGGGTTGGGAAAGAATCCCTTTCAGAGTTTAAAAATAAATTTTTGCAAGCCTAATATATTCATTGTCATTTCATTATGTTCTCATGTTTTACTGATAGCTTCATTGTATTCTTAACACACAAAACCTCAATGCATGAATCAATAAAAATATTGATGCTTGTACTGGTGTGACACTAACATGTGGTGAGAAGAAATCAAGATGGTTTTTTATTATCTTTTTTTACAAAATTAATATTATTCTAACTGGATGGCAATTAAACGCATCTCAAAATGTCTCTTTGAGATTGCCTATCCTGAAAAGGAATACATGAGTTCTGGTTATTTTAGTGAATAGCCATGAGAGGAATACACTTGAAATGTGACCACTGCTGTTGAAAGTGTACTTAAGCTTTGAGGAAAGAGTAATTCAAACGGTTCTTTTTTAAAAAAGGGTTTGGGTTAGTAGGTTGTGGGTTTTTTTGTTTGGTTTTTGTTTTAAACAATGTCTTAGCAAGTAAGTTTCCTGCCACTTCTCACCTTTCCAACAAACGGTGATATCAGAAGCTGCCTGAGGTGAACAAACCTTGCAGCTGTAGCCTGGGTCATCCCACCTGTGTCCTATCCACATGTTCTAAATAAACACAAGTACTCCAGCCTGTACCTGTTATTTCTGTTTTCAGATCAAAGGTGGCATCAGAAACTCTGTTATTGTGCCATCAGTGTGTGCAGCACTGCACACAGGAGAAGAAAGAGCAACAGTAAAGGGTAGAAGCCTCGGAGGGCCCCATCGGGCATGCTTGGTTGCCAGGACAGAGTTCTCTGTGACAATCTGTGACCCAAGTGTAATTGATGTACTTGAACGGTCAGAGCCGTGAACACCCCAGCAAAGGTGGATGCGCTGAGCTGCCTGTACCTTATGAAAGCCATATTAAATGATAGACCGATACAGTACTTTTTATGCAATGTTTTATTATCATCTTTAAATTAGCACAAGAAAATTCTAATCAAGTCATAAAGTGCAAGGATATTTTTTTTTAAAACCACAGTTTTTCCCCAAACAATTCTCAGTTCGTCTAGCCTACAAATTACTATGTTGTCACCCCTCCCTGTTAGCAGATTCAGTATTTTTAATTAGAGCCAGTGAAGGGACTGAAGAGAGAGAGAGAAAAAAAAAAAAAACAAACTACAATCCCCTTCTCCTACTACTCAACTCCAGAAGCACTTAATCAGGAATTAGGAAATACTTTCCTGTTTATAGTTCTCAACATCCTACTTCTGTATATGCTCCCTTTTCTGGGAGAATGACCAAGACCCCAACAAAGGGCTAGAGAAAGAATATGTGCCCCTGTAGCCTAGTAATTAGGGAATTTGCCTCTGAAAGGTGAAACTTGGTCTTTTTTCCCCTCCTCCAAAAATTAGTTATTTTACACTAGCCAGTCACTGTTAAATAACATCTGCAGAAACAGGGACACATGGACAGATTTCAACTACATTGCCTGACTTCTACTAGGGCCAGGTCATTTAAATAAGGCCACTTGAAATATGCAAGTTAACACAACCTATTACCTGTACACATAGTTTGTTATATCTAACAGTGTAACATTTCAATTTATAAAAGAAAAGAAAACAATGCTTGTTTTCAGAAAACTTTGGCATCCTGGTAACTTTGACCACACATTTTAAGAGCAGTTGACGATGTAGATCCCCGAAGAAGCATAATTCACAATAGTAAAAAAAATCATGGTCAGAGCAGAGCTAGTCCAGCAAAGGAAAATGATAAGGGATTGGAGCATTTCTCATACAATGAAAAGGATGAGAGCTGTGATCATTTAGTTTTAAGAAGGTGTGAGAAGAAGTGAGAGTAAAGACAACTAAGCCAGACACTGCCCAGTAAAAGGACAGGAGGCAAGAAACACAAGAAATTCTACCTAAACATAAGGTGGGCTTGTTTATGGTTGTTTCTTTGGGGTTTTTTTTGTTTATTTGTTGGTTTGGGGTTTATTTGTTGGGTTGGTTTGTCGTATTGTTTGTTTTTTGGTTTTGTTTTGTTTTTTAAACACTGTGACGCTGGTCAAAGTCTGGACCAAACTCACCTGAGAGGTTGTGGCATCTCCAACCTTGGAGATACTCTAAACTCAACTGGAAAAGACCCTGAGGAGCCTGCACTAATTGACTCCGCTGCGAGCTGGGTGGTCAGACTAGACCAGAGGTCCCTTCCAATCTCATTTCTATTTTTCTGTGTCCAATACATGATCAAAAAGCTGTCAGGAAGATGGAAGTAATTTAAGCCCTATAACATTATATTACATATTTATTTAATGATTTGAATCCACATTTCCTTGTCAACATGCAGTTAACCAGCAATGTGTGAAGACAGGTCAATGTGCCTTCTAGCTCTGCCCTATGAATCTATAAACAGTATCAAAGTATTTATAACACACACCTGGACACTATCAAAGTATCCTCATGTTAAAATAAATTGCTTAACTACACTGAGAGATCTAAAACAGGATTATCATTCCTCAAGGTTTTTCAAATTTTTTTTTTCAGTTGCTTTTGCATAATTACCAGATTAGCAGCAGCTCACTGAGTCTGCAAGAGCAGGGAAGGAGCAGGAGGGTGTAATTACCGACTGCAAGCACAGACAGCTCCTTGGCCTAATCAATCATTCCTGCCACAGATTCAAAACCCACTGACCTGCTCCTAACATTTTTGACATAGTTTGTACACTTTTACAATACTCACAGGAGTCATAATCTACAATTTAAGATTAGATTACAGTTAAATTAGGAACTACAGATAGAAAAGATTAAAAATCTTACTGGTTATGAACACCAGCATGGCTCCGAATGCAGACATGGCTCAGCTAGAAAGCCGCAGGGTTGTAGGACACAAGGAAAAAAAGTGCCAATCCCCATACTCAAAGCAGCAGAAGCAGTGTGCCATTATTACTAACTTAAAAGTTAAGTATATTTTCTTAGAAGAGACATTAATTACAATTAATGCTTTTTAGCAGCATAGTAATTTTGATACTTTCTCGTAACTGAAGATGTAAGGACACAAGAAGAAATTGGTTTGTATCATGAACAATTTTCATATGCACCCCCCTTAAAAAAAAAAAAAGGCTGTATTGATGTCTAACCATTTAGAGTACAAACTTCACATGTAGTTTTACAACCACCACAATAGATGAGAGAATGGTGTCTTCGGAATTCTTTAATTAATTTCTTCTTCTGCTTCAGAGGAATAGTGGAGTCATTGTCTATCTCTTGAACCAATGCAAGAAGATATTGACTTGTTTGTTGTTTTTGATCTTCATATTCTTTAGTTGTTACCCGCTGACAGAAGGTGAAGCCTTTGTAAGAAATCAGATGTTAAGATTAAGCTTAATGCAACATGCAAGAGCCCAGTTTAAAAATGTGATCAGAAACATAGGTATATTGATATTCCAGTTCAGATGTGAATTCTCGACAATGTGAAACACATAGCCCTCCACTGAGCATGGATAAACATCTAAACATTAATTGCAAAAATAAAATTGAAAAGCAGTGTTACAATCTGATTTATCACAGATTATTTTGTATTACAATCAGGCCTGGGAGACAAAGAGCCAATACAGTTCTTGCAAACAGAAGACATAATGGAGAATGCTACCTGACAAGAACAACACCTCGCAGTTGTCATGATGCAGTGATTCCCAACAAGTAATCAGACCCATGGCAAGGTCCAGTAGGCAATGCAAGTGAATAAATACTTTGGAGAAACAGTTGCCTCTGAACCATACCTCTGAATTCAGAAACTTTTAGGTGACTATACAGCTCAACGTGTTTTGGGCATCAAAAGCAGAGATGATAGAACAGGCAGCTGTTCACAGTGAGGGCAGAGCAAGGAACTGCAGTCCGTCACGTAACTTCACCACTTGTCAGCTATAAAAATGTTGTGAACCTATGCAGTAGAGCACTGCCCTGCAAGGATTCAAGCCCCATCATTGGACAAGTGAGTTCTGGCCTGAGGAAAGGCTGGTATTCAGCTATTGCACACATTAATGAGCAACTAAGTTGAACAAATAAATGTCAGTTGCCAAAATGAGAAACAGTTCTTACTACTCCTTCTGTACAAATACCATCTTTTTATGGCTCATGGAGAGTGGTAGGAACCTGAGCTGCCAGAATTTTTACGTGGACCTGTCCTTCCCTTCCTTTACCATGAGTCTGTCAAATGTGAAATATTTTTTATGGCTTAGTAGAGTCCAATCAGGAAAAGATAGCTCTTTCAAAAGGGAAAGCTTAACAACTTCCAGCACAGAGATTAACTCTTAAAACTTCAGGGTGGGTTCTTTAGGCCAGTGGTTTCAAGAGGCCTACTAGATTAAAACCAACCCCAGAGTTCCCTCAGTGTTTTTAAGTGTTTTATATTTCCAGCAAACCTAAGGATTACTTTCCTGCAATAAACAGACCCCTTTTCTTATCAGGGTCCCTTCCTGCTCCCACCTGCCCTTCAGAAGCTCACTAAATAATAAAGGTCAGTAGCTACCAGGACAGATTTTCCTGCTGTGTCCTCCATGAGAAAAGGGAAAATGACATCAGATTATGAGGCACACTCTCCTGTGCTGGAGTGCTTACAGTCAGAACAGACTAGTTGTTTCAACAAGTACATAAAGTTTACAGATAGGTATAGAGCATTTACAGATTGAAACTCCAAAACTTAGTAGGGAGAATATAGCATGGGGTTCGTACTTCAATCATCTGCTCAGTGTGCTGGTGGAGATCCCACAGGCTCTGAGAGTACTGCAGACAGGCAACTCCTTCCTCTATTGCTCATCCCTGTGCTCTTTGGCTGTGCAATATGCAATACTCAGAACACTGAACTGGAAGCAAATTGGAGAGATTCCAGAACCCAACACAGACGGTACCAAATCTACTTCCCAGGCAGCTACTGTATCAAATATAGTATTAAACAACACAATAAGTTAGCATTATTCAGTGCCCTAATGGCTTCTCTTCAACATTTAACCACATAATGCACTGGCAGTAGAGAAGTAAAAAGGATGAAGGAGAAAAGTTAGAGAAAAATTAAGTTATTTAATTTTAATCGGTGCTGAAATGATTTTGGCATCAAGGCCAGATGGAATTTCACTGAATTTCACTGAATTTTTTTTTGGAGTTGGAAGGGACCATAGAGATCATCTAGTCCAACTCCCCTGC
>JAOQGH010000001.1:50584275-50653029 GCA_025769975.1 Gallinago jamesoni
TTCGTCGGCCTTTGTAGCTACAGAGCCCTCACCCAGCGCAGTCTTACCTGCTCTGGAGCCGGTCTCTGCCGCAATGACCTTGTAAAATTAGCTTGTAAAAGAAATGAGCTGGAAAACACATGTCATCAAGCATCAAATGCTTTCCTTTTAGGCTTTACTACCATTCTGTAAGTCTTAAGCTCTTAGTAAAGTTTGTGCTTATCCAGAAAAGGAAAAGAGTTCTTCAAAACACTAAACAATCAAGGTCTGTGCTCAAGACATCTATTAGAAACCCCAAACTACTATGAGAATTGTTAGGTGTCTTGTGGCAGAAATAAGAATGCTGTTCCTAAATATAAAGTCATAGCGAACTCACAAACCAAATTATAAGCATGTCACTTCAGGAAGCATGTTTTGCGTTAATTTCTCCAGAAGCAATTTGGTAAAAAAGTTCAAAAGTAGATAATTAATAGAATCCTTGTTTTCTAATATCCAGAGGTCAGTGTTTTGATTATAGCAGAAAATTTAATTATTTGATGAGTTAGCCATTAGTCACTTTAACGCTTCACTTCCAATAAAAGAAAAGAACGCAGTCTATGCAAAATTATAGTCAACTGATGTATAGAATGTTTTAAATAAAAATGCATATCACATCATCTACCTGAATCAATATCTGGATCTTGACCTTCCAGCAAATTTTCAAGTCTCCTACTAGTCAGTTCCAGAAGAGTTAAAGGTGTCTGAAAATACAATCCAACAGAGAAAAAAAAGTTACAAAACCAATACTTCTGTATTTTTGAAAAACTAAAGCATTCAGATGATCAATTTAAAAATAACATCATTAACTGCTAAAGAATCTATGCCTATATTTATTCAGGTACACGTTCAAAATATCTCAAAAATTGCACTAAGACACATATCACAGAATTGTCAGAGTTGGAAGGGCTCTCTAGAGATCTCTAGCCCAACTCCCCTGCTAAAGCAGGATTGCCCAGAGCACATCACTCAGGACTGCATTCCAGTGGGTCTTGAAGATCTCCAGAGAAGGGGACTCCACAACCTCCCTCGGCAGCCTGTTCCAGGGCTCTGTCACCGTCACCCTAAAGAAGTGTTTCCTCATATTTGAATGGAGTTTCCTGTGTTCCAGCTTGTGCCCATTACCCCTCGTCCTATCGCTGCAAACCACTGAAAAGTCCAGCTCCATTATCCTTCAACCCACCCTTTTGGTACTTGTAAACATCGATAAGGTCTCCCCTCAGCCTTCTCTTCTCCAGGCTAAAGAGCATATACCCACGTTTATTTCTGACCAAAGAAATAGAAGGCAAGATGTTCTAGATATTGTTTTCCACTGAACTACGGAAAAAAAAAAAAAAAAAAAAGAAAAGAAAGGAGTGTAGACCTTGAACTGATTTCAGCTTATATAATACACAAGGCTCTCAACTGCAGTTGTGAAAGAGCAAGCCACCATCCACTTTGCTGTCACTGCTATGAAGCAGTGTACACTTCATTTGTCAGATCTGGCTCTGTCTCCAATCATGAATAAAAGCCCTAACCCTCACGTCAGAACCTTTAGTAACAAAAAACAAACCAAAACCATTTGGCTTTGGCTGCATATTAACACATACAAAACTCACAGTAACCACTTGATACTTTTAAACAAAACTGGGGCTAATTTGAAAAAATAAAAATCTCCCATGTCTCTTTAGCTGAAGTCGGAAGTGGAAATCAATGTGTTGTATAAGAACTAAAAATAATATTTTAATGAAACCAAATCAACATTTCTGTGAGGCTTACTTGTAACTGGACAATAAGTGTCTGGAGAATTTTACAGCTATTTTGCAACAGCTGAGCCAATTACTTAATTTCTCTCTAGTTTTAATGAGAAATGTTATAGTTGAGGAATACAGTAGCAAAGCACGACTGTAACGTGCCGGTTGAATTCAGAAAGTCAATTTAGTGTCTGAGAAGGTTGCATCTTTTAATGTGTGACAATATAATAGTACGTAAATAAAGGAGACTATAAAATTTATCTGTATTTTTAGATAACTGATCAAGTTAAATAGAAAGGCCATTACATTTTGTGATTCTATTTATTTTCTTTAATTTAGAAGTTAACATATCAAAATACCAAAAGGAACTCTTAAGAGTTGTCAAAGTTGTACATGTACACTGGGGGACCAGAGTATGCCATCTTATGTGTCACGCAGAGTACATCAGCTGACTTCTAAAAGAGAAAGACACTGAGAAACCTAGAAGTTTAGTAGAGAGCCATCAGAAACAAGGTGCCAAAAAGCTTCAATAAAAATTTCTTAATAGTTCAAATATTTCCTTAACAGAAATTATGCAAATAAACAGAGAGGATACTTATATATAAAGGATTATAAAGCTCCCAGAAAGTTGTCCTCCATAGTCTGAAATAGATTCTCGCCTTAATTGACTGTGCTATTAAACTGTATGTTGTGGTTTCAGTTGGCATAGAGTTAACCTTTTCAATAGCAGCTGGTAGAGTGCTGAGCTCTGGATTTGGGATGAGAAATACTTTTGATGGCGCACTGGTGTTTTAGTTGTTGCTACAACAACTGCACCTCATATTGCCCTGACAGCAGTAGGCTGGGAGGGTACAGGAAGACGGAAGGGGACACAAGCCAGGACAGCTGACCCCAACTGGCCAAAGGGCTATTCTGTACCATAGGATGTCATGCTCAGCACGTAAAGCCTGGGGAAGGAGAAAGGGGGAAGGCGCTCAGAGTGGTGGTGTTTGTCTGCCCAAGTAACCGCTAGGCGTGATGGAGCCCTGCTTTCCTGGAGATGGCTGAACAACTGCCTGCCCATGGGAAGCAATGAATTAATTCCTTGTTCTGCTTTGTGTGTGCAGCTTTAGCTTTACCTGTTAAACTGCCTTATCTCAACCCACAAGTTTTCCTGACTTGACTCTTCTGATTCTCTCCCCCAAGGAAACTGGGGAGCAAGTGAGCAGCTGTGTGGTACTCGGCTGGTGTTAAACCATGACATTGTAACAGATGGAATGTTAAACTCTGCTCCTCAGAACTCTCATCTCCAAAAAGGCACTTCATGGCATTTAACATTTAAAATGACAAGGCCAATGAGGAAAGGAAAATGCTACCTTGAAAAGCTCGGAGTGATTGTCCATCAGAAACTGAGCCATTAGTTCTGTTTGTGGTTTTGACAACCTCTGATTTTGTAAGATGAACTTTGTGCAAGTCTTGACAATCACTGATCTGTTATCAAACTAGAAAAAGAAGAACTCAGATTTGGCACTAGATTTACTTGCAATGTGTTCACAAACACTAAGGTTAACAGGATGCTATCAGTGGGATGAACATCTTGATACTTGTTTTAAGACATATCACATTGGAAGGCAGTAAACAGAATACTTTAACTCCAGAGAAAAAAAGTTAGCTTTACTATAGGAAACTGCTATTAGCCACACTAAACACAACAGATACTTACTTGTTTTTGTAATTTGTAGCCCTCTGATTCAGATGCAATGGCTATGAATGTCAGGAGTCTATGTAGTTCTTCTCGTATATTTGGTGCTAATAATTTTAAATAAAGCTGTGATGCCTCTAGAGCTTGATCTGGTTTTCCTTTTTCTGCAATGGAGTAAAACAGTGTATCCAGTGCAACTGTTCATTTTCAGAGCCAAGAATACATATTTAAATCCCAATATTAATCCAATTTTGGGTGGTTTTCTTTTCCTCTCCAAACAAAGCAGGTTACCTCAGGGACTCTAAAACCTTTTGACAGGGCTCAATACAGAATTTAATTAATATAGAATTTAATCAATATAAACGTAAAAGCTTTGTCCCATACTTAGTCAGGGAACAAATGTAGCTGGACAATATATACAGGGCATTACTATGTTGTGTGTACAACATGCAAACATTGAAGTAATGTTTACACTGTTTGTGTTTACACATCTTCATTTTATATTTTAGGATTCATCTCAAAGTAATTAACGAGTGCGACAATTCTAGCTTTCTCATTGCTTTAAAGGCTGGTTTGTTTGTTTGCTGTTGGTTGGTGTTCATCCACCCCCACCCTTCCTTTTAAGCCATTAGGTTTTAAGTTTCTCAAGGAAATGTGCTTAAGTCAAAATACTCTCCCATAAAAACTCCTTTAGATGATAATTCTAGTTATCTTCACTTTGAAAGTGAGGAACAATCAAAAAGCCAAGTAATTTTCTAAGGCAAGAGCAAGATGAGGGCAGATACAGGAATAGAACCTCCATATGATTTTTGTGGCCTCTGTCCTATTATTGGGACAGAGGTTATATTTTACAAGAAATAATCCAGGACTTTCAGGCATGTAACACAAGCCATTTGAAACCACCTTTGTTAAAAAAGAACACAGAAAGAGTAAGTAAGTGACCCTTTTCCAAAGGAAGGGCAGATAAAAAAGCAGGAAAGAGAATTGCCAAAGGACATAATCAAGACAGGTAGAAGAATAGATATGAAGACATAAAGTGAAATAATTTCTAGAGAAACATCAAAGAGTTTCTCTGATCCATGATTAAAGCTTTACTGAGTTACTTTAAAAGACTATTAAAAAAATGTTCCAATCTAAAAAAGTTTCAATAAACCACGTGGACTAGTCTGACCAATTGCATTCATCTGTAACATAACTAAAGTACTCTAAATCTGTTTATTTTAAAGCCAACAAGCACAGCAGCATTTGCTTTCACAACAGACCTGTATTAGCAACAGGCTGCCCAGAAGGTGGTGGAGTCTCCTTCTCTGGAGACATTTGAAACCCACCTGGACAAGTTCCTGAGCAACGTACTCTAGGTAGACCCGCTCTGGCGGGGCGGTTGGCCTACATGATCTCCAGAGGTCCCTTCCAACCCCATATGATTCTATGATTGTATCAGTCATCTTAAATCAAAATAAAAACTGAGGAAAATACAGTTATAATTGTATATATGTTGATAATAAAATGAAGTTGTACTTGAGCTAACTGCAGCACTTCTCAACTTAATTTTGAAAGTGTTTTAAATATGTAGATGTTCATAGCTAGTTTGAGCTCTCTTGCACTATAGTCATAACAACAGCACTTTATCAAGGTAAGGTTAACTGCACTGGATTCTACTCAAAAATTATTATTAGAATCCAAGTTTTTATGTACTGAGGATCATAGCACTGAGAGGGGAAAATCAGTTGTAAAATAGTTAAGCACAACATCCTAACAGTGCTCTAGTATGAACTAGAATACAGCTGAGGACCCAAAGCCACAAACTTAAGTTGAAAAGATGACAAAATAAAAGCAAGAATAAGAAAGTAGAGTAGCCCTGGAGGATCATGGGTCACGTAATTTAGATCAAGCAGATAATAAGGAAAAAGACCTATAGGCAACTAAAGCATTAGATTAATTCAGCAGAATTAGACACTGTCTTTTCCCTTGCCTACTGGTTTACCTGCTTTGATTCTCTAATTTAGTAATATTCTCTAATATTGGTTTATATCAGTTTTGTATTTGAAGTTCATATATGAACATCTTTAACATGTGAACATCAGCAGAAGTTATTACTAGCTAAATCAGTTCTTTCAAATATGCTTTTTTTTTTTGTGGATGGGTTATGTACTTTTGCATTAGTTTCCCTTTCATGACTTCCATTATAATCTGATTTTTTTTCACCTTAGCAAAACATCACTGATAAAAAATACTGCCTGTTGTATTTTCATGGGCTTTTGGCAACAGGATCCACCACTGCTGCAAATTTCACACAGGTCAGCTGTGCTCCTATGCCAGAGAACTTACCATAGTCTCTAAGAACTGAAACTCTTGGTAACACTCCATAAAACCTATAGAACTGAAGACATAACGGGGCCTTTTTAGGATAGGATTATTCTTAAACTAGTTTTTAAAATAAAGCCTTCTCTTTTAATTGTGATCATATGTAGGTTTTTTTTTTTGTAGGGGGAAATCACAATCTGAACAGCCCCCTTTATAATTTTTTAAAAAAAGGGTTTTTATGAAAAAATTCCTAGATTCAGAACTTACAAAACCTTTTTTGGTAAATAAGAACAAAAGTAAAATCATTGCTATAAAGTTATGTTGTTAGTCACAAGTAGCAATAAATGAAATTCTGACTAGAGGTAAAAAATTTTAACAATGAGAGGAGTTATATATTGAAACAGGTTACCCACAGAGTTTAGTGAATCTCTGTTCTTAGAGATTTTCAAAATTCAGCTAGATCAGGCCCTAGGCAACTTGATTTAACTTTGAAATTTGTCATTGCCTAGAGCAGAGGTTATGGCTAGCAACCTTGAGCATTCCCTTCCAACCTCTAAATTAAAGTATATCTGCAAATGGTGTTATGATTCCATAAATTAGTGCTTAGTAAGTTCCATCCTTTATACAGTTTTCACTTGCACTTTTTGTTTCGGGTTGCTCTTACCTATAAGTTCTATAATTCCTGAATGAATATCGAGATCCTGAGTGGCAAGAAGGGAATCTTTCTTTTGACTATAATAATTTATTATAGTTTCAAAAAGAATCTTCTTGTATGTATTCAGACTGCTGAGTTTGTTAGTGCTTTGAGGTAGCTGCTGACTAACCATCACTATGAACTGGTCTGGGAAATACTCCAAGCATTCGATTGCAGCGTAGAGCCATTTGTCAAGCCTGTAGAAGGAAAAGTTAGTTTTAGTACTTACTTCAAAGGATTAAATAAGAACACGCAGAGTATTTTAAAGAAAATTAGATAGAAATAACCATGCAAGTATAGTCACATATTTGAACCACAGCATTAAACTTGTTGCTTATTGAGCAGTTTATGTAATTTACTTTACCGTATTAGTTCAAGGACCTGCTCAACATAAGCAACTTCCATAGTTCTCCTGTGCTACAGACAATACATCTGAGGTATGTGCAGATCAAAACAAGCTGTAATCATGTCAGACTGTCACTGACCCCAGGACACTTGTCTGATTCAGCTGGTATTTAAAACCAAACACCACTCCACTATTACTTCAACACAATGACAACCCATCAGAGATAACCAGAGTGAAAAAGCAAGGGGCTGAACCTTCAGAGAAAAGACACAAGACAATTAGTTTGAAAACAGAATAAAATAAAAATAGTTGAAATCCCAGAAGACTGCAGAAGCAGTGTATTATGCAACCTGCTATAAAGGCATGAGTTTTCTTAATTATTTGTTGCTTGTATGACTTAACTAAGGGAGAGAAAACATAAGGCAAATCTAAAATTCAGGTACACCATTCACTGTTCAAAGAGGCTGGAAAGTCAGAGGAAAAAGACACTAACTTAACCATTTTGTCCAGAAGAAATCTAAAAATAATAGAACTGTGGGAGGCAGAGGAAGAATTACTTTTGTCTGACTCTCTAGATAGAAAATAACTTGAACTGAATCAGTACCTCATGCGAAGATTTAAATATTATTTAAGATCAACAGAATCTTATTTTTATCATGAAGAGCAGAAACAAAGATATTGAACTTGCTACTGGACAGCTAGATAAACATGAACTTTTGTTAGAACTGCTGTGGCCAACAAGGACTGTATAACTTGGATGCACAAATGGGGTAATACAGTAAAGCAGAAATAGGATCACAACCTCCCTTTAGTTATGATCCCATAAGCAATCACTGCAAGCAGGACTTGATTTACAGTTTGTAAGTACCTACATGGAGAGCAGGTATTTGAATATTTCAAGGATAACATGACGCTAGTTGAAAACTGAAGACAGAAAAATTGAAATATGAATTAAGCTTACTCCTTTTCTTCATTCTGTGGGCACTTAATCCTACAACTACTTGTAATACTAGTCGCTATTATTCATACCTGGAATTTTCCATTTCTCATGCATGCTATAAGCCAGACCTAAATAACAAACTGTCTACAAAGATGCTACTCCAGCTCCACCTGCCCCTCTCCCCCACCTTAAGTAATTGTAAAGTAACGAAGCAAACATTTAATTTTATTAACACACATCTGATATATTAGCAAATGTTAGAGGCACTTGACACAGAATAATACAGAGTAATAACTATATTTGATATATTTTAAGAGACCAATCACCCAAGAATCAAGTACAACAGAATTATAAAGCTGAAGACAGTGTTCATTAAGCCATTCTGGGAGGAAAAACTAGTGCAGTTAAGATACCACCCAGCAATAAACCTAGTTGGGAATCAGAAGTCTGATTAGCTTATATAAAACTCTATAAATATTTTCTCCCTAAATCAAGGATAAAAACTGTAAGAAAGAATCTCCTTAGGTACACAGATTGACCTCAGTATCACCAACAGATAGAAATGGTATTGATTTGACAGAAATAAGCATTACTAAGACATATACACGAGGAGACTTGCCTTGACATATTCATTGAGAGTACATGTTAATACAGAGATCAGCCCAAGTGCAATCAACAGGAACACTACAAAAATAAGAACTTTTAAGGAAAAGAGCACTGCCAACGTGCAGCCACTTTCACTTTTATGTTCTCATGATATAAGCATTCTTCAGCACTACAGCTTAGCTTCTACTGTTCCGTTGCTAACAATAGATGCCTTATTGACTTTATATCTTCACAGCACCACCATCAGGCACTGGGACAAACAAACAAATAAGAACTTGAGAAAAAAATTGTGAGTTTTTATCTGTTGAAGAGAGCTAGAAGTGAAGTGTCGCATCTAAACACTCCCTAGTTTCTTCAACACTTGAGGTTAAAGTTTTAATGTATACTTAAAATCCTCAAGTGTCCAATCCTAAACATAAACTTTTTGTGAATTCCCTTACCACTTTTGAAACAAAGTCAAACTAAAGTATGTTAATGCCACCCCTGTCTACAAGTGTAAAAATGTCTATTTTGTTCACTCAACACAAATCTTTGATTGAGAGTAAAATCAAGCACTTACTAACAAATCCGTTTTATAGATGTATAACTTACTCAGGCAAGTTTAAGCTACACGTAACCTCTCTGTCCAGGAATGTATTTGAGATAATCAGGTCTTCTTCTTTACCAAAACAGTCTGGTTTTGTCTTCACTGAAGACACCAAGATATCTTCTAGAAGCGGAACATCAATTAACTGCAGCAGTCGTAGCAGAGTTTGCTGTTTCCAGACATCATCTATTACTGATACCACAAACAAACAAAAAAACCACCCTCAGAAATAACATCTTTTACATAAAACACTAACCTGCCTTTGTTTTTACTCACTCAAGAATGTTTTAAGTGTTCAAAGAAAACAGGTAACAGCATAGCGTGAAGTGTTGGGGAAGAAGGGATCAAAGTTGGAATGCCAAGAAAGAAGGCATTAAAGAAAACATCTCTCTCTCCCCCGTCAAATTAGAATTAGTTATAACCTACTCTAATCAGTAATACGTACAAGAAAAGACAAGTGAGAGGAAAGGAATCATATAATACAGATGTACTTACTCTTAAAACCTATTTCCTTCTGAAGTGGTATTTGCATAAATAGAATAGCAACATCCTGCAAAAACTTAATCCAGTTGTTTCCTTCAGTTTACTTACTATGAGCACTTACCCATTCAGCATTCATTTAGCTGTTTTGTCATTAGTGACATGTTAAAATCAAGACTCAGAAGGGCAGCGTTTAACAGAAATGAGATACTCACTCCAATTAGATGTAGTGAAGAACAATCAAGTTTTAAAAAGAAAAATTCAATCCTCACCTCTTTTTGAAAGCAGATGAGCTGGTTCATTAACCACAATCTTTGAAGGTAAAGATGCATGAACATTTATCGATTGAAGAAGCTCCTCTACCCTCTTTTTATTGGCTGCTTCTAATGCTAAGGGGTTAGAAAGTGTTGTTTCACACTTTGTTCTGCTTAGGGGAAAAAAAAATAAAAATTATATGTATAAAATATGATCAGGACAAATTTATCTTCCCGTCACTTCCTAAATTGCTGTTAAATCAGGACTTCAGGGCTTCACTGTATCTGGTGTCTATCCTGCTACTAGAAAACCAATCATTCACATCTGCTTTGCGGAAAAGGCAAGAATATTGATTCCAAATACTGTTTATTAGTTCCATTTCTTTTACCAGCTTCCAGCAAGTAGCTCGTTCACACTAATTCTCAGATTTCAGCACAACTGATTGCAAAACAAAATGATTCCTGGGCTTATGCTACTGTGCCAGCCTCTATTCTAAATAATAAAAAGCAGGTCAAAGCATTATAAAAAAATATTAGGTAGCATGTGCCATTTAAGCTTAACACTTCTCAAAACTAGCACAAAGTTTTCAAAAGTCTTTAAACCTGAGTTAGACAGACATAACTTCATCTACAGCTAACCCACCTTAACTTAAAAAAAAATATCAGGATAGTTCAGAATAACTCACTTGGAACGTCTTTTTATCTTCTGTTTGCAGATTTGCTCAGGAGACAAACTCTCATTATCTTCATTCTTTCTTGGAAGAAGAGGAGTAATATTGCTATTTACAAATTTATAGAGACTAGTGTTTGTGTCTTCAAACTCTGTTTCTTTCTCATTCTTGAATAAGTAAAGCTTTGTTCCAACAGGCTCAAACACCTTGTGATCCATCAACGCTTGGCACACACGGACTCCCTTCTGCCGAGAAATATCATTACAGCTTAGGTACATGCTTTGCATAAGATGGGCCAGTACCACATCAACTGCATTTGAGCCGGTGAAACAGTTTTTATAGGTTTTCAGATGTTGTCTACGTCTTTTGATTTCCACCTGACTGTGAAGAGCATGAATAATACTGTTCCACAGCTGAGTTGCTTGAAAAGGACCATCACATTCTGCAAAATATTTATATGGAAGTTTACAGATGTTTACAAAGTTTAGCATTTTAAAACATATTTTTACTCTGTGCAATCAGTTATATGTATATACATATAAATTAAAAATTTCTCCAGAAATGAGCTTTAATACTTCATGGATCAGTCCTTCTTGTAAGTTGACTTACACCCACTAGGTTAGAGTCTACAGAAGGAAACAAAAATAGGCAATGGTTTTTTGGTATTGTTATTACCCCATGTACTGTATGTATGTACACATACACATTAATTCATTATAGAACCATAGAATGGCTGAGGCCCAGAGGGATCTTCTGGTCCAACCTTCCCTGCTCAAGCAGGGCCACACAGGACCATGTCCTGGCAACTTTTGAAGGTGGGGAGTCCAGAACCTCCCTCAGAATCAGTGGGAAGAGACTAGCTCCATCCTCTTTGCATCTTCCCTTCAGGTACTTGTAGATGTTGATGAAGACGTCCTGAGCCTTCTCTCCTCCAGGCTGAGCAGTCCCAGCTCTCCCAGCCTCACCTAGGGGAGATACTCCACCAGTCCCCTGCTCCTTTTCCACACACCACTCTCACCTCAGCAGACAAACCAACATTCACAACACATTAAACCTGCCACCCCCCCTTAACCACGACTTCGGGTGTAGGTGGGCGGCGGTACAAATGGAGGAGCCTCCTCTCCCCTCTGTACAGCGCCTGCCTGCCTGCCCACCGCCCTCGCCCCTCCGGAGCCACCGCCCAACGGACCCCTCAGAGCCCGCTCCGCTGCCCGCCGAGGCCTCTGTCATCCCCCCACCTCGCCGCCGCCGCCGCGGCGGCTCGAGCTCGCTCTGACTCCGCAGCCTCCGGAACCGCGGAGTCAAATAAACCGCCATAACGGCGGCGGGCGGAAGCCGGGGACCTGCATCACTTCCCGCCCTCCGCCGCCTCCCCCGGCCGCCGCCCCAGCGCCGCCCCTCCGGGGCGGAAGTGAGGCGCTCTCCGGCCGCCCCCCCTGCCCTCCCCCGGCACGATGGCTGTCACCGTCGCTATGGAGTAGCCGGAGCGGGACGGGGCTGAGCTGGGGCCAGTGCGAGACACGGAACCGGCGTGACAGGCGGCCCGCCGGGGCCCACAGGGCGAGGGACAGCCGGGCGCTGTCCGGCAGCTTCCCGCGGACTCAGGTGAGAGGCCTGTCCCCCGCGCCCCAGGGCAGCAGCGGCTTCCCGTGGCCTAGTGACATTACGCGGGGCGGGCAGGGCCCGCTGGGAGCCCGGCGCTGGGGGGCGGAAGGGAAAAAGGGGCCGCCCAGGAGGGGCGTGAGCGGGGCCTGGCGGGGACCGCGGAGGTGCCGGAGCCGGCGGATGGCGGGTCACCTGCCCGCAAACGCCGCCGCCCGCCGCTGGCAGGCTCCCTCCCGGCTGCCCTGCCGAGCCATCAGCGCGGTCACCGGCCCTCCGGGCAGTGGGGAGGAGAGAGTTCCCTGCGCCGTGCGAGTCCGGTCTCACTGTAAATAACAGTAAATACTTCGCGGGGGGAGGGCAGGGGGAGTGGGACTGGCCCGTGAGAGCCAGCCCAGGGGTTTGTGCAGCCCTGTGTTTGGGTGTCGCCTGTCAGCAGGCGGCAGGGAGACCCCCGTGCGCGGGTCTCCTTCCGGGAGTTTTTGGTAGGGTTTCGGTTGCAGTTCGGATCCCGAAATACTAGGGGGGGGGGGGGGGAGAAGTAATGAAGGTGACTTGCAGTGAGGGCACCTACCCCGTGCACAGCAGCGCGTCATTGCGTTTGATCACCCCGTTGTTTTTGTAACGGATGCAAAAGCTTCATTGTGCCTGAATTTTTATTATTATTATTATTATTTTTATTATTTTTGTAAGACTCGGTTGTTCTAGCACCTATTTCATGTGCCGGTTCGTCGTTGTTTGCACCACACCGGTGGGACCGGAGCCTGGGTCGGGTGGCGTGGAGCAGCGGTGCACCTGCCTGCTGCCCTGGTTCACAAAGCAATCCCAGCCCGTTACAGGGCAGAGTGTGTGGTGAGCTGCTGTACAGTGTGCACCCATATCCATACGTCAGGTGAAGCTATGAATTAGTTCAAGGATAAATTAATAGTTTTAAATCGCACCGGTGCTTTACACGAGAGAGGATTACAGAATGGTGAGGAATCTTTATTTTGGATTTACCTTTATTTCAATATTTTGAATGTTTTGCCTTGTTTGTTTTTGCTGTGTTGGCTGTTCCTTGCTACCTTGCCAAGTGAATTGGTTGTCATCATGCTGTCTTACTGCAGCTTATTGCTGCTGATGTTCAGCATAAAGACCATTATTGATTGTGAGGAAAATTAATGAAAACAACAGATTGACCATCCCTGTTTCTTTTTAGGATTAGTTCCAGGTTTCATGGACTTAGTATCAGTAGCATTAATATTATCCATAAAATTCAGACAAGAAGATATCAAGGTTCTTACATGTTTATTGCCTGTCCTGTGTTGCTGGTCTGAACACAGTAACTCGTAAGATCTCATATTTTTCTCATTTATTATCTTTTAATGTGAAATGAAAGTTTCATTGTGGGTGACTGACTCTTTTGTCCCATGGTTGTTAATTTTTCTATAAATAGTAGTTCAGTCTTAACTGAACAAACTTGTTCTTACATAGGTGAGAACTGAAGTTGCATATTTCAGATATGGTTAAATCATGATTTGTGGTATTATAGAAACTACCCAAAATAGATTTTTTTATTTTTTTTTTTTGGCATGGATTTTCAAGGTGCGTTGTTCCTGTTGACTTATACGGAGTCTAACCATAACTAAAATTGGTAGTAACAACTGTTTTTATAAAGCAAAATAGCTAGTATAGATTACAGTCCAAATGTCGACATTTATATAAATTTACAGTTAGATAGATGTAAACTTAAAACCAGTCTGCTTAAGTAGTTTCTCAGTACTCCTTACTCAGTAGTTTAATTAAACAGTAGTTTGCGTACTGTCAGGATGGAGCGGAACAGGTTGGACAGGGCCTACCAGGGTTGATGTTTAAATCCTAATCCTTCAGACAATGGAATGCTGTTAACATTCTTGCCTAGTGGCTTTTCCAGGCTTCTCACTGCAGTTAGTCTGTCACCTACAGCAGAGGGCACTTCTGATTTATTCAATACTACATCATTTTTTCCACCACCTGTATAGAGAATCCCCCTTTCAGATTTATACAAAGGAATTTGAACATGTATGCGCATGCATTTTCTTCATAGTATCTCAGCAATTAATTTTGCAAAACTTCTCATTAGTTTTGAGAATTCTAACACAAGATTGTGTGTGCATTGATACTAGAGAAGGACTGATGGCTGAGAGCAAATGAAACAATGCAAAAAGCAAAAGATTTAAAACCAGCTAATTAGATTTGTGGTTATCTTAAACTCATTAGGATTGATTTAATAATCCTTTAGCATATAGAGTTTGTCCTTATGGAACAGCTGCAGAATAAAATCTCTTGAGAGCTGGAAATACCTATTGCTTCTATTTAGAATACTCCATGATCCTTGTTTCTACCTATTTATCAGGTTAATGAAAAGTTCCATTATATAGGGATATTAGCCAATGTCTAATAGCTGTTTGGTCGTGGGCTGCACAGCTAGGAATTGCATGCAATTTTTCCACAGCACAATTCATAAAGTAAAATTAATATATTGTAATAAAATGTCACCTACTGTAATGAAATTACTTAATAAAGGAATTCTATGTTTCCATAATTTATTTCCAGCTATGTTCTCAACAAAATACTTAATACAGACCAAGCAAGTACATATTTAGTCTTTTATCTCATTGTATTAGGACTTTGTTTCTCATATCTAAAACTCACAGTCCCCACAACTAAGACCAAATCCACCTTGAACGTGCTTGTAGTCATATCTGGGTCTGCTGCTGAGCAGTCCCTTGAAGCTTAACTACTATTTCTGATTTTAAAGTTGAATATTTGCAAGATTGAGATCTGTGCAGCTGTATACCTTTCTTCTTCATAATTTATTTTCTTACCGTTTGTAGTCTGATTCTTCATTTAGTAGCACAAAGTCGTGTCACTCAGCTGACATGGAAATTGGACAAATATCTGTGGAGCCACAGCATTAGTGTATTTCTAGATTTTGCTCTGGAAGAGTACTGAAGGTTGGATATAACTGCAGAAATAGTCAAGACAGAGCAGCATAGATGTGTTGCTTCCAGCACTGTGATACAGTCTGATTAGGACTAGGTTAATACTGTTACATACTGGAGCGAATTGTTCAGTAACTTGTATCACTTTTTAAGAAGTTTTGTTTAGTATGCTTATTAGCTCTTTTAGAAATCAAGTCTATCTTTCCAATGTAATACTAATCAGATTATTTGTCCTGATTTCTAATGGAATTAGATCTATAGTACCAGGGGGGAAAAGGTGTGCATGTCCAAACAACTTTAGTGTGGTTGATTTCAGTCAGGTTTGACTGAGGTATACAAGTGTCAAAAATAAGTTGCTACACATTTTGTGAGACTAAAGAGCTGTGGAGAGGAAAAAACCTCCATCTTTGTCTTGAATGTAGAAGAAGCTGTGGCATAAATGTATATATGAATAGAAGCCAGATAAACTGTGTAGACTAGAACATTGCCTTATAAATGCATATAATACAGTGGGAAGCCATTTAATTCATACAAGCAAGCACCTTGCATCAGATCAGAAGGATATTGGGGCTGATTAGTCTCAGTGCTTACTGGATTATTTGTTAGTGCCTTCTGCTTCTTTTGTCTATCTTACCATGATTTGGTAAACATCTTCTTCATTGCTACAGAATCTTGTCTCTTCCGTTTGAATAGGAATGACATTCTCTATTTTTCAAAGAAGTAATTGTACGCAAATTATATGCCAATGAGCTGAGGCAAATAAGGTCATAAATAAAAATAGTATTTCTGCAGATTTCACTACATATTCTGCTAGCTTAGGTTTATTTTACTATGGGCTGGAGAGATTTCTACTCTTCACACCTTATTTGAAAGAGCATATAAAGAAATATCCTAAAATGTTGCTTTTGAATATACTGATTCCAGGAAGTCATTTCTTCTTGCATTCTCTCTCCATCTCTGCTCACACTAATAAGGAAGATTAATGTTTATCTCTTTTTTTCACTGTTCTTTCCTGAGTTCATTTTTCTTGCATATCCATTATCAGAGAGACAATTGTATAAATGGGACACAGGCTTCAAAACTTCTACCTTGCAGAATAAGCAAGTCAGATTTTTTGATAGTAATTGTGACAACACAGGAAGCTGTGGAAGTATATACTACAGAGGAGGATTAAGTAAATTTTAAGTTGCCACAGTCTTTTAGCTCCTAAATTTAGAAGGTGATGTAAAAAACTTCCTTGTCCAATTTTGTTAAAATAAAGCATAGGAAGATGTTTTCTTTTGTCCTTTCTCTGCAGCAGCTGATCAGTTCATTAATCCTTAGGCCATACAAACAGTAATGTCAGCAATCTGATGGGTAAAATACTGACTTTTGAGCTTGTATTTTGACAGGCATAGTGTACAGAAGAACACATTTTAAAATTGTCTTTTGTATTATACACATATATTCTTTTGCTTGTCTGGGATCTTAAGTAGTCCTTCCCCTCAGAAATGTGTAGTTCCATAAGCACTGGAATTAAAAGAGCCCGGTTTCCTTCAGATTTGGTTTTCTTTTTTGATTGATACAGATATAAAAGTTGTGAACCCTTCCTTTTATGGGAGCAGTTTATGGATTTTCTGCTTTATTCAGTCACCTGTTTTCAAGAAATGGTTGAATTTCCCAGTTATTAATCACTTTGTTAGATCTACAACAGATTCAAAAGTTTGGGAGGAGTAGTAGAAGCAATGACATAGAATCTCCAGGTGTGTGTGCACAGATACGTGCATGCAGTGTGAACGTGTATAACTACAAAGCCTCAGAAGTTATATATCAATATCCTTTCTGTGGGTTACTCTTATATCCTATTGCATTGTTGGTTAGATGGCCTTTAATACTACTGTTTTCAACATACATCTTACGTTAATAGAAATTGTGAAAGGACTGTGAATCTTTTTATTCTTGTCTTTGTAGGATAATACGTTCCTGTACAGCTGAGACAATGGAGTCCATGCTGAATAAGTTAAAGAGCACCGTTACAAAGGTAACGGCTGATGTCACCAGTGCAGTCATGGGAAATCCTGTTACCAGGGAATTTGATGTTGGCCGACATATTGCCAGTGGTGGTAATGGTCTTGCTTGGAAGATATTTAATGGAACTAAAAAATCAACAAAACAGGTGGGTTATCAAGTAAGGACCTAAGTTTATAAGCATTAGATAACAGATAGATAGGTAGCAGTTGGTAAGTGGCATTTAAAAATGAAATCCAACCAGGCAGTCTAGTGCTAAGAAAAATGAAACAAAGAACTCAACATTATTTAAATATAATGTTCTCAGCTACATAGGTGATAATTTCTTTAAGCCTTCACTGCTGGAGAAAGTGGTTCTGCATTCATAGCATACAATTTGAGACCAAGATCAAGAATTAATCTGAGTTGAAAGTGATCTGACAAGAAGTATGCAATTTGTTTTAACATGGATTGCTTCCCCAAATTATTTTATCTTGCAACTTTTTTGGCAGCAGTACTGGCATTTTACAGTTTAAAATAATTATGAAGTATGCCCTTGTTTGTTTGCAGCAAAAAAGACTGTAGTTTTCTGTTCAGCTGCCATACACAGAAATTGAGGGGTTAGAACTGTTAAGTCATGAGACAGTAACTGGAAGGCATGGGATAGAGGAGGCAGCTGTGGAGAAAGGGAGTTGTGCCTTCCCTGTTCTGCTTTCAGATCATTATTGTTCCCTTTTAGTTTCTTTAAAGTATTAGGGTTTAGAGCACTACTATATAAACTTTTGACTCATTGGAAGTCACGTATGTAAATGAAAGTGGGATTGTAACTTGGGAAGGTTTGCCAGAAATAGAGTTTAAGAACTGTTATTACAAAAAATTATTTTGTTGTGCTGGGGAAATATGGAAAGTAGGTTTTTTTCCAAACTTGGAAAGGAAATAGAATTTTCAGTGAGTAAATAGAAGTGTTAATAAGCTATGGCTTTCAGTTAAACGTGATGCTGAAATGATCTGAAGTCACTTAGTCAATGAATCAGCTTACTACAGATGTACCAAAAAGAAATGGACACAAAGGATTAATTTTGGAAAACATTTATGCAATCTGTTAGATGCTAGAAAAATAAACTGTAGCAAATAGAGAAGAAATATACTATGCAGAATAAATAATCTGTGGAGAATGTGACCTGATTGTGAAAGAATCCAAGTAATGTTAAGCAGGTACTTCTGCCATATTCTCAAGCATCTGTCTAGCTGTTGCAGAACTCTATACATTTAGTATTTACTGAGTTTATCCAATGTACCAATTGGGATTTGTTTTAGTTTTTTTTTTTTGTCTTATTCAACTCTACAAAGAAGTTGCATTAGAAGTATGGTAGTTTTGATAGGTTTTATACAGTCTCTGTGCCCAGTATGCCTGTAGCAGATGTAGCTTTAATGTCTGGAGAGTTGTAGCAAGTTTCTTTAACTTGACAGTGTGTATAACTTGGTTCCTGTCGATCATGCTCTTCAAGCTTTGAGTAGGTGTTCTGACCACTGGTTATGCAGAGTATTAGTTCAGGTTTTACCACCTCTGCAGTGTCTCTGTAAACCTTGGCTAACATCTGTACATTTGTGTGCCATCAGTACTCATTAAAAATACAGCAGTTGTGCTGCAAGAAGTTTTAGCTGGATGGTGATTTCACATGGGATTACCATTCATTAATATTGCCAGTTAGGTAACGTCATGTCATTGATATTGCAAAATAAAACTACGCAGCAATACAAACAGTTTATGTTGTGTTGCAATATATTTGTTCTTTAACATTATTTTTTATTGCTTTTGTGTGTACCTCTTGAATGTTGGCTGGGCAATATGGAAGTGGCTGGCTGTCATTTTCCAAGTGGGAGCAGTCACTTGTGAAGTGATGCACATACTGGCTATATTGCAAGTGCGTATACCTAATTTGAAGTTACAAGCACCTAGCTTTTTTACAGTAATGGGTATTGTAATCAGACAAGCAGGATGTAAGGGCTTAACTGCCCATGTTGTTGTCACTTTACAACAACACAAGTAATAATTTAAGTCACTGTAGCCAGATAAAATAGCTAAATTTGGAGTTTTAGCATTGCAGCAGTACAGCTGATAAGAAATTTTTGTTCTCGGGGCAAATGAAAGTCAGCAGTCTTACAAAAGTTGGTTAGTTGAAGTTAAGATTTCAAATATGGATTCATTTGGTTTGTCAGTGGACAGTTACAAATATTCCATCTTTGGCGATGGTAGATATGTATGACTTTATTCCTCTTTTCAGACATCTGCTTGGTTCTTGCCTTGCTGGTTTTCCTGGATTTCTGAGCGTTTCTGTATTTTTTTTATTATTTTTTTAAAACATGTCTTGTCTTTTCTTGCTTACTCTAGATGACTGAATAACAAGCAAACAGAATGTGAGGAAATTACTTACCTGTGTGTATAAGTTTATGTGGTGCTATTTGATAGCTGATTTGCTGTTTGTTTGAAAGATTTATGAGTCTTTCTGGTCCTACATGTATACATGAAGTAAGGTGTTGCTAATTTTACAATACATGTTTCTGCTTATCTTGGATTTTGTAACTTAGTAATTTTGTAACTTACAATTTTTTCCTGGCGTGATATGGCACTTGGCCTTTTGTCTGCTTGGAAAGTGTGATCATAAATAGATAGGGTAAAGTTACTTAATGTTCTTTTTGGCAGCTCAGTCATAAAAAAAATAGCAGAATTAAGGATATAATGCTTTTCACTTCAAGACTGCTAAAGTTGTAGTTAACTTTTATTGTAGGATTACTAAATGTAGGTAGGTAAGTCAGCTTTCTGTTGTTTTGGCACTGCATACAGTAGCTTTGAAATGAAAGCGTCCTACTCTTCAAACTTAAAAGGATAATTAATTTTAAAACTGAAATAGTTGTATTGTATACCTTGTGACCGAAATAAACTGATAGGAAAGTAGTGTTATAATAAAAACATTGGCAAGCTTCTAAAAATAACCTCCCCAAAAAGCTGCAGGAAAATCTTTTTCTGGCAAAAGACCACAGTAATACTGGAATGCTTTCCAGTATTTCAGTTCAGAGACTATTTTGCTTTGCGCAGTAGGAGGTTTTGGTAAAACATCATGTGTTTTCATATTGAGTTACATTTGATCATTCATTTAAAAAATGTGAGTGCATATGGGTAAAATAGAGAACAAAAATGAAAGGGAAAACAAACACAAAGTTTCTAAAATGAAGCACTCTTGACAGCTACCTTAAAATTTCCTTTGCTTTTGCATTCATGTCTTAGTCTCTAACATGATCACATTTATTTTTTTGAAAGCACTGCATCATTCAGTTCACAGGATAGATGGTGAACTGTAGTTATTAAATATTTCATAGCTTTTTTTTTTTTTATTATTCCTTGTTCTGTACTTAGTCTCCAGCATTATTACTCCACGCTATTCAAAATGCAATTGAAAGCAGAGGATTTGTGTTTCTGTAGCATTCATCACTACAGTGCTTGAATGTTTTACAGGTATCGTTAACATGTTTTTTCAGTATGCAATGAGATGAATAGGAATAAGTATTGCTATTGCATTGTCATTACATTTCCACAGCTTTTAGAGTCTTTAATTTAGAAATACTTTATAGTTTTATTTGTATCTTTTTTGACACACAAACCCATTGTGTTTCCTAATTTTTACCTTCCTCTTGGGGGCAGAAGAGAAAGCGGGTTGTCGCCTTCTGGTTAGGGAGAATAATTTTTTTCTCTCTCTCTCTCTTTCCCCTTCCCCTCCTCCGCTTTTTGTTTTCTTTTTAGCAGTTGTATTGCCTAAATAGGAGCAGGATTTTTGCATTCTCTTCAGTTTATAAGGTGTTTATTTGGGTACATAAGGACACATGTTTTAAACTGTCAGTGTGTTTCAAACTGGTGTGTGTTTTATAAGGAATGCAGGATTACAAATGGACTTGGCGGGGTGGTGGGTGGGTTGACCCCCAGCAGCAACCAGGCACCCACACAGCTACTCAGTCACTTCCCCAGCCCCAGTAGGATGGGGGCAGAAAATAGGAAGAAAAGCATGAAAAATCATAGGTCAAGATCCAGACAGTTTAATAAGTGAAGGAAGGGAGGTGCGGGGAGAAACAAGCAAAGCAAAGGAAATTGCTCACCACGTCCCACCACAGACTGGCTCGAGCCAGTCTCCAAACAACAGCCACTTTGGATGCCAAAACCCCCTTCTTCTATCACTGGGCATAATGTGGAGTAGCCCTTTGGCCAGTTCAGGTTAGCTGTCCTGGCGATATCCTGTCCCAATCTCCTGCCTACCCACAGCCTACTCACTGTCAGGGCAGAGTGGGAAAAAGAGAAAAGCCCTGTGCAAGGGCTGTTCAGCAATAACCAAAACGCTGGTGTGTTATCAACACTGTTTTAGCCGCAAATGTAAAACACAGCACCATATGCTATGAAGAAAGTTGATTCCATCTCATCCAGACCCAGTGAGTGCAAAGGAAAGCTGCACAAAGAAGCTGGGAAAAGGAAATTGGGGTATTTAGTGATTAAAACTACAAGGTTAAAAAACCTTTATGAAGGAGTATATTAGTGAATACCAGTTGGGGGGGGCGCAATGGTCAACACAAGCACAGTCAAAGAGAACTTATTTACACTTTTCTGTTCAGTGTCTAAAAACTTTCAAGATGAATTAATATGATTATAGCCCAATTAAACCATGTCCTGTGTCTTGCATATTGTGGACAATGCCTATTCCTGTTTGCACAGGTGACATTTAATTTCTTGGCAAAGGCATTATAGAACTAAAACACTGATCTTTTCAGTGATTCGTGTTAAAAATTGTAAAATCTTGGCAGTAACAACAGATATTTTCTTGAAAGTCTTCATCCAGGCAAATATTTACAGAGTGCACATCATAACATACAGCTGGCTCAATGTCATCACTGAGCTTTACCTAACTCCATTTTGAAGTAAAGCGCTTGGCTTAAACATGTGGAAGGTGAGACACATGGTGTGGACTATCTCGTGTTTGTGTATAGAACTGAGATTCAGACTTAGAGTGGCCAATCTAGTGTGGAGACAAAAGCATGTGGAGCGAGGTGTGTATACTTTCTGTCACGAGTGAAAATTTGTGTTGTTAAAGGGTTGTTTTGTCTGTACATTTTCACTTTTTGGAGAGCAGTCATATTTTTTTAATATAGTTTAGTCTTTTTATGTTAAATTTATTTTTCTATCACAAAGTTGGAATTATGACACAACTGCAGAGTTAAATAACAAGTAGTCATCTGCAGGAGGAAGCTACTCTTCCTTCAAACCTATGAAATGAAAAAAGCAAAGTGCAAGCTGCCCTAGAGCTTTCTGTAGAAAGAAGTAACTATGTAAAGCCTTTGCAGGCTTTCATCTCAGGAAGTTTCCACCAGAGTAATTCCAGGGAATGGAATGCCTGTCAGCTACAGTCAGTAGCCTTCCTTTTTGGTGTTGAATATCACTTCTTGTAAAGCAGAAAAGGAAAAATATAAGCAACATGTTCATAGTCAAAATTTGACAGGGTTATTGGCTCATGCAACATAAAACCATGAACACTTTTCGGTGTTTCCAAGCATACTGTATGGTTTCAGTAATTACTGTGCATTGGGTGTGTGTTCGTGACCCATGACTCAGCTCTCTCTTCATGCTTCTGTACAGTAGTATCTGGTGACTTACGAGGCTTAAGATACTAAATTGTTGATATGGCTTTCTGCATACAAAAATCAATGTTGATTATGAAATTGAATTTCAGAGTAGCCCATTTTGAATTATTAATATCAGAACATTTTAGTGTCCGTTAGCAGACAGAAAGCTGCATGCTTTCTTCTTGGATCAGATGTGTTTTATGGAAATAAAGGTATTGAAAGGAAGTTGTCAGATCAAATTGCTCTGTTTCTTGACACTCCACAATGACTAAGTCTACAAAATCAGTGTGATAGCAATCACTTTCGTACTACAATTTTGTATACGTACTGGTATGCGAGCAGATTTTGGATATGTAAAAGTTCTGTCAAACTTCACACAAACCATGCAGGATTGCAGCAAGCACTAATAAAACTTTTATAGCCATCATAAAATATTCAAACCATAGCTGGTGTCCCATGCTACCTGATTTAAATATTCACTTTCTGATTCCTTTGACATATCATTAAACAGAAGTGCTTTCAGAAGTGATGTATTAGTTTGAAATTTTGTTACTCGCCATGTACTGCTCAATACATTCACACTTTGTACTGGAAAATATGTATTTTTTAAATAGTGGGTATAATTATATATCTTCCTGTCATGGGTTTCTTCCTGCTTTGTGTCAATGTTAATGTTTGATCCATCACACTTAAAAGGTGGAGTAGGGAGCTGGTAGGAACAGAAGCAGGAAAAGTGTAATTAGTTGAGTTAGTTTTATGCATTCGCCTGATAATGGCTTAATGAAACAGGTACCAGCTAAAAAATATAAGCCAACTTTTTGTGTATTGAACTAAATTTCTTTTTTTAATATAGCCTATTTCTAGAAGTCTTTTAAAAAAAAAATCAATAATATAACTGTTCTGTGAGATTTTAATTAGAATAATGGTTATAAAATGTGCAGTACAAGACCATAGACTTCCTCTTGGGACTGAAAACTGTATTTTTATATTATTTTCTACTCGTTTCTAACCTTTATTATTATTCATAATGCTTTTTCAGGAGTATTAGAAAGTCTGTTTCGTGGTAAAGACTTTAATTACTTTTTTCTTCAATTGATTTATTTCTCTTTACTGGCTTCCAAGGTGGTGATGTAATCTAATGTCAAAATTTTGTAATTTCAAACTTTCATATAAATTTCTCGGTTTTTCTCCTAGTCCATTTGCAGAGATTGGTTGGAAGAAATATTTTCTCTGTTTTTAACATCTACCACATCTCTGGGACTTCTTTTTACACATGTTTAAGCATTAAAAAATTCTTAGTGTTTTATCATGTGAATGGTCTGATTAGATTAATTGATTACTGTGACTATAAATTATCTCTCATGAATGTCTAGTTTTATGTAGATTGTACTGGTTTTGAGCAGAATGCTGAGAAGGGGTCTGGTTTGATAAAGTAACACTTGATATATTTAATGATGAATGCATATATGCTCAGAATATTTTAATTGTTCATAGTTGATATAAATGCTTTCATCTGCTTAAAATCAAGCTGATTTCTGTCCTCTGAAACTGCTGCTTTGTCACTGAGTAGATAGTGGTTATAGTTTATATATTACTGTTTATAAGCTAAGGAGCAGTAGTACCTTAACTCTTAAAATATGTATTCCAGAGTTCATATACAGTAATCTGTGTGATTATGACTGGGACAAAGTAAGGACAATACATATATACACATATACGTTGAAATACTCGCTGTGTTAGTGGGATTGTACTGTTGATTAAAAAAAAAAGCATGTATGTAATTGTGTATAGGCTTGTTTTTTGGCTGTGTTATGTATGGAGTGAATTTTGTTGTTTATCTCCAGGAAGTGGCTGTTTTTGTCTTTGATAAGAAGTTAATAGACAAGTATCAAAAATTTGAAAAGGATCAGATTATTGATTCTTTAAAACGAGGTGTTCAACAGCTAACCAGGCTTCGGCACCCTCGACTACTTACAGTTCAACATCCATTGGAAGAATCCAGGTAAGCCTGTAGTAAAGTTGAGAGCAGACTTTCTTAGCCATTGTTTTATTATTTGGAACATTCAACACATACATCTGATCAGATTCAAGTTTACTGTATTTACTCTTGTGAGAATAGTATTCACCCCACTCTCAGATTTCCCCCCCGGCCCCAAGCCATAGCATGCATTTCTGGTGTGAATCTAGTGAATTAAAGTAATATATTGCATGATCTTAGTCCAGTTGCAGCTATAAGGCTGCTGCACATGACCCTTAGGGCATGAAAATTTTGTAGTTCAATTAAGTTTGCTTTTCACAGAATCATAGAATGGCTTGGGTTGGAAGGGACCTTAAAGTTCCAACCCACCTGCCATGGACAGGGACACCTCTCACTAGAGCAGGTTGCTCAAAGCTCCATTCAGCCTTGTCTTGAACGCTTCCAGGGATGAGGCATCCACAGCTTCCCTGAGCAACCTGCTCTCACCACCCTCACAGTAAAGAATTTTTTCCTGATATCTAATCTAAGTCTAACCTCTTTCAGTTTAAAAAACTCTTTTCAGTTTGAAAGAAATCTCTTAAAAATTATTTTATTTCAAATGGTTGTTCAATACATTTGTTCCATTTATTAGATGTATGTACTTACTGCATGTGAGATTGGAGATTTTTGGTATATGTTTTGTGGCCACCTATGTGTTTAGAATGTCTCCCTCAACTGGCATTTGAGGACTAAATTCAGTGTGTTTTGGGAGTGCTTATTTGATTTATGTAAAGTTGGTCACGGAGCACAATAATGATTAGTCTTACACATTTATCATTCAACTGTAGTGATAACAGTACACTAAAATCTAAGAAATAAAATGAAGTTTCATGCTAAAATAGAATGCTGATCCTACTGAGGAAGATCCTGTGGATTTCAGAGGTTTTTTTCCAAAGTAGTTTTTCTAAATGGTAGCCTAATAAAGATTCATGTCCACTACCTTTCAAGCTTCCACATTCTTGATTGTGTCTGTTAACCTGCATTTTTCCAGATACACTGGCTTCTTGAGCTGAGAACACTGTAGGAATGCTTCTCCATCTTTGTGATGCCTACTAAGGGAAAGATCTCTTGGATTAAATGACACTTGCATATTCAAATATATCTTTCCTCCAGTACTAAACACATTTTGCATTAGCAAGGGTTCAGAGCTGTCATTGCCCCTGTGGTTCTGTGTGCCCGTCACAAAAGCCTAAGGAAGATTTAATTAGGTAATTGAAGGCAGCTCTCAGTACTCTACAACAGTAAATAAACTATTACACACTAAAGGGCCTAGAGTCATCTCGGTCATAGCATTTGCAAGTGAATCCCAGAGTATATCCACACTTCTTCCTGAAATTGTCGCAGTATTTTGATTGACTCAGCAACTGCATCTGTACTTATTTTTTCCCTGATCACTTCAGAAGAAAAGGCTAAGCTTCATACCTTGGAGTTTTAAGAAACCTTTGGTGTTCTTGTGAAGAATTTAAGCCTTTTGGGTAAAAATAATAGTGTAGTTATGTCAGAATTCTTGTTTGTGAGTTTTTAGTGATGCACTATGCTTTGCTCCAGTTATTCTCCTTCTTTCTGTACTCGGCACGCTCAGCTACTGGTAGAAACAGCAGTGGCACAAAACCTGTCGAGTTGCTTGATGTGCCAGAAACTGATGTAATGGTTTTTGGCAGGGGTTCATAAAATAAGTTTGCTTAGAATATTTGTGTGTGTAACCTTGTACGAGCAGCCTGTAAGATTTCTTTAGAATTGGAGGTCTTTCCAGAGAGCTTATTCTTGAAGGAATCTGTCATGGGCTCCTTCTGTCTAGACTGTACCTCATCTTTTTTTGTGCCTTCAGAGTAACATACAGTTGTGCTGAATTGCTTGCAAGTCACTCTTTATTCCTCCTTTGGGGGGCAAAGGTGTACTTGGTGTACTTGCAAGTAGATACTTGCAGTAGATAGATGCAGCTGAAGTAGATACAGAAAGAAAGGCCATACCTTTCTGACCCTAGTATGTAGTTAGCTTTTCCACTCTTAATAGTGGAAGGCTTTTTTTCTACTCCAAATTCAATATAATGTTCAATAGAATTATATTTAATAGAAATATAGATATTAAGATACACATTTTTACATGCATTTATATAATAAAAAGCTATTTATGCTTAATATTTAATATCAATATAATATATTTACTTATAACTGGTCTGGAATTCCAGTAACAGCATAGATGAGCACTGTAATTATATATTTAACTTGTTATTGGAGAGAAGGATAAAAAAGCCAAACTATAAGTTCACTCATAATGTAATTAATACCCACTAAAAATAGTGTGAAGAGTCCCAGATACTTAATTTACTAGATATTCTACCTGTTGTGGTTTTCCCAAAGTGTATGCGGTTTTGGCCACCACTTTTTTTTTATAACTTGTTTTCTTTTTATTGTGTTACTCTGAATGTCACTTTGATATTATTCAGGGAACTGTTAAAGAAGCTGCACTGTACGGCAAACATCAGCTTTTGCAATATTCAATTGCTTTAATTAGATTTGCCCCATCCTTCCGTTACTCTGGATTTGGTCCTTATTTAATTAGCTCCTAAAGTAAAAAATAAACAGTCATCTTTTTAGTCCCCCAAAACAACAGCATTTTGTTGAGTTTATGTTATGAAAACCACTGAATAACTATTCCCTAGGTTATATTCTGTCATCTATGCCTAAACTGTAACTAAATTTATAAGCTCTATGTAAAGTAAGTCAGATTGAAAATGAAGGACTTTGTCTCTGATTCTTCCTTGTGGTTACTGCAGAAACAAGCTTTATAGCCCTCGTAGTGTTAATAGAAATACGAAAGGGATGGCATTCACAGAGTGGTAGAGAGGAAACCAAGCAAAGAAGTCATGTCAGATTTGCTGACGCTTGTGATTCAGTGTATTTTGGGTTTAGATTTTAGTCTTCATCTGTTTTTCCTTCAAAAAGGCAATATACAAAACTAAGGTAAAACTGAAATCTGGATGAGTAATAAGGGGTTTCCATGTTTCATCAGCCTTATTTCACTTCTAAGAGCAAGCTTGTTAATTACAGAGATACATAAAAACCATGTGGTAGATTCATGCTGAAGTGTTGTGTCCTCTGTGATATTTTTATGGAATGAACAAAAAGTTAGTCTTCTGTCTTCTTGACTATAACTTTATATTCAAAAATATATATTTATACATATTAAGATATTTTTATCTTTATAAAGATTTATATATAATATACCCGAACCATTCTATGATTCTGTTATTAGTGTTACTCAGGCTCAGTTTTCTATTTTTATACTGATAGTGTTCTCATTAATTACTCGTCCTTAAAGTAGGTATATGTGCTACCAAACATATAATGCTTTCTCCAAAAAAGCTGTGCAGACCATGTAGATATAAAGAATGACTATGCCTATGAAGTTTATGAAATTAAGACATACATTCTTTTCAAGAATTGAAAATTGAAGCCTAGTGTTACAACCAGTTCACTTTATGTGTGGACATTTGTTTCATCTGTGCTTTTCAAATACTGCTAATACAAAAATGCATAAAAAAAGACCTGTATGTTTTAATGATGAAAACAATACATAAGATAATTTAGAAAACAGTCACTTCACGTGCAAATTGCAGTTCATACAACGAGCGTATTTGTGTTTGCACCTTTTCTATTTGTTTGCAAAAGAAAAGACTATTCAGGTGCTATCTTATATTTTATTAAGTTTGTTCCTGATCATTGTCCGACCACATTCAGTATTGCTTCAGTCAGGGGTGTGTCAGTTTTAGGCACAGCTAAAAGCCTGATTTTACAAGTTTTAGTAATAAAAAGAGTTATTTGTTTTGACAAGAAAAGCATTGTTTTATTAAAACTTTTAATGAACCATTATATGCATCATTAGTGATGTATGTGAATGTTAGAGAATAAAATAAGGCTGATTTCTACATTCTAATATTTTTGAGTACTTCAGATATTTATATATTTCTGTCTAGTTTAGTATTACTTATAATGATTCAAAATCTGAAATATGACAAAGTGCTCTGATAATGTATAATAAGATGTTTGTATGGTTCTTTATTCACAGTCAAGAGATTTATTACATTAATTTACAAGAAACATTTTTATGTATTTCCTCTATAGGGATTGCTTGGCATTTTGTACAGAACCAGTCTGTGCAAGTTTAGCTAACGTTCTTGGCAGCTGGGACAACTTACCTTCTCCTTTACCATCTGACATTAAAGAATACAAACTTTACGATGTGGAGACCAAGTATGGTTTGCTTCAGGTATGACACAAGTTTTTTCTTACATTTTTAATATTAATCGTTGTTTTATAGATTTGTAAACTGCCTAAGTTTTGTCTGCCTATGGCAAATGAAATAATTGGGAAGTGAGAGATGATAGTGCCCTAATCACTGGAAGTATAAGAGGTTGGAGGCTTTAAGTTGCTACTTTTTTTGCTTATTCTGACATGGAAAATATGAAATCAAATTAAATTTAATTTTCCATATATATATCTGTGCTACAGTTGTCTCTCTCATATGTCTCCGTATCTCTTTTCTTTACCTTCTGTGGAGGAACAGTAGCTCCCAAGTTTTACTTGGTGAATATGTTGATCAACTTTCAAAATAATTTTTGTTCCTATGCTCAGATAGTTAATCGGTGTTATTAATTTCATCTGCTGATGAGATGTTTAATGTCTTTCATATATAATTTTTAAGACATACCCTAAAATAGAGGTGAAAAATGGTTTCTTAGTTAATTTATCAATTTAACTGTGACCACAGAAAAAGAGTTTTTGGAAATGTCTTACAGGCTATTTGGGGAAATATTTAACCTGAAATAATAATCTTTTACTACAGGTTTCTGAAGGCTTGTCATTTTTGCATAGCAGTGTGAAAATGGTCCATGGAAATATTACTCCTGAAAATATTATTTTGAATAAGAGTGGAGCATGGAAAATCATGGGCTTTGATTTTTGTATCCAGTCAACAAATCCATCTGAACAGGAGGTAACAGATCTGTGTATTTATCACCATTAAATTTTGAATTCAGATCTTTGTTTGAAACCAGTTTCATGACCTTGTATTTCAGTACAGAATCTTTTATTTAATATTCATATCTATATTTTGTTGGCAGGAATTGTGAACATATGGCACAGGTCTGGACTGAAGTGCTGCCTTTGGTCATCACAGAAAAAGAGTCTGAGTTGACTTAGTGGAGTCAAAATAGACTAGTGATGGTTTCAGACAGAGGCTGAAGCCTGGGCCACTTCTGCTCACCTGCATGCTAGACATGCAAAGCTGCCTAATTTAGTCTCTTGCATCCACTCAGTGTCTGGTTGCTGCCTCCTAAAATGAATTCACATTTTAGCTCATGTTTCCCTCTTACAGCAGTGCTTTGATTTTATATTACACTTCCCAGCTCTTAATATTCAGACTTAACTGCATTAGCAGTTAGAAGTGTAGTCCTAATGTATATTGGAAATAGTTATGTGCAGGATTTTCTGACTTCATGGTACATGTGCTTAAATTACTTAAATCACTCTAAGCTATGGACACAGATTCTTAACAGTTTTACCTTACTCCATTTCTGTTTCATTCATAATTGAATTTGAGTGGATTAATTATTTTTTGCTGCTGGAGTTTAATAATTAAAACTTTCATTAAAAATCTCTAATAAATGTACTTTCTTTTACTTCTCTTGCAGCCAAAGTTCCCTTGTAAGGAATGGGATCCAAACTTGCCATCCTTGTGTCTTCCAAATCCTGAATATCTGGCACCAGAATATATTCTCTCTGTGAGCTGTGAGACAGCCAGTGATATGTACTCTCTAGGCGCTGTTATGTATGCAGTGTTTAATAAAGGGAAACCAATTTTTGAGGTCAACAAGCAGGATATTTATAAAAGCTTTAGTAGACAGCTGGATCAGGTATTTGTTCTATTTGTGACTATTGTTCATTGATTTTCATATTTGAAAAGTTACTGTTTTAAAATAGATTTAAATATTTAGAATACAATACCAGTGCTCTAACATAAATAATCCACTAATGGTGTCTTACCTTGCATGCTATCTTTATAAGAAAAGAGAATCCCAGCAAAATATGGGAAATAAAAATATGTGTAGAGAAGGTTACCTAATAAACTACAAATTTCATTTTTTACATTGTTTCTCTGTAAGCCTGTTGAATGCTGGTCTTGTGAAATAAGTACTTTACCTGTTGGGATGAACAGTGTGAAACACAAGACACACAAGACAATGGTCCTATGAAGGACCATTGAAGATGGTGGAGTTTAGAGTGATTTGATCACTTGACATAGCAATTGGTATCTACTTAACTATCAGCTATTTCTTGTTCTTTGTGGACTTACGGATATTAACAGAAGAGCATTAATGAGATCAGCTGACATATTGTATAGATGCAAGTGTCCTGGTCGTAATTCTTTGGGTGCCCATTGCCTTTGCTGTTCGTACTATGTTTTAATGTGTGTAGACAACACCTCAGATAATAACTTGTACTTGTTTAAAAATATTTGGTTTGTGTTCTCTGATAACCTGAATGCAATGAGAAACTGGAAATAGGGAAGTGTGACCTGAAGCAGGTACACTGTTTGGAGACAGCAAGAGGACTATGAGGGATCAGAAGCAAATGGGTTACAAGAGGGGTGAAGGGAGGGATATCAAAGGTGTGGGTAGAGAAACCATCAAAAGGTTGAAGTGTAGTCCTAATGTATATTGGAAATAGTTATGTGCAGGATTTTCTGACTTCATGGTACATGTGCTTAAATTACTTACGCAGCTGAGCCGTTTAAGCTCCAGTACTCTTCAGAATATACCAGAGGAGGTGCGTGAACATGTAAAGCTACTCTTAAATGTAGCTCCAGCAGTCAGACCAGACGCAGATCAAATGACTAAGGTCAGTTCATGGAAAATACAGTAGCCACAGGAAAGAGGGAAAATAGTATTTGATTCATAGAAACAATAGAGCTATTTTTAAGTGTTTTCCTTGTGATCATTGTAGTTGAAATGTTAAATATTTTTAAACTGTTTTGGAAATAATGGTGTTGATGTCAAAAATTGTCCTTATGCTGACCTGTATTAATATGGGTGAAGTGAGTGCTGAGACAGAATTTAGAATAATCATGCAGTACAACACTATTTTTTTGCTTTCCAGTACAGTTGCAAGTATTTTCTATGTTATGTTTTTATACAATTCGGTCTTTAAAACCGTATTGGAACGATTTTAAAGCCATAAAATTATAAAGGGCAATAAATGTAAGAATTAACTTTGGGTTTATGATTTTCAGTGTATTATTAAATATGCAGAAGAATAGCTTAAAATATATTCAGAGCTTACTTGCCATAATAAATCAAAAATTAATCACGAGTAGGATAATTTAAGTTTTAATTTGACAAACTCTTCCTCTGCTTTTCTATTTGAGAGTAGAACTTAAAACCATGATTCTTCCTTTGTCTTATGCCCTATTTTCTCATATGTGATAGCCTTTCAAGTTCCTGCTTAGATTTGCTTAGCGAAACAATTTTTTTCTTTTCCTGTCATTTAAAAAGATTGTATGCAGAGAGAAATCAGTATCTTAACAGTTGGAAGAAATAGTGAGTGAAGAAGGGAGGGGGAACAGGTAATGGCTCTGCCAACAAATATGCTGAAAGATGAGAAGTGAGGAAATTGGAAAATATTACTCAGGCTTCAACTCACTTGTCTGAACCCATATGGTTTTATAAAGATGTTAAGACACTTTTACGACATCTGCACTGCAGATTAAATTGTTGGGTAGAGATATTAGAGCTTTAGTTCTAAAATTAGTTTGTTACAGCCAGCGTGACATGAACTAACATGAAGCTTGAGATGGAGAAGTTTACCTTGCTAATTTAAACTAGTTTGTGTTAGTCTGTGTAGAATTCCACGATCACGTACCTTTTGGTGTGTGATCTAGAAGACAGAATTTAAGTCCACAGTGCAGACTAGCTTCAGTTCTCTGCTGATAGATTCTATTTTTTTCTGTATTGCCCTACTCTGGTCTGCTTTTCTAATTCTTTTCCTCTTTATTGCCCTACTCCTATCAGCTTCTCTTTCTGCCTTACAGCAGGGCTTCTTAAAATGCTTTTATATCCTTTCTTTTTGCACAAATTTTTCAACCGAAAATAAGTTTCTAAATAGCCTGAGAAATCGTGCTTTAACTGTTGCAAGTCCATGAGTTTCAATATATCCCTCCCTAAAAATGAGAATTAACAGGAAGAAGGAATCTCATCCATACAAGTTTTTGGATATAGAATTTTTCATTCCAGTCTCTGGAGGTCTGGGATTCCCACTCTTCTACTGTTTTTATTCAGCTGCTAACTGAAAGCTGAATATTTGGGGATGGATTTTTATATAAACAATCTTGTTACTATCATGCATTTTTACTAATCTTTCATTAACAATGAAGCAGTTCTATCAGTATTAATATGATATCTCACAGACATAGATGAAACCCCCTGCTATTTTTATGGTGCCATGTTTATAAGCCTGGTCTATGAATAGACGTTGTTACACAATGCTTCAGAAGACCTGTGCCCTCTTTGCTGAAGTAATTATAGTGAACGTGATATACAAATGGGTCTGAACATTGGAGAGAAATTTATATAATTAAACATTTATTGCATAAATGCTTGTTGATTCATTTTAAGTTTCCAGGGCTGGTAGCTAGATCTGCATGGTGTAGCTGGTAATTCTTTGTTGTAATATTAAATTATTCCTAGGAGATCTTTTAATCAAGGTTTTTACTTTTCATTCTGGTTTTTTTGTAGACAAAAATTATTTCATCTAAAATAAGTTAACTTAGACATAACGTGCACGGGTTTCTTTAAAATGCTAGGAAAATTCTGTCTTAATAATCAGCCTTCATCTGTGAATATTATACTACTTAGTATGTAAAAATGTACTTCTCTAACTGTTAGTTGCAGACATGTCATTGTAAAGGTTTACTGTAGTACATTGAGAAGGTAAATAGATGATTATATTATGGAATCTTTGTAACAGTGTCAATGTTGTCTACCTCCAGATCACGAGCTTTTAATCTTATTTTTAGATACCATTCTTCGATGATGTAGGAGCAATGACACTTCAGTATTTTGATTCATTATTTCAAAGGGATAACCTTCAGAAATCACAATTTTTTAAAGGTCTACCAAAGGTTCTGCCAAAACTACCTAAGGTATGTCTGTATGATGTCTTGAAATAATGAGCTTAACACTATGTGAACATAGTTGAATGTCAATGTTGTTGACATTCTGAATCTGGGAACACTGGACTTTGTGTCATGTTGTACCGTAATAGACTGCCATGAGACTGTTACAATAGAGTAGTAGGAAAGAAGGGGAGATTAGAAAATAATTGGTGTGGAAATACTCCTCAGCTGTCAATAATTCTTTAAATGGAAAATGATCAGTATGTGTAAGGAGCCATCATTTGCCTGTCCTCTTGTAGTTCATCCCACTTTGAAAGGGAGTTTTATTCTCTCCACTTACTAGGCTTTCCCTTTGTTTCCAGATGTTATCACAGTTCTTTGAAGTCATCTTGCCACCTTTTCTTCCAATAAGATTGCTTCAAGTTTTTTTTCATAACAAGGCAGTCTTTAATGTTGAATGATGCAAAACTTCCTTCCCTCAACAGACTCAGAACTTGCTTTGCTAACAATGCCCAGAAACCTCAAAGGCAAACGTCTGTCGTTACACATTTCTTCTGCGTAGTGTTAGATAATATGTCTAGGCAGACTCCTTTTCCTAGCTCAGAGCTTCCCAACCATTCCATTTAATTTCTTTATTTTTTTAATCTATTTTGAACTACGTAGTGCAAAATTCCAATTACATGTTTAGTAGTCTCTTCTTTTTAATTTAGTAATTTCTTCCTTTGATCAGAAATTGTTAATGCTTTGAATTTGGAAATAGATGGAATATATTTCACCTAACTTTAGGCAGCCACTGACTGACCTAATCATCTTTAGGGCATTCTTTTTTTTTGATCTGTCTTGAAAGTATATTTTATGAGGAAAGATACTGTGCCCTTGAACTGTATGTTTCTCTTTATTGACTTTAAAAGCATTTAAGGATGTCTAACTCTACGGTAGACATCTACTGTGTAAATACCTATTTTGTCAGTAGAATCCCATTTAGGGAATGTACCTGGAGTTTTACAGGGTGATGTATTAGGATTATGTGTTTGTTCAGTGAGTGATGAGGTACTGAAAAACTGATTATTTTGGGGGGTGACTGCTTTTTTAGGGGTCTTTTAATTAAGAAACCATATAGATAAAGGTTTTCAAAATTCATGTATGTGACTGAAAGTCCCATTTTCTGTACAGTTAATTGCTTTCTGTTGATATTCACAGTTGTTACAGACTCCAGTTCTGTTTTCAGTGCAAACTAAGCAAAGCAGCACAGTGTAAATTAGCTAAAGTATAGTGTTCATATATATGAGTTGTAAGAGTTTATACACGAGTTCAAAATTTAAAATTGTCTGTATTTTTTTCTAAATGCCAAGTTAATACAAAAGCTGTTGAGCTGGCACAATAGTAACTTACTGCAATTGTTACTTAGTGCAATGTGATGCATGTGTGTGTGGTTTTTTTTTCTTTTAGCGTGTTATAATTCAGCGAATTTTGCCTTGCTTGACTTCTGAATTTGTAAATCCTGATATGGTACCCTTTGTATTGCCTAACGTTCTCCTAATTGCTGAGGAATGCACCAAAGAAGAGTATGTCAGGCTCATTCTGCCCGATCTTGGTCCTGTTTTTAAACAGCAAGAACCAATCCAGGTATGTTAATATGGTTCAGATTACAACTTTTCTCTTTGGTGTTTTTTCCTTGAAAAATGACTAATTGTTCTATTTCCCTTTTCCAGCTTCACACAGATTTCCCAACCTGCTCAGTCAGTCTTGATTCATACAAAATCGTTTTTTTCCAGGAAATTCAAAAAACTTCTACCCCTGCTTTTTAGATGAGTTTTTTGAGGGTATATGTGCATTTAGAGATGAGATAAGAGTAGCAAAAAAAAAAAAAAAAAAGAAAAAGAAACATTTGATTTACCATTCAATTCTTACAGCTAGTTGATTTTACAAGGTGTATTTGTAAGCATTTTATCATTTATCTAGCCAATCTGAGGAGGGTTGTACGGTACAATATTTGCACATATTCTACCAGTAACTGAACATATAACTTTTTTTTTCTTGTATCCAGATTGCTGATACTGGTATCACGGGGTGGAAGAGTTTTAGCCTTGACACTCATAAAAGTGCTCTTTGTCAATGATAATAAAATAGTGTTTGTTTGAGGGCCACGCACAGATTTGTGAAATTTCTTAATTATTATTGACAAATGTATTGTGTAAGTAAAATACATTTTTTTTCCTGTTGTTCACATGCATAAAAGTAGTAAGACGTTATCATTACTGTAAAGGAACAAAACATTTGCCGTCTTTTGTCAACACCAAGTGCATGATGATTCCTGAGACTTCTGTCACTGTTAGGAATTGTGCCTCCACAGGTAAAAGGCAGCTATGCGTTTCTTCTAGCTCAACTGGTTTTACTGCTAGATTGTGTTCTTTCTCTGCAGAGCACTTAAGGGGCAGGATAAACATAGGATTAACAAGAAGACCTTTAATTTCTGGGTTTCAAAAACTGGATCGGAGAACTCTCGTTATGCCAGGGAGGGGGCAAAAGGGGCAATTGAGTAGCTGAGAATACCTCAGAAAATTAGAACTTTGTTCTTTACTTTTGGTACACTGGGGCTTTATGTTAGCTTTGTTGTTGTCTTGAAAAAATTAAAAGTCTCACCAACTGAAAGCCAGTGAACATCTTATTTGTGCTGTTCCATCCTAAAAGGTAACATTGTGTTTTGCTACCTTTAACATCATGTTTCTGAGACAATCCCCACAGCAAAAAGTTTGTCTCACAGTTGTATCTGGAGCATAAGGAGCAAAAAGCTGTTTTATTTCTTGAGAAACGAGGCAAGGAAAATACAGACTTGGTGTCAGCTCATAAAGAGCAAGCTTTGTGAAGTTTTTCTGTAGCTCTCTAGATATAGTATATTAAATTCGTATGTTGACATTTGTAATGCAAACTAAGTACCAGATGGCTCATTCCACTCTTATTTCTATGGTCTTTTTAGTATTGCAAAGTTAAAGTAATCCAGGACAGGTTTTCAAAGGTAATATACCAGCAATTCATGGAAAAAAATATAAAGGTTCATAGTACCAGAGGACAAAATTCCAGGTCTGACTGTCTTCGTACAAGACAAAAATGTCCACCAGTTTCTGTGTGTTTGTTACTCATGGAGAGGGGCAAATGGAGAATGTATCAGTGTTTCTTCCAAACACTGTCCCAAGATGTTTTAGATTTGTATGAGGCCTGTTACTTGGCTTTTATAGGGTACTTGAGTTAGGAAGTGAATGTATCATAGGGGTACATTGTAGTGTACTATAATTCAGCATCAAGAAATTGCTATCCAGTGTTAACTATGTCTTTGTATGTGGGAATTTATAATATGAAAATGGAATATGTAGTTCAATTACTTACTCTTACTGTACTCTTGGAGTTAGCATGGAATAACTGCTATGCTGTAAATTACCATCCTACCTTACTCTGGCATGGCTTCCCAGTGTAGAGAAACCCTTAATTTCTATCTAGGGGAGATCATAGAGAGCATGTGAAATACTGTAAATTCATCTTCTAACACAGTACACTGAAGTGTACTCTGTCAAGCATTGGGTTCTGTATTAATGAATGAAGCACATCTTTAGTGTTATTGTTTAGAGTGCAACTGCTGCTGCTTGCTTACTAGATGGTGTGTTTGAATCTTTGACTGTGGCATCATAGTTTCTACTGAAATAGATAAAAGGTATCAAATATGATCTTAGAAAGCTAAAAATAAAAAAGGGGTTCATTGGAACAGCATGAACTACATTCAAGTTAAATTCAGGGAGAGAGAGAGATCAAAAACTTGGTAGTTGAAAAGTGTTGACAGCTAGTGGAAAACAGCTGACTGGCTTCAGTAAAATCTAAATGACTAGTATAATTTTTAACTTAAAAGCAGTCTCTTATAAGTTCAGACATCTGGTTCTTATTCTAAAGAAGCTATTCTAGTTGTTAAATAACAGGTTTCATTGATGTCCTTTTCAAATTTGCAAAAACAGTCAAACAATCCTTTTCCAAAATTATGTATTTAGCTAATGTAAAAGCTGACAGGCCTCAGTATTACAGGATTGCTAGACAAGTGAATGTTACAAGCACATGGATGTTTCAAAAAGCCAATTTTAGGACAAATAAAAAAATCTTTATTCAAGAATAAGTATAAAATCCAACTTTAAAACTAATCTGGTCCATCTCACTCTAATCCTCCCAGATTTGGGGATATTGCATCAGAATCCATGTTCATGGAATGAATGAATGAGTCTGCATGTGTGTGTGTACAGTTTAGGCAATTATAAAATAAGAAAGCATACATTAACTGCAGTTTAAAGGAATTTCTTTTCCTTCTCTGTAAAGGAATGAAATGAAAGGGGAAACATATGCAGTTTTAGTACATCTGTATTTCGACTCTCTGACGCTTCTGTTTATTTGACTTGGAAGCACTGATTGCTATATATTTTTAGACTTAAAAATTGAAACATTTTCCTCCTATGAAATACTTGGCTTTTTAATATGAATGTGATACCATTCACCACAATTTATCTGTATAGTCTAATGTATTTTCTAAAAGGAGTTTAGATATCAGTGCATAATCATTGTCACCTGTAACAAGTTATCTCACCTAACTGAGAGGAGACATGAGTCTTACGAGTTACAGAGCTCTCTGTATTGGAGACAGAGCCTGGATGAGTAAAGTAGCAGCTAACTTTTAGATGGCTAAACCTAAGGAAGGTGAATCCCACAGTGTGAATGTGCTATTCTAGTGTTGCTTTTTAGTTATCGTGATGAGATATTTTTGTATGTTTGTTTGAGATCTTTCCTTTTATGATCTATTATTTCCATGTGAAATAGAATAAAGCTATTTTGTGTCCATGTAGTCGGTGTAATATTCTTTTCACTGTGTCCCTATTTTGATTCTAGATACAGCTTTTATATGTGGAGTTATGATCAAATGCTTTAAGGACAGAATTTGAGCCATAGATTTTTGAAAGGTCAGCTTTTTCAATAGTGATGTGTCTATAAAGATTTTCTGTGGGCAGATTTTAACAAAAGACTGTGTTGAAAATAGAAACAATAACTCCCTCCATTATTATTATCTGAAAGCCATTATGATTTATTTCAGAAAGATTAGTCTAGAACACACATGTTTTGTTTGATTTGTATTTGCTGTTTTTGAAATGCAATAATATGTCAAAGTGTTTTTTGTCTTCCATGCCTTCAGGCAAGCAACATGGTAAGTGATCACATTTACTGAGTTACAAGAAAACTTCTGAAGTTTTTATGATGTGATATAACAGACTTCAAATCATATGTTTCTGCAGTTAAACGTTTGGCTTCTGAATTGTCCTTCTTTTAATAGATCTTGTTGATCTTCCTGCAAAAAATGGACTTGCTTCTAACCAAAACTCCACCAGATGAAATAAAGAACAGTGTCCTACCAATGGTTTATAGAGCCTTGGAAGCACCCTCAATTCAGATCCAGGTGTAGTAATTGCAGCTTTTATGCATTTTTTTTCTCTTTTCTTTTAGTTGATGTGCCAGCTGTTTGTATACCCCTGTGTTTGTTTACTTGGCAAAAAAATATTCATCCCCTTTGAGATGGGGCTGAAATTGGGTACTTTTTTTGTTGCTTAAGTATTTTTTATCTTGATATGATCTTCTATCTTTCAGCCTATCATTGTGCTGCTGCAGTGTTGTTGATAGTACTCATTCAGATTTTCTTGATTCGTGTAGGAAAATGTTACAGTTTGATGTAATAAAAGGGTTTTTTTAATATAAAAGTTTTTGTGAAAATTCAAGGTATTCTTGCTATCCAAATATTGTATTATAAATTTATGAATACTGTTTTTGAAATCTGTTCCAGGCTTCTATCTGCATATCATTATATTTTATTATTCCAGCTATTTTTAAGTAAGTCTGATAGATTGAGGTCAGCTTAGTTGATCATGATATTCCCTTAGATATTTCCTTAAAAAGAAAGCTTAAGCAGACATTTTAAAGTAATTTTGATCTTGAATAGTATTAGCAGTAATTTTACAAAAAACATGCATTTTTCTTTTTAAACGTATGCACTTTTTTTTCATAGGAGCTTTGCCTAAACATAATTCCCACGTTTGCCAATTTAATAGATTACCCATCAATGAAAAATTCGTTAATTCCAAGAATTAAAAATGCATGTTTGCAAACTTCTTCTCTTGCTGTAAGTATCCTAATAGTTTTATCTATTTCTCAGTCCTCAGAAGACAATGTTTCCCTTTATTACTTTGGCTTTTCTGCTGTTGCATCTTTGAAGAAAAGGCCATCAGTGTGCCTTGATTTCTTTTTGAGCCTTTTTAAAAAACTTTTTACAAATACAAAAGCACCATTTTCTTTTTTACACTAACAATTTTTAAAGTTATTAGCAACTTATTCATAGAATGATAGAATCATAGAATCGTTTTGGTTGGAAAAGACCCTTGGGATCATCGAGTCTAACCATCTACCCTACTCTACAAAGTTCTCCCCTACACTATATCCCCCAACACCACATCTAAATGACTCAAACACATCCAGGGATGGTGACTCAACCACCTCCCTGGGCAGCCTATTCCAACGCCTGACCACTCTTTCCGTGAAAAATTCTTTCCAAATGTTCTGTCTAAACCTACCCGGTTGGAGCTTGAAGCCATTCCCTCTGGTTCTGTCACTAATTACCTGCGAGAAGAGACCAGCACCAACCTCTCTACAGTGTCCTTTCAAGTAGTTGTAGAGAGTGATGAGGTCTCCCCTCAGCCTCCTCTTCCTCAAACTCATATTGTAAAAATTTTTCAAGTGTGTTCCAGAATAACAGTGTTTGTCCTGCAGAAAAGCCAAGGTTTTGAAATCACTGTGTAACTATATGTATTTTCCTTTCATGACACAAAAGGGTTTTTTTCACTTGTCTTGAATTTTCAAATATGAAGTTTATAGCTTCAGCAGCACCTGTTTTCTTCTACGTGTGAGTTTTGTATGTTTTTTTGGTTTTTTTTCTTAGGCAAAAATATAGTAAAAAGTTAATTCTTTTCATACTTCATAGGTCCGGGTAAACTCACTAGTGTGCTTAGGCAAGATTTTGGAGTACTTGGATAAATGGTTTGTGCTTGATGATATTTTACCTTTTCTACAACAAATTCCATCCAAGGAACCTGCAGTGCTAATGGGAATTTTAGGTAATTAATATTTTCAACTTTCTGCTTTTTTGTGCTTTGATGTTGTAAATCTCAGAGCTTTCTGTATTATCATTGATAATGTTTACATAGTGTATTGCTAAAATTACTATTATAAAATTCCTGTTTCTGGATCTTAAGTATGCCCCTGTTCAGCTTCCTTATGTATTGCTGGTACTGCCAACCACTAGTATATGTATTTTTAGTTTTCAAGTCCCAGTGGAGTTCTGAGTGCTCATTGCAGTTCCTGGGCAGTGACACTTCCATGGACTGTACAGTCCACACTTCCAGAGAGGCTGTTTTCCTCAGAAGAGTATAGGATCTGTCATCTTTCAGTTGCTGCTGGAGCTTTTAAGATGTTACTGTTGCTTTCTCTTAGCACTCTTGCATGTCAGATGCTATAAATGGCTGTCTACAAACCTGTTGCTCTTCAGGTTTTGTTAGGCTCATTTTGTTGGACATTTAAGCAACCATGGCTGCCTTTGCACTGAGATGGAGCATAGTCTGGGTGACGTTTCATCAAACAGCTAACAAAACCTTATGGCTTGGTACTTCTGGAAGGGGCGGCCGCACTCCCAGTTGTGCTTTCCTAATGCCACTCTGGCGCTTGCCTAACTCAGGATGTTTGATTTTTGACAACTTGAATGGGCTTAAGGAGGCCAGATGACCGGAGTCACCGCCAAGAAAAAGGTGTGACTGCATGGCGAAGTCTGGAAGATGGTGACCGTTTCTCTTCCTGACAGCAAAGTAGTAGACATAAGACCCATTTGTAACAAGCTGAGCTGTACCTGCAGCAGATGTCATTAAACACTGTAATAATATGCAGGGGTAGCATTATTTTGATTTGCTCAAAAGCAGCAAGGAGATATCTATCAATACTAATTGAAAGCTGCCTGTTTCCCTTAATCCTTGCAGTTTTGCCTTGTATTTGCTGTCTGAGAAGGAGGGACACTGTATTTTTTACTTTAGTTGTATTCTGAGTACTACTTGGATACGGTGCATAAACAAGTCCTAGTTTGGAAACGATAAGCTGAAATCAATTTTACAGACTTGGGCTCTCCTTTTTTCTGGAATCATACTACCCTCCATCTTGGGTGTGATAGCTTCTTTGGCAAGCTGACAGTTCTGGTCTAATACTAACCACAGAAAGTGAGGAAAGCTACAGCTTCTTTTGTGCTCATATATTCAGCATTTGCCACCAGAAGTGAACTATTTAGGCAGAGAAATCCTCCTGTCAGAAACGCTATAGAACTTGTAGCCTTTACACTGGATATCTCATGCCTGCCACTACCTCTTTTTTTTTTCTTTTTTTTTTTTTCAGAGATTTTAGGATATATAAAAACTATTCATGATTTCTGATCCTATGTGTAATACAACCCCAAACATTTGGGTAAGAATATTTGTAAAATGTGATCAGAGAGCAGTGTGATAGTTACTCCTAGACAAGTATACCAGGAGAAAACACATCCTTGGTTAATGCAGCTTAATTTCTCGGTGGCAATTTCCCACTTTGTGATAATTCAGTTGCTTGTGATCAAAGATGTGTATTCTCAGATAATTGACCAGGACAATACATTGCCTAATACCAAGTTTCATAGCTGCAAAGGATTACTTTGGACCTGCTCTTGTTCTGAACTTTAGCAAAACCTCTTGTTATAATATGCTTGTGTTGTGGATGAGTACTTAGCTTTTATGATTCTGTTTGTCCCTGCTTGCACACAGACACAATTTATGTTCAGATACATATAGAGTGCACTGCTTTGTTCACGTTGTTTACTAAACTTAACAATTTTTGCTATTTTGATGTTGTATGTCAGGTATTTACAAATGTACATTTACTCATAAGAAGTTGGGAATTACCAAGGAACAGCTTGCAGGAAGAGTATTGCCCCATCTGATTCCTCTTAGTATTGAGAACAATCTTAATCTCAATCAGGTAGGAACGTGACTATGTTCTGTGCTTTTTCATGATAAATTGGCAGAAATAGGTTTAAACTGTTGTCAGAGAAAAAAATCATACATTACTTTATGTCTGTTAGTTTTGAAAGCAAACAAACAAAACCAAAAAACCTTCCAGTATTACTGTATTTATGTGTTTAAAGCTTGGATTTACCTCATCTGGTATAAAATTTCAAAAGGAATCTGTTACTTTCCAAATATCCTGCAAAAGCAGCTAGCTACTAACATAATTACAGTTCAAATTAAAAGCTGACATACCATCTTAATGTTTCTTCCCTTGCTCTTGTTTTTAAATGTTGCAGATAATGTAGAAGTGCAATCACAGGAATTATTTTTTGGAAATTAATCTGGTAATATTAATTTGTAGTTTTTTGTCTGGGTTGCCCCACTTTTTTATAGCTATATATATTTTTCACTGTTTCAATCTACACTCTGCTTGTAGTTAGGTATCTAATGGAAGGTAGTGAAGGTAGATTATAAATTATTTTAAAATCTGTTTAACTGACATTGTGTATTGTAAGTTTTATGTGATACTACCTTTTAAGTAATACATGTCTGAATTCCATTACTGCAAAATCCAAACTTCTTGTGTATTTCTTTTACAGTTCAATTCTTTTATTTGTGTTATAAAAGATATGCTTAATAGATTGGAGGCAGAGCATAAAACAAAACTTGAGCAACTTCATGTCATGCAAGAGCAACAGAAGTAAGTGTATATTTATGTATGTATTAGAGAAATAACAAGTGAGCACAGATAAATTTCAGTTAATTTTTTAGCAAATGTGAGAAAACTTCAGCCATAGCAATAAAAAATCTAGGTAATTCTTACTTCAGTAGTGGAGAATTACCTCAAATAACCACAGTTACCAGCAAAGATTTATTAGTCCTAGGATTATTATAATTCTAGGATAAATAAAAAAACATTTGTGATGCCAGTGGCTTTATCGAGTGAAATCCTTTATACAGTTCAGTCACAGTTTATTATTTTAAGTTAATAAATCTTAATTAATTTTTTAAATGTAAGTGTTCTTACTAAGCTCCACTAGTACGGTTTATATCTTTCTTCTATGTGCTAACTTGCTTTTCTGTACTTGTTGAGAACATAAACTGTACTGGAGAAACATAAGCATTGCAGAATTTTAGAAGGCACTGATATTTGAAGATATTTAGAGCTATTTTATGGAGTCTGATATGAGGTAAATTTCTGAGTCAAATTAACTTGGGCTACACAAAGTCTGTGTTGTCCCATTCAAGAAGAGGAACTAAGACCATGTGAAGTGATCATTAGGAAACCTTTACCATTTAGAGTATTAACATTTTCCAGCCTCCTACATGCATGCTGTAAAAGTGGCAGTACTATCATATGGGGTTTTTTAAATTATTATTATTATTTAAATGCAGAAGAATAATCTGCGTTCCTGAATTAGTGCTGTGGATGTAACTGTAAAGTTATCTTTTCATAATATGTATACTCTATGCTATATAGATCTTTGGATATAGCTAACCAAATGAGTGTGTCTGAAGAGGCAAAATCTAGTAGTACAAGTAATCAGGTAAGTGACAATATTTTATTATATTACATATAGAAATTTGAAACGTAGAATTAAGTGTTCAATATTTATGTTACCTTAAATTTCAAATTACTGAGTTCTGTTTCTTTGAATTTAAACAGATTGACAAGGTATTTAGTACTAGTGGAACTGACCTTCTTACCAGTGGATCTGAGAGTAAAGAGAATGAGATGTCATCCACACAGAAAAAGGTGTGTTTTACTTTGTTTTGGAATCATGTTAGATCCATCTGTCTAATAGAAGGCTGATAGGGTACCATAAAAAGAGTATGTGTAGATAGTTATCATATTTAAAGCTTTAGAAGAGAAACTAACTGCTTTTGTATAGCACAGCCACATGTGAAGGTCCACTGAAAAATGTTCAAATAATTTCCTTGAATTTCTTTCAAAGCCTTTCCTTGGACATAGCTTTGTACAAAGTAGCCAGGAATTCAGATTATAAATTTTTGGTCATTTTCTTTCTCCTTAATTATAGATTTCAATGAAACTGAAACTTCAGCGATGGATTTAGATAGGAAAGTCAAAATAGGCAACTTTATGATAAAATTGCAAACAGAGATGAAGATAAAATGTTGAATTTCATGTAGTGTCAGACACTAACATTTGCTGTACAATTCAAAGATAAGTGAAAATGAACAGTTAATATGGGGGATAAATACAAGAAGCACAGAGAAGGCGTGACATGACACAGAACATTAAAAATAAGCATAAACTATTGTAAAATTCTTTCCATGCTATTAATTATGTAAATGGCTTCCCAGAATCTATACATTTTATCATTTCTGTTTCTAGTTATCTGAAGAACCCTCTCACTAATTTTAGACTAAGGGGGAATAATCATCATAAACAAAAGTAAAGTTAACATCCTGAAAAGCCTCTTGAGCAATCTTAAAATAAAATTCCCTTTCCAACTCCATGGTGAGTTTCAGTTCTATGTCAAGTGCCAGTTGGTAACCATGTGAAAACAAAAATTCCAAAGGACATTTTTTCTTATGCCCAACATTAAGAAGACAAAGCTAAAATGTTTTTGTTGTGATACCTGTTTATTTGAGATCTGCTCAAATTTCTCCTTATGCTTTTAAGTACTTCTTAGCAATATGATAAATATTAAAATAGATTTTGTGCTTATCCACTTTCTCTTTTGTATAAATAATGCGAATTGTTCTACCACATATTGAAATGACAGTGCTATTTATGAAACAAAAATACAAATGTAAGAATAACCATTCTGTGCAACTTATTGTCAGTACTTTCCCTTTTAAAGGCATCGCTTACACTTGAAGAGAAGCAAAAGTTAGCTAAAGAACAAGAACAGGCACAGAAACTGAAAAGCCAACAACCTCTTAAGCCACAGGCAACTGTAATAACACCTCCAGTGAAGCAGGTGAGAAAGAACAAACTACTGTACTGTTTCTATTGGAGCTGTGATGCTTTTCTTTTCAAGAGTTGTAAGCATTTAGCATTTTTTTTCTCCTGTGAGTCACCTTTGTTTTCGCTGAAAGTACAATGGTACAGCTGAGAGAAACTAAAATAAATTTTAATCTGCTTTCCATTTACATAATTAGCAATATTTCCCACTTATTAAATTACAGGAGTTTCCAAAGGAATAACTATTATTGGAAGGCCACTGTTCTAGATAAGGAAAAAGAACATATTAAAAAGGATTTTACTCTAAAGAGTCTATTAACTAAATATATAAAGGGCTTGGGAATAGGAATGAGGCATGTAAAAAAATGTCACAGTAGTACTTTGTGTGTGGTGTTAGTTGTCAAATTAAAGCTGCGTAACAATCAGTTTTAAGTAGCAAAGAATGAAAATAAGCTAATTGCTTTTGTGTATGTTTACATTTCATGCCCAGTTCTATGCAGTAAATTCTAATTTCTGAAAAATGAATGCCACTTCTGCAGGAGCAATGATAAATGAAGACTATTGCTAGGGTGTTTGTACAAGAGTAGGATTTAACCGCATTTTCTGTATTTTGCAGACTAAAGACTTGACAGATACCTTGATAGATAATATGTCGTCTTTGACTAGCCATTCCATCAACAAAGCTAAAGTTCCATCTTCAAACAGCTTCTCTTCTGTCCCTCCTATGGGTGTTGGAATGGGATTTTCATCACCTATTGACAACACAAAGAGAAATATAACAAACGGTCTAAATACTAATATGGGTTTTCAGACTGCTGGATTCAGTATGGGAGCTGGTCCCACCCCTCAGAATTTCTTCGGTGGTTCAAGTGCAACAGCAACAACCAAGATGAACATTGTACCGCCAGCCAGTATGCCAAATTACAGTCCTATGAATGCTGCATCTGCAGTCTCTCCACTGACGCAACAAAACAGACCCCCAGATATGTCGGCTTTAGATAATCTTTTTGGTCCTCAAAAACCCAAAGTTAGCATGAAGCAGTTGGCTCAACAGAAATCAAGCCAGTGGGTCAATCAGTTTGTACCCCCACAGGGGTCCCCAGGTGCAAGCACTTCAGTCATGGGACCTCAGATGAACATGATAGGACAGCCTGGCTTTGGTATACAGGGTAATCCTTTCTTTGCTCCTCAGAACTTTGCACAACCAGCAAACACAATGACAAACAGCAGCTCAGCTAGTAATGACTTAAAAGATCTTTTTGGGTAAAACATTTTGTTTTCTTCTTTCAAAGATCGATGAAATATGGATCATGGGTAAGCTGATTAACATCTTTTTTTGATTAGTAAAAGCATGACTTGGGGAAACTTTCAGCCCAGCAAAGTAAAGACATTTGTGCTGGAAAAAAGACTTGATTTTTGCATTCACTTGCTACTACAGTGGAGTTGCATAAGTCCAAAGTCATCTTATGGGCTAGAGATTTCCTGTCTCTTTACTGAGCATCAGAGCACTGAAGGTAGTATGCATATGTTCAATCAAAAAAGAAGCAGCTAAGTATTTCAAAATTATTCAGAAGTGTACTCAATCAACTCTTATGAGATTTCCTACAAAATTCTATTTTTTAAATTCAACAAAAATGCTTAGGGGGTAGTAACACCAATGAATGCAATCCTGCAGCCCAGTCCTTTCAGTGTCTGCTAAATCCTTATTGATGATTTGTGTTGCTTGAATTTGGCACAAACTGTTGTTTTGTCATATGACAGTTTGCAAAAAGTAAGTTCTTATGCTGCCTTGAGTTTTGACAGCCATGCTACGTAGGAAGGTCTCTAACCAGTAATTGTGTAAGAGGCAAGAAGAAAAAAATATTTTTATTTCTTCTCTTACAAGATAATTAAAATTAATGTGATAGTAAACCACAATAACAGGATTCAAGAGGCATAAGAAGTTGTTTTAAAATTTTGTGGAAGTTTGGGACAGAATTAGGACACCATTTCAATGGTTATTTTTTTTTTAAATCTGTTCTATAATGCCAGATCCTTGTTACGAGCCGTATAGCAAAAGCAGCATACCACATAAACAGCATTTTAAAATACATGTGGTGACTTGTATTTTAACACATTTATTATATATTCCAGCGTTTTGGCTAATTTGATACTGCTTCTAACCGGTGTGAAAGAAGAATAGTTATGGAACCTCCTAAAAAGAACGTTCTCTGTAAATTTCAGATTTTGACTTCCCTAACTGTGTAACTAAACATACACTATTTAGTTACACAGAAATATCTTGAACTAATTCGTAGATTTTTGGCTCCGTTGAGAAGATGGAAAAGGATTGCCTCGTACAAGTTGCACATGATTGTGTGAAAAAGCAGAGTGCCATAAATTGCCTTGACTAGTAAACTATTTCATTTTAATTTTGTTTTAACTCGAGTCCTTATGAAGGATAAATGAATAGGAAGCAAGTTCTCAAATACAGGTTTGTAAGCTCTAGAATATATGGTGAATACAGAGATATTGCAGATCCTTTTTATTGTATTACTCCAAATTTAATAAAGCTCTCCAGAAAACCAAACAGTAGTTTCTTCTACTTCCCAGATTGCCCATGATAGAATCTCTGCTCTGTCAGATGCTACTACTGTTGGATTTTAACTTTTTCTTTCCTAGGATTTTCAGGAGCTTTCTTACATGGTATTTTGAAGACTGTAGCTGGCTATTTTGAGAAGGAAAGAACTAGTTACCTTTTTTACAGAAAGCCTACATGCTTTATTTTTTGAAGCCTTTCACTGAAGAAATTGTTCTTTCATTTGCTGCTTAAGAAACCAAAGGGCCTTATGCTGTAAATGTGACTTGTATTTTGTTATATTTCCATGGTTCTAAGCGGTAATAGTATTAAGCATATTTCTTAAAGAATTGTTTATGTATTATAGCTGCTGCCTTAGTCCTGTTGTTTTAAAATACCTGGGACCAGTGAAATTGTGGTTTAGAAAACAATACCTAACACGTTGTGATGCTTATGTGCTGTTAATATTCATGGTAAACACTGTAGGTTATGTTAAGATATCTGTGTAAACTTAAGTACAATACTAGAACTGTTAAACTATTTAAGTTCATTTATGGTTACTCGTACTCTATACTCTCAATCACACTAATGTCTTCTTTTATGTCAACTTTTGAAAGCTACGTTTTGTTAGGGTAACTTAAGGTAAGCCTTTGAAGAATTACTTGAATCTGTATTCCTCTAAATTATTTGGAAAGTAAGTTTATATTAAAAATAACATCTCTTGGGACTCTACAATGTATTAAATTAATACGTCCATGGTAAAAGCAGTCTTAAATGTCAGCGTCCTGATCTGGAGTTTCAGTCACTGATCCCTCTGGACTGGGGGCTTTTTGGAACTGAATTTTAATTTAACTTATTGGATGGAAAATTAACTGAAAAAAATTGATCTGATTTTATATACTACAGCTCCTAAACTGTGGGATTTGAGGTGTCTGTTTTTGGCATGGGCTATCTGAGAATATAATCTGTTTTGTAAGAACAAAATCAAAAAAATCCTGCAAGTTCAAAGTAAGAGATGCTCTTGGATGCAGTGGTATTGTGATGGAATAAGATTTTTAGCTGGCCCGAATAATAGGATTTTTTTTCTACTTTTATTTGAGAACTTAATCTTGTTTGCTGCAATTTTCAGAATGACCAGAGTAGAAGAATAACAACAAAGAAAACTGAAAAGGATGCTTATGAAAGTTGTAACAAAATTTTCTAGTTAATTAAAAATAAAAAAGAAAAAATAACCTCAGTGAAATTGAGAGGGCCAAACACCTCTCCCGGCTTAGTGTGTCAGGTAACTCGGGGTTCATGAAGTACTCCAATTCTTCTTGACTTGAAGGAGGAATTGCAGGAGGTAAGTCACCAAGGCTATGTGCCACTTGGCTCCCGCTGCAGTAATTTTTCTTTAGGAAGCCTTGTCCAGTTGATTTCTCCATTTAGAAGCTGTCGTTTTGAGGCCCTGCAAGAGGCTGGAAGACTCATGTCGTGGCCAGAGTGAATACCATTGTTTGAGAGCAACAGTTGTACTTTACATCCAGGTTGTGGTTTGCGAAAGAGTAGAGGAAGGGACAATGTCACAAAATGTGGGCATTCCAGGGGCCTTCTCTTTCTGGACGTGGATGGAAAGCAGTGTTGCATCAGGCTTGGCCTGAAGCAGCGGGACTGTCTATTCCTAATGCAAAACGAAATGGAGAACACAGGTATTGAAATTGGTATCTGATTAAGAAATTGCAAATTTTGTTGCTGAGAAAGTAGCCTGATATAAAATAAGCTCTTATTGCAATGCCCTAAACAATACTGTAAATTACACAAAATTTCTGCCCTTTGTATTCAACCTAATTAAAGGAAAAAATGTGGGAGCCTGGCAGGTTACATCATCACCTTCCAGCCTCCACCCTGAGCACTCATTGTACTTGCCTTTTGCGAGCAGATCTTCATTCTACTGTAGAAATTAGAGCAGGATCTGGGCTGAACTGCCCAGCCTACCTGGTTTACTTTGCATTCATTCATAAAGAAGAGGTAAAGAGAAGGGAGTAACTTCCTATTCTTTATTGATTTATCTGTATTATGTTTACTGCAAAAGGAGACAAGAAGTGGAGACAGCTGCACATCTGAAGTATAAGCATCGGTTTTGCTTTGGCTTCTCTGGTGTTTGCTAAATGAACATGACTGCACTGAGACAGCAGTCTGTTCCATATTACAACTGTTGGTTCCATTTGGTTTTAAGTATGAAAGTCTCTGAGGCATCCTCTAAAAACTCGGACGTAGAAAACAAATTAATCCTGCTAGATGGAAGAATTGTATTAAAGAGTCTTGAAAAACCTTCTCTGTTGGAGCTGGTGGAGAGGACCCTTGAAACTACTGAGTTACAGATAGCTTAGAAGCCCCTAGGTCTGCCTCTCTCAAGAGGAGAGAAATAAGGAGTGAAATGGCAGAAGTGTCATTTAAGGATGGAGGAGGGAGCAGATTTTGTTCTTTTTCACACAAGTGCTGTGACTGAGTCACAGAACAGCCTGTGGAGCCTGCTTATGCAGGAGGACAGTAGAACCAGAGGAGCCTTTTGAAAGATAAAGGAGTGCACCGATTATTTGAAGAATGGGGAGAGAAATTTCACTGGGAATATGGATAGAATGCCCTAGGATTTTTTTAAAAAAAAAGATTTTTGAAGATGCTATGTCTTCTTCTCTCAATGGTGATGTGGATTAGAAATGTCATGGCAAAGTTGTGGTCTTAAAGGTCTGCACAGATGCTGAGTACCCCAAGTAAAAGGGCAAATTTTGGATGTATAGGTGCAGAACATTTCAAGCTTTATAATTTAAAACCTTCCTTTTCTGTTAAGTTTTGTCTTTATATCAACACCTGTTTCACATTTATGTAAAACTTTGACAAATAGCCCAAAGGCCTTTAAAATTAAGTAAAATGTGTGTTAACTTTTGTATTTTAACCCCTATTATAATGTAGTCTATGGCTGTAGATAGATAAGTAAGTGTGTATTTAGATAGATTACAGGATTTTAGATTTTTCAGTTCAGTTGCACCAAAAGAGAAGATTAAATTAAATGAAAGATTAAATTTGAATGAAATTCCACAAGGCTTCCATAAAGGCTAACGATTATACGATGCTTTTGTTGTCTATTGCAAATTCACGTGCTTAGTCTGCCTACATCTACATGTCTTGAGCAGAAAAGGAAAGGTTTTAAAATAAAAATTTATGAACACTGGATCTCTCATTGCAGAGGAATTTTTTGGACTCTAGAATGACCTTTGTGTACTGCGTAGGAGTTTTTTATTGGGGGTGGGTGATATATCACTGATTTGTGCCATTTCCAATGTAAGAAATGGGAGGGGGGAGTACAGAAAAAATACCCTGTTGTATATGTGACCCTTTTTTGTTCTTTGTTAAGAGATATGCTGCATTTTATATACTCGTTGTGAACTTTTACTCTGAAATAGCTGTGAGGAAACATATCTGGAGAATTTCAGATGAGTTAGCTGCTTGTCAAGTGAGGTCCTTCCTTGTACCCGACTTTCCATTAGGTTTTGACTGCTTTACAAGGAAATTACTCCAGGCAGTAAAACCGTGGATTCATACACCAAATCCTCTTGCCTTCCAGGCCTCACACTTATATCACCAGAACAAATAAGCCCCTGAAATTGCATTGTCTTTTAAGTTCTCTGAAACAGTTCTAACTGCTGTATAGATTTCTGAGATGAAGTTGTAAATCAAAATGTGTTATAGTGAACTCAGGCCTTGTGCAAAATATTTAATACTTGTTTATTTGTCTAATCGTACAGTCTCTGTACTAGTGGCAGTTTTATGTTTTGATTGTAAAACATTAAAATTCTCATGAGATTTATAAAGTGATGTTACTGTAGTGTCTGCTGTGATTCATAATTAGAACTGTCAAAGCATGGCATTAGTGTATACCCTGTTTATTGGACAGCTCTTCAAAAAAATTTATTCTTGTATCAACTTTTAGATCAGCTACTTAAAAGATATGTAAAAGGTACAGTGACAATTTCAAGAAATTCATATCACTTTGTACTGTGAATGAAGTTGCCTATGGAAATAAATGAACTTTTCATATTTTCATGTTGGAAGATATTTTATTTAAAATCTCCATAAAATTAACTAATAGTAACTTATTTAGAAAACTTCGTCACTTTGTATTTTGTTCGAAATGCATTTTATGCCATGTAATTTTGATTTAATTTCTTAGAGCAGTGGTGAGTAATGCAGCTCAGTAGGAAACGAGATGTTTGTGAGGAGTTACGCAAAGAGAAATGGTTCATTCGATGTTCTCTTCCTGTTGCAAGACACAAGTGGCCTTTTTGTCCTGCATCTGCAGAAGCTCCCTGCACTCGTGTCACCAGCTGGAAACCACTGCCATTGCTCAGTGGACTGGAACACTGGCTTGTAGGGTGGCAAGGTGGATTGCAGTTTGTTGTGCCATGCTTAACCCAGGAATTCAGAAATAAACTCCTGCCTATGCACCAAGAGCAACTAAATAAGTAGTAGCTTTTCAAGCTCTAAAATAATTTATTATGTTTTCTAGGCATGAATTTTGGAATTAAACTGTAAACTTTAAAATAAAAGTATTTCTTTTTTTTTGCTCTGTAGGACACTTTCTGTGAACTGTACTATTATGGCTCTACTGCAGTTTCCTACAGCAGAGTAAGGCAGTCGCGGATGTGGAGCAACATGGAACTTAAAAAATTATAGACATTTAATGGCCTGCCTATATCTACTTACCAATTTTTAAAGAGGTTTTTTTGGTCAGGCTTTTGTTTTGTGCCTTAATCATTTGGCCATTTTTAATGGAATTTCTTAAAATGCATCACCTTTTGCACAACATTCAAAAAAAACCCACAGGTTTTACACTGATGGCACAGAAGTGCAAATAAGCAAAGATGCTAATAAAGCAATCTGTAAACAGAACAATAAATTTTATCTGAATAGTCTATCCTAACATGGCATCAGATAGGTGTTTGGTATTTTTTAATTATTATTATTATTTCTTGAAGAATTTATAAAAATAGTTGTATCTTACAACAGTTGTATCTTACAAAATCAGAACAGGAGAATCCTGTGTAGAGATTATATTCTTGATTAGTCTGTTAGTTTTTATTATTTGACAAGCAGGAAACTCTTTAAAATTAGTTGAAATTTTTGTAGTTTGATTGTGCATATATGCTCTCTATTTCCTAAAGAATTCCTTTCTTGATTTGCACTGATTGACAGCCATTAAAGAAAATGTTTTCCAGTGAAATACCACCTTCGCATTATACTCATTGCCATATTTTGCAAACCAGAGCCATACAGTTGACGCTCTTTGATCAAACGAGCACTATACATATTACTTAAGTTAAATAGATCATCAACTGGCTGCTGGGTAGGTGTTTCCTTACTCTTTTCATGACATAAATAGTACAAAGCCTTGGATTTTCTGCACATTAAAGAAATTAATGAAGTGAAGGTCTCTTGACACATAATTGCCAGTATAACTGAGCTCAGTCCCATGTATAGCCTTTCTTTTGTCAGAATTTTTCTTCAGATTCTGTGCCAGCTCCTTTTCCAGCCTCTTTCTGGAGCATCATCTCCTGCAGGTCCTCTCCTCGATTTTCTTTCTTACATCAGTGCTCACAGGCAGCGTGTGGCTGTGTAAAGTGATAGAAGGGCAACAAAAATCAGAGGACTCCTCTGACAATTTTTTGTCTGGTGATGCTTGGTAAGAGCAGCTTGAACATTGTGCCTGTTGCTCTTCACCTGGAGATTGGCATCAGGGGCTGCAGAAGGGAACCTAACCTGAGGTGCTGCATCTCTGCTTGGTGGTCCAGCTGTGGCAGGCTGCCAGGCTGTGCGATGGAGGTGGCTGATGAGTGGGCTTGCATTTCCTTTGCTCCCTGTTCTATGTTCCTTCTTAACACGGACATACGGGAAAATAGACAACTTGAAGGGATGAAACGAGTTTTTGAGTAACTTGTAACAAAAAGCTTTCTAGAAACATTAAAGTAGTTCCTTGCTGAGAGTGACAGGCTTTAACAGGCTATACGAAATCATTTTCAAAATGATCTGTAAAATGTAATAAAACTACCATAAGGTGTCACTATAACCCAACCCAACATTATAGAAATGTTCTCATCCAGCTACAAGGCTTTTATTATACTCCTTTCTGAAAGTAAAACAGGACCTATATTTAAAGACCATAGAGAATTCCTGTATGCACAAAAATCACCATATTCAGTACACTGACTTTGTTGTTTTGTTTTTGTTTTTTTTTTTTTTTTTGCTGGTGGGTGTAGTGTCACCCTTTCTTAGCATTTAGACCCATTCACTTTTGGGAGAGCAATGAAGAGTGTTTGCAAAGTTAGCCGCAGAAGTATCAGATTTAGAAAACTACATTTTACACAGTGATTATTGGCTCTATGTGTGGAACTTTTTTTTTTACCTTAGAGAGGGCTTCTATTGAAGAGGCTCATGCTCAGCATATGAACATTTAAAATGTGAAATTGTATGAAATTTAAAATTAAAAAATGTTTTCTAGCATTAAATATATCTATAGTAGTTAGTGCAATAATAGAAAAGTTCTATCCTTCTGAGGGGAAACAGAAGTATTCCATGTAATAGCTTTCCACACAGAAAAACTTTAAAAAGTCCTCCTACTTACTGTATAAGGTATAATAAATTACCTTTTAATTAGCAGTTTCCATTAAGGAAAAATTATAAATCATAATTCCTATTTCCATTATTGTTTTATTTGTTGTGAGCAACACAGGAATGTCTATTTTTATTTCTTGCCCAACTGTTGGGCAAGAACTGTTTATTTCTTGCCTAAATTTCCTTCCTATCAGCTACCTGATCAGGAAGCAGAAACTAGAAACTAAAGGTGATTTTTTTTTTTTAACCATTTGAAATTAATGCCGATTTTGCTACATATCAGGGAAACAAACATATCATCTGAAAATATGATTTGGGCTGAATCAATGCAAAGTGTTTTGACACAGCTGGAAAGGGCTCAGTTCTTATAAATGGTAAACTATAAATCATAATCCTGAAGTTTTTGAATCCATCTTAATTTATGGAGGAAAAGTGCAGACGTTGTAAAGCCGTAGATTTCAAAACCTGAAGGACCATTTTGATCATTTAATCAAACCCTTGTATAACACGAGATCCTGCGTTACCCCTTTTATCTTTGACATCAGACGCTGGATTCCTAGAATATGCTTCTTTTATGTAGCATAACAATGACTCTTACAGATGTCAATAGGAATAGGGCCTCCAGTACACCAGGCACTATACAAATACAAAGGGAGGAATAATTTCATCCCAAAGTTTTACATCTAATGATTAAATATACTTGTCCCTTCCCTTTGCATGTGCAAAGTGCTGAAAGAAACTCCTTTGAGAAGATAGTATAGAAACTCACCTAGGAACCCTGATCTCACCCTTGGAATCCTGGACTCATACCCTGATGCTGATAATCCCATATTTCTAGGGAGCACGTAGCTAGCGCAGGCTTCATGTGGTGGTGAGGTCTGCAATTTGAAAAGTGTTATTGCTTAGGTTAGATTTTAAACTCTGCTTGATACTCAGTTTCATCATGAATGAAAAGATCTTCACTCATGCTTACCTTTACACAGCCATTTCTGTGACATGTCTAAATGTGCGTTCTTTTTATTATATCAGAACACTTTTTTCTTGTTTCTTTCATTTACTGTATCTACAGTTGTGATTTTTGTTGGAAGTATAATGAAAGATGAAAGAGACTCTCATATGAAAAGTGGCTGGAAAGCTGCCTGGCCGAAAAGGACCTGGGGGTGTTGGTGGACAGCCAGCTGAACATGAGCCAGCAGTGTGCCCAGGGGGCCAACAGCATCCTGGCTTGTATCAGGAACAGTGTGGCCAGCAGGAGTAGGGAAGTCATTGTACCTCTGTACTTGGCACTGGTGAGGCCTCACCTCGAGGGCTGGGTTCAGTTCTGGGCCCCTCACTACAGGAAGGACACTGAGCTGCTGGAGTGTGTCCAGAGGAGAGCCAGCAAGCTGGTGAGCTGTCTAGAGAACAAGTCCTATGAGGAGAGGCTGAGGGAACTGGGCATGTTTAGTTTGGAGAAGAGGAGGCTGAGGACATTGTCCTGAGACCTCATTGCCCTCTACAACTACCTGAAAGGAGGTTGTAGAGAGGTGGGTGTTGGCCTCTTCTCCCAGGTGAATAATGACAGGACCAGAGGAAATGGTCTAAAGTTGTGGCAGGGGAGGTTTAGATTAGATATTAGGAAGAATGACTTTTTATAGAAAGGGTGGTCAGGCACTGGAACAGCGTGCCTAGGGAGGTGGTGGAGTCACCATACCTGGAGGTATTTAAAAAACATGTAGACACGGCACTTCAGGGCATGCTCTAATGCCCAAGATTGTTGGGGTTTGTCTGTCTGTGTGTGGGGGGTGTGTGTGTGTTGGTTTGGGTTATGTTGGATTTTTTTGTTTTGTTTTGGTATGGTTGGACTCGATGATGTCAAAGATCCCTTCCAACCATGAATATTCTGTGATTCTGTGAAAACAACATTTAATGTTTTTTCTTTGGAAATAATTGGTTTCAGGAGAAAGCTAAGGCTGCTGCTGTCCCGTCCCATGAAGAAGCTGACCATAGGCAAGAATCACATGAGGATTTTTGTTCCCTGAGTGCTGTGCCTCAGTCTCAGGAGAAGTGCGGTGTTACAACTCTTGTCTTGTACTGGAAGATTTTTATTTGCATGATTTAATGCTCTGCTTCCTGAGGTGAAGTGACAATTTCAGCTTTGAGTGACTTCAATGCTCCCTGAAACTTCAGGAAGGAAAAAGGTAAAATAAACCCATTTAGAGAAGAACTCTCATGCTTTCTAAGCTATAACCTTGTGATTTCTTAGGGTCCCAAATGTGATTTTTAGTTTTGTGTCCTGCTGATACAAAACATCCTGTCTCTTCCTCTCTATCCTGTCTTAACTTTTGAGCCAATTTCAATCCTTTTTACAGGAGTAAAAATTTCTAGGATCCTAAGTTGCTACATTTTATACAAAATAAGCAGCAGGGTAGCACACATTTGACAAGATGCCAAAAAATCTACAAGACAACTTTTACAAAGATCACGTCCATGGTAAAAACATTGTTAAACTCACGCTGCTGTAGACTTCAAAGTCTACCAATCATATGGCCTACATGCAGATGAAACCAGTGTTCATCATTTCTACTTCATTATTTTGCTCCTTTTGGAAGAAAAAGTAGGTATTTATTTAAAACTTCCAAAACCACTTCATTTTGAAATATTGAAATGTTTTAATTCATTTTCATGTTGAGAAATCTTAAGTTAGGGAGACTGGGCACCCATGATTTCTAACATTTGAGCTGTTGGTACGAGCTAGAACACAAAGTCACAGATAAGTAACTTGCTTTACCAAAGGAGAGTTTCTCCAAAGGAATAACAAGAGCAAACTGTGATCCAACAAGCAGCTACGAGCACCAGGGATGCCATCACAGGGCCTTGGACTGAAAAGAAACCAGTTAAAAATTAACAAGGTTATTCTATGAGCTCAACTGCCCAGGCTGCGATGCTTTGCACTTGTGCGTGTTTCCTCTGGAGGCCCCCAGCAGTCTTTGGTTACCCTTAAAGCTGACCACACAGCATGAAGTGAAGCATCTTTATGTTAGTTCAGCAAAGACACCGAATGGTTATATTTTCTTTCCTGGGATGTTAGTGTCAGGGTGTGAATGACCATGAAGATTTAATATTTGTAAAGAGTTCAAAATGTTATATTTTACAAACGTTGGGAGAAGTGGCTGCTTGCAAGGCTGCATCAGGAATTGTAGCTTCCAGAAGCACACTGTCTGAATGACACCTGCACATGACATGTGTGTGCTATCCAGTCTGCACTGAAACCAGAAGCAAAATTCTCCCTTTAATTGTGGCAAAGATTTTACCTCAACCATTATTTTGAGGAATCGATAGTAGGAGTAGCATAAAGGTGATTTTCCCAGGCTTTTCAACAAAAGAAATAACTGTAACAAATTAGATAGCCTCTAGGTGTACATTTACTTGTGCCTGTAGAACCTATTCTTCCAGGTAAGAGTTGTGTTTATTGCTAGCTCTGACATTTTCATGCTTAGTTTTCTTAAGGGGATGCTGCAATCCTGCAAGGCACAGCTATTTTGGAATGGCACATGTACCATTCTGCTAGTGGTGAGGTGGGAAATATTGTTAATGAGAGCCCCTTTCTTCCATGAGGGGAATGTACCCTGACAAATGCCAGCCAGGACAGAAGGAGCTGGAGCTGCTTGAAGCATTCACAGATGCATGAGGGACAGACTTAAGACTTCCACGCTAAACGCAAATAGAGGATATGTGTATAAGGGAACAAAACACTAAATTTCAAGCATAGCTACTTTCTTGGGTCTGCTATGTGCTCTCTTTAACTGAAGCAGGACCAGAAGTCCAGGAAGAAGGGCAAACTGAAAAATCTCTGTTCCATAGCTGCTGGGAGATACAGGTTTTCTTGCACTGGAATATGCACTGTTTCCAGTTTGCACCTGAATTCTTGCATGGTTTCAGGTGTTCAGCTGCCTTAAGAGCATGCAGGAAACTATCCCAAATGCTAGCAAATGGATGTTTGTTTAAATGGAAGACAATTTCATTATATACCTCTATTCGTATATATCCCTAAAAGCATATATGCCCCTGATGTCTGGCAGTTAGCCTGTTAGTGTTCATTTTCTGTGTGACCTCTGAAATTGGAGACCCTGTTTAATGTGTGTATGTGATTGTGTTGGGCCTGTGCTCCTTTCCACAATGGTGACATTGCTGCCAGCATGCCCCGGTGGGCCAGGGTGCACCAGGGTCAGGGGACTGGAATGAGAAACCAGGAAGAATTTCCTCCTCTGGCTCAGCTGTGGAGATGGCCGGATTCTAGCCTGAGCAGTGTGAAGAGGAGGAGGAGGTGCAGCTTCTCCCAGGGCAGCAAGAGATGCTGCAGGGAGAGTTTACCAGTTAGTTCTTGAGTTGGCAGTGAGAGCAGTTGCTGTTCAGCCCAACTAGACAGAAATACACCTGGAGAAGCCCTGCTACAGCCACACGGGTAGGCAGTGCTGGGAGCCGGCTGGCCCCATGGCCCTAGCTGCACTTACTGCTCGCTGTGAGTACTGTCTGCTAGGAAAAACGTGAGAGTTACCTGTGCTGAGCCTGGAGTTCTCCAAGACAGTTTTACAGCACATTAATTATTCAAACGGGAGGAAGAAACTGTAACCAGTTCTGCAACAAAAGAGACTCTGGCCAAGCAAAACTGCTTCAGCTCCCAAGTACTGCCCTCTCCTCTCCTTCTCCTCTCCTCTCCTCTCCTCTCCTCTCCTCTCCTCTCCTCTCCCTCTCCTCTCCCTCTCCCTCTCCTCTCCAGATTTCAGTGCAGGCTGCTTGCCTGCCTCACCCAACCATGAGGAAGTGGGTTTTTTTCCAATACTCCCTTCTTTGTAGGGGAGCCGGGACAATCCAAATCCAGATATTTGGTATTTGTATTATGGAGACATCTAAAACCCGGAGACTGGTGGCCCGTGCAAGAAGTTGGAGGAGGAATGGAGGGACAGAAGTCCAGTCCTTGCCGTGCTTTGACCCAGATTTACATCCCACTCACTCAGTTCAAACATCCAAGTGAGGAGTCTGTAAGTGAAAACAACTCAGATCTAGTTTGTTTTTTTCTGAAAGAACCGATTTTTCACTTTCTTTTTCCTTCCTTCTCTCTGTTGAGCCTGAGTAGACCAAGTTCTGTACAGAAGTTAGAGGGGAAACTGTGGCCTGGAAGGATGACTACAAGGGAGCAGAGCCACAACAGCTTGCTTGGGGTCACCACTTGGCCGGTGGCAGAGTGGTGGCCGGGGTTCATGGGTGGCCAGTTGTCTGCTCACCTGTCCTCCACATGGTAACTTGCAGCTGGGGGTTTCCAGGGGAAATCAATTCTGCTGTTGGCCTGATGAGGCACAGATAGGCTCTTGACTTAACATTCCTTGGGAGAGCAAGGCAAGAACATGGAAAAACACCAAGCTTTCCATTTTTTGAACAACCTGGGAGGTTTCTGCCTTTCCCTCCACCCAGGGAGCAGGGAAGGGCTGACAGTAGCCCAAAAACAATCTGAAAGGGGTCTTCTTTTTTATTTTTTTCTTTTCATAATCATAACTCAGGCCTTGCCAAAACCAGAATTTTTTTCATTTGACTCCAGTGATGAGCAGGCTTGATGAGCATACTGGCCAGATGCATTTCTACAAATATTTTCATTAAATACTTTCCGTCATGCTAGGAAGAGTGTATTGTCATCATGAAGTCATGTTGAGTTGGACAGGTTCACCTCTTTCAGCCAATTTGAGTTTCAAAAATGTAATGCATCTAATTTCAAACCTAATTTCCTTGCTTAATCAAACAGCATCCCACCAATGCACTTCTGTGTATGTCTGCCCAAGGGCCCAGGAACATCAATAATAAATGACCAGGCTGGGGAAGGTGGCTCTGGGTTCAAACCAGCCGCTGCGTTGGGGGGCACAGAGCGAATGGGAACTGTAGCTTGCAATAATCCCCTCCCTACAGAAAGGCCTCATAAATGTTTAATAAACTTCTTGTTCTTGCCATAGATGAGGTCTTATTAACGAACTGGAGTGGCTTGAGGACAGGTATTGTGTCCGTTACTATAGCACCACCTTGCACAGGATCTCGATGTGAAAGAAGCAGGGGAGGGAGGGAGGGAGGGAGGGAGGGAAGGAGGGAGGTAGGCACCGAGGATGAGCCCCAGCCAGCCAGCCTGAGCGAGGTTCGCCGGTGGAGCCAGCAGCCGTGTCCTGGCCAGCCAGGGACACCAGCCCTCGGCAGCACCTCCAGCTCCCCAGCTGCAGCCTCTGGACTCGCTGCCCCCATACAGGTACCTGACCCCTCACAGATGCACGGCGGGGCTGCTGCAAGTGCACCACAGATTCCCTGAGCGCTTCCCAGGGGGTCTTGCTCCAGAGATTTCTCCCGACTGACTTTCTGGCTTTGGAAGATTTGGTTTGATTTTATTTCTTTTCTTCCATGCTCCTTTCTTGAGCAACTGGTTGTTATTGCAGAGGTCACAGAGGCTCCCGAGTGTGGCATCGGGAAAGATGACAGCAGATGAAGTGAATGCTTGTTAACATAAAGGATTTACTGAAGAAGAAAGACAAAATGCCTTTTGAAGTGTTCAGTTCCCTGAAGGAAAGATTTTTTAACCCAGGAAAGGAAGAGGTGAAGAACACCCTTAGTGACTCGCTGGGGAGTCTGAGAAGGTAAAATCCTACAGAAAATTCCCAGTCAGGTCCATTGGTTCAGTTTATTAAAGAGAAATGAAGGACTGAAAAATGTAGAAACATAAAACAGAAATTAGATTTACAAAATTAATATCTGAGTTCAGGTAGTGAGGGACACCTTGCTGCAAGAGAGAAGATGTAAAAGGAGCACTGTTAAAGAGTGTACGACTATAGATAATAGAATATTTATATTAAACAAAAAAAGGGTGAAAATAAGTTATAAAATAGTGTTCTAATATTACAAAGAGCATGAAAAAGTGTTTTAATTAAAAAACTTTTAAATAATTAAACATGAATAATTCTGTGGTTCAGCTTGCATGCGAAAAAATGATGATTTAATGGGAATTAACAGTCCCAAATGATGCCACTCTTGAATTTAGATATAATGTTCCTGAATTACAGAGGCTTTTATGAAAAATCTTGTTCCAAATCAATAAGAGAAAATTTACTAAGTGTAGATGTGTATGTGTGTGTTTACTGAGACTAACGAATTAGAAACAGGAGAAGCAGCTGTTCACTAGCAAAACCAGAAAAAAGATTAAAGATTTTTATCTTAATCTGACAGTTTATGAAACAACAAATGGAGAGTTTTGTTGGGTTTTTTCTTGATAAATGAAAATTCAGTGTAACAAATTGCCAGTTTCATAAAGGGGAAGAGATTTCTTATTTAAATGGAAGATTATTTATATTAGTAATGGCCACTGACAATATTTATTTGTGTAATCAATAGATGAGAGCCAAGGGGTTTAATGGCATTTCTTGCATGCTTGATACTAAGTGTTTCAAATCTTTGGATGGATCAGGCCAACATTTTAACTGAATGTATTTTTAGTGATTTAATGGTATTTGCTTTTATATCTGTCTCATTACCTTCTTTTGGGAATGCTATTTTGAGTCAAGATACAGTTCTTGGGACATCTGAATGTGCCTTTGATCACAAGAAAATTTATAATATCTTATATGTATTATACCTCAGCATGTATATGCAAGTAATAGGCCCATATTCTTTTAAAGAAGTTACTAATATACACTAGTAGATTGCCAGTTACACTATTTCTATACCGTGTGGACAGAGTATCTGTGTTCCCCACAGTTTCAACTTAAGTTTTCTTCATTGACAGTAGTATAGATAGTGTCTGATTTATTTTTTTTTTTTTACTTTTAGAATACTCTACAGTAATTCCAGGGATTCAGTTTTTCTTTTAAAATATCAAGTTAAGTCATTTATTCAAACATAAATTCTCTTTGCTGTGGGGCTCTGCTGGCCACTTTGACCAAATACATGTAGGGCTTGTATTTAACGAGTATATGATGTGGCAGTATTGCTGCATTTCCACATCGCTGGGTTTGCAATGTGGAAATGAAATGCAAACTTTAAATTATCCAGATTACTTTCCTCTTGTAGCCAGGTATCAACGATGTCATGCCAGTTCTTATGCAGTTGATTGATAGTACTGGCATCCAGCTTCAGTAACGTTGCTACAGAATCAAACCAAGCTAAATCTGAGTTGAGATAAAAGAAAGTTTTCTGGACTGAATTATTTTCTGTTTTAAACATACATATACTAGTGTTGGTCTTAGATGTACTAACCAGTGGGGGAAATAATCCAAACAACAGGTTTTTTACTATATATGCAATCAGACCTAAGTAGGAACTGCTGCAAGTTGAGCAGTCTCTTCAGAAGTATGAAGTCATATTTGAAGGTTTCTGTAAGGAATGAAATAAGCATGTTTTTAACTTCATTCTCTTCAGCTTAGCCTGCCAACAGAAGCATACACCTTTATTTCTACATGGTGGTGCATATGTATAGGTGCCAGCTGCAATGCCAGCTTTGCTCTTGATCCAATCCAATGAGCTTTAGTATGGTGTAAATCAACAAAGAATTTGGTTTCTCTTTTAGCGTCTGATAAGTGATTAACTATATTAATGTGTATTGTTGATTAGGTCTGCAAGTGTGATTTCACTGGCTGCTGTGTGTTCATGTGGGATCAAAACTAGCAAAGTGGGTAGAAAAATACTTTTTAGCTTTGGTAAATATGACGAGTCTATGCCTTCCTACCACATTTCCTCTGTTTGGAAAACAACAGAGCAGATCTAGAAACCAGTGTCTGCAAGACCAGCTGCCAGATACTGGCTGGTCCATAGTGATCATCCACGGACAAGTTCAACTGCTAAAGCACAGGCAGCATAAAGCAACTCACAGCCTCCTCGCAGCTCTGGAACAACCTCATGTTATTTTGTGGGTGCTGCAAAACAAGCATCTGTCCACAGGAGGTTACTTTAGGGTCGCTGAATCATAGAAGGAAAGCAAGAGGGACTGAACCAGCAGGACTGGTGTCCTCTCTCTAGGCTGTTGCCAACAGTTTCATTTGTGAGATCCTAGAATGTTTTAGATATTTTGTACAAAATTATTTTCTGTGCAAAATCGTGTTTGTTCTTGTTTAGTTATATACAGTGGGGCATGAAAAAAATAGTTAGAGGATTCAAGGCTTGGGTGAATGGATATTAGAGCCGGTGCTCTGCAAGCCCTATAAGTTTCCCATAGAAGAAAGCTTTTCCTGCAGAGCTTCTTGGCATGCACAAACACTTTGAGCCTTCTGTGAACTTAGTGTAGTAAAACAAAAATTCATGAACTAAAGCAAAATCTCAGGCTCTGCCTACTCTGAGGGTTTCAGGAGTCTTGGACCAGCTAATGGCAACTGTGGGCTTAGAGATGAAGTGGGAAATGACTCAGTGGGTTTACAACTCAATACCACTGTTAATGTGAAAAGTCACATGGACCATGTCACACAGCTGCTGCATGTAGCCTGGGCCCCAGTAGGTGCAGCTCTGGTTGCTGCAGATGGCCCTTGATGAATTAGCCTAAACTGCTAAAAACTGCAACTTGAAGCTGGGCCATATGCCTTTGGGTTCCTCTCAGGGCTCCTCCCCCTGCACTAGATCATAGCCTTAGTCCTCTCAAATTTGTCCTTTGCATACAAGCATGGAGAATTTAGTGCACTGCAGCCCATGTGCACTGTGAACACACTGCTGGGAGCCCAAACTAAACTGGTTTGAGACTTGTGAGTGGCTTCTTGTACAACGGTGTTAGCGCAAAGGCACAATACACATGTGCAGGGCTGGGCTGCAGCACCCGAGGGGCATCCCTCCAGCAGATTGAGGCGATGCCAAGGAGAAACTGCAAGGCTGCCCTGCAGCCTGGGAGTGCAGCACCTGTGAGATGCAGTCCCAGAGGGTACACACTGGAGACTAGCCATGAATTTCATGCAAATACCATGCAGAAAACAGCCAGAGAGCTCCCACGCACTGAGTGACTCAAGAAGGTTTGACTGCCTGTACTGGAATTTTGTACCAATGCATCAATTGAAGGACATGGTATGGAAAATTATCACCTGGGAAAATCCCTAGAGAGTAAACAAGATCTCAAAAGATTGTATCTGCTTTCACATAAATGCTATTTTTCGACAGCCAGTGTGTAGTTTCTGAAGTTAGGCCAGGATCATCAGTAATTGTTGCATGTGATGACTGATGCTGTATTTGTTGGCGTGAGATTTGAACATTGTGTATGATTGTGCTACAGCTGCCTGTGAAAGACTGTAATATCTGGTAAAAGTAATACTAGAATGTGTTCCAACACGTGGCAAATATTAATATTTGCCCATTATTGTAGCATCTATGTGTTTTTAATCAAATGAAATTAAGTAGTATGATTCTAGTCCACCTACGTTATAATTTTAAGAAATGACTAATTCCTATGCTAAAATCCCATAAACAGAGATTGCTGAATGCATATATGTTTTGACTGAGGCACCATCCCTGGAGGTGTTCAAAAGATGGGTTGACATGGTACTGGGGGACGTGGTTTAGTGATGGTTTTTTTTGTCAGAGTTAGGTTGATGGTTGGATGAGATCTTGAAGGTCTCTTCCAACCTAGATGATTCTATGATTCTATGTTCTAGGGATTTTACTTATTATTGATAGGAATTTTTGAAATTTCTTTCATTCTTCCAAAATTCTTTATATACCAGAGTAATATCATTCAATAAAGAAGAGAAATTTTGCATACAGTTATTATGACATTTAGGCACAGAACATGGATGCAGGTATCTTCAAGTAGCTTAGCTCTCCTTACGTGCCAAGTGTTGTATATCTGCTGAAAAAAGGAAACTGACTGATGTAAGGACTGAATATTTCCTGTGCAACTAAATTAGAGGACAATTAGAGGAGAGCCCTAGCTCTGAAGCAGTTTTCTTTGAAATCACTGGTGTACAAGAAGTGAAAATTTTCAGTGGCATTACCAAAATACACGGATCAATTGGAAGACGTATTTCTCATCTTTTCACGGAGTTGCCATACTTCCATTATATACATGTTCAATAAAATAAAACAAAAAACCCTAGTCAGACATTGGCTCTATGAATGTTTGCACTGCTAATGCTACATCCTGGCTCCACTTGGACTGCTATTGCAAAATAGTTCTTCAAGACAAATTTTCTATGGAGCATTTAACATTAAGCTTTGAGGGTATGGAATATACTGTATGGATTTGGGGCCACGGATCAGTCCTCAACTTTGGTTTTTTTAATGAGTAGTTGAATACAATAGCAAAACAATTAATTGAGGCAATGTTGGCGCATAGTGCTAGTCCTGGCTCACCACTTTTAACAGTGAATTTAGAGCAGAACGATGTTTTCATGCCTATCTGAACTGACAGCCAGCTGAAAATGTCCAGATCAGAACAGATGTTTTGGCTTTGCATGATGTGTCTAATCCTTGCCAGCTGCCCAAAAATAATGCACTAATTAAAGTCTAATGTCTCTCTTATAAATAGAGAGCCTGATAAAGGTATAAAAAATTAAGAAATTGTGCTTTGATTTAATTCAGTCAGCATCTTATATTACGTTAGAGGAAGACAAATTCTTCTTTCAGTTTGTTAATGACACTTTAGAGATGACAACAGTTCTAAAAAATAATTATTTAATTTTCTTTTCATTTCCTGAATTTTTGATATTTTATTCAGTTTACACCTACCTATGTTAGCCCACAGAGCAAGGAATATATGGTGTCTTCTTTTTAAAGTGCCTGACTGCATTACTCTCTGTACTCTCATTTCACTAACAAATGCTGTTTCCCTGCCAGTGAATCATAAGATCTCAATCACCTTCAATAACACCAGAGTAATATCACATTTCCTGTGTTACCTTGCTTTAATGCAAAGGTTTCCCTCCAGCCTGACAATGAGCTAATGATCTAACTTTGCAGTTAGCACTGCTTTGAGCAAGGGACTAAATCAAATAATCCTGGGAGTTCCCTTCTGGTTCCAAGCACTCTGATTCTAGTGTTTCTTGGAAATGTGAGCCGATGGACATTTTTCTTTTTGCTAAGTCTAAAGCTGAATTAATGGTTTTATGATTTGATGTGTAACATAGTAAATGATGCACAAATTAGCCTGTAGCTCTAAAGCCTAGAAATGCTGAGATTTTTAAGTGAAACTTCATGTCGGAAAGATATATTTAAGTCCACAGGAAGCAACCCAGGAAGCCACACTTACCACCTATATTTGCAAACCCTTTAGTATGCAGTAATATCTGTCAGATTATGGGTAGTACATTAGACTTACAGCAACTGGAGAAAGCTGCGATTAAACCAATACTGTTCTCCCAAAAGACCCAACTGGCTACTGAGTAGATCAGCCAGGTGTAGCCCATCCATATATGCTCTGTCAACATTTCTTTATAGCTGATTTTTATACGGAAAACCAAAGTGCATTGGATTTCAAATACACCCAGCCAGATGTGTGAAAGAAGGAAATAAGTTACTCCTTATCAGAAAAGAGTGAATGAAATCATTTCATCATCTTCTACGGCAAGCTGGGCTTCCTTTAGATTAAGTAACTGTTCATATTTTCACAGTACTGGGAGTAACTCCATGGCAGACACAAAAGGGGCTGGATCCTGATCTCACAGCTTCAGAGTAATGCCAAGACTGAAAGGCCTTGTAGTGCAGCCACTGATCGAGGTCTCCTTTTAGTAAACACTTAACCTTAAGCTCATGGGTAGTGTTCAGTGGCACATGTATTCACAGCTACTCGTGTGCTTCAGTGTTTCAGCATGTCAGAAAAGCCATATTCTGCTTTTAAAACAAATGCATGGGAAGTTAATGTTAGGGAAGGAAGCATTTAGCTCCCGTCCAGGGGTGCGTATTCGGTTCTTTCTCTCCTCACCTTTTCTGCCAGAGACATTCCCTGGTCCTGCAGCACGGGATGTTAATAGCTCCAATCAGATTGAGAGAGCAAATTAATTTTTAATTGCCCTATCATGCAATTCTAGATTACATGGAAGTGTTACTTTGTTTAATATGAATCTCTCAGCTGGGCTGCTTATGGGAAAAGGAAAGTCTGGATACTAAAAGCCGAAGGAGCTGCACTCCCATGTTAGTTGCCAGCCTGTGGGCAACCTCTTGCAGGCTGAAATGGCTGGGTATTATTTGCTCCTATCTCCTATCCTCCCTCCCAACTGTACTGCAGTTGCCATACCAAATTTGATCCCAGGCAAAGCCCTTTTTAACCTCCACTACTGAGGAGTGGTGAATCAACAGCCCAGAAAGTTCCTGTCCTCCTTCAGATCTCATATTAAGTATTTTTACACAAAAGGCAACAAGTTCAACAGTAGGAGTTGCAGGGATTCACCTTGCAATGACCTTGCAATGACCTTGCAATGACCTCTCGTAGCAAGAGGATGTTTCAGGGAAGGGGGTACATGTGGCTTCAAATCCTTTCAGGCAGAGAAAGTTTGGTCCTGGCTCTTTTACATCTTAAATAGGGGCTCTGATGCCAGAGCCTTTTCTCCTCTTCAGTTAAATTCCTGATTTTTGTCCTAGAGGTGAAAACAAATTGACAGGGAGTTTTGGGCTGAGCAAAACTCAGGCTGCTTTGTGCTGTATTTGCACTTTTACTTGAAACCAACTGCTATCTCTGGTCAGTGGATCTGGTTAGAAATTATGTTTAATTTTTTCATAAAAAATCATTGCGGCAGAGACCGGCTCCAGAGCAGGTAAGACTGCGCTGGGTGAGGGCTCTGTAGCTACAAAGGCCGA
>JAOQGH010000001.1:50653129-50686682 GCA_025769975.1 Gallinago jamesoni
ATTTGCACTTTTACTTGAAACCAACTGCTATCTCTGGTCAGTGGATCTGGTTAGAAATTATGTTTAATTTTTTCATATGTATGTTTTCCTAAAAACCAGCAGAATTCATCACAACAGAGCTCCATTTAGCACCCATAATTATGCTCATGAATACCCTGTGGGCATTTTCCCAGCTAGGTTGCTCGGATCTACAAACTTCAGAGTTTGTTCATAAAAAAAAGTGTAGTCTGTGCTGCCCTTTCCCAGCCTGCCCAGCACTAATTCAGCACAACACCAGGAGACAAACACCTGGCAAGGAGATGACTTAGCGGGTAACTGGAGAACCGCCCATCTACATTTCAGCTAATTTTACTGAGACACTAAGGCATTTTCATTTTATTGTGGTTTTTTTTTTTTTTTTTTTTTTCCTGTTTAGGAAAATCGATGGCACCAACATAGAGGAGGACCACATTGAGCTGACAGAAGAGGGGAGGCCCGTGCAGGCAAGCACCCGCAAGCTGGCACCCTGCGACTGCTACTGCTGCGGGCTGCCCAAGCGCTACATCATCGCCATAATGAGCGGCCTGGGCTTTTGCATCTCCTTCGGGATTAGGTGCAACCTGGGTGTTGCCATCGTGGAAATGGTGAACAACAACACTGTCTACGTTAATGGGAAACCAGAGCTGCAGGTGAGGAAACACCTTCCTTTCACTGCTCTGAGCAGACCCTGATGCAAAATCTTCCGAGTGCCACAGGTCAAAGTAACGTTTATACATAGATCAAAACCAGAGACGGGAATTTGGATGCACATAGATGTGTAGGTGCTTGATTCTTATTTAAGTCTGTCATAACAAATTATTCACAGGAATATTGACTCTTACCTGAGGATTCTTCATGGGCTGAGGTCTAGGGAGAAAGCCACTACAGAAAGACAAAGCATAATCAGACCCTCCTAGGGAACAGAGGCTTCCTCCAATCCATCGATACCCTTTGTTTGTCAGCATGTTCTCTAAAACAAAACACATCTCCCAGAGAGGCTGATACCTTCTCTCATGTTGCTAGAGGTGAATGAAAAAGCTGTAAAATTATTCATCATCTTTTGTTCCAAATATTTTAACTTTTGGTAGAGGAAAATTGTAGAATGTAAATTTCCAAAGTTAAAAGAGTATTTCTAATCCAACTCACTAAACCCTAGAAAGATTTAGCGAAGTCAATGAACGGTTTTCAAGTTTTTCATCATCTGTGGTCTCCTCTGACCACCTTCTGCTGCTTAGACTTTCTGCTGAATTTGTATTTATTCAGTCTAACTCTTGGTCCCTGGGGTCCTGCTGTGACTTTCTGGTTCTGTATTTCACCCTGGAGCAAAAGAAAGGCCTGCATAGGGTGGAAAGAAGAGGCATTTTGAGGAAATTTAGACAAACTCATCTTACAAATCTCAAATTATTCTCTTTGGGCATTAGCACCTCATGATTACAGGAAGTTTTTCCATGTCCTATGGTGTTTCTGCTTTCAGAAATTAACACTACCTAGAAACTAAGCTGGAAATCATTAGCACAAAATAAGGTATTTAAAACAGAAATATAACTCAGCACAGGAAAGTGGGTCTCTTGTCAGAATGCATATCGATGGTGAAGGAACTCCTTTAGCTCTCTGTAACTATGCCTGGTTAATGAATGCCACCTTTTTCCCTCCGGGTCAAATGTGGAGCTCTTTTTAGTTTGCTTGTTTGGGAAAAAAAAATCAGCCTACTGGGGAAAACTTCTTCTTTTTCCACATAGAAAGTAATATAGAAAAAAGAGATCTTCAGGCTTATCATTCTAGTTTTCATTTTTCTGTAGTGTTTTAGTGACAATTTTAATTCAGAATCTAAAAGACATCTGTGGTGATTCCTCACATGTTGCTTAGCCACTTCTCCCTATGGTATGATTAGCATAAAAATGATCATGAAGCAAACCATCATAGTTTCTCTTTGCTCCAAAACAGTTCAGTTCTGTTGAGCTGAGGGTTCAAGGAGGAAATATTGGCACTGACCTTACATTAGTGTAATTATATTCAGCCAGGCCCTGTCTGACCTCCCAGAATGGAGGGTAGGAGGGGACCTTGGATCAGTCTTTCTTTTCTTCACTTCCTCTGTGTTTTGCTCTGGGCTTGGCTATCTCTTGTCCAAACAATGTATGTCAAACAGGGTCATCAGAGAACAGGAATGTTCATACTCAGGAAGAGCCTTGAGAAGATTGAAACTGCCTGGTATCCAAGTATGAGGCATATTGGTGAAAACATTTATCTTCACTGCAGATATTTTTGACCAGGAACCATCTATGACCAGCCTGTGGGTGGCCTTCTGTACCCAAATCCAGCCCTATAACTGGCTTTTAATAAAATATAAATGGGTCAGATAGCTAGAGTTACCTAGTTTTGTCTCCGGATTGACTTGTCTCCAGATGTTACCCCTCCCCAGCACCTTCCCCATGCCTTTTCTGCTCCCATGCCACCTAATGCAGATGGTGAATGGTCAGACACATGCTGACAAGGAGACCATAGACAAGAAACTCTGAAAAAGAGAACCATAGATAAGCCTGAGGAGGAAGTTGATGAACCCAAAGGACCTAAGCAACCTTGATAATCTTGGGGAAATGGATATGTCCATTGAAAGGCATCAGGTCCTTCTTATAACACGGAGAAGGCTTGGAAACAAAGGTTTCAGGACTAAGCAGCTCAGGGGGAACCAGTGACAAGCAGCAAACATGAAGGTCCAGCATTAGCTGCCTTCTGAAACCGTATCCCCTCCTTTCAACCCTACTGAAAGCTAAGAGTAAAGCAGTAATCTCACATGGGAGTCTGACATCCTTTGGCCTTAACTGGTGGCTTTCAAGCTCAGCAACACCAGCCTGCGTAAAGAGGCTGCCTTGATTTGGAGGATGGTATGACTTCTGTGTGGACCCCAAACAGTGGTTATCTTACAATGAGTATGCTTCATCTTACAGCTTTTTTTTCTGTCTCCTTTACAGAAAGCACAGTTCAACTGGGATCCAGAGACAGTGGGACTCATTCATGGCTCTTTTTTCTGGGGTTACATTGTGACACAAATTCCAGGGGGGTTCATCTCAAACAAATTGGCTGCTAACAGGTAAGAAAACAATAATCAAAAGAATTAAGCTTTGCAGTCTCACAATTGTTTTACACTGTTTAAATTATGATTACCAAGATAGTGAATTAATGTGTTTCAGAAATACACTTTTGAAACTGAGCATGCAGTATTTATGTCTATAACCAAAAATGGAACTAGATTTCCATTATGGATCTAGTGCTCACTCTCCCGATTTTCTTTGTTCATCTCAAATATTTACACATTTCTTCTCTAAACAATAATGTTTTCTGGAGAGAGTTAGGTAAATCACACATAATGCTTCAGACAGTGATTGTAACATTTGTCTTTCAGAAGTTGCCTTAGAGCTTTTTAGCTCAATTTAACACCAAACAAGTATGTGCAAACAAAATTTGACCTTTCTCCTTTAAAAATTCCCTGTGTACTGAAGCTGGGCATGTGGGAATTATAGAATTATTTATGTTCTGAAGACACAAATCCATCCTTGTGCACACAAATACCTTTGCCATGGCTGATACAGTACTGTCTGTAAGTAGGATTGCCTAGAACTTCTAATAGAGCCTCATGATTTCTGTTTGGTGGACTCTGAGCATCTATACAGATTTCTTCTGTGCTCATTGTGTTTGTGGGCTGGTTTTCTTTTATAATTCAACTGCTTTTGAAAACAAGAGTAATAAAAGTAACTAATTTTGCCACAGCTAACTTTGGTTTTGGGCTCTACTTCAAAAAGCCTTAAGAATTTGGAACATGATCACTAGAGAGAGGGAGATTTTTCTGAAGACAGCTGGTTGTGAATGAGCTCATGAGATGTGCATGTTAAGAGCATTTGGGATCTTCAGATAAAAAAGATGGTTGGTACTCATGCCATTCTCTGCAAACAAGACATGACGTCTACAGATACTTTCAGAATTTGAAAAGGTCTTTAAGACCAGTTGCATATTGTTTTGCCCCAAATTAAAATACTTTCCTCTCTGCATTCTGCAAAGACCTATATGGGTTACAAGGCTGCCTGGGTTCTCTTCCCACCCATATGCCCCTATGGAAATGACTCCAGGACAGAGAATTGCCCAGAATTTCAGTCCCAACTCCCCTCTGTCTGTAAGCAAAAGTTACGCAGAGTTCAGTTTGCACTGCTTCTTCAACACTACTGACATCCTCAATTATTCATTTCTCTATCACACAAAAGTGCCTGAGTATTTTTCCATCTGCCGAGTAAGCCAAACAAATCAGCTAAGCTTAATCATTTTCCCTGCATTTCTAGTCTTGCCACCAGCTTTTGCAGCAGAAGGACTGCAAAACACAGATGTGCACACTGTTGGCTGAATAATTCAGCATATTATTAGTTTGGCTTCTGTTTCCTTAATTTTCTTGCAAACAGTAAAATCAACCATGTTTACACTGTAACTCAGTGTTTTCTGTCAATGGACTACTTCCTTAGGTATGTGTTGTGCATATGCACAGAAAGCTGTATTTCTGTCCCTGTGAGAGTTTCAGACTCAATCTAATGCTGTACTACAAAGTCACGTTACGGGTTTGACTACCATAACTGGGTTTAGGAGTAGAATTTGCTGACGAACAACAATATCCCAAAAGCTGACCTCAAAGAGAATTTCTGTTGCAGTAACAGGATTCACAGGTCTGGTTATCTCCATGTTTTTCTTTTATCCCCTGTTTACTCAACCAATTTTGGCTTGGGTGGATTCACCAGTGGTACTGACTTTCTGTTTGAGAGGGCTACTTGCTAAGACATAGGGCAGGAAACCAGGAGATCTGGGGCCAGTCTGAACACACCACCCCTAGATAAACAAGTGATTTCTTTTGTCCCAGCTGTACTCTGGCAGTGAGATCTATTATTCTATCCTATTACTGACATTACAGGTTTACATACAGGCTCTTTTCTCACCTGCTTAAATCCTAATGAACTCTGTGCAAACTCACATATACATGGATTCCCCCACCCTGGCACTTCTCTAATGCAAATAAGTATCTGTAATAATGTGGGATTCAAATGAATCTCAGAACAGCTGAAAATATTGAATGTTTTATGGTTTTGCACCAAAGCCATCATCTAACACCATGTCATTTTCTTTATCCTTTCGTTCAAATTTTTGTAGGTCTGCATTCCACCAAAAAGTTCATGAACCACTTGGTGGTATTATCCTTTTAACTTGTTGCTTATGCTCAAACATGCATCTAAACGTAATTTCATCATTGTTTGGTGGTGACAGGGATACATGAAACATAAGGCACCTCTTGATCCTGGTGTTCAGTAACAGCACCCTGCTGGGCAGAGGAGTCTGTCGCTGAAGAAGATCTGGTTTGATCCCAAAGTGGCAGCTGGCTGGGGTTCATGGCAGTAAGAAGAGAAAAACCCGTGAATGAATTGAAAAGAACTGGGATATTTTTAGTCATGGTGGAGACCAACTTATTTGGGATAAATGGCAGTAAACTGCTGGAAGGCGCTGCCTCTTTGTGGAAACACTACTCAATCTCTTAAGTTGTGATTCAGCCTAAACAATGCATTTACAGGCTAGGCATACTAAGAGTTGGTGCTAAATGAAGAAGCTGAGATTGGAAACTCAGTCTGTAGAGCTAGCTGTTTGGCTAATTAAACATGTTCACTTTCTTGGGGTTTATTCTTTCACATGCCTATTAATATTAATTTATATAAATTTTGGTAGTTCCTTGAGACTGACGATAACAGACCTGATATTTCTATTAGAGGCAAGGAGGCAAAGTGCAAAACTCTTTTCTTCACTGATTGTATTAGAGAGCTAAGAAATACTTATTTCTCAGTTAAATGTTTACTTGACTTTGAAAGCAGTCTCTTAAACGTCAAGATATGATCACAGGCTTTGTATTCTAGCTCAGATTTTCAGACTGCTTGCTACATAAATCTGTTCCTTTGTCACCTCTCTCCACTAGTCTACCCACCCTCTTTGCTTTTGTGTTCTTCTGTTGAGAGCTTTCTTGTCATTCGGATTATGAGCTGTCTAGGCATGGACTGTTGTTTTTGTCAATAGGTGCAGGGAATTCACATAAAAGGGTGTTCGTCTCTGACTGCAGATTCTTCGCTCTGTGATGCTGCTATTAATCCTACTTATGAATAATATGACCAGATTCAAAAAACGAAGTGACATTATTTCCTATGAATAAGTTTTCAAAAAGAAACTGAAATGTAAACAATTGAAATCCTTAAAAACTGTAGAAAAAGAAGAAAAGAATAGCAAAAAATGTTTTAAAAGTTTATAAATATTTTGAAGTGGAGCATGATAAACAGCTCTGCATCATAAGATCTGTGTACGTGTCTGGCAGAAAAATGAAAAGGGAGAGAAATCTGCTGTTGTCCAAATCATATGATTTCTGATCAAATATTTGTCTAATCCCATATATTTATCAGAAGGAAGCTTAATGGATTTTTTCTGAAATGCCACTCACATAACAAGACAAGTCAAAGCTTGTTCAATGTCACTGAATTTGGGTAGTTTGAAAAAGGAACATAAATTATGGTCCACAAACAGCAGCATGCTGCTTGCTAACATCAGTGTAGTTAGGAGTTGAGGGCCTTGAACAAAAGAGGCTGCTTTATTCTCAGGTTGTCACCTTGAGTGAGCAAGAGAGGGCAGCTTTGGGCTGACGTCCCATATCCTAAGTGCTGTGGTCCCCAGGGCCACCAACTGCTGCAACTTTCTATCTGCAGAATGAAACATCTGCCACACAAAGGCAGTCCACAGGGAGCCAGACATGGTCGCTTTGAATAGCAGACAACACAAAGAAGACAGTAAACTACTGAGGATTAGCAGTAATCCATTCAATTAAGTGGTGCTTGGCCATCATGGAGAACTCTTACTGCCAGTTCTGATATTTTTCAGTGCTGTAACAGGATCTTAAAGGGGATCCTCATGTATATCAGCTTCCACAGACGCTGGAGTAATGAGCCGTTGATATTCAGAGAGCACATGACTCAGCTATTGAACCCTACTCATTGCACAGAAAGGAAACCTGAGGCTTCAGTCAGCCAGATGTGAAGATATATTAAATCTAATCTATCAAGTACAGCCCATTCCTATGAATGATGGTAATTTAAATGATTGTTCCAGCTGGTTATTCCCAGTCTCTTTCTTGGTTTCCAGTAGTGTCTTTTGTGGTGCAGCAACCTCAGTTTTCAAACAAGCTCCCCAGATATCCTTTCATGAGCTGTGCACACAGAGATGCTTTTCTCTTGCACTGCAGCATCAGTGCCTGGCAAACCTGCAGCCCATGGCACACTGAAATGACTGCCCCTGTAGCCCAGCTGTCTTTGATGTCTGGTGTCACTGTTGTTTATTATTGACATCGGGCAGAAAGTGTGCACCACTCTTCAGTTAAACATTGGAAAGCCCATGTCCATGCTGCAAAAAACTCCCACAGACTGCGGTGAATGAGGCAGACATGGCTTTGAGTGCTACCCCAGGGCCTCTGAGTGGCCTGGTCTTCCAGGGATGCTGCTTGAATCCATTTTCACTACAAAGAGGTTTCTGCTGCCTGTTTCTCTAATGGGTGCTAACATTTGGGAGGCTGCAAATGATTTCCCAAAGGCACTGGGCTCCAGATGCATTTAGAGCCTCAATTGATTTGCTCCCAGCTGCAGCAAGAGTGCCCTTCCCAAGCAGGGTAACATGATGTTTATACTATGTTTTTCACAGAAGTTGTCTTATAGAAATGCCCCTTCCATGTCATAGTCACAAAGGATACTTGTAGCTGTTATTTAGAGAAATGACGTTGGAAAGGAGTTGATCTCAAACAGCCCCGTGATATATTGTAGGACTGGCAAGTGGAACTAACCAGCACACACCCATGTTCAGAGAGAAATTTCAACCAAACTTTACCTGATTAAGTTAAACCCTATTAATATAACAGAATTTAAGTACTTCCCATTATTTGAATTCTTCTCTCAGTTCAGGACTCATATAAACAGCTTAGCTTCCAGTATCAGCACCCATATCTATTCCTCTGATACAAACAAAAATCCAACCGCTTTAATTATGTATAAACCTTTGTTCCATTCAGAGGAGAAAATGTATTGACCATATGGGGATTTATCTCCTTTTGCCAATAAGGGGACTTTACAAGTATTTGGGTTGGTGAGATCATGGTATGTAAGATTGTCTCTGTGACTGTACCCAAGAATACCAATGCTTCTGAAAAGTGGATGATAACTATATTCCCGTTCGTGTTACTTTTTTTTTATAGGGTATTTGGAGCAGCTATCTTTCTAACATCTACACTGAACATGTTCATCCCTTCTGCAGCAAGAGTTCATTATGGCTGTGTGATGTTTGTAAGGATTTTGCAAGGTCTGGTGGAGGTAGGAACACTCACTATTTTGGTCCTTTCATACATCATTTGGTTTTGAAGATTTGATTTTAAAAAATCATAAGATCTTTCGGTCAAGTTTTCTGATAAATCTACATTTTTATTTGTTACTCATATACAATGACAATTCTTTTAATCATATGAATTTATATTTCTCAAGTTTACTTAAAAAGAAAGGAAAAGTTTAGGTTTTGGTGCTGTAGTTCAATCTATAGTAGTTTACTTTTGCTGTCCAGTGCGCGTAACAAACATCATTGTTACCCTAGAACACATTACCATTTAAGTGGTTATCCAAAGTAGTTTGACATCTTTGTATCCAAACAACAGAGCTCTTCCAAGCTTATCTAACCCTTCCCACATCATTCCATGGTGACAAACAGCTAGACAGGTTGAACAGTATCATCATCTGCTTGAAGTAGGAATATAGTGAAAGCAAATGATATGATGTGTGAAATGTTTGCCAGGGGGTCACGTACCCAGCTTGCCACGGGATGTGGAGTAAGTGGGCTCCTCCACTGGAGAGAAGCAGGTTGGCCACCACATCGTTCTGTGGTAAGTTAATAGGCTTATATGGTTTAGGTAAGTACATTTTCCCATTAGATGTATCTTATTAATTTCACTATTTTGAAGAGAAATGCAAACCCTCTGCCCTTTGTTGCATTCGGCGTGTAACTGTGAGCTCAGGAACCCGAGAGTCTTTTTGTTTACTTGTTTAGTACATCACCATTTTATCATTTAAATCCAGCTCTCAGAATCACTCTCATAGTAAACTAAAATCGGTCTAGAGGTGTTCACTTCTTTTTTTTTCTCATTTGCTCTGTCATTTAGGATTCCATTTATTATACATATTCAACTGACCCTCCTAAACAAGCATGTACTTAAAAGATTTATTAAAAAGACTTGAATACTTTAGGTTGACTGCTCAATATACTGCAGTGGAGGTGATGTTACTTGTTGCCACTGGCTGTTCTGCTTTCCTTCTTTTCAAATTATAACCAGGCTTGTCCTTTGCTATCTTCTCTGGGTCCCTCTCCAATGCTGACAGCTGGCCTTCTGGAAGATGGCTTATGGAAAATTTCAGAAGACTTTGGGGAGAGGAACCCAGTGGAAAGATGGGAGAAATCAAACTCTCTCATTCTTCTTGGAATGTTTCTAGCCTCTGGAAAGAGCGTCAACCTTGTTATGAAGCAGGGAGTAGGAATAATCCTGACATTTTATGCCTTGCCACAGGCCACTCTGTGCTACCACAGTTACTTCCCAGAAAAGAGTATTGTGACTGTCAGACCTGTCTGGTCCTTTCCTAGGTCTAGTTTGAGCTGTCCCCTCCTCATACACTAATGTCTTCACAGTCTTTTGGCAACCCTGCAATCTTCAATTAGCTGCTAATTCCAGGGAAAGCAGTGAATATTAGTATCTCCTCACCAGCTCCAGGTTGGGTTTGAGTAGATGGCTAAATGTAAGGAAGGTAAGGCATAATCCAAATGTTTTTTTACTCTAAAAAATCCAGATATGCAGAATACAGGGCAGGAATGGCTCTGCTGTAATTTCAAATACGCTGTGTTGGCAGTGAAGGAAAAGGCACTGCTAGTTACTTCACTCTGTCATTTCCCTCTAAGACATCTTCATCTTCTGTATTTGGTGTGTCCCTTCCTGTTTGTAGCAGGGAAATTAGAATAGTGAGTGGATGTCTAATAATACTGGAGAAAAATCAGAAATAGTAGGACTTCGAAGAGTAAGCAGTTGGGAAAGGTGGACGAGAAAACAAAGACAATAAATGCAGGTGGTAGGGTAAAGCCAGCTGAAGATTGATGTTTGTGAGAGAAAATATTCAATAGAAATGTAAAAGGAAAAGGAAAAAAACAGTCTGTCCATTGGCAGTGGAACTGAAGGACTAAGGAAAATACAGGAGAAATGGCAAAAGGAGGAACAAGAGAAAAAACTCAGCTTTTCATAATATGGGAATTTTATTTTTACTACAGGTGACTCCAGGATTTAGGGATTATTTAGGTGTTTACAATTTCAGAACAGAATGAAAGAGAAGCCCCTCTACCCTCAGTGCTCTCTCCTTGAAATCCTAGCACTGGGTAGAGAAGGATCCATCCTGCAGCCCAGCACCCATTTTAGCGGCTACAGATCACTGATTCTTGCACTCAAAAGGTGCACAGGAACAGTGGAAAAATTAGGAAACCCCATGTTAACCAGGTTCCTGCCTTTTGTGACTATGTTCTTGTTTGTGGTTTTGCTATTGCTGTAGGAAAAATAAATTACACAGAGAGGAGAGAGAAAGGTTACTGTGAACCATTGAAGAGTTTGCTAATGAGTAGAGTATTAACAAATGTTCATTAATAAAGTATGTTATACTCTCAAAACTGCAAGTATCTCATTTCCCAGACTAATGCAAAGCAACGTTTCTCGCAGTGAAGCTATTGGCCCCTTATTGTACTAAACACAAATGTCTATATTGCATGAATTCTCCCTAGGGTCTTCATGGAGATTCCTTTCCAGGTACTTAAATACTGATCTTTTTCTACAAGTCACTTGGAAATATATTTCACCAGTATTATCTATTTCCCAATCAGAAACCTTGGCACAGACCACTTTTTAATCCTTTTTTTTCCCTGTCAACTTTTACCTATTTATTCCAGCTGTTTGTCCATGCAGCTGACATGAACTAAACATGGTTAAACAGACTCAGGGTTCATCTGAACACCCCTTCCACCAGTAACACTGGGTTAGAGGGATGATGATAGCCTCCCAGTGTATCTGCAACCACCAGGATTTCTGGACACTAAGGTTTCTGAAGTTTGGGCCATTGGCTTCTCTGGAGCTCACCTCATACGCAACAGGGTTAGGAAGGATTCCCCACTTCAGTGTGTACAGTTTATAATAGTTTACCATTAGTTTCTGCTTTGCAAATCCCATTTACCTACAGGGCACAGCACTTTTAGGCGCAAAATGAGCTTGGTGACCCCACACCAGTGAAGGCCAGTCCTTCCCATGACCCCAGGCTAAATTTTACAGTTTTCATTCCATTCCCCATGTTCACAAGAAAGCATGGTGCCAATCAGCCAGAGGTTTCCCTCCAGTTCTACCTCCGTGAGCATCTGCACTGGAGGCTGGACTCACCTATTATAGCTGACACGTTTTCTTAATCCTTTTTTCTCCTCAGGGTCTTATGCCGGTGCGGTGGTTGCCATGCCACTGGCAGGTGTGCTGGTACAGTATATAGGATGGTCATCAGTCTTTTATATTTACGGTGAGTTGCTTAACACAAAGGATCTCTGTGACTAGACTGGCACTGCCAGCCGTTTTGTTAAACCTGTATAGCTAGTATGGATCAAAGTTGTTTTGAGGAATGAAGATGTTGAAAATGAGTATTCCAATTTATTCCCTACTTATTGCAGCTTCTGAAAGCTTTTATTTTGAAATCATCTGTTGTAAAATGTTTTAAAATTGTAATGACTAGGTTACAGCCCATGGTCACCCAGTGACAGTGTTGCATGCAGTTGTAAACGTTGTTCTGTAGCACAAACACTCACATGATAGGTGTCCCAGAGCACATGCTAACAGCAAATACTGCAATATACACTGCTCATGGGCAGCTGAATGCCTCTGAAACCTTCTGCCCTGAGACATCTGTTCCATGCTGTCCACCCTGGGTAAAGCAGTGCCACCTTTACATGAGGTACAGCCTCACGACTGGTCTGTGGTGTCTCGTGCTTCCCCCCACGGTACACGGCAGAGCTGGCTCAAACCTGCCCTTGAACATTGGCAAGCCAGTTAGGAAGGGTTTTCTCTGGAGACACAGAGAAAGACACTGTAAGATTTGCCATCACAATCTGATCGTGAAGTTCTTTTATGCAGATTGCGACTATGTTAAGACCAGTCTGCTTTTTTTCCTTCCCCAGATCCCACATAAAGCTGTGCTTCTGCCCTTTCTCTGCCTCACACATATCACTTAATACAAGTGAAAAAATGCTCAAGCACTTTGCAAGCAGGCATACAATACACACAGAGTTACTTATCATAGTTTCTTCCTTCCCTGGGCATATTTTGGTTTAATTGACTCTTGAAAAAAAACTTCAAGGCCTGCAGGTACTGAAGTGTGGCTTCATTGGTTTTTGAAACCAAGCTTTGCCTTTCCTGTCTCTCCAGGAATGTTTGGGATTGTTTGGTATATGTTCTGGTTGCTTCATGCCTATGAGAGCCCTGCTGCACATCCAACAATAACCAATGAAGAAAGGATATATATAGAAACAAGTATTGGAGAAGGAGCCAGCCTAGCGAGTACAAGTGTAAGTAAAAAAGGCTTTTCTGGTTATAATTTGCAAGCACTTTACACGAGATGACTGTATGACTGTATGCATACTATTAGCTGCATAAGATCAGCAGAATATTTGCTGTTGATGTTTAGGGGCTTTTCCTTTCATAAAAATAACAGCTCATGCAGCTGGAGAAGACAAGTTCAGCAACAGGCAAAACACATAGTGCTGTTTCAACTCCCAATTTATGGGACCTCCCTAATCTAGGGAGGGGAGGGGGTTGGGGACAGAGGGGGAACCACACACTCATCTCCTGCTCTTGAGTAGCTATCGTGTTTGTACTAAAAAATATTAATGGAAATAGCTAAATCAGAAACTGGCTGCAGATGTTATATTATCCAACTGCCTTTTGAGCACTTATTAAGGATGACTGAAATTCTGAAAACTTGAGGATAGGATAAGAATAAGCTCTAAGTGTAGCTCAGCTCATTGCTTTAAGACTTATCCTCTCTCTGAGAGGATCCTGGAAGATCCTGGGAACTTAAAACTTATACCATTTTTCCCATCAAACTTCTCTCCATTTCCTTAGATAACTCAATTTCACTAGTGGTGAAAAGAAAAAAAAAAAAAAAGCTGTTTCTTGATAAAGTGTTCCTTCTTGGCTTTTACTCTAGAATATTCTGAAGCAAAATAACTCCAAACTCTTTCCTCTACATGTTTTGTGTCATAGACTTGCTGAGAGTATAAAGAACCAGACTCTCCTTTTGGTTGTGCTCCTAAAGTTTTGGCTGAAGTTAATCGGGTCTTGGCTGGATGCCTACACACTCATTCCAGGTCATGGCTTTCCCCTTGCTGTACAGTGGTTTTACTGCAGAGGACCCTCTACCATGTTTTTACACATGATCACAGGCATATGGTTGCCTGTAGAACACAACTACTATTTAAAAAAAAAGGGGGGAAATGTCAATGTATATTGCCATAGTTATGTATTTCAGCTTCTGATTTGAATTCTAATTCATAGGGCTCTGAAGTGGTTTTTGTTCCTGCTGTATGGAGTATTGAGGCATAAATAGAAACTGAAAACACCAAAAGCAAGTTATAGAGATTAAATCCTCTTCCATAGACTTTTTTTGTGAGTGAAATGAATTAGGTCGAAGCAGGTACCTGCCTGTTGCTGTGCTACCACATGTTTCTTAGCCTGGATAATCCTTTTTTTCCACAAACCTTTCAGCAGAAAGGCTCAAACAAAAAGTGGAGAATGGCACAAGGTTTTCTGTAGTTTTCTTTCATTCTGTTATTGATCCTGCTATCCCAATAGCAGGATTCCAGAAGACCTTGTGGAATTGCAGTAAGTAGAGCAATAACAGTACAGTAGTCATCTTAAAAATTCTAACTATTCTAAGAAAGTTTCTCTGCTTGTCTTTTGCTACTAATCCAGGAGATGTCTTTCACTTGCATTGTGAGTGATTTGCAATGTAAATTGGATGCGATGTACTGGATTGTCCTGATACTAAAAGATACTGGGCTCTTTATTCTCCCATCTACTCAAAAATGCATTCATTTTTTTCTTATTTTTTTTTCCTAGAAATTTAGTACGCCCTGGAAGAGATTTTTCACTTCAATGCCAGTTTATGCAATCATTGTGGCAAACTTTTGCAGAAGCTGGACCTTCTATTTGCTCCTTATAAGTCAGCCCGCTTACTTTGAAGAAGTCTTTGGGTTTGCAATAAGCAAGGTAAATGTCTGAGATGAAGCAATGACCTTCAGACCTCACCCTAGGAGACGCAGAGTGCTTGAAGATCCCTAGATCTCTTTGGAGGTTATTCACAGTAGTTGGGATCTGTTCATCTGGTCATCTGATAGAAATAAAAGCTTTCTAGCACCAGATTATTAGCAAAAGGAAAGAATTGAAAAGTTGGTTTTGGGATAGAGTTGATTAAGAAAAGCATATATCATGAAAACCACAAGGTAAATAAACAGAAATGCACTTTTATTTTATTTTTTTTTAGTGCTGGCAGTTTAGCATTACTTGCCAGGCAATTTTTATCTTTTTTTTTTTTCTTATTTCATTACTTTTCATTGACAACGAAGGGTCAAATTCTATATGGATTTATATTCCCTGCGACTGCCACTTCATTAAAGCCAGTATGGTTACACTCTCTCTTCAGAGAATGAATGACAACTTCAGAATATTTGTTCCAGAAAAGTTTTCCCAACATTCCTTTAAAAAACCTACTTGCTATATTGTAAATTATTTTCAAACAGGTGTAATCCTGAAAACTCGTAACAAAACCCATAATTATTCTGTGTGTTCTGGGAACACGAGTGTGCCCAGGTTCTGCAGTGCTGTCATGGTGGCAATTATACTCTGAATGGCCCAGCACAGCATGGAAATGAAGAACAGGAGTATTAAGACAAAATAGGTTTGTTTATTCTGAATTGCCTTTTATAAATGCTAGAGTTGCACCTCCGTGTACCTTACTAATTAAAAACTAATGTAAAAGTGACTCAGTGACAATGTAAGGCAGTTGCACAGCCTAAAAAATAAACTCAAACTTCTTACTAGTTACTTATTCAAAGAAAAGCTTCTAGAATGATGATCACAAAATAGTCTTTTCCCATATCTGGGATAAGTACCAGAGCTAACAGTAATAACCCTTTGGCAGAAAATTCAGTCAGGGGAAGTCACACTCGATAAACCAATTTGATGAACTTCTATGATGAAACAACTGGCCTGGCAGACAAAGAAAGAGTAGTGGATATTGTAGGTGTTTGATGGTTTTGATCATCTCCCATAAAGATGCTCATAGACAAGCTGTTGATGTATGGGCTGGTTGAGCAGACACTAAGGTGAACAGAAAACTGGCCAAAAGGCTGGGTCCAGAGGATAGTAGTCAGCAGAGACCTCAGCTGGAGGCCAATAACTAGCAGTGTAGTACCCAAGGGGTCAATACCGGGTCTGGTCCTTTTGACATCTTCATTAATGATTTGGATGATGGGGCAGAGTGTATCCTCAGCAAGTTTGCAGATGACACTAAACTGGGAGGAGAGGCTGATACACCAGAGGGATGTACTGCCATCCTTAGGGACCTCAACAAGCTGTTGTTGTACCTCAATGTACTGACAGGAACCTTGTGAAGTTCAACAAGAGGAAGTGCAAATTCCTGCACCTGAGGAGGAACAAGTCCATGCACCGATACTTCCACCTCCCAGTGGTACAGGGAGGACCACCCAGGTAGAAAGCAGCTTTGCAGAAAAGGGCCTGGGGTTCTTGGTGGACACCAGGTTGAACATGAGCCAGTGATGTGCCCTTGCAGTAAAGAAGGCAAATAGTACCCTGTGCTGCATTAGGCAAAGTATTGCCAGTAGGTAGGGGAAGGTGATCTTTCCCCTCTGCACAGCACTGATGAGGCCATGCCTGGAGTATCGCATCCAGTTCTGGGGTCCCTAGTACAAGATAGACATGGACATACTGATGAGAGTCCAATGAAGGTCCTGAGAGATGATTAAGGAACTGGAGCCTCTCCAGTTCCTATGAGGAAAGGCTGAGAGAGTTGGAACTGTTTAGCCTGGAGAAGAGAAGGCTCAGGGGATCTCATCAATGTATGCAAATACCTGAAGGGAGGGTGCAGAGAAGACAGAGACAGGCTCTTCTCAGTAGTGCCCAGTGACAGGACCTGGGACAATGGGGCACATTCTGAAACATAGGAGGTCCCATCTGAACATCAGGAAACACCTTTTTACTTTGAGGATGGCTGAGCACTTCCACAGGTTGCTAAGAGAGGTGGTAGAGTCTCCATACTAAGGTCACTCCATCTTAAGGTCACCCAGGTCTCGGTTGCAGGTTCTATTAGAAGAAAAGTCTGCAATCATCCCCCACAAAGATCCAGGATAAAAACATTTTTTTGGGGGGGAGGGGAGGAGTGAAGAAGAGATATGGTTCCTATTCTCCTGCACCTAAATCCTAAGAAAGGGCAACAGCTGTAAGCACTCTGTTGTCTAATTGCAGGTTGGCCTTTTGTCGGCAGTTCCTCACATGGTCATGACAATCATCGTACCCATTGGAGGGCAGTTGGCTGACTTCTTACGGAGCAGGAAGATTTTAAGCACTACCACTGTAAGGAAGGTCATGAACTGTGGAGGTACTATTGGATTCTGAAAATACGATATTTCAATTGAGTGCTGCAACTGATGCAAATATCATCCCTCAGGCCATGTTTAATTGTAACAGGAGACAAATTACTTTAGATTGCATCTGCAGCTGGTTAATCTGAAGCATTTTATGGAGAGCTGATTTTAGATGTCCTCATGGTATAAAACCTTACTCATATGAGCACACTTTTTAAAAGGGAGGAGACAAGAAGCCTAGTTAATAATTAAAAGGTCAATAGGGACTGGCCTAGAAGATTAGTGTGATCAAACACGGCTCTTCCTGCAAACTTGTACAGACAAAGTTAACCACGTACTGTGGTGTTAGAGAAATCCTTTCCCAGCGGATACAAGCCTGCAATAACTGGCCTGCCATAACATGTTCCCATGCGCTGCTCCAGCAGAACCCACTGCAAGTTTAAGCTGGGAGGGTTGGGGTAAAAAAAAAGATGGGCAACGAACAGACTCATTTTCACTCAGCACAAAATAATTTATTTCCAGTTCAGTCAGTGAGATCTACATGTAAGGAAGATACTAAATTAGAGCAAATATTTCAAGCCAGATAGCCTGTGGAGTTGCTCTCCTCTGCCAGTTCCTCGCTTACATTATTTATGGATGGCACAGGCTGCCTGAAATAGAGATGCCTGCAGTCAGAGATGCCATGCAGCTTTGCTACGCATCATCGCAAAGGATCCTCAGAGTCATTGTGTTTTCATAGCATATTTTCAGTGCCATTCAAAAAAAACGACCAACAAAACAACAAAAAAACCCCAAACCCAACCCAAAACAAAAGATTGTAATGTTACATGCTAGAAAATGTTAATTTGCAATAATGGTGGAGGCTGGAAGCTCCCTGTGATACTCAGGGCTGTTCTCCTGTGTTGGTGGCACACATGTCTGAAAAAATGCTCTTTTGCTCAATTTGCCAAAAATGTCTCAAATAATGAGAAATTGAACACAAGAAGTATTGTTCTCCTTTGCTTTCCATGTTTGTGTGTTTGTGAATTTTTCAGTGCTTTGCACAGAGTCACTTTCTCATTGTTACCCTGTACTGCTCAGTGAGTTAATGTCATCAATTGTTTGGGTCATTTGTACAGCAATGAGGAGAAAAAAGTGAATTCTCAAACAATAAATATTCAAACATTTCTGTGAATCTACAAAGTTGCCAGGTATGTTCAAGAATAGCTGTGAGATATGAAAGAATTTTGTCTCATTTTAAGTTGCTATTCTGGCTAGAACTTATTGGTATCTCTGCGACCAGTAGTAATTCAAATGTAATTTATTCCCATGTGTTTCCTTTGAAGGCTTTGGAATGGAAGCAACCTTGCTTTTGGTGGTTGGTTATTCTCATACAAAAGGTGTGGCTATTTCCTTTCTGGTGTTAGCAGTAGGCTTCAGTGGCTTTGCAATTTCAGGTAAGAATTAGTCTTACTATTGATTTTACTATTATTGAAAAAAGTGATGTTATTATCCTCATTGTTACTGTCATAATTTCTATTACTCCGTTTGCTCTTAATGTGGCTCCTTATGGGGTATTCCCTATTCTTTCATATATCAGAAATAATTTACTTCAGTTGGATTTAAGATATGAAGCTTTGAAAGAATCCTCTCTTTGTTGCTTCCAGTTCACATCAGCTTTGTGTTGTTATTTTCTAATATACTTTTACAGCTTAAGCCACTTTTTCTTCTTGAATAAACAGTATCCTTAAAAGTAGAGAGAGGGAACAACTCCGAAATGAACAGTTGCTTGAGGGTTATCAGCCGCAGCCCCCCTCCCAGCCCTAGCTGCCAGTTTCTGCTTTCTAGGTCAGTCCTCTCTCTGTTGTGTTCTGTAACCAACCCTTCTCCAGAACAGCTATTTCCAACACTTTCATGGGTCCCACCAGTCTCAAACTGACTTTTGTAACTCCACCAGTACAATTGCTATCAAAAATCCCCTTTTGTTATAATGATGGAAGGCCAACAACTAGCAGACTGCCAAGAAGATGGATCTATTGAGCAAAATTGACTGGCAAAGTAACTGCTGGTCTTCCATTGTTTCAGGATTATGCAGATAGGAAGTAGTTTTGCTACTCAGTTATGAGGTGCCTGCATAGCAGACCATTTGAATCCATCAATTTTTATTGCAGGATTTTCCTAGTACTCAACTTTTTACTGTGTTTAATCCCATGGATTTGAGATTCATCATCATTTCTTGTGATGATCCATAGCTCATATGACTAATTTTCATTAGCTAAAGCAAGATAATTATCTGAGCTGATTTTTACTATTGTTTTTATTTCTTGATAAAATATGTATCCAGAAGACACGCTACAGTAAGGGTAATGATTTTTCCTACTGGTTTACATTCTGGGTTTTTTTTATTATGTTGTTAAACTATTACTTAAAGTACTGGAAAGAGTGTATTAAAAACTACATAAATCAAAATAGATCAGACACTTGACGAACATGAGGCTTTCATTTCTTAATTAAAAGCATTTTCCTAAGTGCATTTTTTCAGTATGAGAAGATGGAAAGCAAAGATACTTTAAGCAAAGCCAAAACAAAACTATATTTTCTATACAATATGATCCCCCTTAGGTGGTGAAAAAAGGGGTTTGGAAAAGGAATAAAGAATTGCAATGTATCTTCCATCTTTATCACCAAGAAAATACTACATTTCTTTCTCATATGTAGAGTAATGGGGTTTCCCAGCTTTTTCCGGTTTCTTCAGCTAGAATGGCCATAAGAAAGCCCTGTTAGCCCATTAGTTAGAAGATGGTTAGCTGCAAAGTAAAATTACTGAACAGAAACTTGATTCTGTTTTACCTCAAACCAGGACAGCCTGGTAGCACAAAGCTGTATAGTTGACCATTCTCTCTTGCACGTTGTAGGATTCAACGTGAATCACTTGGACATAGCCCCACGTTATGCCAGCATTCTGATGGGTATCTCCAATGGTGTGGGGACGCTGTCAGGCATGGTTTGCCCACTCATTGTTGGTGCAATGACAAAACATAAGGTAATATTTCTCCATGATTTCTAGGAAAAGGGTTAGGTAATGCAAGAAAAGTTAAGACATTTTGAAGCTTCCTGGGAACTCCATTTCATCGTTAGTCTCTGCAGCTGTCTTCTGTTGTTTGTTTTAAACATTCATTTCTATAATATCACGAGGGGGCAGACTCTTAGCTATTACAAACTAATTATCTGTGTAGAGAGATATTATTTTATACCACCTGAGGCTGGGTCTTTGCGCTATGTTTATACTACCGGGTAGTGCTTATAGGATTTAGGAAATTCCTCTACAACACATCCGTGACAGGGTTCCTAAGCAACCACTGATCTACAATAAGATTAAGTTAGTTGTCAGAGAAATCCCTGCATTTCCAATTCCATGAATATTTCACATACAAGAGAGAAACTTCACCTGTGAGAAAAAAAAAAAACAATCCATGCTTTATTTTATTAACTGCTGTTATGAAAAAAAAAATAACTTCACAATGACTCATAAATTGTTCTACCTGTAACTTCTACCTGTAACATTAGGAATCAAACAGCAGTCATGGTCATTGTTCAGTATGTACTAATTGATGATCTAATTCAGAGCATAATATTTCTTTTTACTGAAAACTTAGTCAGACCTGCACTATTCTTTCAGACCCGGGAAGAATGGCAAAATGTCTTTCTGATCGCAGCCCTGGTGCATTACAGTGGAGTCATATTCTACGCTATCTTTGCTTCTGGGGAGAAGCAGGAATGGGCTGACCCTGAAAACCTCAATGAAGAGAAATGTGGCATAATTGATCAGGATGAACTTGCTGAAGAAACAGAGATGAACAATGAAACTTTTGTAAGTCCAAAGAAAACATATGGTGCTACCAGTCAAAACAGTGAAGTACAGAGAAGGGAATGGAGAAAGCAAAAGCAAGTAACTCAAGACATGGAAGAACAGACTTCTTACCATTATGAAAATGCAAATTTTCAAGATTTGTCATAATATTTGATATTGTAAGGTTTGTATAGCAGCTACTCCCATTCCCCCTTCTGCCTAGCTGCCCCAAATCATCTGGTATCCATATTTATTTTCTTATTCAATTGTGTAACATCTAGCCATGTGGCTAGATACAAACAGTGGTAGTTCCCTTCTAATAGTATGGAAGAAGGCTAACAACAATGCGACCTGGAGAAGTGATACCAAGTCCTTGCTCAGCCATCGTATCCCCCTGGGAGGAGCTCCTGCACCCATTAGGAGATGACCAGGCCTGGAAGGGCTCCTGCCTGGTGCAAGCCGGTGACTGTGGGACCAAGGAGTGCCCTCATCTTCTTGGCTGAAGAGAGAAAGGACAAGGTTGTATCAAGTGGTGGATGCAAAATGATATTTGTAATTATTTGGGCTTCAGTAGCATGGAAGTCTGCCTTGAGCGGCCCTGCTTTGCCTTTTTAGGATTCCTGTAGGTTGGCATTTGAGCTGCTTAACCCATGTCAAACTGCCAACTCATGCTGAAAGAAAAGCAGTTTTATGGCAATAGGCTGTAATTAATTACTAATTGTCACTCAAAAAGAGGAAGAGGAAAATGTAGCAGAGATGGCACAAAGATGTTTCAATAGTTCCTTCAAATTTATTGACAGTCTGTTTGATATGCACAGCCCACAGAGCCTGGATAAGGCAATAAAATGGATACTCATGAGATTTCTTCCCCTCCGAAGATTTTGTGCTGGCATGAAATAATTTTAAATACAAAATCATCGTTAGTGATGCAATATTATTAATCCTTATGAAAGGAAATCTTAGTCCTATTGGGATTAGGTTTCTCACTCATTATTGCGAAGTAATTTAAATATATTTTTCTAGTATTATACTGATAGAGTTCCTGGCCTCAACCCCAATAGTCCTCATTTAGGTGAATGAGCTTACTTATACAAATAAAGTCTTCAGTTCTCACTCTGTAACTTTTCAATGCCTCAGTCTTGCTGTTGCTACAAATGAAGTACTGTACTATTTGAGAGTTAACAGAGTGTACATGCCTGAAAGTATAAAGTGGCTTTAGCCTTTTTCTACCATTTTTAGAATCAACCAGTGGAGCATGCTGTTTCATCTCAAGCAGTTAGCAGCAACTCAGAGACTCAATATTGCATTAATACTCTTCAGAATGGACAATTTCAGCAAGCTGTGATTTAATTTGTCTTTCATTATGATTACTGCCTCATTAAATTCAAGTGAAAGCTATCCTGTCTAGCCTACAATGTGTTTTGTGATGTTTCAGTATTATTGTTCTCATGTACCATATATAGCCACTGTGATCCACACAAGATTTGAACATTTCTAAAAAGCATTTTTCTATTTTGCTGAAGTGCAATTGAATATCATGAGTGGAATTACACTTGTACATTCATTTGAATACATGGATGATTCATCTTCCCTACAAATGTAATTAAACAGGGAGACCAGGAAGTCAGCTGATTCTCTTTTCATGCCTCTGGTTCCTTTTCTACCCAGCAAAATTCAATCTACAACTATATACAGATGAGAAATAAAATAAGGTGAACAGATGGATACCTAATTTGAATCCGGTGAGAATTTTTTAATTGGTATCAGCAGATAATTTAATTATATGGGTATTGTTATGTTACAGCTCAATCCCACCTTGACACAATGCACCTTATTAATAAGTCACTCAAAAAGAAATTATAACTTTATTCTATTAGGACAGAAAAGAATATTTTTTTCAAAATTCTATAATTCAGTTTAGACTAGTGTTGCCTATTTCACTACTGATATTTAGAACAGGCATCTGTTCTTTTCTGCACAAAAATCTCCTTTTGTGCAGGTTATAGTCAACATTTGGGGATTTCAGTGGCAGGAGCTTGAGTCAAATGTTCTCACCAGTCTATCAGAAAAGCTGGTCCAGCTGTCAAACTGTTTTGCAACATCCGCCACATCTTATGAGAGGGCCACTTTGCACGTGCACAAACCAAACAGCTTCTTCCTCCCTCTCCAGCCACGCAGCCATGCATGTAGTTACCACAGGAACTCTTAATAGGGAACATAGTATTATGAAAGGATTTAATGTAATAATCTGTGTAAGTATAAACCGGAAAAGGCAAAAGAGTAGGACAATCATCTGGGCTTAGTAATGAGAAGACCAGACAATGGACTATTCTAGAAAGAATAATATTTTCTGAGAAGAATAATTTTTCCAGCAATGACAAAAGGGTAACTTGCCTGTCTCACTAAGAGGAACACAAAGGAAGCAAATGCCATTGTTATGACAAAGAATTACAAACATCCTGAAAGTTTGGGAAATGGCCAGCTGGCACATGGGAGCTCTGTTGCCTCTGTGTTGAATGTAGCTGCTATTTCTTACTGCTACAGATACGTGCCACAGCTGTCACAAGTGACACGTGATACAGTGAGGAGTTCAGTTTAGCAGGATCATTTCGTATCTGCAAATAGACTGTACTGATTTAGTTTAGTGGAAGTTTGACTTAAATGGACAACGGAGCATTAGTTAATGCCCTGAAAGAAATGGTTTAAAAACATTTGGACAAGTTTTTTCATTTAAATAAGCACTTTCTTTCTTTCTAAATTTAACTACTCCCAGAGGCAGAGTATCATCTCTGACCAGTTCAAGTTGTGCACAGACTGCAATGCTTTTCCAGGCAATCGCATTCAGATGTTTGGGCTGCCTTTTTCCCTTTCATTTTCATCTGTTTGAATTGTTCAGGTGCTTTGCATGAAGTGTAAACATCAGCACTGGATGGAAGTTAGTTTTTTTTCCTGGAAATCTGTTACTAAATCAACTCTTTGATCTATACAGTGGCTTCCACAATACTGCTTGAACAAGAATAAAGCCAACTTGGATCAAACAGGATTTATAACTCCAATTTTGCTGGATGTCTGTACCCCCAGTCTGCTCCAACAGCCTTTTCTTGTGGGATCTGATAAAGTGCAAACACCAAGGGTGTTTCTGCTAAAACTCTCGTCTTAAAAGATGTGAGAATTTGGAACATTTCAACAATCAGGCAAACAGCTGGCATATCTTAACCTGACTCCAAAAAAGTCTTGACTAGTGCTAATGGAAGTGCATAACTCAAATTATATATTCTAAGGAGAAATATTAGCTTCATTAAAGTTAATTGATTGTATTATGTGCGTATTTTTCTGTTCCCGTGTCCAAAATAACTTTTGTGTATTTTAAAATATAAGACAGTGCTTACACTTTCAGAGTTTTATTTGGGTTTCTGATGGCTGAAGGGGGCAAAGTTTGGTTTATATTGGAAAAGAGATGTTAAGGAAGCTAGAATAACATTCAGCTCTCAGTAATGTGAAATGCTAGAATAGATAGGCCACAAAATATTAATTTAAGTCTGAGAAGAGAAAAAGTAGGATAATAAGTCCTAGGTATATGCTGTTCAGTGGTGTTATCCACTGATCTTTCTTAGAAAAGAAAGCTGCAGCTTTTGTTTCCTGATATTTTCTAGGGACTACTAGCAGAAATTTAATGGTAATTAACACTCCTCTTATATTTATGTAAGAGTAAAACCAAATCTTCTGTGTAGTGAGAAGGAAAAAAACATAATGATGAAAATGATGAAAGTGCACCTGAGTAGAAACTTATCCAGGGAAATAATCACTTGAACAAAAAGAGTATACAGATTTTGGGGTAAAAAATATAACAAGGGCATCCAGATGTTAAACAAGTGCCAGGAGGAGTCTCATGTGTGTAACATAATTAATTTGAAAGTAACAAGGCAAAAATTAATTCAAGGTCACGCAAAATGTGTTGTGGTTTCACAGGAATGTTTTCAACTGACTCTTCTTGTCTGATAGATACAGAGATCTTTAAGTTTTGAGATTATTTTAAGGAGTTTTTAAATGGATAATTTTGTGAAAAAACCCAACAGATTTCTTATTTTTTTCTCCATCTTCCATTAAAGATCTTAATTTGAGAGTGCTACTGAATTATTCATATTTTAAGAGAGAGGGGTGAATATTTCTTGTGGTTAAAAGAACAGAAAGGAGAAAAAGAGAAAACAAGTTGCAGCTAAGGACCAATGCAGACAGAGGGCTGAGGATGGACAAAATATCAGCTTCCAAATCTTGTAAACAGAACTTGGAGTTCTCTAGATTTTTGAGTTAAAAACCTACCAGATGGTTCAAGACATTCTTGATATTCTGCATCATCCCAAGGTTCAGGGAAATCACTCATGTCTCATTTCAAACCTTAATTCTCATGAAATCAGGAATAAAAAAATGGAGAGATTAAAAACTCCTCATTCTTATGACATCCAAATCCTTATATTGGATTAGATAACTCTACTAGTGAGATCACACTACAAACACCACTGCAGGTCTCTATGTATATGCAGAAGACAGTCTGGCATGTTTCTTTGTAAAAATGCTTTTAATTGCTCGCATACTGATATCAGTTATTTCTTAACTCCCATTTGATAACAATGTTTAGATGTGACAGGAAAAACTGTCCCTTTTTTATCTCAAACTTTTTCAGTTTTAGTGTTTATACTGCTTATCATTTTCACAGCTCTTCTATATGCAAAATTACATAAGTAAAGAAAGAAATTTATGTAAGAAATGTAGTAAGATTATATTTCTTTGTGCTGACCTATCTTTAAAAATAACATAATTAAAGCCCACACATTTTTCCCCAAAAATATACCATTTGGATATTTTAAGTCTCTACCATAAAAAAAGCTTGAGACATTTATTTCTCCCCCTCATTTAATTAGTGTATTGGATATCTGCAGCAGCAACCAGACTACATTTGTTTATGTATAACCATATTTATCTGCTCAATAAAGACAGTGTTCAGACTTTTGGTGTACAAATGTTTGGCATCTCCTTTGCTCCTTTTTTTAGGCTTAGTTCTACCTGCATGGCAAATTCAGTGTTCCTTTGAGCAGGTCATGGCTGTTTTGTTAAATATGTTTATGAAAAATAATGAAAAAAAATATGAAAAATAAATCTCCATTGGCTCAGAGTTGTTGTTGGCCAGAGGTGTCTTACAAACTACCCTCAGGTAGACAACAACTTTTGTAAACCAGGAAATATTTAAGGTACCCGACAAAGATAGCTCTGCTCTCAGGAGCTGGCAGTCATCACCAGAAGCACCATGCCAGGTGCTTTCTCTCTGCTGGGCATAGCTGTAACGAACAGCAAGGGAATTAGTCAGAGAAACTTGCTGATGTCGTGATCAAGATAAGTTGAATGGGACTTTCTCTTGTTTTAAGGAGGGGACTTTGAGCCCATCTGCTTGTTCCCTGTCCCCTCCCATGCATAATCAAAAGAAAGACACCTGCATGTCCTGAGAGACCCAACCTGTTTCCTGAGGGTGATGAGTTCTGTAGTTTGCGCTGGTAAAAATGTGCAGCGGGGTGGAAGAGGCAGGAAGTCCCTGCTGATTCACGGTGGGCATAGGAAAAATCATAATAATAGCAACGTGCAACTCGAATTTAGACACGAAAGATGTTAATGGTAAGGACAGAAACAAGTGAAGGACAGACAGCATGCATGGATGTAATGTTTCTCCTGTAAAATAATGCTGCTGCATGGGACAGGCAGAGGTAGCTGGGCATAACCCCAGCAGGTAGGTTTTCCTCAGCAAGGGAATGCAATATCGTCTGACCTACAGTTTCCCATTGCTCTGTACCGGCTGCAGGATTACCTGTTACAATGTTTTGGGAACAGTACAAAAAAGAGCTACAGTTGCACTGGACCTTATCTTTACTCTGTATTTTCTTGTTTTCATGTGTGGTTTCTCTGGACTCATGGAATAGTACGCAAGATCCCAAGGCAACACAGAGTCAATAATAGCAAGGGTTTGCTTTTTAGCAAATTCCCTATTTTCTAATTGGTTTTGATTTGTTGTTTTTTTTTTTGTTTTGTTTTTTTGCTAGAAATAGGGACATTTTGTGCCGAGGTCCCTGCTCACAGCAGCAGCTGGAGTGGCTAGGCCATGGCGGGCAGCTGAGGAGCTTCCCTGGCTGGCCAAAGGTCAAGGCCGCGCTGGCCGGCTCTGCACCCTCTGCCCTGCCAGGGCACAATGGGAAACGTCACACTTGGAGAGAGCTGGAGGGCAAAGTCACCGATGAAGCTGGGAGGGAAACTGCACAAACCGCAGGGATCTCTGTCCCCTGCCCTTGTTGGCTGAATTGGTTACAGGAACTGTCAGAGCACAAGAAGCAGCTGGTTTCCAAATATTTTTCTGCATCTCTCATCCACGTTTTTACTATTTCATAGAATTGTAGAATGGTTTGGGTTGGAAGGAACCTTAAAGATCATTAAGTTCCAACCCCCCTGCCATAGGCAGAGACATTTCCCACTAGAGCAGGTTGCTCAAAGCCCCATCCAGCCTGGCCTTGAACACCTCCAGGGATGGAGCATCCGCAGTTTCCCTGGGCAACCTGTTCCAGTGCCTCACCACCCTCACAGTAAAGCATTTCTTCCTGATATCTAATCTAAATCTACCCTCTTCCAGTTTAAAACCATTACTCCTTATCCTATCACTACAATCCCCAATAAAGAGTCCCTCCCCATCTCTTCTGTAGGCCCCCTTCAGGCACTGGAAGGCTGTTATAAGATCTCCCTTTTCCAAGCAACCACCTCTACCCCAATTTCATTAAAATCTGTGAACTGCTAAAAACGTCCCTTGCTGAGGGGCAGTCTCTGCCATTATATTTGCTTATAACAAGGTGCAGTCCACAGGTATCTCCTTCTGTCTCTTAAGCTGCAGGCGGAGCCGAGCACCCATTCTCTGCAGTGCTCCCAGTATGTCCATCCTTCAGTGCTCTTGAGCTGTACCTTTCACCCATGCAGCCCTCTGCACCTAGGCCCTCTCCACACATAGAGCCAGAGGACATATTTTTTATCCCTTCTATGCAGGAGCCTGAATGACTTCAGCTGGCTCTGGTGGCTCTTCTACTTAACACTGAAGGGTCCCTACAAATTGCAGCATGTGTAAGGCGAGGATAAGGGCAGACTCAAAACCCACTAACCTGCTGGCTCTCTCATGCCATGGCTCAGGCAGGAGGATTAGATAGTAGTTGTTCTTGGGCAATTTTATGTCTTTCAGAGAAGATATGGTTCTGACTCATGCCCGTTATTTGCAAAGACTTCCCCAAAGTTTAACAAAAGAGTCTGCCTCTTCAAAAAATCACATAGGAGAAGTTGGCCAACAGGTTGTTCTCTGGTTTGTGTCAGTGGTTGGGATTGGTTTTAGAGGGCACAGGCACATGTTAGTTTGAAAAAAAAATATCACAGGATGTTTCCTTGAGCCATCAAATAACTGCAACAGTTGAAGGTCAGCAAACCCTCTAACCAATGCACCACACATGCAAATTTCCTCATCAAGAACAGTTGATACAAATCTTCCTAGGGAGCCTAGTGTTTCCTTCAGTAATATTTTCATTAGTGTTTCCCCTGAAAGAAACTATGAAATAGCTAAGGATGAGCAACTTAAATCTGCCAAACTTGTGCAGAGCTTGTTTCCACAGCTGGTATGCTCCCCAAGTGTGAGTAGGCTTAATATTTTAATTTATTTAGTGATGCTACATTTTCTTTTGGCTAGATTTCTTCAGCTAATGTTTTAGTGAAAGGTGCCCAGGTTAATTTGGTTATTCCACAACACATCACTTCTTACATCATCACAGAATAGTTGACGTTGGAAGGGACCTTTGGAGATCATATAGTTCACCCCCCCACTGCTCAAAGCAAGGACAGCTAGAGCCAGTTTTCCAGGACTATGTGCAGCTGAGTTTTTATTATCTCCAAATGGGAAGACCCCACAGTCTCTCTGGGAAACCTAGTCCAGTGTTGGACCACTCTCACAATGGAATTTTTTTTTTACATATGTTTAAATGTTTTTTCCTATATTTCAGTTAATGATTTCAACATCTTGTCCTGTCACTAGATATCACTGAGAAGAGTCTAGCTTCATTTTTTTTCACTTCCCCTCATAAGGTATTCATACGCATTGATAAGATCCCCCTTGAGCTTTTTCCAGATCGAACAGTTCCAGCTGTCTCGGCCTTCCCTCACATGTCAGATGCTTCCACCTGTTAAACATCTTTGTGGCTCTTTTCTGTTCTCACTCCAGCAAGTCTATGTCCTACTTGCACTGGGGAGCCCAGAACTGGACCCAGCAGCATCTCACCAGGGCTGAGCAAGGGGGAAGGATCACCTCCCTTGACCTCTTGGCAGTGCTCTTCCTAATACAGCCAAAGAAGTCATTGGCCTTTTTTAGCCATGAAGACAGATTGCTCGTTGCCCAGGGCTTTCTCTGCTAAGCTGCTTTCCAGCTCATCAGTGTCTACTGGTGCGTGATGTTATTCCTTCCCAGGTGCAGGACTTGAATTTCCCTTTGTTGAAGTTCATGAGATTCCTGTTGGGCCATTTCTCCAACCTGTAAAGGTCACTCTGAATGGCAGGACAATGAGCTGGTGGATCAACAACCACTCCTCCCAGTTTTGCATCATCTGCAAAGCTGTTGAAGGTGTGCTCTGTCACATCATGCAGGTTATTAATGAAAGTATATCGGTCCCAGTATTGATCCCGAGGGTATACCACAGCATTAGGGAGCAGCTAATTTTTTGGCAGGAAGTGCACAAATACCCACCATCTGAAGGCACAAAATACAGGCACCCCAAATTTTTAATTAATTTCTAAAACTCTGGACTAGGAAGTAGAGTGCTAAAATACTGTTCAATTGTGATTATCAAGTGGAGCAATCAAGGGTGGGTACCAGAAAACAGTGCTGTTTCACACCTCAGTTATTGCTTTGAAGTGATCCAAGGTCAGGTGTAAAGGCAGTCAAGGTCTCATTTCATTTTAGTACCTGCTGGCTGACATTCCCGTTTCAGAAAACATCATGTCTCTGCCCACTTTCACTGGCAATTTCAAAAAAGAGAAAGGGCTGTATCTGGTGCATTATAGATCAAGCTTTTCCAGTTGACTAAATGAGGAGCAGTATATTTACAGAACAGAGATTTATTATATTCAAGAAGCCTAAAGTATCTGGTTAATTACAGTTAAATTCCTGGAATAAACTGACAATATTCCAAACAAGACTTTATCAGCTTCTTTGCAATACAGTCCATTTTACTGGCATGCTGTTCAAAGGTTCCTGTTGCAATTCATAGTTAGGAGAGTTACGTAAAACATGATGTAGGAATGAGTGACAAAGGTTTTATTTATTTCGTATTATTATCTGTTGACTTTTAAAGACCTAAGTAACAAGGCAGGTTAAGCAACAAGTCAATGATTAAACTGATAAAATGAGTATCAACTATGCCAGTTTTAAAAGAGATTTAGAAAGTATGAAGTATAAAAAATATAGTTCTTTGAGTTGTAAGTTGAAATACTAACATTTTCAGCTTCAGTTATATTTTTCTGTTCTACTGCTTATTTACAGTCTCCGATATTTATTACTTATCTTCTTTCTCAGGCAATTTATTTTTGTATAATCTTTAATGTCAGAGGAGAGGCATATGTTTGGTAAATGTCATTTTTAGATCAACTTTACAACACGACTAAGTTATGCTTTGTCAAATTTTCCTAAAAGATTAAAAAATTGATGTTTCTTCAAATAAACATTTTTTAATATAGAGACAATCATGCTATGGCAGTGACATTGAGGTCTTGCATAGTTCAAGGTTACAGTTCATCACCTACTTGAATAGCAATTCTGTCACTGGGAAAATAGCAGCTCCCTCATATTTTCTAATTTTGAGTTATCTTTCTTGGACTAAGTTTCAAGTGGTAAGAGCTAAGTATACCCTTGCTTGGCCCTCTCTGGAATGAATTGGATGTGCAGAAAAAAGAATGCAGTTCTAGGGTTTATGTACATTTCCAGGTTGATATCATATATCCAGGAAATAAATACATGATGTTGCTACTCATTTATTTTTTCCTCTCTATCAATCTTTTATTTGGCAGGATGTAGATTTATTGGCTGCACATTAATAAGAAACAATCTGAAATACAGAATCATTTTCTGTATGTTTCTGGGTAATTTTCATGCATCCAGGAAGGAATCCCTTTTGTTGTGTTTACATGAGGATGACTTTCTCACAGCATGCATTACACGTGGGAAGCCATCAGTTTCATAATGTTAGAACAGCATCAGTTGTACCTACTAATCATACTATTACTTCAGTATTTGGTGCCTTTGATGTTCCCATCAAATTCTACTTCTGTGTTTATTATCAGCAGATATTAAAGGGGAAAGACTACTGGAAAAAGAATAGGGCACAAATTTTGCCTCTCAGTTGTGAGTGACACTAATTTCATATTAATCCCATGTACAGATTCTGTTTCCTTTGAGTAGAAGTAGCAACACTTGCACATAGACACACACATCTGCTTCAGCTAGAAAAAAATTCATGTGTAAGTTTGCTGCAGTTAAGACTCAGCTATAGTCCACATGATAACCAGGACAGCAGCTTCCAAAAAGGGAAGTCATTTGTTTTCAGAATGCAATGATGTAAACTGAAATTTAGGAAAGAAAGGAAAATAAACTAAATTGTTTAATTCTTCCAAGATCTATTGTTTAACATCCTCTCAACTTCCTCTTTAACCACCTTACTTTTCTTTCAGGCCTGCAGATGTCTTTCTCTCTTCCGTTTTCTTTTTCTCTCCTCTCCAACTGCTTTCTAGGTGGAAACCAAGAGGATGTTCTGACTGACCTCAGCCCTAGTACATGAAATAAGGATCCTCTGCCCAGTTGTTTGTGGTCTCCCTCACCCTCCTCTATTTCACCCCTGTGTATCTTATCCCCAACTACATGGGCACTGCCTGCTCACTTGCTTGTTATTGCTAATTATGGCAGTTAGTACATTGTGCTTTGTTTGCACCTCTGTGGCTAAGAGGTCTGAACATAAGGGAAAACTTTTTTACTTTGAGGGTGACAGAGCACTGGAACAGACTGCCCAGAGAGATTGTGGAGTTTTCTTCTCTAGAGATATTCAAAACCTGCCTGGATGCATTCCTGTCCAGCCTGTTCCAGGTGAACTTGCTTTGGCAGGGGGGGTGGACTATATGGTCTCCAAAATTGCCTTCCAGCCCCTCTGTGGTGAGTACTCTTCAGCTGAACTTGTGACATCAACTTTTTAGTATCTCAGTTTTTCCAGTTCAAGTTGGACATTCGGGCTGCTGCTCCTCTTGCCTGCCACAAGTGACCATAACTGTGTTCACCATGTGTCCAAATTCCCTGGTAGGGAACAAGGAAGAGCCAAAAAAAAGTTTTGAGAGCAGCTCTCCCATCAGGACACTAATAGGCTTTAACAGCCCTGATCAGCCTCACATGGGGCCTCACACACACCCTGCCCATGGGCTCAGAATGCTATTTAAGATCAAGCTGGGGCCCCTAGTCCTGGCCTGTGCTTGGAAGTGTGCTTGGTGCTGTCTTCCCATGTCCTGGCTCACTGGTGGATTTTTCCCAGGTGGACTGCTGTAGCCTGCATTACCTTCAATCCTGCTTCTGCTCTGCCTCCTGAGTGGACCTCAGGCTGATGCTGCAGATAGTGTGTCTTCAGTCTTCCATCTGGTCCTATCTCTTCCTGCTGCTCTTGGCTGATCCCTGGTTCTGATTGCCTCCTCTGGGCCTATTGCTATCAGCACTCTGGCCCCAGTCAGGTACTGTGGGAGTGCTAGCCCTTGACAGTGAGGTTATCCTCAGCTCCCAGCTCATCTTCCTCATAGAGTAGTCCTGCTTCTCCCTGATGTACAATTGTCCTTCTTGCAGAAGAAAGAAGGCAGCTTCTTCCAAACTGAGTTCTGTGTGATTCCTCATAGCCAAATCTGATGTTCTCTCTACTCCTGGATTGCATAGGCAGGTGTAATGAGCTTTCCATCAGCTGCTGTTTGACGTCCCCCTGTTCCCTGTGCAATCATGGACCTCTTGGGGCAGGATAGTGCAGTTCCCCTTGACTTTGCTCTGGGTACTTGTCTGGGGTCCTGTGCATGCTCTGTAGCTCCCTCTCAACAAGCAATGAGAGCAGTCATTTGTCTGCAGTGTTTCAGAGCACAGTGGGTTCTCCTCTAGAACAAGAAAGTATGGAACTGAGATTTAAAAGCCTAACAGTGACTCTTGCTTGCCAAATAGCATTTGCAGAGGCTCCTTCTGCACCTCCAATAGCTTATACTGTCTATTCATGTGATGCCTAGACTACATTTCTTCTCCTATCCTGAAAGAAATAATTTCTTGTAAGTGATTGAATGAGACCTTTTAAATCTCTTTCTTTCTCTTTGACACCAGGCACTGTATGAAAAACAAGCCGACATTTAAATGTTTGCCAAATTAATTTACTTACTGTGGATATTTTAGCAATTCAAAAGCCCATATAAAAATATCCCAATATTTATTTATTAATAATACTTCACTCATCACCTTTGACATCTAGTTTGAAAGGACAGTGCATTCATTTACTGGAATAGATCAACATTTCATAATATTTTTATCTCTCCAAATATTTACATAAACGAAAGCTAACTCTTATTAACTCAATCACTATCATACTGTATAACATCAAAACGTCAAGAGGAAAAAATGGAAAGAATAAAGTATCTATTTACTCTGAGGCCTCTAGGAGAACTTCTTATCAGCTAATACTGTACTAACATATTTAATTTAAAGCTGTGGTTCCTCTAAGAACTTTTAAACTTGTAACCCCTAGCGGGGGGGGGGGGGGGGGTGGGGGGGGACGGAAG
>JAOQGH010000001.1:50686782-50701684 GCA_025769975.1 Gallinago jamesoni
CGCCCACGGAAGAGCATGTAATATCAATGCCTTAATTAAAATTTAAAATAACGGGAGAGAATCTAATGTTGAATAACCAGAATTTATTTATAGAAAAATACTTTTCTAATTTCAGTTGAAGTCAGCTAGAGGGAGGTAGACCAAGTTCCCCATGCTGAAGCCTAGTATCTGATGTTGTAGCTGATTCCACGTACACTCAGCTTTCCTTTTGCACCCAGACAGCTGTAAGATGGTATCTTGTTAACAACATATATGCTTTTGCTAGAGTATCTTGGCTAACTATTAACTGCCTGCCATCAGGGAGGAATTCCCCCCCTTAGGACAGATTGTCCCATGGTCATTTTACCCTTTCAGGACGCTTCACTTTAATTACGTGAGTGATAAAGACAGAATATTGGATTTCATCAGGGGACAACATAGGACTGTTGAACAAATTTTATCCTGTTCAGAAACTGAGTGATCAGAGAACAACTTATAATGAAGTGGCTCTGATTAATAAAAGACTTATTAAATGAGTTAGAATAATCTTAAAAGTGGGATATTCCTGCACTTCTGAGACACAAGAGGAAAAAGGTGAATAGTTACTGAAGTTAACTTGCCAAAACTTTGCACTCCACTTCTTTTCTATTTTTTAGCATGTACAGAAGCAGCCTTATCTATTAATATTACTTAATTATCTTCATATGATAAAGTTTATGGTAAGCTGGTGGTAATTTTGGCCATCCTTCAAGAAATGAAAAGCTTCCTTTATTCATTGTAGTGGTGAATGGTGCTTTTTCTGAGAATGCCTAAAAGTAAGGAATGGCCAGTCTGAGGAAACAGACCATGACCCAAATTTGGGTAGATGCTGTGTGTCCTCTGTGTAGCAATCATAAATGAGTACTGCAGGGATAAAAGAAAAGGTGCTGGTGACTCTCCTGTTTAGCGTCAACTGTTTATAATCAAGGCAGGAACAGTTTCCAAGCTGCAATTGGTGGCTCGTGCTGAGGCACAGTTTGTTTTGGATGAGCCCTCAGGTGTGTGCAAAACCATTCATGCTGGGAGCTGTCAGCACAGGAGAAAGAAGTTCTTGAGCACAAGCAGATGTCATCCAAGGCACATGTCCCTTGGCTTCTCAAACAAATATAGACCCGAGGTGTCTCACTAGGTGTGAGTGATTGTCACCTGTACAGTGCTGCTGGAGTTCCAAACAACTGGCTGTGAGTTGGCAGAAAGTTGTACAGTTGTTGACAAGATTTTCTATGCAAAAAGGAGAAGGTACTGGTAATTTGTGGGTGTATTATTTTCATATTTTTTTTATAGTGTGGTGATGCATTCATAGGTGTGTGAAGAGAAGGAAATGTTAAAGATGAATGCCCAGCCTACCTTCTCTTCCTTTCCCCCTATATCTTTCTGTGCTAGATTTTCCCATTCACACGTTTGAAGACAAACTACTTTATTGCCAGGATTTGTCTTGCCTTTCAGTGGCTGACGCCATGGAGCTACCTTGACAGTGCAAGTGTGGGATGCCTTTTCAGTGGAGAAAAGGTAGAGTAGCAGGAGGAGGATCAAGCAGGAGCTATGACAAAACTTCTAAGTCTTTCATGGAGTTTGGATTTTCTGAAGCATTAACAATGTGTAGGCAGACAGATTTTGAGCCCTGAATTTTGTATATATCCCTATTGTTTTGTAGTTGAACATGTACTTGCACTGATAATAGCATGGGTAGATTTTAGAGCACGTGCTCTTTGTCAGTTACAGAAGTAACTAGCATCTAGAGAAGTTTTTGTATATCAATTTTCTGAAATTTTAAAAATTCTATGTAATGTAATGCTATTTCAGAAAAGATAATCTGTTTATAGGTAACTGGATTTGCATCTTTTCTCTTCCCCTCTTCTCCCTTGATTCTGTGTAGTTAGTCTCATGTAATACTGCAGAAGATATATTGGATTTGCCCTAATTCCTTTCAGTTCAATTTTCATTTCCACATCAGCCACAATAAAATATGAACGCCTGGCTTGAACTAGTAATGCCACATGTCGTTGCTACAGGCAACATCTCCTCTTTTGATCATGGGGATTCATTCTTTGCTTTTTCCAATAATGTCTTGAAAGTTTTGATTAGCAGACAAAGCACCACTTTGCCACTTGCCTCTTTATTATTGTAGGGAAAACAAAAATGTTTTAATGCAACAAACTCATGAGTGAATAGGGGTATTAAATTCTGCTTTCTTTGTGGTGAGCTCTGCACTATCTAACAAACAGCATCCACACAGAAGAAAATGCTATTTGAGGAAGAATCTTTATTGAAGGTTGGTCTCTAGGGACTCCAAACAGTAAATGCTCTGTGCCATCAGCTATCTAGCTCCAATGATGCAGGAGGCTGAAAGCTGAAAAGGATTCAGGTCCTTTTCAGGGATCTGAGGACCTTAAAGGGATTTCAGAACTAGCCAAGAGATGGAAAACTCCATGAGACATAATACAACATTTGTTAGAATTCTTGGCCTAGACTCCACTTCTTCACCTGGTAAGGAACAAATCCCATCACTTGGCCCATCACTGGATGACCAAAGAGAGATAGGTTTTGGGGTTTTTTTTGACATGTTTCTTCAGCATCACTGGAGTGGGCATTTACTGGACAGTGTCAGATGGGATGTTGGCATGTTTAGAGTTGTGGAGACAACCTGTCTCCTATGGATAGGGTTGCTTTGGAAGAATTCTGTTATTTGAAAGTTTGTCAATGTTGCTAAACATGAATTTGTAAAACAGAAATCCCATTGTTTATGGTAGTGATGGCTTTCAGAGAGTCAGAAAGGAGAACTGAGAGAACCTTAGTCTTAAATGTACTTTCATATGGTCCCTGAAAACAGTACCCCCTGGGGAGTGCTAGAATCCAGTGATAGCCTTTTGGCATCATTCTGCCATTGATCTCTTCAGAAACCTGTCTCATCACATGTGTTTGGTTGGCTACCAGGTGAATTTGCAAAAGAGAACACGTGAAAAAGACCCTTTATTAATTACATCTTAAAGAGAAGACTAGACAACTTCAGTTTCCTTGATATAAATTTGAGGCTCAATATACCCTTTTAAATGATATTTTTTTTTCTTAAACTGGTGGAAAGCAAGGGAACTGCACTCTTGGTAATTTCAGGGCCAGCAACTGTCACCTTTCTCCTAGAGAGACTGTTTGCTGCCCAATGCCTCTCTTTGGTGTAGGAAGTACAGCTTTTGTTTCTGTGTATTCACCCTTGGTCAGACAGTGCAAACATGTAGAGAAGGACAGAGAGCATATACCCCTGTGGCAGACTTGAACTTACCATGAGTGATGCTGCCAGCTGTCCCCTCTGGTTGAAATTTGCCTCAGTACCACTGCCAGATCAACCCGTCCTCACTGGATATGTTTAACAATGGAAAACAGGGAATTATTACCCTAGCTGTGTGGGTGGGATGTTGAAACAGAAATCTGGATTCATTCCAATTTACTTTAAATTCCTCTGCTGGGTAAGTGGGGATGTAGTGGTTCAAGGCTACCCTTCTGTCAGTAGCAAGAGATCAGCATTTGCAAATGCAGTGTAGCCCACACAGGATGTCATTCACCCTCTACAGGTACCAATTTCTTCCCCTTGTGCACAAAAGGTGCATGAATCTACTAGGTTTAAAGTTAAGGGCCTTAGTTTAATGCCTTATGAGATAAGCCCAAATCAAAATGAAGCCATGTTTCAGAGTGTGGCAGATGCAGGAATAAAACTCTAATGTCCCCAAATCCCTGTAATTTATAGCCCATTCCGCTGCTTAAGTACTCAGTGTAATGCTCAGTTCCCCTAAAAAGTGTGAAGAGTAACAGAAATACTTAAAAGTCAAGTATATGTCTTGGAATGACATCTGAGCTCCTTGGGTGGGAAAGAAAAGGAGGCTGAGAGTGTCATAAGAATGTGTATGTGCAAGAAAAGTGTTACTATCAGCAGCAAGGTACTATCCCCTCAATTTTTAAGCAAACTTACGCCCCTGCACCTAGCTAGAGTGTTAATGAGCATCTCAAATATCTCTGCTAAAAGACAAGCTGGGATTCGTAATGTTTTAATACAGCCTGTGTTTGGAGAGTTTCGCAAAGAAAGAATTGTTAATGAGTAATCCTTGTCCATTAGGGCACTGAGCCAATGAGCCCAAGCTTTGATTCATTGTGTTATCACTACAGGCTTCTGCTAAACCTAAAAAAAAAAGCAAAACAAAAATGTTCCTGTGTGAGAATCATTAGGATACTGAACTGAGCACAGAACGGTCTTACATCCTGCCATTTGCAGTCTTCCAGAAAAGAACAGTAAGTAATAATTCCTTAGAGTGATAGCTCTTGCTGTTGTGAGTATTTCTCATGTGAATTATTTAGTGGATGTTAATGGATTTTTGACCAGGGAAAAAAGAGAAAGATTTGGCTGAAGCTAGTAATTTATTGAAAAATAATATAAGGAGAAGTAATTTCATCTATAAAAACTAGTGCAACAGAAGGAATTCCCCTTGGGAAAAATGTTAAGGTCATGAAAAATAACGACAGTGTTGGAGTTTGTCTTCGGAAAGCTGGTTTATGTATCCCTGTGTCACTGGAAAAGAAAGCATAACTTTGATACTGAGTCTTTCATGCAATAACACTATCTAATTACATGCATCAGCTTTAAAATTGTACTGATTTGTTAATATTTTATCCTTTTAGGAACAAAAAATGTTTTAAATGTGATTAATGGGAGAACAGCGAACAATCCAGAAAGGGAATAGTTATATTTGCTTTATGTAATTTTTGTTTGATAGTTTTGTGTACAGATTCCAGGTGCAGCTTGTGAAGTCCAGGACTTTAGTACTTATTTCACATAACTAGCACAAGGAAAAAGGGTTTTCACATTTCAAGTGATTACTCTTTGACTCCATTGCCAGTTTTTAAGAAAATGTCAGTTTATTCTGAGTTTTCTGCTTTCTTTAGAAAACTGTAATAGTGGTGGAACATGTTCAGCTTTTGTTATTTTTATTACTATTGCTTGTGTAACAGAGAATCTAGAAATCCCATACTAGATTGAGATCCCACTAGGCTAGAAGAGAGTCCTAAAACAGGTTAAGAAAGGAGATTTTTCAGTTTCATCAGGTGAGACATGATGCTGGAGAAAGGAAGAAAGAGAGAGAAATGAGGTTCAGCAGGTCATCCAAGGGATAGTCACAAGCTGGCCCCACTCCTGGAAGTTAGTTGCCTACCTGCAGATATGCCATTGAGACTTCTGGTAGAGTTTTCAGTTCTCCTTGTGACTGGTTTAAAGATATTTATTTTTGCTTCAGAATTAACCTGTAGGAATATCCTGTATTTTTCTTCTGTCATGCATCTATTTGCTGCTCTCATTTAAAATGCCGTATTGAAGAATCTAACCAGTAAATTTCAAACGTTCACAGTAACACACAGTCCTGTCTCTGGTTCTCAAACTTGCTCATGCTGTTGCTTGTGTTTTGCACCTACTGCTGTGTAGCTGCCCATGGTGCCACACATCGTGCCATAACGGTCTGGCAGCAAAAGGCTAGAAAGAAGGAGCACAAATCTTCCTAATGCTTTCATGTCTCTTTGATACACTTTAAAACAAACAAGCAAGCAAATAAAAAAAGCTCTCTAATAAGTGAGGCACTGCATTAAATATTCTACAAAAAACCCTATGAGGCCAGATCAAAAGCCTGTGAACTAGATGGGAGTCTTCTCATTGATGTTAACAGTGCTTGGATTGGGCCATAGATTAATGATGTTACTGAAATTTCTCTTTGAGCAATTGGCGGCCAGATGTGTAAAGAATAGGACAATATTACAGGACAGAAGGAGGGAAATGTACTTTGCTAATATTTGTGAAAAATTTTGTCCATGCTTTGATATATCTTCCTTTACTGGGTAATTTAAATAGATTCAATTGTTCTTCTTCTGAAACTAAAACCCAATTAGATTACCATGGAGCTTTCCTGACGATCAAACGTATTTTTACTTTACCTGAAAGTATGGGGCTATGATGCTTTTGTCTTTCAGTGAACCAAGTTGATTAAAACTGCAATTATTTCATTAAGAGGCTTGGCTTTGCTTACACAGAAGCCAAGGGAAGCTTTACTATTGACCATAGTGGGGTCAGAAGCAGTCCACTGATAAGAGTCCACAATAAATCTGAAACAATATGCGTATATACATGTATTTGCATACTTCCATGAATATATATCCCACAAGAAAGCCATGTAAACATGCAACACATGAGTATGGTGAAAGAACAAGCCACATACATAACAATATACATCTTAATTTTCTCAGTTAAACACAGAATACATAAATATGAATTGATTGACTGTTCTGAAGTATGCTAAAGGATACAAGTAATTTATGTAATTCAGAGCTTTTAATATGGAATTGATTAAAATTGTCTCAAGCAACTGGCCATATATTTTACTTAATACATATTGATTTCTGGTTTTCTTTGCTCTATATCTTTTAGCCTATGAAAATAATCTCAAAAGGGGGTGGAGTAAATAAGTTTATTAACAATTTAACTAAAATAATTATTTGGATAACAAAGCTTTGTAACTTATCCTATGCCTCTTAATTTCTCTTGAAGGGCTCTTACTTTGCAGAGAAATATTGATTTCCTGTGTACCTATTGCTTTTATTTCAGCTTTTACCTATCTATCTGATGCATATTTTGCTTCATTAACGAGTATCTTAGTTGGCTAAGGTAGTCTAGATTCGTCTTGATAGCAGTAGCTAAAACATATGAGGAAGCAAGCATAAGGCAGAAATACATATGTAAGTTCATTCATACCAAAGATGCCTGCGAAAATCAAGAAACATTCCACTTATTATGTGGGCTTGGTAGATAAAGAAATCTGAATTAAGAGAGTAGTTACTGATCCCAGTTCCTGTAGGTGAACTTATTCAGGAGGCTGAGATAACATAGCTTTATGTTACCAGCCAAAAAACCCACCTTGGACCCCTTATCTTTAGAAGGAATATTTCTGCCAAAAGGTTCACCTGTGCATAGGTGCTACACATGGCACCCTTTGTCACACGGCCATGTTGTTAGCAATTTGGGTGCCTGTATGTCTGCTGGGTGTGACTATCCCACTGGCCAGAGCAATGCTTCTGGAGTTGCTCCATGGGAATTGCAACCAGCTGGGACCACCTGCAGCAACAGCCTGGGAGGATCAAGCTGAGAGGTTAATGATGGGATGTGTGTTGTGACTCTTTGAAAGTGGAGTCCACCCCTGGGGTCTGTGATGCCTTGTGACACTGACCTATACTATTTCCCAGAACTGAACGATGTGTGGAATAAGTGATGCTTAAATGCTCTATATTGTGTACCTGGTGCAAGTCTGAAAGCTGGAAATCAGTAGCTGCTGCTTTTAAATACTGGTGAAATTAATAGGATAAATCTAATATAGGCTAGATGGCTCACAACAGGCTGGATTCAGGGACAAATCAAAGCAAAATATCAATCAGTATTTAAAGAAGATCTTGGTGTTCAGGCAAATTTACAGTAGCAAAGCTACATGTAATGGAAAACATTTCCAGTCTCTTTAATGGTGATCATGTCTAGTGCCTTGCAGAAATCCCCAGAAGATAGGATTAATTTCTTCCATGAAATACAGTAAATGATCTACACCAGCTGAATATATTAAAGAAAATGATGTATTAAAAAAGGTGGGAACTATAAAACCATCATGAACGTTTGTCTTGAACTGAATCCATCCAGATCAAAATTAATGTGGCAAAAGGGGTAGAGTTACAAATTGTAACATCCTATAGTATTGGGAGGTTATAACAAATAGATCCTCAAGTTTCGTAATATAAACAAGGTAGCATTAATACCACCATGTTTTTTGATTTGGGTGGAGGGGTTTCTGTATATATGAAGATTTTAAGAAGTCTGTCCTGAGGTTAAAGAGTAAAATTATCTAATGACATGTTTAAAAATGGAATGGCCTCAAAGAAGCAAGAAAGAAGTGTATAGACATTTCAAAGAGACTGTAAAAACACAGACACTACATTAGCGTTTAAAAATATAGCTTGCTTGCTTTGTCCTTTATTTGCAGTACTGACTAGACAGATGCAGGATATATACCTTACAAACTAAGAAGGTATGCATTGAAAGTTTGACCATATCCTGTCAGTCTAACAAAATACTTTAAAATGAATGGCATTTTGGGGCTGTCTTTAAAGTATTTTGATATAATATCCAACATTCCCTAAGAAGATAAGTTCTAGGCTCTGTATGAACATGTAGAAATTCACAATCCCAACTCTTACGTGTAAGCTCCTCATACAGGGTCTGAGGAAGAAACATGAGAAGTAGTAGTAGTGTTGGAACATAATCTTCAAGTCTGGCTGCAGGGAGAGCCAATCCTGCAAGGAACTGCAAGGGTTGCTTACCCATGTGTGGCAACACAGGGCATGGACTCTGCAGGGGGGTGAAACGAAGGTGAAAACGTTTATTATTTCACTTTTCCAGCATATATAGTTTCTGTCTTTTGATCAAGCGTTGTGCTCTTTACACAGATAGGTTACAAGTGGATGTCCATACACCGTTGTGAGCAATAGAGTTGGCTACATTTAAATGTTTATCCCACCTAGCTAACAAAACATTACTCTTTCGGTGGTACACTGCTATCTGTTTATTGCATTTCACACCACACACATCACCATATAAGGACATTGTTTTACTGATTTCAAGGCTTCCTTCCCATCAATACAAGAACACCTGCTGAGCTCTTGCTCAGCAGCGTGTCTCCAACTTTTTTGTTCTCCATACTCATGGGCTATAAAAAAGATACTGAAGGGCTTGGACATTAGAAAGGTTGGAGATAGCCTCTCTCCCCTCATCTTCAGCAAGAAAACCCAGAGAAATATTCGGGAGCCCTCTGTCTCATTTTGATGACTCTCTTACACCCCTACTGACCATTTTAAGGGTCCAGACTGTGTTGCTGTCTTCTGTCACAGAACCCTTGTAATGGACTGGAAGTGGAATCCCCTCCCAAGGCTCTGTCATGGGCAGTTCATGAGAAAACTGTCTGTCGGGAATTGTAAGACCTTTGCAGCCCCACGGGCAGCCCCACCTCTTGAGTCCAGCAGATACCTTTTCCAGCACATGTGCTGGCAAGACAGTAAAATGGTTGGGAGTAGATGTGGGCCTACTGGGGTGTCTGGGCTGGTTGCCAACTCTTCTCCCAAGATACATGGAGTTTTTTGTTTTTGTAAAACTGTGTTTCTGTGCTAGATTTGAGACTCTGTGTTTACATGTTATTTGCCACAAGAACCCTATCTGGGCTGCGATACAAGTAGCTTTTGACATTTCTGAGTAAACTGTTTAAATTATCTGGGGGCAGACATTTAAAATGCATCTGTCTAATTAGAGGGTCTTTGTTTATGTTAAGAAAGAACTTAATGAATCCTTATGGACAAATCTGAATATAATTACACAGTGCGCTTGCCATTCTCACAAGCTACTTGCTACTCTGCTCAGCACTAGGGCCTCCTACTGTATTCACATTTTTGTCAGATGACTTCATTTCTGCTCAAGAGCTATGCTGAGCCCTCACTGGGAAGCAGACTGGGCTATAACTCTCAAATGCCACTAGCGAGTGGAAACACAGGCCCAGGGACAGTCCCATGGGAATAAAACTGAATAAAAAATTAAGACTATAAACCAAAGCAAAACAGATTTCTGTCAACTTCATACAGAATCCTCTTGGTGTCTGCATCAATGTTTGAGACATCTCCTTGTTGGAGCCATATGTTATCTTCTTGCTGATGGCCCTGCCTCAAATGCAAATCTTGAGTTGCCTCCTCCCACTCACATAATCCCAACCTGGGCAAGGGAGCCTCTTGCACACCTTCCTCCTGGATGAGGTCCTGCTCTAGTAATAGCCTCTGCTTGAGTAGGAGGCAATGGAGGGCCTCTTGCCTTAACCCAGTGGTTGAACTGAGAAGGAGAAAATGTGCTACTGTCAAGTTAAGGAGACGAAAGCTGCTCCATCTGATCTGCTAGGAAAGTACACTATTGAGTGGGGACCAGCATCTCCCAACCTACCCAAACGAGAGTTATATGGCTGCTTGAGACCACAAAGGGAATGGGTGGGAAAGCCTGGCTATTAAACCAAGGCCTCGTTTTCTGGTTTTTGCCACCATTTATCTCTTTCAGATGGTAATTACTGAAGGGACGATAAAGAACCAGTTGCTGGAAATTAAACTCGAGTTTCCCGGCTTGGTTCTTTGGACCTCACCATAAAGTTACACTTTTTCAATAAGTGAAAACAATGAAATGATGAAAGGGTGATGAAAAAATAATGCAAACAACTGGTGTTCCCTGGAAGGGGGGCTGGGCAGCATGCCCTCATCAGGTGAGGCCAGTACTTCAGTCTGTGAATATTTGAATAAGGTTGAGCATAAACTGCATTAGTTTTAAATGAACAGCAGAAGGATGGCAAATAAAACATACCACAGCAAGGAAAAACCAAACAAACTAGATGCAGCATCTTATTTAAAGGCTGAATTAGCTATTGTAACTTCAAGCCAGTGTTACAGCAAATATTGAACTAACCTCTGAATCCTGCCCTACAATAGGTACACAAAAATTAGTTTTCTTGGTTTAAATATTCTTTTTGCTTTATATCTTTCAGGGTCGCCTTTCAAGTTATTTCTTAATTTGCATATTCCTCCTCAACTGAAGAATAAATGGGATCTGAAATGAATTTAATAGGACATCACCAGCTAGCCACTGCTGATGGATTTTCTCTTGCCGAAGGTCCTCATTTGTTTGGTAAGTCACCAAATTAGGTTAAAATAAAAAGCTACCTTTGACTCAAAAACCTAGAAGAAAATGCACTGAAATCTCAAGTCAAGGACATGTAGTTGACATTTACCTACCTTCTTGAATCTTCAATACCTACAGAAGGAATAACAAATAATGGATCTGTGGTGTTAATGTAATCCTGCACATTACTGCTCTCATTGCTGCTCATAGCAGAGCTTGTAGGTTGTTTTCATAACGCTATTCTAATACCTGAAACCATTCAGCAAGGACAGACCTTTGCATGTAGGCTGGATGCTATCTTCACGTGAGTCATTTAAATCAAACTGAGCAGATAGATTTTCAGTTAATTTGCAATAAAATTATACTGTTCTGTATTTGCATTGTCATATTATGCAATTTTATGAAAGTAATTTCACCTAAATTAAAACCATTGTCTTATTGAGACCACTAAAAACTTATGCTACTAACAACAATGCACAAGAAAATTTATAATGCAGACTGGAAAATTCTCTTTTTTCCAGTTCCACTGAATTTTTCAAGGCTAATCATGTGTTTGTTAATGAACGAAGAACTCTTGGTCAGTGTTCTATAAATATGGGGAAGCTATCTTTTGTTATATGTACGGCTAAGTAAAAAAAATAATATTTTTTTTAGCCTTTCTTTTGGCAGCAGAGGGGGACCTTCATTGAGTAACATGACACATTCAGAGCCTCATACACAATACAGACTCCCATAGAAAGCTGCAACACTTCTAAACTTTCCAGCCCAAATAAGACCAAAATTCTGTCTTTTGAGTGCTGGAAAATTGGAAACAGTTCAGTTTAATGTATTTGAAACAAGAATAGTGGCTTGGGCATGGAGGACTCTTGACATGCAGAGCCTGCTGCGGAGCTCTTAGATGTCGGGACCATCTCTCCAAGAAGATCCCTTCCAGTGTCCTGTCTTCATAGAGCTAAACTAAATTACTATCACTAATGATAAGAAAAAAACACTAAATTACTGTGTAGTTTTTTGTTTTCCCTAAAATGTGTTGGGTTTTGGAGGGAGACATGTTTTTGCATATGTTTGTTAACCTTTTGTTAAAAAGGTATATGTAAATAGCTAAACCACTTCCTTCCTACCTGTTAATTCCAATGTCAGGCCATGATACAAAAGAGGAGAATGATGTTCAAATCTAGGGTGCCAAATTTTATATCCAGTTATCCCTTTAAAAGTCCTACATAGCTGAAGTACTTGAGATTTTTGTCAACAAGAGTTTCTCCCCTGATGTCTACTTTTTTGTTAATTATTTATTTTAAAGAGTCACAATCAGGTAGCTTCAAAATACAATAAAGCATATTAATGTAAAATACTTTCCTTCCACATTGAAATCTTAGTCAGAAATTGTGAGGTCTTCAGAAGAGGGATTGTGTCTCCTATTATAGGTATTCAGAGCTTAGCACAATGGAGGTTTAATTCATACTGACGTTTCTGTAACAGAAAGAAATAATGTATTAAGGGGTTGAATCAGTGGTCCCATTAGGAAGGAGACTTAGCACTCCTGCTGTGTTTCACTTAAGCTGACTTCTGTTTTTTACGGTCACTTGGTCCTGTTTTGCGAGGTGTCACTCAAGTCTCAGAATTGAATTCTTTACAAATTCGGTGTCTTTTCCTTTTATAGCTGGAAAAAAACATCAGAAATAGTATGCAACTGAGTCCACAGAGAAAGTTACTCATTGTGAAAATATGACTCCATCTCTTCAGAATGCTTGTAGGAAATGGTTTTGCCTCTTAATTTTATTTTTGTAAACTACTTGCATTTTTTGACATTCAGTTTTGGCAGGTAGAGAAGTGTGAACCCAAGGAAACAGGAAGAGAGCTTTACTTTTAAATGACCCATAGTATATACATTTCTCCCAGGACTCCTCATGCATTACAGCTCTGATGTAATACAAGTGAGAAATTGCTGGCTTACAAACATCACCCTTTATACAAAACAGTCTCCTTTTTTCAAAGATGCACACTCACATTCTGTAAAAAAGCCCTGGAAATATATTATCTTTTCATTATTCGTCCCTCAGTCTATGGAGAGAGCGTTCTTAGACCTTCAAAAACAAATATAAGTGCATCTCCAAACATTAGCAGTAGGTCCAGGTCTCTCAAAAGAAATGTTATCAATTGTGAGTTGTACTGTGAGCATCATCACCATGGTAATTCCAGGGCACTTCTTACCCTCAAGACTTCTAGTTGCAGCAGGTTGCAAAAGAGCTTAAAGGAAAAAAAGGTTCTCTACTTTTCAGTATGCAGAAATTGGACATTGCTGTTTTAACAGTATATATCTACTGTAAAGTACCTCTTGATACCTTTGGAGTTAGTAAGTTTTAACCATAGTTTTTCACTTATGTTGTTATGAGCCCCTGGAATTAAAATCTTTAACCCAGGAGAAGTGAGGGTCCTTCCCTCCCACACTGTCTTCCTGGAAAAATGGTTTTATTTTTCTACCTCACAACTCAGGTGATTTAGAAACATCCTAGATCTCTTTGCATAAAATAAGTTTTTGAAGAAATGGTCAAAAACAGGTACATAAAACAATACATCCTCTATAGTATCTGCATGCAAATCAACTTTTTTCTTCCTTGCAGCTGTGGTCTTCCTCGTGAGGGAAAGGGACTCTTGATGACAAGAAATCCCAGAGGTGCAAGGGTCTCCATAGAAATTGTCCTGTTAAGACACTTTTCTTGACTTCCTCAGTCAAACCTTGTTTTTGTTTCACAAGCCCCATTGAATTGAACAGGGCCAACTATGTGAAGACTGGTCCAATTTCATATCCTGAAATAAAAGAAATCTGAATTTTTGAACCCCTATAATTTAGGACTGAATTCCAGATCTACTATAAAATCTTTGGGAGCTTCATAGTTCACTTTACAGTCATGAATTTTTCCCATGGACACTTCCACCATGGTAGACACAGACTGATCTGAGCTCCTTGGCTGGATGCAAGCTGTGACCTAGAAGACACTGAGGTGCATTAGCAGAGCACTGTGCTGAAGCTGCAAGCCTTGTTCTAAGACAATAAGGCAACTCAACTGGGACAGCAAGACAGTTGCAAAAATGTATTTGATAACATCTTTCAATTGCCTTTGAAAGTTTTTCATATTAGGGCCAACACCTGTGTTAAATACCCATAGTTCCATTATCTTGTTGTTCAGTCTAGAGAAGAGGAGGCTGAGGGGAGACCTTATCGCTCTCTACAACTACCTGAAAGGAGGCTGTAGAGAGGCGGGGGTAGGTCTCTTCTCCCAAGTTACAGGCGATAGGACAAGAGGAAATGGCCTCAAGTTGCGACAGGGGAGGTTCAGGTTGGATATTAGGAAAAATTTCTTCACTGAAAGGTTATCAGGCATTGGAATGGGCTGCCCAGGGAAGTGGTTGAGGCACCGTCACTGAAGATATTCAGAAGAGAAGTTGACATGGTGCTTGGGAATATGGTTTAGTGTTGGGGTGTGTGTGTGGTGGTTTTTATTTTGTTTTTTTTTAATGGTTGGACTAGATGATCTTAAGGGTCCCTTCCAACCTAGGCAATTCTGTGATCTTATTTCTTCCAGTGGTTATGGCTCGCCCTTTTTTACAAGGGACTGAACCAATTTTCAGATACCAAAAATGTCTCCTTCGTATTGCATGTGTGGAGAGTAAGCTTTTATATTTGTATGGTATCTGATATATAGACAGAATTTGACTCAAACTGTTGCTTATATGATAAGTAAGAAGTGGGCATCTAAAATAATAGCTCCGTTCTATTTAATGTGAAAGCACCTTATATAGGATTTATTAATATGCATGATATTAGGTGTCAAACTTCAGCTATTTAGGGATGGTCTCGGGAGGTGATTCTACCCCTCTACTCTGCACTCGTGAGACCCCACCTGGAGTACTGCGTCCAGCTTTGAAGTCCTCGACACAGGAAGGACATGGACCTGTTGGAACGGGTCCAGCGGAGAGCCACGAGGATGATCAGAGGGATGGAGCACTGCCCCTATGAGGACAGGCTGAGAGAGCTGGGGTCGTTCAGCCTGGAGAAGAGAAGGCTCCAGGGAGACCTTATAACGGCCTTTCAATATCTGAAGGGAGCCTACAGGAGAG
>JAOQGH010000001.1:50701784-50786246 GCA_025769975.1 Gallinago jamesoni
ACCTGCTCTAGTGGGAGATGTCCCTGCCCATGGCAGGGGGGTTGGAACTCAATGATCTTTAAGGTCCCTTCCAACTCAAACAATTTTATGATTCTATTATTCTATAATGGAATTATTTCTAAGAACTTGTAAAGATAGTTCAGTACTATTATATGTTTACTTTGTATAAAGACCTACTTTAAGTATTTTTTTGATGGCCTGACAATATTTTCTTGTAATGTGACATCAAAATATAACCAGACACGAAATTGTTCCCTCATTGTACATGTCCCTAGTGGAGAAAGAAGTTTTTTTTTGAGGTGAATGAGCTCTCTTACAATGTATTGAAATGGACAAGGAAGAATGAACAAAAAATGAAACCGAACAAAGAGGAAAAGAAAGCAACACATCTAAACTTGTCTTAAATATTTGACAATGTAAGAACAACAAAATGCCATTGAAAATTGTTGTAGGCATAGAAGAGTCCATAAGATAAATGTAAAAGGCTGACTTCTTTTAGATAAATTTGTATTTGTTCTGGTTATGCTTTTTTTTTTTTTAAGAAAAAAAAAAGGTAGCAGGTTGAAGTGTCCAAACTGATTAAACAGCTTCAAGATCATAAGATATGTTAAATAACTACTTGTCTTTAGCACCAGCTGGCAGATGATGCAACATCTGGCTTCATCCCTGCAGAGGAGATAATTAGCCCTGTAACAAACCCCCAAATCAAAAGGAAACAAGCCAACACAAATTAAAACATAAATTTGTGTATGTATAACAATTATGAAGAGAGTCAAACCAAACAGAGTGGCAATTTGAGAAAAAAAAATTTAATGAGAAGGAATGCAGATGAACAGGGCTCTGAGGGTGAAGGTTGCACCACTGAGTAAGGCAAAACAAAAAAAATAGCATTTGTATGACGCTTTCTTTTGTGCATGTAAGTCATTCATGGATATTAGCCTGGAAAAGAGACTTTGATTAAACAAGGGGAATCTTGCAGTCTGGGGCTTGATTCTCTATTTACTCCCAGGTGTGATCCTCAGGCATACTTCTGGTCACAAAGTCTTAGCAGGCTCATCTCGGTGCTAGATGAAAGAGGCACAACAGCCTTGACTGTCCATCTTGATGCTACTCAACTCTTTCCTTGCTCTGGGCTTCTGTTTCAGATTGGTTTAGTAGGTGTCCTTAAGCCATGTGTTTACTCCAGGGACTGTCCCCAAATAGGTAGACTGCCATAGGTTTGTCTTCTTTTATGCTGCATTGTCTTCTAATGTTGTCTCTGTGGGGTTTGTACCTTCATGCCTTAGCTGCCATCAAACCAAGGCATGCCACACAGTCTTCTGATGTCATGCTGTCCCAGTATGGCTGTGGTGGCATCCAGTACAGCCCTCACAACGTTACACATGCTTTGAACTGAAATTATATGTATTAAACAATAAAATCTGAGCGCCACAGGGAAGCTACCCGGGCCTGGAAGAGTAAGATCAGCAACAAAGGCTACTTAGTCCTGTCCCCTCTAGAGAGAGTTAGTTACCCCTGAGCTACACAGGTGAGAATTGATCTTTGACATTTAGCTGTGGGGCCAGGACATCTCTCTGGCACTCTTCTGTCTTGTCATACAGATGTGTCAAGTATGGCCTGAGCACTTTGGCCTTTTTTTGAAATTAAAACAACTGTGCATAAAGAACATCTGTTAATCCACAGCTAAAACCTGCTTTATGTCATATTGAAGTGGTTAATTTACTGAACAGAATCACCTGACATTACTATATATTTCTTGATAAAAATTTTATTGTAAATAAACCACAGTAGGTACAAAATTACAATGGCTATGCTACTTGGAGGCATCCCCTTGAATTGTAACCATATTTTAGCCAGGTAAATCCGGGGAAAGGACATTGCTATTGTTTCAGACATTCAGAAACAAGTTTCTCTGTAATGAAGTTAATCAGTAAACTATATAACCTCTGGCCTGTGTCACTCCTTTGCTAGTCTTAAAGAAAGTTCTCACAGTAAAGAAGTCTAAAGGATACGGACAAAGCGAAAACAGGAAGTTTTATTTATATGTAGTCTTTAGGGGAAAGAAAAAAAGAAAAAGAGAGGGGAAAAAGGGCTGAATACCTTAAGGAGGGTGTTTTTCTTCAAGAAATGGTCAGACTGGAGACAGTCTAAGGTAGGATATTGTTGTGTTCTTGCTTGGACATGTTTGTCACCTGATCTTGCATTCTTCCTTGAAACTGTAGTATGGTAGATAGTTGTTTAAACCAAATGATCTTTAAAGATCTACAAATAACTTTTTCAGAGTTGAATCAGAATTTTATTAATAGTTATGTTATGTTTTCTGAATTAGTTAATCCTGAATCTTGTTCTTATATCTTATATCTTCAGAAGTTCATTCATGAATATCCTACCAAGAGCTAGAGGTTCATACTTTAAACCTGCTTTGAATTCTTTTCCCTTTAATTCACTTTATACTGATGCAACAATACCGCTTACATTGAAATGTGTTCTTTGTGTAATTTCTGTAATATTCTGTACAAAATGTTATTCTTCAATCTACATGTAACTTCAGTCTTATTCTGCAAATTGAAAACACTTTCTTTAGTTCCTACAGATAAAATTCCCTTTTACTTCTATAAGTGGTTAAATCTAGGTCAAATATTTTTTCAAGTCTTGTGTAAAATATCCTGTGTAAAATTTAAAAGAATGAAAGGAAAACTCTCCAATGAGTTTCAGTTGCAAGTGGTATTGTAGAAAAATATGTGTACAATATCCATATGTGGACCATATCCATGTGAAGGTTTCACTTTGATATTGGTAAGCTTTCCAGATTTCTGTGAAATGTCTTTTATTGAAAAACATGTATTTGCAAAACATAATCGAAAAGATCTACAGCTATAAGTAACATCACGTTTGTGTGTGCTTAAGTAGTCTTTCTTTAAAGATGTAAAAGGTGTGCTTCCAGGAGGAAAAACAGACAAAAGTTTCAAAATAGTTAAGGCCACACAAATATAAAAGATATCTGTATTCCAGTGAGCTCATTTCTGATTTCACTTTCACTGCTTTATCCTACTGCAACTCTAGCAATTTCAGTGGGCTGGCTCATGCCTTAAAGTGGCAGGAGACCAGCCCATCTCAAACTTCTACAAATATCTGGATAAAAGCATATGTACATTCTGGTTGGCAAGATAAGATTAGTTATCGCTTGCAATAAGAAACAATTTGTTCCAGACTAGTGTGTACTTTGCAAAGCAGAATTCAAAAAACCCATCAGTGTTGTTTTCAAATATCAGGCAGGACAGAGCACTGCACCGTATGCCTCTGAAAGCAGAATCCCTTCAGCTTTTGTTGAAAGTCTTGTGCACACAGAGGGCTGGGAAACACAGCTTAGACCACCGTTTTTGGATCAGGTCATAGAAATAGTTTGTTACAGTAATTTCAAGTTTCTATATCAACCTCATAATTTCTTTCAATTTTTAAAGATAATATTTCCAAGTAAAAGGGTGTTTCAACTGAAAAAATGAAACAGTACCATTTTGAAATCTTTATTGAACACGTCCACAGTTTTAAACAGTTATTTTTAGGAATGGTTTAGATCACTAATGCTTTGGAGCATAGCATTTCTTGCAATACTTAATTCTAGGTTCATTGACAATTTTGTGGGGGGAAAAAAAGTGAATTTGACAACTGTTTTTGATCTGCTCTAGGTAGAGAATGGTATCTCACTGACTCAGCCAGTTGGTTGATTTCTAAGGATGAAATATAGATACCCACTAAACTATTAAAAAAAAAACCCACAAAAACAATCAAACAAAACCAACAAAAAACCCCACAACAAAACAAATCCCCCAAACCCCTCCTAAAACCAGGAACACCCCCCCCCCCTTTAAGTGGGAAAACCTACAATTATCTTTAATAATCAGTCTGGTCTCCATAGCTGTAGTATTCAAGCAGTTCCCAGAGTTGTTTTTGCTGTAAACCTGTTTTACATCAAATAAGACCTTGTTTTCTCAGTCTCTAAATTCTGCCTGTTCTTCCTTTTCCCTTCCATTGCTCTGAGCATGGACTCAAATCAGCTGAATTGTTAAACTATGTGCCTGACGCAGAAGGAAAAAGAAGGAAGCTGGTTGTTTGGGGCCTTTCCCCCCATATTTAACTATACGTTATAATATTTTTTGGTTCCTCCAGAGGCAGAGTAGAATTAATGGTTGTGAAGATTTTTCTAAACATATCTGTAACCCAAAAGGATCTACAGTGTTTTAAATAAACATCCATTATTGTCTCAGTATGTGCTGTAGTTCTTTAGCAGTCCTGAGTTTTTTAACAAGCCCTGAGAGTATTTTTTTGCTATGGAAGGAGTGTTGCTTTCTCCTCTTGCTCTTTCAGAGGCCCGAGTGCTTCAGATGGTATAGAGCTTTTGTAGAATTTCCTGTGGATGGCATAAAGTTAAAAATCAACAGTATCTTCCTTATCATTTTGGGATCATTCCACTTTCCTGTAGCAAACTCAATTAACTAAGTAAATACTAACTAGCAAATGACAATTTAGGTCTCCATGGCGAAGAGATTCCTTTCCAAAGAGACACTGAATGATTTGTATGATCGTGTACCTCACAATTAACACCAGTCTTTGAACCTGAACTACCTTGGCCAGGCTTAATGAGCAGCAGTCTCAACAAACAGTAAATACACTTAAAGAAAGACCAGCTACTCGTTAAGCCTCTGCTGAACAATAAAAGTCAGCATCAAACCATTGCTGTTCTTACCTTTTACGTGATTTGTCACCACTGCAGCCGGCAGGTATCAGTTACAGTTTGCATTTGATGCATGAATCTGTAACTGCACTTCCAGGCTCTTCCATAAAGTCCCCTGTATTTTGTCTCAGGTCTCCATATGTCTATGTTGTTTATTTAAAGGGCATAAACTTGTGTTTGCAGAGTGCCTTCTGCTATTATGCTTCTACTAGTGTAGTGGTCGGGTGCCTGGCCCCTTCTGGAGACACTAAATGCAACCATAATTAAACTAATAGTTAATAATAAATGGCACCATTATTCTCATTTGGTTTTGCATTTTTCCGTTTCCGCATTTTTCCGGAGGTGCATCTTTCTGCTTATTCTTAAACGGGGACCTCAACATTTGCTATTGGCAAAGATGTGCTGTGGACAATACAGCAATCACACAAATCCATAAATGCTTGTATGGCTTGTGCAACATGGGAAAATAGGAAGGGCAGAAGGCTGGAGAGCACTAGACCTTGAAAGTGAAAAGCATCTGAAAGGAAAAGATTAGTTTCTGGCACTAATTGAAGTGAGACAAAGGGGAGGGAAGAATCCCCTGCTATACATTTTAATTATTGTTGTCGTAACAGATGTTCCCTCTTAACTGTTTGTATTTCTTCAATGTTTCTGATTCCTCAGAAGTGAAGGACACTTGCCAGGAAACTGTTTTTCTGTCAACAAAAATGCTTTTGGAGTGCTTCTGAAGCACTGTTAAGTAATGGTCACCAATGAACATTAATCTATGATTTCCTTGTAAATACTTCTGTTGATTCCGATAAAAGTGGGACTCAGCGTCTTCCTGGAAATATGCACTATTTTTCTCAGATTCTCTTCTTGGAACTAATGAAGGAATTGTGTTAGTGTTTTCATGAACCAGCAAGATGTGGCTTTCTCCAACAGAAAACCTGAAGTAGTTTGCAAATAACTTTTAAATTACTCTTTTCAGCTGTTTGACGTGGCTTGATTTTAAGAACCCCACCCTGGGACTGCTAGATGTTGGAGCACAGGGGAAAAAAAAAAAAAAAAAAAAAAAAGACTGAAGTTGTTTGCATATTGAAACCTGCTATTTGAGGCCAAAGTTAAGGTAGCCTCCAGACACTGTGTTGATCCCGACAGGAAAGGTTGCCGTTCCTGGTACTGCTGCCAGATTTGTTGTTGGCTAAAAGGTGAATAGCGCTGGCTTTCAGAGGTGCTCCGTATAAGAACGAACCACTCAACTTGGGAACAGGCTTGTATGGGCTGGGGATCAGGCTGCCAAGGCTGGGTGGCAAGAAGGTCACATCTTACAACTTATATTAAGAATATCTTCCCTGTTCCTTCATGGTAACCTCACTTTCCCCTTTCAGGCTCTTCTTGAAGGTTTATTTCATGTTCTTAGTCTTCTAATTAAGCCTTGATCTTATAATCTTTCTCCAGTGCAGTTTTTCCCTGTCATGGCTTAATCATTCAGAATTAAATAGAAATTGACATGATGTTTGAGTCTTGATCTAACTTCCACTGATGCCACAGGATTTTTGGCTTTTGCTTGTATTCCTCTCATTTTTCTGTGAAACCTAATTTGGGTTGCTAGCTTCTCTATGGCATGGATTGCTTGCTCTTGTAAACTGAATATTTATATGATTAGCTGCTTGGTATCTTTCACGATTTTTTTTAATGTAAGTTCCAGTGCTGGACATTTCCACCAATAATAAAGAAGCATCTGAGAATGGCTAAGTTACTTTAAAATATCTTGCAATTTATTTGCGTGGAACCAGGACCAAAGCAAATCTGAGCTCAGATAATGCAATATTTATGATTATGATTTGAGATGGATGCCTGGAAGTGGAAACTCTCCAATAACTGCTGTTTCATGATGGTAATAGAAACTAGTTTTGCATTATTATTTTCCAGGTATCCTTTCAGAGCCAATGAGTTCTCCAGTGCAAGAGACAGATGTGTCACCTTACACACAGTACAACAGTGTGCCATTTCCCCAAGTTCAGCCTCAGATTTCATCACCCCCATATTACTCCAACCTAGGCTTCTACCCTCCGCAGCACGAGGAATGGTATTCCCCCGGGATGTACGAGCTCAGGAGAATGCCCTCAGAGACCTTTTTCACAAGGGAGACAGAGATAATGGATATCCCTGCAGCCAAAAAGCCTAGACTGGGTCACTCCACAGGAAGAGTGAAAGGAGAAGAGCTCTGTGTCGTCTGCGGTGACAAAGCCTCTGGGTACCACTACAATGCTCTTACTTGTGAAGGATGCAAAGGTAGGATTAAATAAGTTACAGAATGCAATTCAGCTAACAAGCACAGCAGTTTCTGAATATATTTTTTTTCTTGTGAATTTTATCTGAGTCATTAAGCATTTTAGAGATTTACGTTTGCATCTGGTGTACGCTATTATGTATTTTTCCCAAGACAGATTGGCAGTGTTTTCCACCACTGTCCTGTGATTATAGAGCACAGTTGGCCAACCTATAGCTGTCTAAGACGGTTAGTCTGTGACACAGCTGAGGTACATCATAGAAAGAAAAATAATGCCTCTGTTCTTCATTCTAGTTTGAGAATAAATATTTCATTATTATTTCTGCTATATGGATAAAGACTAAAGCCATGGACGTTACTGAAGTACTAAAATGTCTTAATGTGGAGCTCACTGTCTCTGAGAGTGGACTTAGAATTAATTTGGGAGGTTTGCTTTATCTACTACAAATTAATTTCTGAGGGTTCAAGAGACCATACTGGTCAACCACTCTAAACAGGATACAGTCATGGGTCATATAGTTTATCTCAAGAATTCCAATAAATAAGATATTTGTTTCTTTCTGCTGTCCATGTGAATAGTCTCAAAGGCAAAAAATATGAATTAACTCATATGAATGCTGTCATTATGTCAGTTTTACTGTGAAGATTCCAAGTAATACTATATTTACTCTTAGTAAGCTATGCCCACTGTTTATTAACTTCATTATTAGATGTCTTAGTAAGTTTTCAAAGACTTACAATTACAAACTATGGAATTTGTAAGACTGTTCCTAGAAGAGAGGTCAAAATTGAAATCACCAGGTAAATACTCAGACTGAAACCCATGATGAAAGGAAATATGTGTTCATCTCTCTACGGATTTAGTTTGAATCGCTCTATGTAACAATAATTTTACTGCTTTATTGGGATAATTTGTTTTATGTTTTTATGTTTTTGCTCTGTTTCATGACTGCAACATCAATTACAAAGAATAATAACCTTGATCAAGCATAGTAACAGTTGAATTATTTAAAGATAATGTATTCTGTTTCTACAATAAACTTTAGAGGTGATTAAAGTACCAGCTGATTCAGTAAAAAGATGTGCTGAGGACAGTAATTCTGTTTGACAAGGTGGAAGGGATACTATGTTTTCTAGATCTCTGATCATTCTCGTGTGTCTCTGGAATTTTACACATGGATATACATTACCCTCAAAGCATTACAACCAAAATCAGGCTCAGTATTTCAGTTGTGCTCTGGGCTTACTGTGCTGACTACCACTGTGCCTACAGCGCAGTAAAAGAACTATCTTACGTGTCTCAAATCCAAATTTGAGACTAGCCCTTCTCTTTGGCAATAAGACTATTCATGTTCAATATATGTCCAAAATAACTAGTCCTCTTTCTGCAGGACTAGTGCTCACCTTGCAGCACTCTCACTCCATTGCAGCACTCTCACTCCTTGCAGCACTCTCACTCCTTATTCAAAGGGGGAGACTTTGCATATATTTTTATAGGATTCAATCTGTTACGAATATGTTAAATATTTTTAAATTTCTTTCTTTGGTAATGCATTCAGCAACACCCTCTGTTCTTTTTGGTTTTCTTTCTTGGGCAGAAGAAACAATATTAAGATCTTATTTATCATCCCTCATGAGAATATTTATGTAAAGATATGGGCAAGACCATATACTTCTATGTATTTTTTAAATACATTACCATTCATTAACAAATTAGTTTGTTAATATTTTACATATTATGCAAAAGCAGATTAAAATGGACATTTGCTCTCATGCAACATTTGCCTGTGGTACTATAAAAAAAAAGGCTTCCTTGAGGTTTCTCTCACCTCTAATATATCACTTTAGTAAATGCTGCCTTGACTAACAATAATAGCAGAATTGTGGTTCGTAAAGAATGAGGCAGTTTAGGAATTGTTACAGTATAAGGAGCAATATACTGTGCTTCAAAGCCCGCTGCTGTAGACGGCATTTCTGAGACAACCTTTGCAAACAGACTTTTTAGTATAGCCTCAGCCTGTATAGTGATACTGGGTGTTAAAGGGCCAAAAATGATCAGAGGGCTGGAGCACCTTTTCTATGAGGACAGGCTGAGAGAGCTGGGGCTGTTCAGCCTGGAGAAGAGAAGGCTTCAGGGAGACCTAATTGCAGCCTTGCAATATTTAAAGGGGACCCACAGGAAAGACAAGGACAAGTATTTTAGCAGGGCCTGCTGTGGCAGCACAAGGGGTAACGGTGTTAAACTGAAATAAAGTAGATTTAGATTAAATATAAGGAAGAAGGTTTTTACAATAAGGACAGTTAAACACTGGAACAGGTTGCCCAGAGATGTGGTAGATGCCCTATCCCTGGCCACATTCAAGGTCAGGTTGGATGGGGCTCTGAGCAACCTGATCTGGCAGAAGGTATCCCTGGCTCTGGCATGGTGGTTGGACTAGATGACCTTTAAAGATCCCTTCCAACCCAAACTATTCTATAATTTTCAGGTGTTACAGAACAAGTGTGACATATTGTGATTGTTTAATAAAGTCACAGAATAAGTTCTGCTGAGAGAAAAGCCAGTTGTGAATTCCCCCTGTACAGGCTGGCAGTATAAGAATTTTCAATCTTCAAACCACTCCTTATTGATAATTCTTGATGTCTCTCACACCAGACTGAGACTACTTTTTGCCAATAAGGTCCTGCTTTAATCTTTTCCTCACACTAACACCCATCACATGGGCATGGGGGAAGGAAAGCTGCAGGACGTCTTGGTAGTCTGATAGAGTGAAGCAGGTGCTTTGTTAGCAATTGTGAACTTCAGAAACTTCTACATTGAAAAAGCCAAAGCAGTTGACCATCAGGATGGTAAATAGAGATATTTGCAAATCTTTCATATACACGTTTAACACCTGTCCTCCATCAACCTTTGTAATTTCAATAAGAAAAATCAGCAACAGTAACACTGGAGCAGCTCTAGCCATAATTAATCACATTCATGACTAGCTAAGAGAACAAAGCAAAGTCAACATTTCCAGCCAACATGAGCTTTTTGTAATTTGGCAAGATCAGATAAAAGCTAGACTGTGCCAGAAAAATCTTCAGCTTTTAGGGCTACTCCATTAAATTAACAGATGCCATTTCTGATTTACCTCTGCATTTTTGTAAAACTTATCCTGGTATAGAAGTTCACATACAAAATATTTCAGGCAGTTTAAGATCATTTTGAAGTATTAGTGAATAATATATATATAGAAATTCCATTCATACCAAAAGCTAATTTCAAAATTAATTATGAAGAAGTCTGTTCAAGAAGACAATGATTCAAGAGTCATTTCATGATAAAACTGAAGCAGGAGTAGGTTTAAAGCTACTTTTTGCCAAATAAATGATTTCACTTTTCATTTCACATCATTTCACTTTTTCAAAAACTTTGTTTTCAAGAGAAAATATTTGGGTGCTTGGATCTTATTGGTTCCTAGCTTTTGCATTCTTCTTTCACATTCTTACATACTTAAAACCATTAATTTACTAAAGCTCCTTTTCTTTGTTCGCCCATGAATAAGCAAATGCACACCTTGTGGGTAGGATGAATGATAAAGTCTTCAGTCGGACTTAGAATGTCATAAATATTTGTACAGGGCTTTTCAACATTTACTACTAATTAATGTGTCATAAATTACAGGATTTAAATTTAACAAATAAAATTCATAAATGATGTAAAGCAGATGCAGTTGCCTTCAGCTGACACTGAGAACCTACAGCTTAAATCCAGCTCTTTTTCTCTCTTCTCTGACCAGTAAATGGTAATATATTAAACACCATGTGAATGATGAATAAAAATAATGCCTGGGGCTGCTGGAGGTTCTAAGCAATCTGCATTTCAAAAGCGACTGCTGCCAGTCAACTGTATTTATCTGAAAAGCAGCCAGTAAAACAGACAGTATGGAAGAGATTTCAAGCAGGAGTTAGAGCAGATTCAGCAAAATGTCCGGGTTTTTTTTTGTGACCAAATAGTGGAATTGTTTTACTGGTAGCTACACATTGGTGCTTGGAAGAGATTATGCAACTATAAAAACACGGACGAAAATTGGGAAATTGTCATCCACCAATGGCAAAATCATCACGTCATCTGTTATCTCGCCTGGATTCAGTGGGACAGTACATTAGCTGAATGCATTCTGAAAACACACAGAAAAATCCTGCAATGGAGAAAAATTCAGATCCCTGTCTGAATTTGCCCTATGATTTGGATGTGAGAGACTTGGTCTTATCTGGTGCCTGTCTTAGTACATCAAAGTGCTAGGTTGGAAAATGGTGGTGATTTTATTGTGCCAGCCAGTGGCAATATGAAAGCAAAACATTTGTCAATAGCTCTGGTTAATGTAAATTTACACAGAGCTCTAGTCTGAAGTAAAGCTCTAGTCTAGTAAATCAGAGAAGTGCCAGCAGAAACTCCCAGGAGCCTATTTCACAAACCTGCCCTCAGATGAGGAGAACTGATTTCCTCTGTAGCTGATGCTAAATAGTCTCTGCCATATAAAGGGCAATGTAAAAAGATTGTAACGGCACACTGAGTCACACTAAAAATTCAGAAAATGCAAAGACTCCGTTATTTTGTGATGACTCTTTTACTCAATTACATTTAGTATCCTTAGCACTCCACATTTTACCCACAGTGCCACTCTCAGAAGTGTGTTAAGCCTCTCAATTTCTTTGATCAGTTCCTTTTTGCAGTTGCCACTCTGCAATTTTGGAGTGAATCCAGTGATGATACTAGTAGAACTGCCTGTGCAGGGGAAATTAAGTGACTGCTTAACTCATCAGGTAGAAAATATTTAGCGAATGAGGCTGGAGTATCTTGTAAACAGGGGAGGATTCCACATGTGCAATAGGTAGATATGATGTAGCTTCCTTAATTAAACTTGGGGGTGGGCAAGCAGACTAGTATGTGGAGCTTCTGCAGATCCCAGGAGCTGAGGGAACAGTGATGAGTTACTCAACTCATATATTCTGTGTATCTTCTATTTCAAAAGACTTAACAGACTCATTTTTTTCACTGGCTATTTGTATGATATCAACCTACAGCTCTACTGCTGGTGCTCAACCTGCTCCTGGCAGGTTTCAGATTTAGATCTGATTTTTCCCAACATTCACAGCTTCAGGACCTTACTTTGAGTCTCATGTTTGGGTCCATGATTTATCATGTTGATTTATTAAATTATATGACTTTGATACTGTTGCCAATATAGATATGAAGAACATAGTCATCCAGGCACTGAAAGAAATTCACAGGGCAGCAGAATATGTGTCATTCCGAAAACTCAATAGAGATGGAGGTGCTCTTCAACTCGATTACTTTCTTCTTTGAGTGTTTTCTTTTATTTATGTCATTGCTGTTTTGTGCAGGGTTCTTCAGAAGAAGCATCACAAAAAATGCAGTATACAAGTGTAAAAATGGAGGCAACTGCGAGATGGACATGTACATGAGGAGAAAATGCCAGGAGTGCCGTCTAAGGAAATGCAAGCAAATGGGCATGTTGGCTGAATGTATGTATACAGGTATTTGCATCGTATAGTCAGAGTGTGCATTAAATATTGTATTTGTTTAATTAGGCTGGGTTTAATAATAAAGCTATAAAAGATGTCATCTAGCAGGTGGAAGGTGCATTAAAGATTATGCCATGCCTGGGCATCAAATCCTGTAGAAAAAGGCAAATGCACTTATAAGCAATGGGATTTAGTTGGTGGTCAGGGATACAAGGATGTAAGAGCCGAGTAAATGGTGAAGGAAGGGCTGTCCTGCACTAGATGACAGCCATTAGTCTGCTTGAACAGGACAGAAAAGCAGTCAGGGGAAGTCAGTCTACAGGAGACTCCCCAGGAGCAAGGATTTTGTAGTGTTGTGGAAGCCAGAGCAGGAAAGTCCTGGTGCTTCCCTTTACCATTCTTTCTGGGGCTCTCCCTGTCAAGTTCTTGCTGACCAAGTCCAAATTTTGGCTTTCAAACAATGCCATGTTCAAGAAAAGTGAAGGACTGCTGCTAGCAGGAAGTTTCTGTGGACTTGCCAAGTGCATGTTCCCAGACCTCACCCAGCAATCAGGCACAGCTTGCTAAGGGCTAGCCCTTTTTATAGTCTCATTAGCTCTCCTCGTGGCAATACAGATTTTCCTGCCTTGCATATAGGCACGTAGGTAGAATCATCTCCAGAAATGAAGCTGGTGGACTTTAAAAATGTTTCATATTGAAGTGAATATTATATTCTGACTGACAGCTTATAAACTTAATTGAGCTTCACAGTGGCTAACTTAGAATAACAGGGATACCGGAGTGCAACTTTAACCACATTTAAAACTCCATTTTGAGTAAAATATTGGCCAATCCATTATTTTTGCAAGCTTGTTCCTGAAAACAGTACGTAAACATCTGCTCTTCTGCCTTTCATGATCAGGGCTACAATTTATTTTTCTTGATGGCTCCAATCATTTTAGCATACACGTATGTGTGAAACCAATTTAGGTTCATACAGGAAATTAATCTACTTGGAAATTTTAATATACTTCTATCCCTCAATCTGATCAGAAGATGCTATATTAACTGTTGGTTTTGTGAGAAACAATAAGCTCCATCAATACTTGGAATGCATTGCCAGCATAATGTAATTAATCTTTCATTCTGCAAATTGAACAGGCTACAAAGATCCCGAGATACTACATATTCTTGTGCAATTCATAAATATATGAGCAGACACCACCACTGTGATGACAGCACTCAATGTGTCCCTAAGTGTCAGAGGAAAATAACTCCCCCGTGGAGCTAATCCCAGATCCATTGTTCCAAAATTTGAGGGTTCAAAATAGCCTGAGCAACTCAGGACAACAAAAAAACAGCCCATCACTGAAAAAAAATAGGTCAGCGTAAATAATACTGACTGGGCCCACATGAAATTTTTAAACTGGCCTATCACTTTCACAAACTGGCATATGTGAAATAAAAGCCAGTGAGTGCTGCTGCCATCTGACTCTCTCTCTGCAATGGAAACGCTGGGTATCTTGTGTTGCTCATGACTTAACCATAAGCATGCTCTAATGCACTGCAATGAGGATGTTTGGCAAGGTACTATTTAATGGCTTTTAAGTTGGAGTGTGCTATATAATTGCTTTTAGTTCAAGGCAATCCAAGACAGTAAAACATGAAGCTTCTAGTAGTATAGAGCATTTATTTGAAAAAAAAAAAAGTCTGGGAAATAAAAGCTTACCTTGAACTTCGTTTCCTTACTCATTTTGTAGGATTGTAATTGCAAGCTCTGTGGATTCTTTTTTCCCTCTGAACAAGGAGGTAAAGTCTTATAAATATTTATGGCACGGCTACTCAACAATCCTACTTCTGCCCTTTATACACAAGCCACAGACAGATCAAAATTACTAACCATCAATTCCAGTCATTTGCTGTCATTTTGATATAAACTGCAAGTTTCTCAGGTGAAATGCCTGTCTAGGGAAGACCCAGGTTCTGCCACGCTTCCTGGAAGGTAGTACCCATTGAAACCTAAGTATCTCTGAGGTAAAAAGTAAAGTCCTGTCTCTTACATGAGTTTCCCAGCTAACTTTGGATTCAGAATAAGATGTCAAGGTACTAGTCAGTAGCAGGAAGCATGAAAAAAATCTGTCTTATTGCTTAAGGCAAATGTAAACCAAATTTTCCCTTGGAAGGTAGTCGACCAGATCCTAAGCTGGTGGAAAACAGCACAAGGCCATTAACACCACCAAAGGATGCACTGAATAATTTAGAAAAAGAAATCTATGATGCTGTGCGGCAGCACAAATTACATGGCTCGATATCAATTATTATCTCCATCATTTCTATTCCTCCCTTTCAAGGTATTGTTTGCAGGTCTTATTTTAATCATGTAAATTTCCTCTTTTCTCAGCAGTTCAGGTAGATTATTTTATATAGTGCTTAAACAGGAAATTAAAAACATTCACAACGAAATTCACTGTTTTCATGGTATCTTCCTCCACCATCATATATTCACTGAATGTGACTCCTTTCCAGCTCTGCATTTTCAAAGGTGAAGAATGGGAAGGATACCTGAAAGAAGCTCAAATTAAAAAAAAAAAAACAACAGTCCTGTGCTGATAGGTTTATTTTTAGATGAATACTTAGCTGTTTACTTTTTCATTTGTGCTTTCTGGCTGTCTTCCACAGGTTATGTAGAGTATCTGTTGTCCCTTTCTTTTGTTAGCACAAGCAAATTTCTAGTTTTTATAATATCCACACAAGGATGCTCTCTGGTTCAAGGTACTGAAATGTATTTTAGACAATCCACAAATGCAAAAATCCTTTTATTAGAGCAGGTAAAACTCTATAGTAAAACCAGGGCTTTATTCAGTCCTCTAATACAATGAAATTCAAAATAGCAAGACCAACTGGATAACATTTTAAATAAATACATTTTAAAGCTATATTTGCCAGCCTGAGTTACATCTGAGTACATTGTCAACTGTTAGTCTATTTGCATAGTGACACTATAATGGTTAAAGCCCTGGAGTCCTCTATTCTGAGTGGGCTTTCTGTGCAAAGATTCTGCACTACAGCCATAACATGACTTAAAGATTGTGGAAAACATCCAGTGCCCTTTGTGTAAGAACAGCTGCACCTTGATTACTGTTTTGGATCCAATGAGGAGCACACTTTTGATGACAGTCTTCCAATTGTTCCTATTTGCTACGCTTTGTTGGAGCATATGCAAGGGTTTTCTTTCGATGAAACTAAACCAAAGGCACACTCCAGCACACTCCCATCACTGACGGGTTTTCTCTCTGTAAAACCAGGCTGAGCTGGTCCAAAGCAAGATCCCTGACATGCACACTGTGTGGATTCTGGGTCACCAGAACCAACTGTTTTGCTCTGCAGATGGGCTCCTGGGCCCATGACTACTCATTAGTGTGTGCCAACTGTCTCATTAGACACACATCCAAAGATAATGACACATTGAAGAAATGATCTTCACAGATAAGTAGGTTTGTTAGTGTAAAGGGCATTCATGGGCATATTTATGTACTTATTCAGTGTCTGAAGCATATAGAAATCCAATTGCTATCTGTTGTATTATGTGTTCAAGGTCTGTTAACAGAAATACAATGCAAGTCAAAGAGGCTACGGAAAAATGTGAAACAGCCTCCAGATCAGACTGCCAATGAAGATAACGAAGGCCATGACATGAAACAAGTGACATCTACAACTAAAATTTATAGGGTAAGAAAATTCTTGTAATAGTTCGTACAGTAGTGGTGATGCTTGAGCTAGTATGGCTAGTACAGTGAGTATAGAGGAGTTGCAAACTCTCTGGAGCTGTCTGTATTAATTAAAACTCCATGTCCCACCAAGCCAAGGAAATACCTTGCAAATAGAAGTAGTTCTGATCATTTTAGTCAAAACTCAGTAAAGCATCTATAAAATGCATAAAGTATTTTTTTCTGTGATACATATTCAGGCATATATCACGTATGGTGAGGTGTGATAATAAAGCGTGAGCATACCTAGTTATTTGCTAAAAATTTCTTTATTTCTAATAATAAACCACACAAAGTCATGCAGTTTAGAAGCATTATATGCTTCTCTTCTGTACACTTCAATAGAAATCTCAGCGACAAGCAAACCTCTTGTCTGCTTGGTCTCCAAGTGGGAGAAACAGATGCACAGCTTTTGCCTAAAGCAAGAGATACTAGATCATTTCTACGACTGCATTTCATGATGGGCTTTTTTTTTTGCCAGTATAGGAGAAAGTAGAATTTACCCCAGAACAGCAGAACCTTCTTGATTACATCATGGATTCATACAGTAAACAACAAATACCACAGGAGGTGTCAAAAAAACTAGTAAGTATGTTGATGAACTAATTTTTGAGATGCAGATATGGAAGCTGAGGATTACATGGCAGAAAATATTTGTAATTAGTATGAGTAGGTGTAGTAAGTAGTAGAGCAAACTATAGATAAAAGCTTGCAGTTCATTCTCCCATTCAGTCAACAGTTAGATCATACATTTGTTTATCAAACTTAAATGCTAAGAAAAAGCTTTCAACTCTGGAAATACATTTTTATGCTCAGATCTAACCCTTGTTGATTGGAGCTTTGTTTTGTGCATTGTCAGTATAGGCAGTGATTTGAGTTCAACTTGCAGCCAAACTTCCTTTCTATAAAGACACCTGGAAATATTTAAAAATATTTCATTTTTTTGAACTCAAATCCCCAATATTTTCCAGGTTTGGATTTTTAACCCCCTCTTCTTTCCTTTTTCTCTCTACCTTCTAGAAATTCTATATTACCTTTAAGAGCTCCCAGTCTTCATGGTAGGATGGAAAAAAATTAGGAAACAGGGAGAAGAGTGGAAAAGGGTTGAAAAGAGGTATAATTTTTTTTACGAAACTATCATGTTCAAACTTAAAAAACCCCTCAAAACCAAAATGACTGTAGAAAATTAATTCTTGTGTTAGCAGCTATGAAAACTAAAAGTAAGATGCTTGCAGGAGGAAGGTTGAATAGCCCATAACTAACTTGTGTAACTTATTTCCGTGGGAGGCTGACAAGGTTAAAACCAAAATATATTAAAAAAAAGAAACAGACAAATTCATAGCGAACAAGGCTTTTGGTTAAACATTATGGTACACATAGAACTTCTTGCTCAGGAAGTGCCTAAATAAATCGATTGGTAGACATGACACTGAAAGTACAACAGACACTTCAGAGGAAAGGACACTCTCAACTTCTTATACTTTTCATGTTGCCTTCCAAAATACCTGGTTTTCACAACTATTGGAGACAATTTACAGTATTAGATAGACCTCTTCCCTTATCCAGCCTAATAATTTTTGCATTTTATGTTCTTAAATGTGAAGTGACAATAAATATTAACAGATTTTGTTTGGTTTGATTTTTAACAGTTACACGAGGAATTCAGTGCTGAAGGAAATTTTCTGATTTTAACAGAAATGGCTACCAGTCACGTGCAGGTTCTTGTGGAATTCACAAAAAAACTACCAGGTATATCCAGTGTGTTGGGGCAAATATTGTTATTGCAAAGTTTACATGCCTTTCAGTTGCCTTTTGGTGATTGTTGTGTATATTTTGAAGACTATAAAAATGCCATCTCCTCTGACACACGCGTTCTTCAGCCACTGCCCATGAAAAGGAGCTTTGTGCTCAGAGGAATAATATATTGAATAATTCAAACTCTGCTACTCTGAGATGTGGTGCTTAGTAACAAACAAAATGGTCAGGGAAGAGGTGGTATCTCTAGAGAGATTTTATTTTCATATATCACTGCAATGCCAAATAGTCTGACTCTATATTACCACTAACATTTGCCAGACTCTGCTTCACTAGCTTTGCTGCCTTTCTAGCAAAGCCTCTAGGTCATGAAATCCACTGAACCATGAGTCCTAAACCAGAACTTCTCCTTGCTTGTGACAACAATATTTATGGTCATTGCATAGTGTGTTACAGACAAACAGTGAAAACCTGAGTTTAGTATTTTTTTAACACCCAAGTTAATGTTACCTTAAGAGTTAACACTGGGCATGTTACAGGTTCCTTGTAATCAAGGAAGATGCATTGTAACACTTAGCTGTACAAAAACATTATTTTCCTGGCACTCCCATCATATAGACCCTTCCTGTGTGTGTTACAGGCTTGCTTCAAAGCCTAGCACTGCAGCTGTAACTATATTTCTTTTATGCTAACTGGGATACTGGCTGGCAGCAAATGAATAAGGGAGGAGCTTTGTAATTAAATAATCTACTATTTTCAGTGTTGACTTAGAGTACATTTGGCAGTATTTATCACCTTTTTGTTTCATTCTCTACTCTTTTTCTGGGCTTCCTCAGAAAATCAGAGGGTACGTATAAGATGTGTACCTGGAATGGCAGGTATGAGGAGAGTTTCCATGATTTTCAGCTCCCCATTCCTCTTTGGAGGAGCAGCTGTATATTCACACAAGTTACCAAATTTGTCCTGGTTTCTTCAGTGGGTTTTAGAGTCTTTCCCCTCCAAAAATAGAAATGCATATTTAAAACACAGCAGGAAGCTTCTATGTAAAACAATATATTAGTCCAAAGGCAAGGTGAAATGTTTAAAATTACATGCTTCAAATGCTGGTTTTGCCATCAGAGCAGGGAAAGGGCTGAAAGCAGCATGGCTGTGGTAGAGTTATATAGAGAGCTCTAGTGGAAAATGGCAGATGTTAGCGAGCAGTACCAGCCTATTGGTAATGCTATGCCACTAGATTTTGCTTATCATGTTTCTCTTAAAGTACCATGAACAATGAAACACAAATCCAATTCTTGTAAACTTTGGTGAGGTCCAAATCTGTGTCATGTTCTGGAATCTGGGTTTCAATTTCCACAGCACTTGGCAACCCTACCGATATCAACATCAAGGTTACTCAGATGTGTGGCACCTCACGTGCAAGAACTTCAGGACAGAAAGCAGCAGGGACTTTTCTGTTGGTACCTTACTTATCTCTGGTATCTCCCCAGGCTTCCAAACCCTTGATCATGAAGATCAGATTGCTTTGCTGAAGGGCTCAGCAGTAGAAGCCATGTTCCTACGCTCAGCTGAGATCTTCAGTAGGAAACTTCCTACAGGACACACTGTCCTTTTAGAAGAAAGAATTCGCAATAGTGGTAAGTATCTTGTTTAACAAGGGAAAAACAAACACCACTTCTGTGTCAGTATTTTGCCCTTGGAAAGCTAGTAAAATTGTGTATTAGCACTGAAATGGGTTATTTGAATGTTGTTCTTTGTATTAACCAGAATAAGTCTAACTTAGCCTTGACTTGAAAGGTCATAAGGTAAAGGTTGGTTTATAAATACATAGCAAGTATTATGAATAACACTACATCAAATAAACCCAGTGCAGGTCTCCAATGATAAGCATGAAAGAGCGACAAAGAATAAATACCACTATTCAAATTATTTGCATAAAACATCTTTAAAATCTTTTAAAATCAGTAATGTGCTACTAATCAGAAGGTGCTACTAATGTATGCAAAAATTAGACCAACACTTATCTCTTTGAAACTCTGAAAAGGAGTTAGGAAACTTCAGAATAGCTCACTTGATGAAGGTATTTATTTAGTTTGACTTAGCACGCTCATTTCTAGATTTATATTTTGTAGTTTTTTATATTTCTTTCATTTTGTTTTATTATAAGAGGCTATTGTTTGATGGACTGGAAATGGTGACTCCTAGAATGATATGAATGGCTTCTGGTCCAGGTTCTGCAAGCAGAGTAGTATGCCAAGAAGGCTAGAGATAGCTCCTGGAATAATTGAGTTGTCATGGATCCAAATGTCTTCATTAAGAGACTTTTTAATTGGATTATAACCTAAATTTTTTATAAAAGTAGGTCTTAGAGAAATGATTCCATATGAATACATGATTAGTGAAAAGATTACCTCCTCTTATCTATAAAGTGAGTATCAACCTTCATGTTGAAGGTGTCAACTGTTCATAAAAAATAGAACCAGGAAATACTTTGATTCAGGACAATACATAAGCCATTATACCAATAATTTTTCCTTACTCATCATTTTAAAATAGCCTGTTAATTCTCTGCAACTATTGAGTCCAGATGAGATGCAATATTATTTTTTGCAAATTTGTTCTAGACTTAAACATAGCATTTCATAAAATAACATGAGTAGCTGGAATATGACATCATATACTGCAATACTGTTATTTACGTGTCATGAAACAGATTTAAAAAGTAGGATTTTTTGTAGAAGAAAATGTCAAGACAAGTAATGATTTCAAATGTGGCATTACTTATTCCAAAGGAAGATTTACCATAATACTTTTTTTCTGTGGGGAAAAAACCCTCCAAGATAAATTGAAAATTCTGTATCAGAAGAAAACCTGGAGCAAATAGCTCCCAATAAATGAAATACATCTTTAGCGTTTCTTTTTTTTTTTTTTTTAGTGTGTACATATACACATATATATATTATTTCTCTTGGAGAAGGCTCTCTGAAACGTCTTTCCTCATGGTCCCCAGGAACAAGCTGTGGACATAAAGGGAAATTTCTCCCTCCCTATATCACAGGAGGATAATATATTAACCAGTTTACTTGCTGCTGCCTGCATTCTTTCCTTCCATTAATAGCAGGATACAGGAGAGAATACCCTTTTACATGTATTTTATTTCTCCACTCTGTGCAAATTCAAGCCTACCTAAAAACTTTTTCCTTGGCTGCACTTAATGGGGCTGTGACAATAAATAACAAAAGCATCTTGTAACTCTTTGCATTTGCAACAGTGTTAACTGAAGTGCTGCTACCGGTGTTATTTAACTGTGAGGGCTACTACACAGACCCAGAAGTCACCCAAGATTTCCAGTCTTTCTTTTTGGACTCACATTGCTGCATACTGAGTGTATCTATCTGCCAACTTGATAATGCCCCCTCTACATTTGAAAGGCTGAAATGCATTTTTTTAATTGCCTCTCTGCATGTGTTTTCAGTACTGGTAACTGCCTGTCAGTTAATGGCATCACTCCACCAAAAATGCAAGTAGATTGGTTTATAAGAGGAAGGATTTTTAGTAGGTAGATTTAATGCTTTCATGCTTCCCAAGTGTATTTCTCAGTCTTCACTGAACTTTCATAGGAATCCTGTTTGTCACATAAGCTACCAAAGTTTTTTGTTTTGACTTTAAGATCTGCAATTTTTCTGTGCATTTTGTCTCAGTTTATGATAAATTCCAGAATGAAGTGTTTAGGCAAATTGAGTAATTGCTGGAAAATATCTGCTAGTGAAACATCTTATTTTTGTAGTTTAAATCATGGCCATTTTCAGATGTCCTGAGTTTAAACAAAGTGAAAGAAAGGCATCCAAATTATTCTGTTACCATTTCTTATACTTACAGTTTTCACGTGTATTAAATGCACATTTCACACCCCTGCATATGTTAGGACTCAACACCAGGACTCTAGGCCAACTAATACCCTGTACTAAATGTGGTATTAGGATAAAAGCTTAAGCAGCCTCTTCCAGCCTTAACTGGTAAGAACACACACTACTAGAAACTGCAGCTGGCCATTATCATGTTATAGATTGGTCTAAGAGATGAAATAGCCAGAAGAGATTAAATCTAAGTCAAATAAAAACAAAAAAAACCCCACCAAAACAGGACAATTACACATGAATTTGGAAATAGGGACCTTTTTTTGCATACACCTCTGAAAAAAAAAAAAAAGACTAAATGCAGCAAGCCGAAACACTCTGCAAAGACAATAGACAGCAGTAGAGGGAATGCAGTAATAGCTGAATTACAGTTTAGAAATTAAACTTGTAGGTATTTAATAAAGAAGTAGCATCAGGATTATTCATGGCTCCTACTGAGGTACTAAACAATGTCAGGCCATCAGCCATAAAATATTGCTGTTAGTCAGAACTTCTGTCTGCAAATTTTAGGTGCAGACAATTGTCTGAATGTCACATAAGTCCTATTGTCAAGCCTTGATGTTCTGCATCCATAAAATATGGGGTGGGCATCCTGCCTAAAAGTCACAAGCTGTCCAGACTTCTGTCACCTGCCACCATATCCACTTGGAAGCTGCTCTCATCTATTAATATTTATGCCTTTCCAGTCTGATTGTATGGAATGGATTTTATTTTTTTTTTCTGATAAAAGCAAGAGATCTGGTGGTGATGACCTTTGAGCATCAGCAGCCTTCGTTTTTATTCTCATGTTGATGAGATGTATTTTCATTTCTTTGCATAGGCATATTGCTCAAGTGCTGGTACATCACAGTGACTGTCTTTGTGCCCTTATGGTCTTTCACCATAAGGTGTTATAGAAATTCTTTCATTAGGTGCTCCTAATCCTCTCCTACTCACTCTGATATTAAGATTTAATGCGAAATACAGACGTTTTATTTGATGTTAATGAGAGCTTGTGCAACTTACTCATCTTATTCGTTGCTTCACGATGCATACACCAAGTTGTGACTGATTCATTCTGTGAAAGGCTGACTTCCTAGCAGTTTATTGCTTAGTTTCTTTGTGTTATTTTGAAAGCAAACTCTCCCCGTTTCCTAGCAGTACAGTATTTTTAAAAACTGTGCTGAAATACTGAATGTTTTCTCAGTGAGCGTTTATACCTTGTTTTCCCAAGGACACCTGCTTTCAGCAGTCATAAAGAGGCATAGATCTTAATTTCTTCATTTTACTCTACGGAGCATTTCTACTGATTTCAGTATTGGGAATAAGATACTATCTGATATGGACACAAGCGGAAGAATCTGGACCCAAATTTTTGGTTGGCAGCAGGACACCTGACATTGTGAAATATACTGTTGCCTTCCTGGATGGGTTACAGGTGCTGAAGTACAGGGAGATCCAAGTTAAAAAAGAAATAGCCACAATTTCAAAGCATTGGCAAAAGGCCACCATTTGCCCTTGAATGTGGGATACAAAGTTCCTGTTGATTTGGACAAGAGACTCCTGCAACCAAGGCCAAAATTTTGCACCGGAACAATGGATACCTAATCACTTCCACTACCTTTGCGTTTTATTATTTAATTATTAGTATTGAGTAGTGGTAGTGCCTCAAAACCCCATTGTGCTGGGGTTTGTGCAGGGAAACAAAATGAAATGATCTTCACTGCTGTGTCCAAATAACCTAATCTAAGAGAGAGAAACCTGGCCAGTATCTGGCACCTTGTTTCTAAACATACCTGCAAATGATAGGTATCTAACCTTCCAAATGGTCAGATGCATCCACAGAGGAGACACCATTCTATGAATCCATCTGAAACTGCCATGCTGCCCAAAATATTTAGAAATTTGGGCCACTTTAAATTTACAGAGTGTAGGAAAGAGCTTTTCTGTTTGTACACAGTACTGCCCAATCTACCACAGAGTAAGCCAGTGCTGTGTTCCTGAATGTCAAATAAAGTTGATAAAAGTGTTTAAGTCATGTCTACAGAGTTAATCTATACCTGTGAAAAAAAGGACAGATGTCAGAGGACCCAATCTCTTTTCTTCTGCGCAAGTGTGCTTCTCCAGGACAAAAACTTATTTAAATAGACCCAATGTATGAAGACTAGCTCAAGGCAGTGCAGATACTGCTGCTGTGTGGCAGACCTCACTTCCCTCCTGCCTGTAGGAACTCAGGCCACTGCCAAAGGATGGTGTGTGGCAATGTCATTTGCATCCCCCTTGTAGGTTTAGTTTGTTTGTTGTTTTTGTGTTGTGTTTTTTTTAAACTAAGATTTCTTTACTTGCAATGATAGTTTTGCAGTGGTCCTGTTGATTGCTTCTGAGAAGATGGGATTTTGCTATCCTGATTGTGAGTTCTCCATGGCACATGCTAACCTCTTACTTAAGTTGACCATTTAACCTCCACAAGATGATGATAGAGGAGAGGTCACATGAACATGCACTGGTGTGTTTTCTCTATGGGTTGGATTTCCCCCTTTTTGGCTCTTAGCGTCAACACGGCGAATTTGGTCAGTGTTTGAAGGGCCACTGATGCATTTGAACAGGTTAAAAGGCAGAGCTCATAAGTAGCAAGGAAAGCAGTTCTGGTAGATAAAACACCGTGAAAGATAAAATGTAATTTTGTGAGTAATTAATATCTTTTATTTTCATTAAACAGCTACTAATATGCTCTTGGTCTAATATCCACTGGCACCTTCATGTTTATCAAGAAAAAAAGATCTCTTCATCCATATTAATCACACAGTGCCAGTTACTGTTAATTAGTACTTACTCTCAAGCTTTCCTCTTGCAATAGATTAATCTATTCAGTTTTAATCAACAGATATAATAGAAGAGAAAATACTGGTCTCAAAAAGCTGGCAATACTGACTCAATATCACAGTAAAAACTTCTTATTCCAGGATCATGCTAAACAATTATTCATGGCCTGAAACTGCAAACCTTAAAAAACAAGTCCTTCTACCTTGAGATACAAATTGTAGGAAAAATCCCTAAAAAAAGGCAAGGTCTATAACAATGCTGTGTCTTAAGCTCCAGATAGGAGTGAAATTGTGCAAGAAGGAAGGGGTGATGCACGAATAATGCTCAGGGGTTTAAATCTGCTCCAGTCTAACTCTGCAAGTCTGTGCTCAGTAAATGTTGTATTTCTCATTGACTTCCAGGGGGTTTACAGCCCATCATGCGTTAACCTACCAAAATCAATCAAATGAAGTTCAGCATCTTCCACAGATTATAGGGTTGGGCTGGTGGTTAGGCAGAAATCTGTGTAATTCAGAATAATGCACAATGCAACATGAAGGAGGGGCATGTTTTTCTTGCCATGATGCTGCATGAAACAAAGATTTTGAAACCTTTTTGAAAAAAAGTTAAGAAGGAGGCACCAGTAACGCTGCCCTGGAAGCTATGCCTATCCAACCCAGTACGGTGCAGGGTTTTTGTCTGATATAAATAAAAAGGGTTAGACAGAGCTAACTTTTCCATTCTCACTAATGCCAGAAATACAACTTTATCTATTTGATTTTTTTCAGTTTTGGAGTATGATTTGTAACAATGACATTTGAAAAGTCATATAATTGACTTCTCCTAGCTTTTTCAGTTATGAGCACAAAATCGCTTTTAATTCTCTTTCTGATAACCTGAATTGAAGTGACAACATCTTGTACAGTAGATAAGGAGAAAAAAAAAAAAAAGGAAAGAACTATAAACGTCTGCTTCCTGCTTTTTTGCTTTCTGGTGGAGCTTATTAAATCTGAACTGAAGCATTTTCAATCACATTAGAAAACAGCCCCCTCTTGTGATGGAAGAGTGGTTTGTGTAACGTGGATACAGGATGATGACATATCAGGGAAACTCCAGCACAGTAGAAGTAGTAACCAAGAAAAAAAACCATTATCCTGTCTCAAAATTGCTCATTTTGCATGGTTTCATTCATAATTGTCTTGTGATGTATATCCATTTAAAGATTTCAAGGTTCTGTTCTCTTTAGTAAAAGTAGTAAATCAGTAAATCAGTTGCTTTGCTGAAACATCCCTTTTCACTCCCTTTCACCTCTTCTATTTTGTTTTATTTCTCTGTCCAGGTACAGTAGTGCAGAGAAGCTCTCTGCCATAATTTCATTTGTTTCCACATCTGTTCTCATTTTTGCTTTAGTTTCTTAATGTTGAATTATAAGCTTTCTGGGGCAAGGATTGTTTATGCTTATACAGTGCGTGGACCAGTGAGGACCCGAAATAATTATTCCGTGCCCTGTTCACCAGCATCTTTTTCATCTTGTTTCTGCTATATTGACAGTAGGACTTGAGGAGCTTTGTGGTCAGCAAAACAATGAATTCATCCAGCTGAAAACTAACCAGACCCAAAAAAAGAAAGAGGAAAAAAAAAAAATCGAATTATGAATATGAGAAACAAATGGTGGGAGTCTTAGTCACAGCCCACTTCTTCCCATTTCCTATCTGCTGCCACGATGATCGTTCCCAGTGATGCAATACCTTGCACAGAGACTTCTAAAAATATCCAGTTGGTCTTGGACTTCTCTCATGTCATTACTAAGCTATTTATTCCCACAAAAGGAGTTCGTTTGCTCTGCTGTAGGGCTCAGCTAGACTTATTTTTTCTCCTGTTTCTAGATTCATGCGAACTTTAAGATTTTGGCGTGCATAGGTATGTGTTCTTTACAGTTGTCATATTGCAAGGAACTTTGGCATTTAAAACTGCCCAGCAGAGACAGGCAGTTCCCCAAAGTTAGCAATAACAAGTGTTCAAACTTTTAAATAGTTAACACTGATGACTGATGACATAAACCTCGTAGAACATTGGATGTTATGACTATTGTTTCTTCTGTAGAAGCTCCAGCTGTGTTACTATCTGCCACAGGACAAGCTGACCCACATCATATATATCTGCTTAATTCACTTAGACTCTTTTTAATAGTGTTGAACTTGTTACAAAAACAAGATTTGTGGCTTGTAATCTGAAGTGAACATAGGTTGCTTGTGTCACATGCTTTAACACATCATCCAGCCACAAAATAAACCACACCCCGCAAGACCATACTTTCATTGTTGGGACACATAACTATTCCATTGACTGAAATAAGTTCTCACTGTCATAGCAAAATGTGACTTGTTCGTAGTTAAGTCAAGTGACTTCATGTTTCCTTTCTCTGAGTTCCACCTGCTGAGTTTCATTTTGAGTTTCCCCTGTTGGATGCACTCTAAACCTTACCAGTCCTGGATTTCAGCTTTGCGTTGTATACAACACTCAAACTCACATTATTTCATGCAGTTTCAACACCAAGTTACAAAGTCTTCTCCCATAAAGGCTCAAAATTAAAAGTAAAATGACAAGAAATCCTATGGCCCTTGTCTGTGAGAACTGAGGAGGTTTCCATCCTTCCAGCCACGGAAGACCAAAAGGCTTCTTGCTGCAGAACCACTGGTTAGATCTCTACATCTCGTCCATGTCAATGCTTCAGAGTTGCAAGCAGCCATTATCAGCAGTCTAGTGGCTGCTCCAAGTGACTCACACACCAGTTTAAAAAAATAAAAATATTTTTTGTCACAGGACCTACTTCTCTTTTACACCAGAAAGGAGAATAAAGTACATCTGTAATTTAAGGCTAAGTAAGAACGTTGTGACCTGATGACAAAGTCAGTAAGAGGAAGCTCAGCTGGCATGGCCCAGTTTGGTAACCCCAAAGGGTTTCGCTGATGGCAAGAGAATCGCATGATTCCATCCTTAAACTGGGCTGGATTTTAAGTATTTATGGCTCTGTACTTTATAATACACTAGTTTACGCTGGAAGGTAGTAGTAGTTGCAAGCAAGTTGATCTTGGACTACAGGTAATCCTAGACTTAGCTAAAGTTTCAGGCTACATAAAAGGAACAATTAAAACTCTTTATAGAGACAACTGAAGCAAATGCCCAAGGCAGTTAGTTGCAGAGTAGAGTTGAGCTAGAATTAAACCATACACCCTGAGAGGTTTATTTATAACTAATGTAAAGATAGGGAACACAGGGACTGTTTCGCAAACTGTGCATACTGGAAACAGGAGACTGCTAGAGTATCAGCTGACAGTGAGAGAAACACGCATGAGACTCGTCCTGAAGAGCTAGACAGACAAACCTGTAGAGGAAAAGGACTTGCTTGAAAGAAAGACTTTGAAACCATGTGAAAAGAAATTCCCAGAGCTTGCCTGTTTCTACGCTCGTCTGGAAAACAAGGATGTGCTTGCACTTCTGTAACTAGTTGTCTTGCACCAGGCCTGATTTGTGTAGTAAATTTCTCCCTTCAAACACTAAATAAACTGTGGCAATAAACTAGATTATTTCAGTAGTTAAAAAATATTATAACTTTTTATTTCTTCACAGGTATCTCAGATGAATTCATAACTCCCATGTTTAATTTTTATAAAAGCATTGGAGAGCTGAAGATGACACAGGAAGAATATGCACTGCTCACAGCCATAGTTATCCTGTCTCCAGGTAACTTCTAATCCAGAATTAAATATTAGTGGTTTTGGAAAGAAAGTATGAGGAGTGGGACCTGAGACTTGTAAAAACTTACATTCTACATAGACTAAGTGAGCATACATGCTTATTCAGTATATGCAGTTGTTAAATCAGAAAACAAGCGCACAAGTCCAAACTTCAAATGTCCTGCTACACCATTTGGTTTTGTGTACAAGCAAAAAAAGTGCCTAAGCACCCCGCTTAAAAAAAAAACAACTGGTATCTATCCACTGCTAAGCAGGACAGGCTTTTTCAGAAAATACTAGATGTGGTTATGTGTACATCACTACAGACGATTGCGGAATGTCACATATTTTAGAGGGGAAACTGGGAAATCCTATAACTTAGAATAGAGAATGACAATGAAAGTCTTCAGCCTTTACTGAATGAACACCAGCGGCAGAGCAGAAGGATGGTGGGAAGTTGCCCTCTCGACTATGAAGTGTTGGAAACTGACCTTTCAGGAGTATTGGCATAATAGTGTTTCAGCCCTGATGATGGGCTTTGCTGTAAAAACTAATTATTTGGCAACACAGAACTAACTAGCTCTGCTTACAACCTAAGGAGAAATTGTATCACCTCAAACAAACTGTCATAGGAATGGGACAAGAGGAGCCTGATCCTTCAGGACAAAAGACAGACATTGAGGTTTCCAAATCTGGTTTCATGGAAGATGGGAAGGTGAAGCAACCATTGCTCTTTGTCTCATAGTGGCTTAGGAAATTTTTTTACCCCAAAAATTTCAGTGACAAAAACTCCCCATCCTCCTCTTTTCCTCCTTCTCCAAATACCCAAACACATACTTCCATATGAACAAAAAAAAAAAAAGAGGCAAGTATTTTCTAACAAAGAAGTTTCCTCGGAGGATGAAGACGTTTGATTTCTCCCTGGTGAGCTGCATGTCCACTCTTCTCTTCTGGCCAAATTCCTCACTTGTACTACACCTCCAAGAACTCATGCCATGCTGCTCAGGTGTTGCAATGCATTGCAGGATGCATTCAGGTGCAGAACTGCACTGGGAGATGATGATATAATCCCAGAGAAATATTTCCAAGTTAAAACTCTTCAGTTTTTGAAAAAGTTGAAAGTTTCCCTTATCTAGGAGTGGGAAGCTTACATTAAAACCCCAAACCAAAAATACTATGTTAAACATTTTTATTGCCTCTTAATTTGAAAACAAATATTCTTGGTAGGTGTGAGCATCAGCGCCCAGTATAAATATTTGAATACTTTATATTCTTTTATCAGTGTAAATATTTACATTATATCAGAGCATATACTTGCTAATTGCTTCTTTTCTTTTAAAACCTTAACCAGATCGACAATACATAAAGGACAGAGAGTCCGTGGAAAGGCTTCAAGAACCCCTGCTGGATATTCTACAGAAATTCTGCAAACTTCACCACCCCGATAACCCTCAACACTTTGCGTGTCTTCTGGGCCGTCTTACAGAATTACGGACATTTAACCATCACCACGCAGAGATGCTGATGTCATGGAGAGTGAATGATCACAAATTCACGCCTCTTCTCTGTGAGATCTGGGATGTGCAGTGACGGATACCTTTTATTTTATTTTAGGATAAATACCTTTTTAAAGGACCACATAGCATTTATTTTAATAGAAAAATATGCCACACTACATTCAATTTTCTTTACTGCATTTTTATAGAAACATGCCATGGATGCAAAAAAGTCATTTTGTTCACTATACACAGAATATTGTATAACTATCAGATCGTCACATGTAAGTATAACTTTCTTTGTATTTATATTTTCTTGATCAGAAAGAGTCCACCAACTCCTCAGAGGAACCCTATTAATTCCTGCTGCAATTAAACTGATTGTAGTTACGGCTCCTCTTGACAAATGAGGAAATGCACGTTTCCATTCATATTTTTTCATTGCAGGGTTTTTGTGCTTGGCCTCCATTAAAGAATATATTCCAGGTATTTACAGTAATAAACCAGCCAAAATGGTTAATCCCACAGTCATTTACTGTTCAACTGTGAAATGTGTTCACGTAAGATGTGCAAGATGTTATTTCTCCAGAAGATGAAAAATTACGTAACGGAGAAAAGCCACACACACACACTAAAACCCCAACCCTTCTCATTATATAAACATGTAGCTTCATTTGCATTATTATTTCAAAGTGAAAATAATACAGTATCTATACTTTGTGAAAGTCCTTCGTAGGTTATATTGTTTTATGAATTTTGACTGTTGGTGCTGAGTGGCTCTGAAAAATATTGTAAGCGTGTTTGACCGCTGTGCAAGGCGGTGTGGGCTCCCTGATGCTATACAGGAGCTGTAGGCAGGGTGGGGTGGTTTCCTTGTGCTCCCAGCGACATGAAACCAGGTAGCTGGGACACCCACATGTGACCACGCTGTCCTGCAGAGGGTGACTCTGCACCGCTGGCAGCGTGAGAAAGGCACTGGGCACAGAAACGGCTCTGTGCCCTGCTGCAGAAAGGTCTCCTCGGGTGTCAGCTCCTCCATGGGTAGGCACGCACCCCTGCTACAGTTTGAAGAACCCACAACAACTTATTGTTGTTTAGACAATTATTCTCTCACCTAATGACCCCTCCCCACCCTGGAAGGGGAATCTGGAAAAGTAAGGAAACCCAAAGGTTGAAATGTAAAAATGATTAACATTAACAATACTAAAGAACCAACATTGACACCAACATGAAATACACAAGGGTTATACTCAGCCCATTCCACCAGCAGGAACCTGTGCCCCCCCAGCAGTGGACAGCAAGTGCCGGCCACCACAAGCGCTTCAGCTCAGGGAGGAAGGGAAGGGCTCAGGGGCCCAGCACTGGGGCAGAACCTTCTCGGGACCACAGCCATCCTGGGAGAGACTCTTCAGGCAAACTTTCTAATTTATCTTGAACATCTATTTCATGGTATGAAATAATTATGTTGGCCAGCGTGGGTCAAGCGCCCAGGTCTCGCTGCTCCTCAGCCCCGCACCTGGCAAGGCTCGAAAACACCGAGACCTGGAAACGCACACAGCCTAGCTGGCTATAAAGTGAGTATTTGGACAAAATCAGACACCAGAGTCTCCTAAAGATGCGGTTTCCCCAAGCATTACAAGAGGCCTTACTGAAAACTAAAACTGCTGGAAGAGGAATTATCCCTGTGTCGCTCAAACCGGACAACCCGGCACCCTGGCTCCCACCGGCCACGGCCGAATCCCCGACCACAGCCCCAGGGAAGCGGAGCTGCTTCCCCAGGCAGCCGGTGACACCAGGAAGAGGGGTCGTCGAGGCCCCTGCTTTCCTGACAGCCCAACCGCCCGGCCATCTGCCGCAGCCTCCGGCCGTGTCGCCGCAGCGGGCGGGGGGCCGAGGCCTGACCCGGCCTCCGTGGGGACGACCAGGCTGCCAGTGGGGCCGTCACCCCCTTGCACCGCCACAAAGCGGGAGGCGGGCGGGGCGGCTCCGCTGCGCAGCCCCCTCACCCAAACCGGCGGGGGCTGCGGTGGAGAGCCCCTGGGGAGAGAAAGAGAGGGACGCCGGGCGGGCGGGCGGCGGCGGCGGCTGAGGGTCCCGGCCCAGGTGCGGCGGGCACGGCCCCGGCCCCGCCCCGCGGGTGCTGATTGGCCCTTTCGAACGGAGCGGCCGGCGCGGGGCGGGCGGGGGCGCTCCGGTGCGTGGTGCGGAGGGAGAGCGGTGCGGCGGCTGCCGGTGAGTGCTGAGGGGTCGAGCGCGGGCACGGGCACGGGCACGGGCACGGGCACGGGTAGTAGCAGCAGCCGGGGGGGGGGGGGTAGGAGGGCGGTGATGGCAGCAGCAGCGCGGCGGTGGACGGCTTCCCCTCGCAGCGGGGTGCGGCGGTACCCTGCAGCCGGTCCGGCGCCGGTGCGAGGGTCCCGCTTGCGGCGGTGCGTGGGGCGCGGAGCGGAGGCGCTGGGTCAGTTACGCCTATCTCCTAGGGGCAGCGCTGGAAAGGCGCTGAGCATCGCAGGGAGCCCCGTGCCGCGGGGACGGAGCCCGGTGCTGGGCTGAGCCGGTTACCGGGCTGGGCTCGGTCGCTCCTCCAGGGGCGAGCGAAGCCTCACTGGCGTCGATGCGGGAAGTGAAGTGCCGCGAAACTTACCCAGGGGAAGGGCGAGGGGAGAGATTTTGCATAACACCCTTCAAACCAGTCTCTCCTGTGCCTCGCGCAAGCGTTTGAGGATGCGGCGCTGTTTTGGTAGGAAATTTGCCCCGGTGCTGTCGGCTAAAATGCTCCTTGGTACGGCTTAGTAAGCCGAAAACCGTCTGGCTCCTTTCTTTGCCCCACAAGCTGGCCGCGTGCCAGGGATGCTGTGTGTCACCTTTGGCATAGTATCAGATCAAGGCATGGGGAAAAGTGCATGTGTACCCTTAGGACCGACAAGGCATGGCTGGCCCATTGCGCTTGTAATTCTAAGTGTCCTGGGTGGATCTTTCATAATAAGACAGGATTTTATATTTAAGCCGTAATGAATGCCTCCTGACTGCGGCCAGCCGGCAGCCTGCTTCTTGGCCATCAGGCGCTGCTCCCCTCAGTGCCGCTTTGCTGGAAGAAGTGTGGGGTGGAAACGGGAGGCAGAGTTTGTGATTGAAAGAGAGTGGCGGGGGTAGCGTGTCTCCTGTTACCCGGCCTCTCCCCCAGCTGGATGCTCCTGTGGTAAGGGAGCCGCCTGCCCGTCTCCTGCGGAGATGCCGGCTATTGAGATGAAGCGCTCCTCCCTGATTTCAAGTGGGTTTCTCTGCCCTGGCAGGTGAATCCAGGGCCTTCCCTGCCTTTGGGAGGGGGAGAGCGGGCTCACTGCCATGTGCTGTGCGCGCTGTCATGGAGCGGTGCAGGAAGGCAGTCTCCGAAGAGAGCAGGGAGCATGCCTTAATATAAGGAGTTGGTTGCCACCTTAAAGCCCTTCACCTTGGACCGACTAGTCTGGTTCTCTCTCTTTCGTGCCTCTGAGGCCTCCCCAGGGAAGCAGAGCTCCTGCTGACTCAGTATTGCAACAAAAAGGCTCTGTAATTGCTGTAGTGATGGGAGAGAGTCGCACTCTGCTCCTTGGATGTCTCTTGTTGTGCCTACCTCTTTTCCTCTGCATGTTAGGATATGTGTACCCAAAAAAAAAAATCTTGGCTGTCTTGTAGTCAGTTTCAACAGATTCTGACTTGACAGCTTCTTTCATTTCAGAGTGTTTAAAAATGTGGGGTTTGGTAGGTACTGTCAACACTAATCTACAATTTCCAGCTGCTCTGGGTTAGTCTGTTGTGACTGGCTTTGGGTGTTGATGGAATAGAAGATGATGTGTTATATATCTTAAATACAGGGTGAAGATGTAAAAGTGTTTCTACCCAAGGTATTTTTAATAGGTCTGTGAACTCAAGGCTTTTTAATGAGTCTGTGAATCCCTTTAGGTTCCAGTTAAGCTAGGTCAATGGCAGCTTCATCGATGTTTTGGGTATCTATGGAGTTGTGGATTTTTGCTTTGTTTCTTTGTAAACTGTGCAGTCAAGTAAAGTGGGGTTTGGACTCGGTTCATCCTGTGCTATAGATGGCTTGTAATTAGTGTAGCGTGTCTTGCTGGTTGGGCCCCAGTGAATGATCTATAAAACCTGATACAACTGATAGTAAGCAGACTATCTTGTGTAGCATCTAAGAGCGTGTGTTCAGCACCCTGAAGTATTTGCGTAAAGTGCTTTGCTGACTTTGCTGTTTCTCAGATTGCCTGGGGGCAAAGTGGTGGGCACCTCTGGAGAGCAGAGGCAGACTATGGTCATAGAGACTATGCGAGTCTGTCCTTTGTGGGCCATGTCTGGGGTGTGTCTGCATCCCCTTTCCTGAGGAATTCATATCCCTACACCACGTGTCAGTAGATAGGTACGTTTTTCTCACTTCTATTTCCTAATGCTGATCCATAGCTCTAGTCCTTTATCGGAGGTTTGGCAGTTGGCCAGGCAAAGACAGCTCCTGCCTTCCCCAATATATCATTTGGGGCCGCCCGCCCATCTCGCAGTAAATCAGTGTCGTTGTATTGATCCAGCCGTAAGATGTTACTAGGTGGTATTCCTCCTCTCCTCCCATCCCACGGAGCCTGTTGGCAGCAGAAGCATCAGCAGAAATCAGGTATTTTCCGGGAGCACTGCTGGAGGTGGGGGGTCTCTATGTTTGTTGAGCTTGGAGCTGGGCTGGTTGCCCCTCTGGTTGGAAGCACTTGCAGGTTTCTGGTGCTTCCCTTGTTTTAAGAGGTGAAGCAGGTAGAGAGCCCTCCTTGGGGATATCATCTGGCCTGGAAATGGGAATGGCATGGTCTAAGGATATGGATGGGACATGATACAGCATGTTTTTGTTCTGGGGTCGTTTCTCTCACAGCTGTGATCCGAGAGCACCAGATGCTTGTTGAATGAAGGTGAGGTGATAAACCAGCGTACATAGAAACTGATACAGTTCTAGCTGGAGCTGCTTGAATTCAATATCAAATACTTGTTTGATTCATTATGTACAGCTTTTTGATGCAGGGAACCCAACTGGTTTTAGAAGAAGTCAGATTTGTTTATGACTCTACCTGGTACTGCAGTATTCACCTCACCACAACACCTGTGCCTTTGCAGGCTGACTACATGAAGGTGGCAGACTTTTGGGTCTTCTCATCCCATGCATCTCCCAGTAAGTGATAAAGCTATGTTAATCTGTATTCCTGCAATCTCAGAGCTGGACTGTTTGGGATCTGAAAATGGGTCATCGTTATTACATTCATTTTTCAACTCAGAATTTGTGCAAGGTAACCTATATCATCAGGTGTTTTTTTTTTTGCTAAGTGTTATTCACAGGGCCTGGTATTAAGTGAAGCCATTTGATGTCCTAGAGAACCCTTTGGCATATGGGCTTACAAAATAATGTGTTTTAGAAGAGCAGGTCCTTAAAGTTCAAGTGCCACAATTTTCCTTTTTCTGGTCTTTTTTTTCTTTTTTTCTAGACTAGTTTTTGTTACACATGCCGCAAAATTGCAGATGCTGAGCATTCTTGTGATAGCTGCTGTGTGAATATTTTGCTTTGTTCGTGTTTTGAGTGCTCCCTGTGAATTAGGCTGCCTTTTGTTTTCCCTTGGCAGTTAGTATGCTAGAACTCTTGTTAGCCTATATGGAGCTCCTTATTTTAATGAGACCAACTTCTCTACTGGCTGTTCTTCTGTTGGTTTATTTATTTTTTTAATCAATGAAGCCTCTTACTCAAACTCTCTTGGGACAATAGCTTTCTTATGCTAAAGGAAAATGTATTCCCTTGGACGAAGCTGTGGGAAGCATAACATGCTCATTAGTAATGCTTGGTATATACACTGCCCTTCTCTTGTTCATTCATAGAAGGAAGAATGACATCAAGGAGAGGACGCATGTTTTTGTTTTTTTTTCTTCTCTAGAAATAAAAGAAGGGGGAAAGATATCACTTGAAGTATCTCTGATAAAGTTTGAGAAGTGCTAGCAGTATCCCTGATACAAAGAAGTGTCTTCAGTCTGAAAACAAGCTGGTTCCTTATTTGCTGGTCGTGGAGGTAAGTTGTTTGAAGTGCCTGATGTTTGGTCCTGTGTGGCGTGGGAGGTTCAAAGCAGTGGGAGGGAAAAATGGGGAGGAAACAGCATCGTTCTGCTTTCTGGGTAAGAGGAAGGGGAAGAATTTTTATGAGAATCAGGTCCTCAGTGATGGACTATTTGGCCTTTTACAGTAGGAAGGCCAGGTTGTGCAACAGATGGAGAAGAGAGGAATACTGCCTATGCATAAAGTTTAAACATCTGGCACAGGGGAGAGGAGTTATTCATTTTTAAAGGAAAACAGAAGAGTTAAAATTGTCTGGCTATGGTCTGCAATCTGGTTTTCAGCCTAATCAGTAAGATGATTTATTGCAGCTATTAAGTAACTGAGAAAGAAAGTTGTTTTTTAACTGCTTTCAAGACTCCGATAGGTACATTTTGAGGTTGTAATGCCTTCCACTACCACTGTAGAGAATTATACTGAGGAAATTCCCTCTAGTGGGTGTGTTTGTGCAACTAACCTGGTAATAATGCACATTTCTTGACCTGGAGCCTGTGGAGAGATTTACTGATCCGCAGCTCAGTGTAGACTTTGTGCTGGGTTTTCCCATGATTGAAAGCATTGCTGGAAAATACTAAGTTGGCTTCAGGAGAGAAGCTGTTGACCAGATTGCCTTTAAAACTTTCCTTAAGGATTGTTTTGCCATGGAATTGAATTGTCCTGATAGCCATATTGCTGCAATAGTTTGCAGCATTCTGTTGAAAACCTGGGCATGTGCTAGCGGCCCGGAAATCTAAGTGAAAATCCCAATAGAAATTAATAAAACCATTGATTTCTATCCTGTATGTATACAAGAAGAACTCTTATTTTTCAAAATTATTTTCTTGCTTTAAGATTTTCATACTCTTCAAAGTATTTAATGTAAACTCAGGATGCTCATATGTGTATGCAAGCATGTACAAGATACTTTTGTGATAGATGAGAAGGAAGGAGTGAATGCCAACATTGTTAAATCCAAGAATGGTTTGAAGTATTTATAGTATTTATATTTCTCTTTGGCAAAGTAAATGCCTTACAGCTCTTCAAAGTCATGCAAACCTTTGAGTATTATTTATGCATACGAAGTTAGTTGCTACTTTGTGCTGTAATAACTGCTGTTTTATTTAAGGGCAGAAACCTGAAGAGAACTGAATACTGTATTAAAACCTTAGCTGCTAAGAAACTTCCCTCTTTTCCCCCTCCATTCCTGATTAGACTTGCTCATATTTTGCCAAAAGCTCTGGTGTTTTTTTCTTGGGATTTTCATGAAAGAGGGACTATATTAAAAAATGCCTTCTCTTTCCCCAGGGGGAGAAACTAATGTAAATGCAAATGACCATGCAGAATGCAGTTCAGGTAAATGTCTTTTGCAATGTTTGAGTTCTGTATAATACTTTTCTTTTATTCAAAGGTCTACCCTGAAGCAGATGAAATGCTGGAATCCCCAGAGTTATCTCTAGGTTGTTTCTTTTTAAAAAACAGAGTAATAGTTTTCTTATGTTACAAATGGAGCAGTGTGACAAGATAGATAATCCAGTGTTATATCAGATAGGTGATCATTTCTCTTCCAAAGTGCTGTTACCTAAGAAGGTTTTGAAGTCAAAGGCTGAGATTGTTTAAAAACTTACATAAGAGGTGTTTTTAAAACTCCTATATTCTAGTTAATCACTTAAGTATAAATAAATAAACAGATTTTATGCACACACTGAACTGATGGAAAGTAGTTAAGAATACCAGGAGTCTTTGTCTTTGGAAATTTTATACATGAAATTTCAGTGTGGTCCTTTTCTTGAAACTGCCTCTCAGTTTGAAAATATGCCATTCTTTAAGAGAAATCCTAAGGATTTATGTTCAAGAAGTGTGTTATTTTCTTATATGGGAATCTGTTTCCTCTTTTAACATCATCATCTTAATGATTTAAACACAAAATGCCCCTGAAATGTTCAATCAGGTTTTCATCATCTGACTGAAAATGTTAGAGCTTGTTGTCTTCAGCTTACTGAAATCTTCTCCAGGTGTGGTTTGGAGATGACCTTTCCTTAAGTCCCCGAAGTCCTCTGACTCCCAGACATGGGCCAGGTTTGGCAGATGTGTGCCTGTATGACCAGTGGATAGCCGTGCGGCATGAAGCAACTTTGGTGCCTATGCAAGAAGATCTATCGATCTGGCTGTCTGGCTTGCTGGGTGAGGTTAAAAATAAATCACTGTCTAATAAATTTCAAAGCACTTTCCAATATGCCAGTCGATGCTGACGCTTAATGTCTTTAGTACTATTGAGATCTGGGGTATTTGAGCCTCAATGACTAGGAGAATTGCATTAAAATGCATGCTTCGGTTTTGGATTTTATTAGCTACTGCCTCTTAGAGGTAGGTAATTTATATTTCTGAATCTGGTTAGTCTAATTAAAATCAAATTAAGTGGATATTTTATTTTAATTTACTTATCCATTTCTATGAATTTTCAGTCTTTAACACTGGAATGCTGTTTGAGTTGCCTCTAAGTTCATAAGAAACTTCTTTACCTTCTGTGGAGTAACTCTAATATTGACATTCTGTTTTCTTAGGAATAGAAGTCAAAGCAGAACAACTGCTTGAAGAACTTGATAATGGGGTTCTACTCTGCCAATTGGTTGGTGTTCTTCAAAACACAATTAAAAAATGTTGTAGTTCAAATAGCTTAAGGGTGAGTCATATTGTGATTTTTTTAATACATATATAAACTCTTTAATTGTAAGTGGTGGTAAAAGGAAAGCAGGTGAGTGAGGCTTCCCAAAGTGGCATTCTGCGTGCTGTGTATCCAGAGACTTATTAACAACTGTGGGGTGTTACACATAGATGAACTGTCCTTATGCAACAAATGCCTCGCATTCTTAGTCAAATTCTAAGGTCCTCACTAGTTTTTTTTGTTGTGATTTCAGTAGAATTCTTGCCAGAGGAAGATCTAGTCCCAGTCTGGAATTTGTTCCCCAATAAGATCAATGTGGGTTGGTAATAAGATATCCATTGGCACTTGGTGGAATGTTTTATTCCAGAAAACTGGTGGCTAAACTCTAGTATATAGGTCAGCCATGAAAATATCCCTTTTGAGATATACCTGAAGATGGGCCTCAGTGTTTTTGTTAGGAACCAAGGCTGAGCTGAAACAGGAATTTCAAGCAACTTCTGGTCTGTGTTTGTACAATGAAGAATGCCGATCTGTCCCTTTGGAGTACAAAACCATGTAACACTGGTGCAAGTCGAATATGTTAGATGTAGAAGTACGCTGAATAGCCACAGAAATGCTTGGATTTGTCAAATAGTAGATCACCAGCTGCTGTACTCTGGTAGTATTTCCCTTGGGGGTAGGAGGAGCTGTTTCACCATATACAGACCCAGACCAATTTTTTGGTGTTTATCTTTTACTGTTTTATCTAGTAAAAGTGGTAAGATGGAATACCCTCTACAGTAGCCTAGCATTTTTAGGAGAATACATGGTGGGTTGAACACAAAATAGTTACTAACCGCTGTTTTTGTATTCTGAATTTAGGGCTTATTTTCCTGTGAAAATATGCTTTGAAATCTGTTGGCAATGTTGATGTGCACAATGTACTATTTGTTTTCTTCCCTTACCAGAATTTTCCTATGAGAAAAGTTCCGTGTAAGAAGGATGCTCCATCAGGATCTTTTTTTGCCAGAGATAATACAGCCAACTTTCTTAACTGGTGTAGGGCCATTGGAGTTGATGAGACTTATCTCTTTGAATCTGAAGGTTTAGGTAAATCTATCTTTTTGTAAGACTTGCTTTGATCTGTATGTGGGTAACTACCTCGAGAGGAAGAATTTCTGTGTAGTCTTGTGAAGCCTTTGTCACTGTACCTGTCTTCTGCAAGCTATTAATGCTTTTATTTATTTTAAGGCAGTGTTCATGTAAAAGCCTTGAAAAATCAGTTCAGTGACTGCTCTAACTTGCGTGATGCTTTTCTAACTTCTAAAAGTTGCCATGTGGGAGGAAGGGAGGAGTGAGAACTGCAATGAACTCCCATGTTTTCCTTCAGTAAAAAGGCCACTGAGAAACAGTGGAGAAACATGTGGTTTCCTTTTCCCTATGCAGGAAGACCACAGGGCCATGGAGTCAACTCACAATAAGATCCTTTATTTGGTATTAGAGCTCATTCTTGTTGCAGAAAGCCTTCAGAATAATGCATTCATGACAGCTAAATTTGGTAGCTACATCAGGGCGCTGTGCCTGAAGTGGCAACAGTCTGTTGGTAATTAACATTTACTCCGGGACCTACTTGACATGACTCTAAACCATTTTTATTTTCCGATTAAATAAGATAGTTATAAAAATAAATATTCCCAACTGTGTGTATTCCTGCTGCAATGCACAGTCTGTCCCTTATAACAAACAGCTTCTAGAAGGATACTTCCAGATGGCATACATTTTTTTTGACTGTTAATTAAGAGCAACTTTGCTTTCATTGCGTGGTAACTAATGAAATGCTCTTCTACCTGCTATTATGTCAGTAAAAAGTAATTAATACAAAACTTTCTGTGGAAAGCCAAATACTGTTGGGTTCTTTTATATTTTTTGTTTGTTTGTTTGTTTTTTTCCTTAAAAAAGGGCAAAATATCTGTTTGTTAAGCAGAATAGCAAAAAATTGTAAAGTACTTTTGTTTTCAGTAATCAAATGAATTTGTCACAATATTTACTAAGTTTTCTTGAAGTCTTTGTGCCATTTAATGCTAATTAAATGGGAGGCACTATTTTCACTAACTGCTTTTCTGTTAAGATCTCCTCCCTGCCAGTTGGACTGGCCATGCCTTCTCTACTGGATAAGTCATCTTTTCAAATTGTTGAGAAAATTTGCATCTGTCTCATTCTGATTTAATTAGGGAGTGTATCTTTTCTTCAGTGTCATGAAATACAGATGAGTGGGAGAACTGAGCTATAAGAAAATTAGTTTTAATTTTTTTTTTTCAGTTCAACTGGTATGAATTGTGTTGCTTAAACATCTTGGTTCCTGTAAGTGGATGGGTAACTAGAACCTGTTTAGCCTCCCTGAGATAAGCAGACAAGATTTCCTAATGCTGTGGCTTTCGCTCATAGACAAGAAGTGTTTTGAAGTCTGATTGTAACTCTTGACACAAGCTCCCTTTGTGGCATAAATTTGTTCTGTGAGCCTTTTTGGCAGTTGGAATGAGCCGACTTGCAGCCTCCTTAATGAAACATTCTTTCCACTGATGTTCTCCATCAAACTTTCAAGCTATTCTTTATGAATAAAATGGGGGAAAGACAACTTGACAATTATTCTTTTCTGATTAGATACCTCAACACCTCCTGAAAAGTGTTGATGGCTGTGATGGAAACAAATTAAGTGTGTAGGGAGACAGCAGAAAGGGATGCCCTTTGACATCAAGCCAAATATCTTGATCTCTGCTAGGGATTTTTCTCTTCTAGATCAGGCAAATTATGCCTCTTCTGTTACAGTTGACAAAAACACTTACTAAAAAAAAAAGATTAAATGATCACAGGTACTTTTTAGATTATAGCTGTGCCAACTTTCTTTTCCAGATTTAGCCTTCATAATCAGATCTCTTAAAAAGTAGACTTTGAAACTGTAGTAGATGGAGTAAACAAGAACGTCTGGCTTCATACTCAGTTTATACTTTAGGAAACACTTCAGTCTTATTTAAAGCAAAGTCATTTTAAATATCAAATTTAACATCAGAAAGATTTCATCTGTAAATATAGAGGTGGCTCATTAGGCTTCTCTTTGGAGTGAATTTCCAGTTTCTGCTAAATATTGTTACTGCATTGTATGAAGATAGTCAGATTTGTTTATATAAATGTTACACCATATGAAAATTGAATCTACGGCTTTTCACATTTCTTATACTTGGTGGTGGTGAGGGAAAGAACGGCACCATGTGTTTGTGTGTGTGTGGAGGGGAATGAATGACCTTTCTCCCAGCCTTTGGTTTCTGAATTATTAGGTAGTATACATAGTTGGCCTTGTTTCTTTTTTCTTTTTCTTTCATACCTAAAGATGGAAGTTGCAAGAATCCGAACCAGACATTGCTTTCATCCTGCCTCTTCTATTTTACAGTGCAGCAGTAAAAATAATTGAATGTTTTCATTTCAAAGTTGTCAAGAAAACCCAGAACAACTGCCACAGTGACCTACACACCATTTGGCCATCACTCCACTCTTCCATCTCATTCTTCAGCTCTCCAGATCATGATTTAGTGTGTGTGTGGAGTCAAGTGCAGACAGCTGTTAAAGCTGCTCTGAACTGAGGGGTGCAAAGCAGCCTCTGCATTGGGCACCAGCTGGGAAAATGCGGGTACAGTCTACAGCAAAGTCCAGTGGTACAGCAAAGCCTCGTGCAAAACTCTTGTGCTGCTAACATGTCTGAAATAGTGTTGCACCTTTACTGTGGTCACAGCCAGTATTTGATGTTTGCAGCTGAGAGTTTGCCTCTTAAACAAATGTCATTCTTAACCTCCTCCTTGCGTACAGGGATTTTGACCCTCTTCTTCAGACGCTCACAAAGATACCAAATTCTGAAGAAAATCTTTGGGTGAATGGGGCAGGCACAAGGTGGGGTCTGATAACAAAGGTTGAAATGAGGGTATAGCATAGGGTAGGGGAGCTGCCACTGGCAAAGTGGTATCTTCTAGTGTAACTGGATGAATCTGCTATATGGATGGACCCTGCTGGCACCCAGAACTTTTAAAGTGATAAGAAAAAGGATCTGTTGCTCACTGAAATGGTAACAAATCACCTAGACTATTGTTTCACAGCCAGGTGTTTAAGCCACCTAGGCTGGCTGGCTGCATAGCCATCCACTTGGCAGCTAGATCCTTTGCAGTTTATTCTCCTATGGTTGTTCACCTATAGAGTGTGTGCCTATCTGTCTGTATGCGCAAGCACAAACAGATGGAGTATGTTTTCCTATTTGCAGTTGTTGAATGCTTTTCATCTTTAAAACTACTATAATATATTTGGGGATAGGAGGGGAAAGCTCTCAGATCTCTTTATTTGCAGATCACCTCAAGAACAAACAGCTTAAAATCAAATAAAGTGGTGGAGAAAAGTGACTTCAGGAGTCCCAGGATGGGTTTAAACGTATATATTGGAAAACATATAGTGCTTTATCCATGATAATGTAGCTTGCCTCTGGATAGAATGATGGCAATGTTATAGTCACCTATTCCTTATCTTCCCTTCTTTGTACGTAGTTGCACAGGCCTCCCCACAATAAACATGAGCTGTAACTCCCTTTTATTCTCTTCCCTTTTAGTTTTGCACAAGGATCCAAGACAAGTCTATCTTTGTTTGTTGGAAATTGGACGCATTGTATCCAGGTATGTGATCCATAAAACTCTTAACAAGAAATTGAAGAACATACTCTATTAAGTAAAAGCTAATGCAAAGCTAAGACAATCTGCAGTCATTAACATCTACTGCATTGCACTTAATTCTCTGCAGAAAGTAATGAGTAGCTTTTCTAGTACCACTGTACAAAATGAGTATGGTTGGTTTGTTTTTTTTTTTTTCAAATATTTATCAGACTCTTTTCAAAGAGAAGTGATTGGATCCACACTGTTTTTTATACTTCTGTTTTTAAATGCTATATTCACCTAATAGATGAGTACATCTTGGGAAAACCCACTGAACATTAAATACAGTTTTAAGGTCTTCATTTTCTAAGCTTTTTGGCAGATAACTCTTTATTATTCTCTAAACTTAGACTTTTTTTTTTATTTATTTCTTGTGCATAACTGGAAGCTTTAAGATAGCTGATCTGAATTGGATGGGACCTAAATTGTGTAGTTTTGACAGTATTTTTACTGCCTTCTCTGGTAGCTCCAAGACCACCTTTGGGGAGGACTTCTGCTAGAAACTCAAGACTTCCTTCTTCTTTTTGCATTATCAAGGCTGTTATTCCTCTGACTGATGTAGTGCTCCTCCCTGTCAGTCAAACTACTCAGAATTTTGTGTGTTTGTTATCATCAATTTCTTTTTGTTTCCTTTAGCAATTAAACTCTCTACTTTTGTTTTTGTGTTGAGGTATGGAGTTGAACCTCCTGTACTAGTAAAACTAGAGAAGGAAATTGAGCTAGAAGAAACACTGCTGATGACCTCTGGACCACCATCACCTATTAGTACAGCAAAGTCATGTTGTCACCACGGGGAGCTACATGAGGCAGTAAGTACTACTTATTTATTGGTTCATGGGCTTTAAATCAGACTCAAAAAGTTTCATACTTGTATGATCTGGGTCAATAAACAAAGGCTGTTTTTCATCTACTATTTGTGAGCTTCCTTAAATAGAAAACAGAAGGGTATGCACCTATTTTGAACAACTTTTTTTTTATGTTTGGCAAATGTAAGCAAAATGCTCGTGTGTGTGTGTGTGTATATATGTATGTATATGAGTTACTGCATCAGTGCATATAACTTGCCTTGATTTCCATCCACCCTCCACCTTTCATTGGTTCTGTGAGTATAAGAAATAATCTCATTCAATTTTTCAGGTGTGTCAATATTCTATGACTGTAGCATATACTTCTCTTCAATTTGATCTTTTCCTGAAACTTCATCAAATATTAAAGTAGACTTTGATGAAACTCTTTTGTAAAAGACTTTAAATAAAACATCTGTAGCTGTATCATTTGGAAATTAATATGTAAGCAGAAAAGGAAATGATTTGTACATCTTGTGAATTGGTCCAAAAGGAATGATTAACAACTTTACTATTTTGCTTAAAAATGTGCGTTGAGACTTTAAAATTCATTTATTTTAAAGGTGCTCTGTGTTGTAATGTGAAACTGTTTCTTCTTCTGACAATCTGGGAATGTCAGCCACCAGATTCTTGCGCTATCTGAAAAGTCTTACGATTTCTGCTGCTTGGCAATAGCCTAGACTTTTCAATTTATTCAGTTTCTAAGTGGCTGTAAGAAGCACATCTTCTCTAACCCTGGACTTATTTGGGGACTACCTTTCTTTTTTGTTTTTTTTTAGTGGTTTCATTCTCGGGTGTCACATAGGAAGTTGACATATGAAAGCCTTACAAACAGTTGAGGAGAATGTTGAGATGAATTCGGTCACAGGAGAGACCCAGGCACTTGTTTCAATTTCTAGAGACTGTAACAGTTACTTACAAGGTCATGGTTGGAATTCCATGCTACTATGCAGTGTTACATACAAATCTTAAAAAAGTAGAAATAACATAAAGTTGGTTTAGAACAACTTGAAATATTTTTCTGTACGTACAGTTTGCTCTTTCTTTGAGTCTTCTAGTCTACATTTTGAAGCTCTAAGTATCAGAGATTTTCTTGTGATGGAATAGAATTCTAGTGTCTAAGTATGAGATGAAGATATCGGTATCTTTTCTTGTATTAAATATATCAATAAACTGTTAAACACATGCTTCAGTCAAAATACTAACAAATTTAATTTTAATAACTAGGTTAAGCATATAGCAGAAGATCCTCCCTGCAGTTGTTCCCATCGATTTTCAATTGAATACTTATCGGAGGGACGTTATAGATTGGGAGATAAAATACTCTTCATACGAGTAAGTAGTTGCTCAGAATTCCAATGTATATTCATAATGGAGAGAGGTATTCCACTTAAAAGCATTTCTAATTTTATGGTATTGTTTTAGAATTTCAGAATTATTTAGGTTAGGACACCGCATCATCCAATCTCTTATTCAAAGTAGGTGGAGCTAATTAGATCTTACAACTATTGATTTTACAACCACACTAAACTAAGCATATTAATGTTTTTCTGTGGTGTTTCTAAATTTGCAATAGCAACTTGCAACATAAATTAAGGTAATGCAATAGAATATCCTGAGAACACTGCTTGTTCAAAATCTGGACACTTGGGGTTTATAATTTTTAGGATAATTAAGCACTACCCATCTTCAGCAGTCATAAGAGTTTCTGGGATTAAAATGTTAAGAGGCCATCCATAATTTGAATCGAACGTGTATCCAAAACTCTGTATACTAAATAAAGATGCTGACAGAATGGTTAAAATGTCTTCTGTATATATGCTTTCATTATTTCCTGACGCATAATGACTGTCGCTGCAGGAGAAACTATCTAACAATATAATTGGGAAGTATAAGCCTTATTTATTACATAATTTTTCTTTTTCAAAATGTTTCTCTGTAAGAAAGGAGGTCCTATTCTTAGTCGATTTCAACAGATTTTAATGTAAGATGAAGACAAAATGCTTCATAAAACAAGATAGAAGTTTCTCTTGTTTTTCTCTTGTTCCCACCCCCTCTTCCCTCACCTTCAGATGCTACATGGCAAACATGTGATGGTACGTGTTGGTGGAGGCTGGGACACTCTTCAAGGTTTTCTGCTTAAATATGATCCGTGCCGAGTGCTTCAATTTGCAACTCTGGAACAAAAAATCCTGGCGTTTCAGAAAGGGGTCACTGGTGACAATGTCCCCAACTCATCAGCTAGAATTCAGGAGCCTCCTGTCATGAATCCAATGTCAGCTGTCAACATGTTCCAAAAGCAGCCATCGAAACCCTCTACTCCTGTTTCAGCTCTTGGGGTCAGTGCCAAGAAGGCTTTATCTAAACGTCCTCAGTCCCCTGCCCTGGCATCACCAAAAGTGCCAGTGCCCCCATCCTCCACAGCCAAGTCATTGACAGTCCGGTCCAAATTACAAGCATCCTCAGGGACAGGTGTGCAGTCTCCTTTCAGACCATTAGCTGGCCCCTCAAAGAAACTTCAGTCTCCTGCGCACAACTCACCAGCTTCTGCTCCTTCACAGCCTGTAAGCAAAAGCTCCTCATCTGCAGGAACGAGGACGGGTCTCGTTCACGCTGAAACATTGCGCAAACGGATTCGGTCCCCTGATGCTCCCAAGGTGAAGTTTGCCCTGGCTCAGAGCTCCTCGGCAGCAGCAGCGCCGCATCCTGCCCTCTCGTCCTGTAAAGAACAGCCTTCTCTCTCCCAGCAGTCTGGGACTGCTGAAATGACGGCTTCAAAGCAGAAGCGTGTCGCCACTAAATGCAAACCCGTCTCTGTCACTAAAACCAAAGCAAATTCAGTTGCTCCGAGGGCTGCCCGGCCGCCTGTTACAAATCTGCATGCTGTTGCCAAGTTTGCACATTCTCAGCAGCTCCTTGCAAAAAGTCCTTCTGAAAATGCTATCCAGACCTCAGGAACTGGGTCTCAGCATCCTCAGAAAGCTCCACAAACAGCTTCTGACCTGGCAAGGAACCTGAAAGCAGCTTCAGTCCTGAAACACTCGGCTTCTGCACCTTCTCTTGCAGTTAGCAAAGCATCAAAGTCATCACCTACGCTGATATCTACAAGCAAAAACGCATCGTCAGCTGTCAATAAGCAGCCAAATGTCAGTAAACCCCCTCAGGTTGGACCCACTTCATCCAAACCTCCTGAACGCACTCCCTTATCTGTTGTACGGCTTCCTCAAACTTCAGCCAAAGCAGCAGTGACCAAAAAACCAGCACAGCCTTCCACAAAAAGTCAGCCTTCAACCAAAGCCTTGCAAGCAAATGAAAGCTTGGCCCCAGCAGCCAAGAAGCCTCTCCCTAAGGGAAAATCAGCAACGGCATGTAACAAAGGAGTGCCTGGTGTGTCAAAAAATCCTCTGATGAAGGGCAGGCAAGATGATCACTATTTTGTTATGACAGGGAGTAAAAAACCCAGAAAGTAAATTAACTTGTTACTTTCTGTGGAAGTTTAAATTTCATTCAAATGGGCCTCTAGTATCTGCTATACCGAGGACAAAAAGTTAAATAACACTACATTTAACATGAAATATTAGGTATAACCTACATTTTCCTGCATAACTTACAGGAAGAACTGTATTTATTTTGCAGTTTAGAAATTTCTGTGGGGCTATATTTAGAAGAGAGCTTGCTTGCTGTGTAGCACCGTGGAACAGAGAATCTCCTGTTTGCTGCTAGCCTGACCTGCTGTGGGGAAGGCGGGAGAAAGGGAAGGGGAGCTAGGGCTGCTGCTTTTGCTGCTGCTTGTTTCCAAGGGAGTGAGGCCCGCCCAACAAACATCTCCCCAGGGCAGAGCCTGAGCGATTCTGGTGGTTCTGGCACGTCTGCATCAAGGCCTGTGGCAAGCGATAGAGCTGTGCACAAGCTGTAAAAGTTCTGATGCCTCAAACAAAGCTATGTTGTGGTTGGTTGTTTTTTTTTTAGTTCACCAGTGTCTCAGAACACAAATGTGGGTCTCCTGCATGTATTACCAAGAAAGAAATCTGTAGTCATGTTTAGCTTTGACAGCTGCTGTTATCAGTGTTCACTGTGCTCTTCATATGCCTTCAAGTGGCTTCAGCTCACTTGGAAGTGGAGCCTTCCTGATTTGTGTTGAGTTGGACATAGGAAGATCATGGCCTTGATCACTCTCACTTGTGCCTTAGCCTCTCAAATTCATGACAGATCTCTTCAGTGAGCAATGCTGCTTTTAAAACCCTGGGCAGATAATCTTGCTTAGTTTGTGTTCAAATCTGACTATAAGTGAGCCCAATCTTTCCTAGAAAGCTCTTGCTGCATGGAGAGAAGCTCTTGAAACGCTGGGGTGGCGCTTTCCCCTGTGATGGAGCCCCAGAGAGGCTCTTGGGACGCAGAGCTGCGAGTCCTGACCTGCACAGTGGTCTGCTCTGCAGGAGTGGCCTTTACAGGTAAAACTGAATCGCCAAATACTTCTCAGTGCTACAGGTTAATTTTTGTGGGCGGTATTAATCTGCAGTGGCCTTTTTTTCATTTTATTTATGGAGACCTTCCTACTGACTCTCCTGTATTACTTTCTGGAGGGGTGGAATAGTTTCCCAAAGGGGTAATGAGGGACTACGTTTGCCTTTAAACATCTGGAAGTGCCAGAAAGCTATGCACTGTTTACACTCTTAACTCCTGAAGGCTTTCAGTGGGTTAAACATCTGTGGTGCTCAACACCTTTACCCTTAAGAGAAGAGAGTTTCATGGCAGATGAATAAAAACTACTGTCTTTGGAGGTGGATTTGTTTGAGGGATTTTGGTTCTAATGAACAGTCATTCCTACAAACACTGAGGAATTCTGTGAAGAGACAGTGCTGACTTCCACAGACCATCACTTCTGCTCTCCACTCCTGGAATATTTACTTATGGGCAGGAGAAGAGATGCATGGAAACTGCAGCTTCTGATTTGTGTATTTAATTTATTATTTTTTTTCCCCTGGAACTAGAGTAAGCAAGCATCGTAAACTAATGATGAGTTCTCATGCACAGTGGCAAAGTCATTGAGCTGCCTTTCTGAGCACCTTGTTAGCTTTTTTATTTATGATTCTATTTATCACAGATATTTATGCATATCTACTGTACAATACTGCTTACAACCTGCTGGGAGTAAACAGTAAATACCAATATCCAAACTGTAAGAGGAAAACAGATCAGTTTTAGTGACATGGACACAAATCCCATACAAAGTTGTATGTTTGGGGAAGGCCTTAGGCTTACTTGTTTTATAAATGCAGTGATCAAAGCCACTACTGCAAACGTTAAAAATAGTATTGACTGTAGTGGACTGCTTTCATGTCCGCAACAATGTTTTAGAAATTTGACACACAGTTTAATGTGCTGAAAGCATTTTACAGTAGATGACTTGCTTTTAATTTTGGGCTTCCAAATAGTGAGCTATGATGTGATGTATCTCATGCAGATTAGTAGCTGAATATTTGGGGTTTCTTTCAGTACCGGGTCAGGCTGAAATGGAATTAACTTTCTTCATAGTATCCCATATGGTGCTGTGTTTCAGATTTGTGCCTCAATCAATGTTGATAACACACCAGCATTTTGACTGTTGCTGAACAGTCTTTGCACAGGGACAAGTATTTCTCTTGTTCCTGCTCTGCCCCCACAGCAAGTAAGCTGAGGGTAGGCATGAGATGAGAAGGGACACAGCTGGGATAGCCAACCTGAACTGGCCAAAGGGCTCTTCCGTATCATCTATTGTCACCCTCAGCAGTAAAAACAGGGCAGAGGAAGAAGAAGGGGGATGAGGGGCTTCCAAGGTGGCTGTTTGCAGACCAGCTGGACATCAGTCTGCCTGCGGGAGGTAGTGAGTGATTGCCTTTGCATCATTTGGTGGTTTGTTTTTTTCTTTTTTATGTATTAAACTGTTTTTATCTCAACCTGCAAGTTTTCTTGCTTTTGCTGTTCTTTTTGTCTCCTTCATCTTGCTGGGGATGAAGGGCAGCAAGAATGAGCGAGCAGCTGTGTAGATGCTTGGCTGCTGGCTGAGGTCGACCCACAACACCTTTTGAACCATTTACAAGGTTTTTAGTAGTAATTTGAATGCTGAGACTCTTGCATCTCAGTGTAAAGCTATCCCTATATAGAAGGGTTTGGGTTGGAAGAGACCGTAAAGGTCATCTAGTTCCAACTCGCCTGGCCTTGAACACTTCCAGGGGTGGGGCATCCATAACTTCTCTGGGCAACCTGTTCCAGTGTCTCACCATCCTCACAGTAAAGAATTTCTCCCTAATATCTAAACTAAATCTCCTCTCAGTTTAAAACTGTTACCCCTCATCCTATCACTACACTCCCTGATAGACTCCCTCCCCATCTCTCCTGTAGGCCCCCTTCAGGTACTGGAAGGCCACTATAAGGTCTCCCTGGATCCTTCTCTTCTCTGGGCTGAACAACCTTTTTAAATATAACTTGAGAGAAAATTAAGCAGTTGAGTTCATCTTTGTGATCCATTATCTCACGTAATAGACTAAAAAGTGTAAGCTTTTACAGCTGAAACCTTAATCAGCTAATCTAAAGATGGTTCACCTGTTAAGTGTGGGTAGGCTTGGATTGGTTTTATTACAAAAATAGTATATTTAAGCATGGTGCAACTTCTGTGAATATTGCAGTCCCCAACTTTATAGTGATATTCTAACTACAGATGCCATGTAACATGAGGTAAGCCAAGAATAAGATGTACCAAAGTACCTCATAATGGAAATGCATACTGGTTTTGCAACGTTTACATTGATGAATAGCAAGTCTAATCTTCAGCTTGTATTACTCTTTGTGAGGGAAACATAACTAGCAGCAAGAATCTGACTGAATTCTCCATGTGTTATCAATGTCCTTCTGTATGAGTACTTATTTTAAATAAATGTATACTGCACTTTTTTCACATGCATATGTTTTTTTTTTCTACTGTCATCTTTTTGAGGGGAGGGAAAGAGAAAGTATTTCAGAACGCTATGTTTTCCCTCTACCACCACATAAATAGTAGCTTCCATCTCAGGCTATTAGGAAGACATAAATAGCTACTTCTAATCCATTGCTTTGTCTGGAGTTCAAGTTCATTTACTCTGATCCAGGTTTCAGTATGGCTAATTGAGTAGAAGGAGCTTTCTCCTCTTTCCTAGCTGACAAAATACCTGAGTGGTTTCAGATATACCTCACAGTTTTATTCTTTTCAGCTCTGCTGGAAATATAAAGCACTCATATGCCAATATTTTCTGTTCTTACATGTTGTTGAGAAACTTTAGACCCATCTCTGTGTCTGTTGCCAACAATAACAGAAGCTTAATTGCTTCTACTGAGAGGAAAATGAGGTATTCTCACTGGAGTTACATAATTGACTTTTTTTTTTTCTTCCCAATTTGATTTTTAAACTGTTTTAATATCTGCAGTTCTCTGCCTGTTCCAAAGTGGCTTCAGTTCCTGCCAGTCTGATGCTCGTGCCTAATCATATAGATATGCTTATCCTTCCCCTCCAGCTTTGTCTAGTAAGTGCATTCTTTTTGCATTTACCGCACCTGTTCCTATAGGACCCAGCTCTGCAGAGATTTTGGTTACAGTTTTCTTTTAAGAATAGTGGCATTACAGCTGGCTAATAAAATACAGACAGCCCAAGACTCTTGGGTAAGTATCCGAATCACCCAGCTACATTGTCATGCCTCCTTGTCCCAATGAATCTTAAATCATTTACTGTCTACCAGTAAAGCTTTAAAAAGGAGATATGGAAGATGATTTTTCCTCCTACTGCAAAACTCCTTTCATTGCTGGTAGGTATTACACATTCTGGCAAAATTGCATGGTTGATTCTGAATGAGGATAAAGTGAGGTCTCCTCCTTCCTGGCTTAGCTTTTCTAGCCTTTGATCTTAATAGAAAAGATGGGATCATTCACACATTTTTGCAGGTAGGTATATAGGACTGGTACTTACTTTTTTTTTTTTTTAATAAAAAAAGGACTTGCTTCTAGTATCCACAGTCCAAAGCCATTCTCATATCTCAGTGCAGAGGCATTCCTGAAGTCTTAACCTCTTCCTTCCCAAACTCCATTGAAGAGTGTAACTTCAGGTTCTGGCCCTGCTCACAACAAGGCAATGGGAAACGCCAGTCCCTCACTGAACCTATAAGTGCATCACAATCAGAATATCCTCTCTGGTGCATTCTCCGTGCTTAATTTAGGACTCCAGCTACTCATCCCACATGGAGTTCCTCAATCTGGGGAAGCCAGGCACTCTACCTTGTGCTGACAGTGTGGAGCTCCCCTACAAAATGTCCTGAAACCACATTTCCATTTTCTTTGTCAGAAATATATTGCTCAGTGCAACTGTTGTGGTCTTAACAAAGTTATTCATACTTTTCTAGTACTTGTGTGGCTGTTACATTATCTTGTACTTAACAGCTTTCCTACATTAGTCACCAAAAATGCTCTGTTCCTCATTAAGGTACTGTAAGTCTGGCTGTAAGGAAAGCACAATTTTTTGTATTGTGACAATTTGCTGTATGTACTCACTAAAAGTTCAGCTGTTCCTCAACAGAGCACCTTCCTTTTCTCCTTGTTCTCATCATGATCCTCTGTGCTCAAAATTACTCTGGATCCTTTATGCCCTATGGGTTTTGTACATCTAACTGCAGACCTTAAATCTCTTTTTGGATCTGCTATTCTGAAGAGAAGGAAGGGCAAGCATTTGAGCTGGAGAAGTGATGCCTAGAGTGATCCTGCTTGTCAGTACTACATGATAGTGTAAGGTAAATAAAGTTTATTATATGCTTTAGTTAGACCAGATTCCCTTTGGTACAAGGAGAAATCCTTGCAATACTCTGTTAATATTTGCTTCTGGAATGACAAGCTGTTTTGGATTCTGTTCTTCATGTTGATCGAAGTGTAGCTAGCAGTAGTTTTTATTGTACTAGAGGGAGTCTAAGCATACTTGTGCTAAAGGTTTCCATCTAGTTACCTCAGTCTAGTCCTTTCAGCTTGTGTAAGACCCTCATTTGAACCAGAAGAATTGCTTTTGTTGCTGCCTTTGCTATCAAAGTCCTTTGGTAGCCCATGGTCTATGACCCATTACCAATATCTGAACTGGATCAAGTACCCTGAGGACACATTCCAAAGCGTTACTGAAGTGTGCAAAAGCATTCATGTGAAGCTACCCATCAGTCTTTCTGTTGGTTTGTTTTCCATAAAGCCATACATGTTTCACATAGTGAAATCTGGCTGTGCTACTAACAGGTGTTTTACTTATAATAGACAAAGCCAGCTGGACCATCCTGTAGGCAAATCCTCTTCAGAAAGAAATGAGCAAAAGGCGAAGACCATCCAAATGGATTTTGGGCCCCAGAGGAAGATGCCTTGAGATGGCTAAAATGCACCTCGCTTAGGACTGACAGCAAAAAGTCCAAGAAATAGGAAAGTCACTAGTAATAGTAGCCTTCTAAGACTTTGCTGCTGCTGCTGCAAGGGCCCTGCAGAATGGGGCTTCTCTGTGACACCTCAAAATTTCATTCTCTTTTCTATGCCAGTATCTGACATAAAACAAACCCCTATATAGTTATATACCCTGTATACTTATACTCCTATATAGTTATACCTAGTAACTTGTGGAAAACTCCTATTTCTGGATTTGTGAAGTACGTACATATTTTACTGTGCATTTATATATATGTGGATTACAGAACTTCAGTTGTGGCTCAGGAATTCCATATATATATATATGTATATGTACACACACATGTATATGTAAATCTGATAAAACTCAAGGCAGTTTTCCTTCTAAAACTTCAAGTAGCCATAGCTTCAAACATCAAACTGTGCAGCTCCTCTATTTCCCTACAGGGAAACCGAAACCTGTTTTTTAGATGAATGAGTGCTATGGGGCCATCTGGTGTCTATGAATTTAATAGACTCTATTCTGGCAATGTCAGACCTTTAACTTCTCTTAAAATCCACAAGCAAAACCTTTCTCTTTGATTCAAATTAAACCTTTTAGCTAGCAAAATCCAGACGTGGCATGCAATAAATAATGCAAGAGATGTTTCATTTGGTAAGACCCTTTCATTTCATGCAAATACATTTTTGAAAACCTCCTTTTCATTATTTTCTTTTTTTAAGAGCCAAGATTGAAAATCACTTCCTTACTGAAAGTTTTGAAAAATAAATTGTGTGAAATGTAAATAAGCTCAACACTTTTATACATTTCAGACATCTTAAGAAAAAGTAAAACATTAAAATATTTGAGAGGTGACATCTGCTCACAGCACAGATCTAGCTAGCCAGCAATCCCCATTTACTCAGAAATGAACTTTCAGATGTGTCATCCGGTGGGAATGCCAGCAGTGGATGGCTTTCTAGTTGGGGAGGGGAACTGATGTCTAAATCAGTGCTGTTACGGCACTTTGTGCAAAGTATTGCATTCCAGATGGAAGAAAAACCTTACAGGAACGGAGCAGCTGGCCATTTCTCTGTGGAATGTAGCTAGGCAGAAAATATTGACAGATTAGTTGTGCTAAGAGTCTTTAGGAGGTAGGATTGCAGCACTGAATTTAGATATCATATTGGCCTTTAATGCTGAGTCAGAAAGTACTGTGCAAAGTCCTAAAAAACAAAGGCAAACTTGCATGTTTCCTCAAAAAAAGACCATGTTTGGATATTCACACAGGAAAATGATGAGCATGAATTAGTGCTTGTCAAAGTACTCAAACATGGCATCTCATAAGAACCATATTGAGATCAGTTATATGCATATTTACAGTGTAAAAGTATGCTTTACCTCTCTTGTATTTGAAAAGAAAAGCAATTGCTGAAATTCAGGTTTAGAATCTTGTAATTTGCTGATCTTTTATATAAGAGTTATTATTTTTCTACTTTTCTGAAGCAAGGCTGCTGTAACAGAGAGTTCCTTGTACTGGAACCTATATTCCCAAAAGAACATAAATAATTACCATGGTGTGTCATTCTGATGAACAGCCTTTTTTTTTTTTTTTTTTTGCTGAATATACTGTTCTATAGACACCTGTGAAGCAAGAACATAATAAATTACATTTATTGCATACACACTGCAGCATTGACCCTTGCAGTGCCTTGACCTTATTTATTGCTGCATCCAAAGAAAAGAGTGGAAGAATGAGTTTATTTCAAAATCAGACTAAATATACATGCTTCGGGTCTACAGTCCTAGAATTAGACTCCTGTATAATACATTAGATTTGGGAGATTTTTGTGAATACACAGTTGTATGGTCTGGGTTCTAATACATCCTCAGCTGTAATAGGATATTCAGCTATGTGAAATTCTTTACAAATATATACATGAAGAAGCGTTTTTGGTATGCAGTGATCGATATGAAAATGGTCATAGGAACATCTATGCTCAATTATGGGTGGGTTTGATTGTGTAAAGAAAAATGTCGGGAAGTTTTTTTGGGATTTCCTGCTTAAAAACTCACTAGTTTCCTCCAACACTTGGGTCCTTCAATCACAGACCATTTACATTGCAATGTAAAAGTAACATATTTGGACTCTAAAGTCAAACATTTAGAGTTCAGAAAATGTTAAAATTTAGATGGTAAGTGCAACTATTTCATTTGCATGCATGCAAGCATGCATTTTGAAACACACTTTCATTATAAGTTATAATTTAATTGGGGTGCTGTTTCACTCAGCCTATAGAAGAGACAGCTCTGACTGCCCAAGCAGTTGTTCAGTATTGGGGGCTCTCTCTGTACTTCAGTGTGTGGCCCCTTGCCTAATTCTCTACCCTGTGCTGAAGACAGTGATTCAATGTCACATGAGTCCTTCCAGGATCTCATCACCAGCACCTGAGTGTTTCTTGAGGCATAAAGTCAAACAGACTTATCTTCTTAAATAGAAGGAAAATCAAGGCTGAAAGTTGCTGAGATTAAAGCCACTCAGCTGAGTTAATTAACTCGAGTTTTCTTGCACTTCACTATTCAAAGTAGTTAGTGTGAGACAGGACTGAATAACTGAAAAACTTCAGGTGACTTTACTTACAACTGTGAGTGCTTAGCAGTGTTGTAAATTTGACTAATGGGCTTAAGTCAGACATTCCTATAATGAGAAAGAGTAGTCGCTCCTCGTGAAAGGGTAAGCTTAATTTATTTGTCTGCTGTCATGGAGGGAGGGAGACAGAAAGGGAAGAACATTTCAATTTTGTTCCTAGAGGTTGAAATTAGTTGCCTGAAGCAAGACATGAGAGAATTGTCCAGCTTTTCTGTACTACTTAAGTGTGTTCATCTCTGTCATGAATCCCATGGAACCAGAACCGGTCTTCAAGAAGTTACAACTCATCTTGTCTTAAATGTGTGTAAGAGATCTGATTCTGCCCAATGTAGTTTTGTTATCTGCCAAACTTATGATGTCTGACTCTTCAACATTATTCATATTTTTTAATATGGTTTTGGATGCTGCTCTGTAGAATGAAATCTGAAGTATCTCTGTTCCACAAGCTCTGGATCACAGTGTAAATACTGTTGGACTAGATGATTGTTGTAGGTCCCTTCCACCTAAGCTTTTCTGCTCCATATGTCACTACTGCAAGTGTTCCTGTTCAAATCAAGCAAAAGTAGGCACTTGTGTTTGTGCAAGATTAAGCTAGATTCAGGCAGGGCTCGAGTTACTTTGATGGGTTTGGGCTATAAGAGGACAGTACAGTCCCTGTACCAAAGGTGAAAGAAGGAAAACAATTAAAAAGTAACTGCGTAACACATAAAGCTGACGTTTATTACTTATCTTCTTAGTAGATCACCAGCTTAGTCAACAAACTTCTTGTGGGGTGTTGACCCTGGCTGGATGCCAGGTGCCCAAAGCTGCTCTATCACTCCTGCTCCTCAGCTGGACCTTGGAGAGAAAATATAGTGAAAAGCTCATAGGTTGAGATAAGGACAGGGAGAGATCATTCCGCAGTTACCATCATGGGCAGAATAGACTTGACTTGGGGAAAATTAATTTAATTTTTTACCAATCAAATGGGAGGAAGCTAATGAAAAATAAAAACTAAACTTTAAAATACCTTAATCAAAATACCTTACCCCACCCCTCCCTTCTCACAGGGCTCAACTTCACTCCCGGTTTCTCTACCTCTTTCTCCCAAGCAGTGCAGGGGGATGGGGAATGGGAATTCTGGTCGATTCATCACACTTTGTCTCCGCCGTGCCCTCCTCCACGGGAGAGGACTCCTCACACTCTGTCCCTGCTCCAGCGTGGGGTCCCTCCCACGGAGACAGTTCTCCATGAACTTCTCCAACGTGCGTCTTTCCCACAGGCTGCAATTTTTCATTAACTTGTCTCTTCTGCAGTTTGCAATCCTTCAGGAACAGACTGCCCCAGTGTGGGTCCCCAGGGTCACAAGTCCTGCCAGAAAACCTGCTTCAGCATAGGCTCCTCTCTCCATGGGTCCACAGGTCCTGCCAAGAGTCTGGTCCTGCATGGGTTTCCCACAGGTCACAGCCTCCTTCAGGCACATATGCTTGCTTTGGTGTGGGGTCCTCCACAGGCTGTAGGTGGATATCTGCTCCACCATTAATGTCCAAGGGCTGCAAGGGGACAACCTGCCTCACCATGGTCCTCATCACAGGCTGCAGAGGAATCTTTGCTCTGGCACCTGGAGAACCTCCTTCCCCTCTGTCTTCAGTGACCTTGGTGTCTACAGTAGAGTTGTTTCCCTTACATATTTTTCACTCCTTTCTCCAGCTGCTGTTTCAGAGCATTTTTTTTTTTTGCCATTCTTGAATATGTTATCACAAAGGTGCTACTGCTTATGCCAAGGTAGAATTTATTTTTCTTCAAGTAAAAAGTTAACTTTAAACTTATATTTAAATAATGTATAATGATGTTAGGTTATATATTTCAGGGAGCTGGCACTTTGGATCTAACTCTTCATTCCTGTTGACTAACTGCTTAAAATAGGGAAGTGCATTCATAACTTGCACCTAATCCAGAATGAGATTTCCCAAATAGATTGTGATTGATGTTCTCATTTATTTTTTGTCAAGGTCTAGAGCAAAGCCTGTGTTATCCATTTGTCAGCACTTGCAACAAGGCTGTTTTCTTAACACATTTCTCCTTTTTCTAGTTATGAAAACAGTTAAATAGAGAGGCCTGCATAAATTTGATGGTGCTGTGAAGACTAATCTTTTATTCTCCACTTCCATAGTAAACAGTTAAGCTTCTAGGATTTATTTAACTTTTATTCAGATAGAATATCACAGTTACTGATGGGAAGAAAGCTGTTAGGCTTCTGTGTTTTGGTATTGTTAGAGGTCAAAGCATTTAAAAGTTTCTTTCTGTCTAGGCTACAGAACACAGTAGGCCACTCTCTTCTTGAACAACTTGTCTTTTTGTTAAAATGTTAACATGTATTGACAATAACATATTTTTTAACATTAATACAAATTACTCAAACCTTTATAACCTGATACTGGGAAAGAGGACAGCTGCTCATCTTGAGTCATCTGGGTTCCAGACACTCTAAATACTTCCTGCTAGAGCCTGTCTTTCAGTGCCTTGGCCTTACTTGAATGTGCCTAGAAAACACATGCCACATGTAAAAATATGAATAAGAGAGAATTATAATAAAATTAGCAGAATGGTTTTTCCTGTTAAATGCTTGAAAAACCCATTGAACCATAGCTGGAATGATGACCAGACAAAGAATTAAAGAGCTCTGTTCCTGCCTGGGCTGTAGTGAAATGACTGGGTTTGTGCTTGGGACTATAGGTCAGTGAGGGGAAAAGTACTTGGGAGAAAGCAGGAGTCAGAGAATATTTCATACTGCCTGCAGTGCTGGAGATTTAAGTGGATTTTAGCTCTGGCATCGGGAAGGGGTAAACGGCTTTTATAGACTCTCTTAGGCAGTGATTTTGCTATCTCAGTGAGATATGAAGGATGTGAGTAAGAACTCCATTAGGCTGTGCATTAAGCATTTTCAGGGAAGAAGTTTATAATGATCGTTCTCCTGGGCTTTTTCTGCAGCAGGGATTTTTTAATGAAGATGCAGTCCCTAGTGTAGATATAAATTATTGTTGTAAATTAAATCTTTTCCCCATGCAGTATGCTCAAACTCTCCCCTGTCACTCTTCCATGGCATGACTACAGCAGTGATTTTTGTGCTCCTACTGCATCTTGTGTAGCTAAGCTGACTATCAAAAAAAATCCATCCTGTCAACCCTACCACTGATAAAGTGGACATCCATAACAGTCTACTCTATTGCACTAACTTGAAAACACTCACCAAGGGCTCTCAATCCAGTTAACTGGATCTGGCAGATAAACAGTCTGAGTTGACCAGCTGAAGACCAAGGTATTTGTTACTGACATAGATCCTCCTGTGTGTAAGCGGTGCAAAAGTTTTTCTTTTTTTTTTTCGTTTTTTTTTGTTTTGTTGTCTGTATTTTTTTCCCAGATGTTTCCAAAACTGCTGTTTACACTGACTCCTCCCACAAGAAGCAGTTTTAAAATCCTTAGGTAAGACAATGAAGAACTGTTTTGTATTATTTGAATGTTTTGGCTGTTTGACTCTGCCATCTCTTCTGCCAGTGCTCTGCAGTGAGACTTGTGGAAACACCACCTTCTTCTTGATACTGTATTTTGTCTTAGATGGCCAACGTGATCTCCATCATCTGTTTATGATTTTCACTCTGTCCTGATCTTGGTGCATCCTTTGTGCAGAGGAGGACAAGTTGCAATGGTGGAAGTTGATGCTGCTCTTTCCCACAGACATAGGAAATACACTTGTGGAGTCGTATCTTCACAATAAGCTCTTCAGTGCTTATTGAATCCAGCAAAAATTGGAAGGAGACTGAATCACAAAATGTATACTTGGAGTCATTGTTTACTTTTCCCATCTTTAGCCAGCTAAATTAGGCAGCTAGTTCCTTTGTGCTGTATCTGTACTTCATGAAGACAGAGAAAAGCTCTTATGAAGAATGATTCACAGACCACAGTTATGATCTTACTATGAATTACTTTTGAGTAGATCCTTGTTCTCTCCATTTATTAGAGAAACGTATGGAGACCAGCCATCTGAAGTTAGGCAGTGAGAATATGCCCTTCTGCTGTAGGCCATACAGTCTGGTGTGTGTCTCTTCTGTGATTGAAGCCAAAACTCTGTCCTTGGACGTGCATGTGTAGTCTTGACATGAACCACAGGAACTTACGTCAGCAGGTGCAATGTGGCCAGGATATACTTTTCTATTTGTTTCTTAAATGTATGCATAAATAGCACTTGGATCTTTAATAGATGAAATGCAAATTGCTGTGTTTATTTTTTACCAAAAGTTTGCATACATTTCAGGTTTTGTCCAGTCTGGATGTGAAGAAATTAATAACAACCATGGGAAATCTGTCTTTCCGTTGAGTATATTTTCAAATGAGAGTCACCTAAACAAAATAATTCCCTTTCCATAAAGGGGAAAAGAGAGAGTGATTGCCAATGTGGAAAAGAAATTAGCCACTTCATATCCCTGTTAACATAACATGGTCTATTTGCTCTTTGTATCTTGTTAGATAGTCTACCAGTTAACACCAGTATTTGAAAGCTGAGCAAGGAGATGTTACGCATAAAAGGTTGAACAGGGGTATATATGGATAGTTTAAGGCGAAAAGCTGCTTTTCTGCCAAACCCTCTTTGAAAAAAGTCCCACGTATGCACTTTAAGTTTTATGCTGTGTGCAAATATCAAATATGCTTAGCTGGAAGATAATTTCTTGAAGGCAATTATTGTCATCCATTTGGCTAAATATATCTATATACATACCAGAAATATGCAAGACTAAAAAATGCTGATAAGAGGTGTTGTTTTTTTTATTTAAAGCCTGGTACTGTTGGTCTGTTATTGTGATTTTTGTTGCCATGTTACCTATATGTCACCTATTCCCAAATGTATCTTTCCAGTGGAAAGAAATGCAAAGGTTTATTCAGAACAAATTATTTTGAAGAAGGAAATTAAATTTGGAAATGAGGTGTCTAAACCCCTGCTTACAAGGGTCAGAGAACATTTTCTGGAATAGGTACCCCTAGAAAGTGTTTCAGGTCAGCTTTGTAAGCAAGCTGAGCTGGCAGCAAGGCAAGCTCTGATCCCAGGCATGGTCATCCTCTGGTTCTGCCCTCCCCCCCTGCATTGCAGAGATTTTAATTAGCCCCTGGGACAGACCCAGCACTGTTACTGGGGGAGTTTTAACCCAGGAGGCAAGGAGTGTCCTGCCTTCCTTGATCCAGCTGTGACCAGCAGTGGCAGGTCCTCCCCAGCATGTTGAGGCCTTTCAGAAGGTTACTCTGATAGAGGGGTTCAGTGGGATGGTCTGAGAAGGGGTTTTAGGAGCTTCCAGCAAGCAGGGCACCCACAGCCAGTTTTAAGCTTTGGGAGGAAAGAGGCAAGGTGTGCAACTCAAGTGGCCATAGTCGCCCTCCTGTGGCCTTGGTGGAGGAGAGGAGCTTGCTGGGTCCTGATCCTGACAAAACATCAGACTCAGCTAATCTGTTGGGCTTTCTGCCTCCCTCTGAACAGGGGACAGGTGAGGTGGGAGAGCATCTCAGGTGGTAAAGTAGCAGTGAAGCTTGTCACCCAAGTCTCTTGGACTCAGCTTTGTTTTGTTGTAGTATATACTATGTGGAGGCTTTCTCCTCATATATAGACTTCTTTTTAATGTACAGTCTTTTGTGCAGATGCATTTGGCCCCTCCTGCAGCACCCTCATGTCCCTGTGCAAGGCAGCTGTATCTGCTTATCCTGTAACGCCACGGCTCAAGGGAGGGTTTGGCACTGAGAAGGTGTTAGGTGAATAAACACACCCGTGTCTGCAAATCTTCCCACCTGTGTTGGTGCCTTTTTCTGCCTGTCCCGAGAGAGTTTGGTTCCCTACAGAGCAGCCTGGCTGGACCATATGCACCATGTGAAGAGACAGCAGCTCCCGCTCTGCTGTGGCTGCAGGAGAGCAATGGTGTGCCTGATTGCTAGGATCAGGGCTTGCGGGAGAAGTGAGAGAGGGGAGGAGGGAGGGAGGGGGAAAAAAAGAAGAAGGAAAAAAAATAAGCTTTAAATGGCAAGACTGAGTTTATAGCATGTGGCCAGCATGTGCCATTTGGGCTTCAGGAGGCAGCAGGAGCACATGCAAGAGGCTCTGGCTGGGTGGCAGCAGCAGAGAGGAGAAGAGACATTGCAGGATGGAGGATTCCCAGACACTAGCAGACAGAAGGGGTCTGCAGGTGCACAGGGCACAACTGACAGTCCCCCAACACCCTGCAGCAAGCTCAGCTGGGAGCCCAGGTAAGGAAAATGCATGGAAATTGTATAAATTATATTTTAATCTCTCAAATTTTGGATAATATTATGGGGCAGAGGCAGGAGTTTACTGAGTTACATAGCTGTTGTACGGCATTATTACATTCATGGGGGAGGAGGGATATCAGAGATTGTTTATGAGGATTACTGCTTCAGGAAGATACACAAAATTTTAGGTTTTCAGGGAAAATTTTAGGCACGGTGGTGTCTTTGAGAGAACAAGCCTGGGGACAATATAGGCACAGCAGAGAGAAAACTTGGAGATGCAAATCAAGCACTTCACAGAAAGCTGCAGAGAGAAAGGGAAACGGCTGTAACAGTCAAGGGAGCACATAAAACACAGTTGTCTGATAGGAAAACCCGAGGAACTGGGGTAGCCAGGTTTGTATCCATTTTCAAGCTTTCAGATTTACTCCCCTGGGGAATTGCATCTACAAAGCTCTGAAGGACTATAAAGCCCCTTACAGTTGTCTTCAACAGGAGAAACAGTTCCAGGATATACAATTAAATTTAATTTCTATATTGCTAATAAAGAGTATATATGCTTGTTTTTCCACAAAGAGTAGTTGTATCTAAACACCTGGCAACAGCATTAAGCTTGCAGCAGGAACATTGTCTGCAGATTCATAAGTGTCCCTGTGTTTCCAACCACAAATTCTATTCCACTGCTAAGCAGCCTCCTCCAGTACTTTTCAGCAGCCCTTTCCCTGCCTTGTAGTTGAGAAGCTGTGTTGAGAGCTAGATATTGCTTTCCTTCACTGTTGTGATTGTGAAACTCTTGGCACAACCTAAAAAATTTGTTATTGCTGCAGAAGTTTCTTCTTTGGATACTTTCTTCTGTTCAGCTGTTGGTTTGCTGTCAGCTGGTAAAGCAAAGCAGGCCGCAAAAGCCTGTGCATGTACCGTGCAGTCAAGCACATCTGTCTGTATTGCTGCAGGGTTAGCTGCCTTTTGCAATTATCCTTGGTGTTGCATTTACCTTGAAACACACTTTTTTAAATTCTGACAACTTTTTTAAGTGGCTTTTTTTTAAGAGGTTTTTTTTTGAGGGCCTCTTTCTTTTTTCCATTAAAAAAAAAGCTTTCTGCAACTTCACCAAGTACAATAGAAACTACTGTTAAGCAATTTAATAGTTTAAAACTATTACATTCACTTTCTGAGTGTCCCAGCTTCTTATACACACACACTCTTGTGCTTTCATGGATATGTGTGTGTATATATATTCATACTTAGGTATACTTAATGATATCATCAATATATATTCATTCATAGATATTACTTTTATTAGCCAATGATTTTAATGTGGCTACAAGGAGTGGTTATGGTGAAAGCTGTTGTTAACCAATGGGACTAATGAGGTTAGACGAAGTCAAAAACTTGGAGAGTTTGCCTTTACTCAAGAGTTCTGAGTAGTTTTATTTATAAACTTCTAATAGTCTAGCTTAATTTTACAGTCTCAGAATTCGTATGGTATATGCTTAACAGCTGCAGCATATGCTCCCTTGCAGATAAAACTACAAGTGAAGCTGAAGGTTTTAGTATAGGCAAAATCGCCTTGCACTGGTGAACAGATAAATAAGACAACTAATAGTCTTTTTGATGTGATGTATCTGTACTGTTGTGGTTTTTTTCTCAGAAATGATCAATTCCATGTACATTCAGATGAGTTTATGGAATGAATCTTTATTGGTAAAAGTGAAAATCAATGTCTACTGGAAATAATACTGGAGAAAGGAGTGACTGCACATGGATTTAAAAAATCTGAACATAAAGTAGGAGGATAGAAGTGCTTATGGATTTTTTCATCATTATTTCGTCATTTAAAACCAGGCATAAATATCACATCCTATATATACAGGTACATATTGATGCTCTCATTCTCCTGAACATTGAGGAAAAAGCAGTCAGGCAGTATGAGATAAGCATAGTCTTTAGTTAGTCACTATCTGTATACAAAAAAATCCAAATTACAACTAGGAAAGCAGAGTAAAAAGCTGTGTCCCTTTATGTATAGCCAGATAAAGCCATGTGCAGCTAGCTCCACAGTTGGTATTATCAATAGGCTCAAATGTGTTGGGCATTTGCAACAGAAATATAATAACATATTGGCAGCTAACTCCCTAGAAAATCTATCAGTTTTATGTTTCCAAAACGCATGAACTGGTTTTGTATGAAGAAAAGGGTGAATGTAGGGAGGACGGGGGCTTGTTGTTAAACATGGTAACTCCTGAAATACTGGCTAGTCATGAACCATATTTCACCACAGTTCACTGAACTTTCTGCAGTGCCACCCAGCTTTTTTTCTCTGGAGTGGATACATTTGACAGTCCTTGATGTATGTACCTATCTGTCTAGTGGGTAGCTCAAGTAACTCTTGGTGTACATGGTTATTTAAAGAGGTTTATTTCCTAACTCAGAGGCTCCTCTTCTGAAAGATCTGGTGAACAATTTCTATTTTCTTTTAAGGGATGTGCATTTAGACAACTGCCAATCTTCATGTGCATTTGTGTGTCATTGTGGGTGTCAAGAGGAAGGGGCGAATCTTTTTTCAGTGGTGCCCAGTGACAGGACAAGAGGTAATGGGCACAAACTTGAACATAAGAAGTTCCATCTAAACATGAGGAGGAACTTCTTCACTTTAAGGGTCGCAGAGCACTGGAACAGGATGCCCAGGGAGGTGGTGAGGTCTCCATCTCTGGAGACATTCAAAACCCACCTGAACATGTTCCTGTGCAACTTGCTCTAGGTGGACCTGCTTTGGCAGGGGGCTTGGACTAGATGATCTCCAGAGGTCCCTTCTAACCCCATATCATTCTGCGATTCTGTGATACTTTTTTTTGATGCTTCATACCTGACAGAATTGTGTTTAGAGAGACTAAAACGCAGTATTACATTAGATACTCTCATATTGCTCTTGCAGAAGTTATGAGCCAGTATGATCTGGGCTAACCAGTTCTGTTCAGGCATGCTCCACTGTTAAATACCTTGTTTTCTCTAGAAGAATTAATTACGTGATCATGTATGAAGTCTGAGTTGTTGCATCATATTTCAGTGCTTGATGTACCAGCACTTGTAGTCTCAGGTGAGTGTTGCCATAATTGCCTGAGGATGCTTGTAGGACCATCACAGATCTGAAGCATTTGTCTGCATTTGAGAGTCCAGTTTTGTGGATGGGACATTACGTAATCAGATGCTGCCAGTCTTGCAGATATCACAAACCGGAGAGTCAAAAAGACAATAAGATGGTATGTGTTTTCCTTTGAAAGAATCCATCAAAAGGTAAGTGATATCACTTGCAGCAGAATGACCTCAACAGGTCAGCTCTCCTCCAGAGTCTGGTGGCATGCTGTTATAAGCCCTATTGTTTTTTTGTCACGATATCATATACAATTGAGCTGTTAGTAAGATGGAACACAAGCCTTCAAAAAGTGCAAAAATATTTAAAGAATACAAAATCAAGAGTAATTTAAAGAAAACCTGCAATAGATTATTGAAAAAAAAAATCCAAGCTGCTGGTTGTTGGATAAGAAAATTGTTGAGGGCTATGGCACAACAGCAGGAGGTTGCATCCAACCAGAGCCTGCACATCTAACAGCGGAGCAGGATCTAAGGAGACAGTGAATTGGCTCTGCCTACCAGTTCCTGGTTTCCATTGAGCTCTGAACCTCGCAGGGATTGGGCTGGTGGTGGCAAGATGTTTATTTAAAAAAAAAATATAAATCAACAACATTGTCTTTCTTGAGAAACCTCCAGGTTGTAATACGAGTGAGGCCACCCAGACATCGCAGTATAAGCAAGGCTGAGACAAACTGTAGATTCATGTTGGAATTGTGATGTTTCATACTATTTCATGTTACATGCTGCCGGGAGTACAAGGAGAACGTTTACTGAAAGTATATTTTTGGAGTTACACCAGCATTTTACAGCATTACTGATAGTGGACCAGAGTAAAATATGGCATTCCTTTTCAAGGGACAGACTAACTTAACGATCAAAACTGGAATTGATACTACCTTATTATAGCTTCATTCTTGAAAATGGTAACCTGCTACAGTAAAAGGGCACAGGTTTTAATTCCTGATTTTGTTGTCAGGTTCTGATGCTTTTGGCCCTCTTGCGATAGGAGTGCTTCATTGGAAAAATCCATATGTGTATGGGAACCCTCACCTCCCTGTGACCTTCTCTGAAGATGGCTATGTTCCTGTATTTCAATGTTTTGCTACACAAAATGACTTATCATATCCATTATCCTGCCCAGCTTCACTTTCTATCACTCCGGTGCCTTCTTACAGCAGTAGTAGTCAAGAAACTTTGAGTCAAGACTCTACAGGTAAGTGTTTATTTCTTTTTACATGTCAGAGCTTAGTTTTTTACATGTCAGAGCTTAGTTTAATCAGCATTTTTAGCACTCGGGTTAAAAAGCTGTTTCTGCTGCCAGACTGCTTTGACTGCTCCGAAGGAAAGATCAGACCACAGAGACTTCACAAAGGAATTTATGCTTATGCCAAAGTAATCTTTATCCAAACAATTTGCCTCATGGTTTAAGAAAACAAAGATCATCATGTTCTTAGCCACAATAATATAATTAGTACCTTTGCTTTAAAACTGGTACACCAACTGTTTGATGAGGGTGGATCTATGTTAGCATATGGAGGCATTTGAGGACAGTATCCTCTCTTCTGTGCCTGTCTTAAAACTTTGCATGATGGAGGATAACCTGATATGTCCATCATGTATCCCCAATGCTATGAGCATTTAGTCAATCACAAAATTGGATGTACAAGGAGCACCCGATTACACCCATGGGAATGCATTTGTGCTCCTACCCTGTTACAAGGCGTTTGTCTATCAGAAGCTATCAGAGTCACCAGCATGCTGGTCAGTGATGGGGTGTTTCTACACTGGGATTTGAAGGTCTCTTGGGGTCTATAGAAAAGATGATGGCTGATAAAGGATTGTGGTGTTAGGAAAAATCACTTGACCCATAGTCTGCTCCCACTTGTGTTTGAGTGTCTTTCGTCATGATGATGATAGGATGTGAGTCACGAGCTCAGTGAATTTTTCTGGCTGGTGAACGAGGCCCTGATCTACACGCTTCTTAACTGAACCCCTGTAAGAGGATTTTAATTCATGCTGCCTTTTTTGTGTTGCTAAGTGGGAGGAATCAGCAAGTTTCTGCCTAGATGCCAGGTAGCACAAAGATATATAGAGTGAGGTCTTAGTGAATCTCGTATTGAAAGGGGTAATGCTGGAAATGCTGGAAAAGACATGTTTAAATACCTAGTGCTGACCTAGTTCTTAAAATGCCTATAATACTTGCTGACAATAGTGGCTGAATGTAATCTGTAGTAAAAATTATTATCAAATATGTGTATCACTGTTTTTTTATTACTGTTTTTTTCATTGTAAGTATTGTAGTACATTAATGTAATTTTGTGTAAGTGACATAGTCATTACTGCATGTTGCCAAAAAATAATAAGCCTGCAACTCTATGGTGGTAATGAAATCAAAACAAAATGGATTACTCCCTTTCCAATCCAGTGGCTCATCCTCTGGAACTGGCTGGATGCTTGAGGCAGCCAAAAATCCCAGGCTCCAGCACTTCAAGTGTCATTCCTAATGCCTGCTCTGATGGTGACACTTGCAAAGAAGGAGTGTTAGGGTAAATGCTAAACAATTCATGCAATGTTTAATGTTGTGACTTCCATTTTTCTTTTTTTTTTTTTTTTTTTTTTATGCTTCCGGTTAAGACCAGTGTGAATCTATGCCTTCTGCTCACAATTCAGTGTTCTTTGTATGAACTCTGTGACTATATTCTGGAAGTTTAGTTTGTATCGTGATTTATTTTACCACCTATTTCAGTGATAGAAATACTGTATCTGCTGTGAGATACTTCATATTTTCCCCATATGAGGAGTGACAACTCCAGTTTTAATTGTGATGTTGTTGTTTTGGGACAGTGAGGTGGCAAGTGAGCCTCACTCTAAGGTTCATAGGCACCTGCCACCTAGAGGTCATGTTGTGCAGAAGGGGAGAAATGTTAGTTAAAATAAAATAGTAGTAGTACAATAAAACTTGATAAGGAGCTGCTGGCACTGCAGAACAATTTCCCAGTTCTAAAGTAAGGATACATATAGCCAAAGGTGCCAATATGATATTATATTAGTAAATCAAATACAAACGCCCTAATTTTGATCTTAATTTAAGAAGCTACATGGTCTTTAAATAGAGTTTGCAGTGAGATTTTATGAAAGTATTGCAGTGAAGAGCAGCATGGTGACAGGTCAGGACAGAAGTGATGTCCATTTCATGCAGGGCTGGGAGGTCCTGGAGCAGAGTGTGACTCAAAGCACAAGAAGATACAGTCTCCATTCTGAGGAGTTAATGTCCTAATTTCTATATCCAATAAATAATCCATTGGATTATTTTAAATCTAAATGTCTCCTGCCTCGGAAAAGAGGGTACTGCATGTAAAGAGGGGAAAGTCTTTCATACATACTTATTAGAAGTATTACTTTACCTTAATGCGTAGGGGTAGAAAGGTGTTGTCAGCAGCTTCTCTGTATGACTGGATGTTGTGTCTGCAACATTGATGACAGTCCATATTACTGGGTTTTATTATAATGCTTCTAATGCAAAGATTCCTCAAGTTTTTTAAACTTTATCAGTTTTCAGGGACTGACTTGCCATGATTGAAAAGCTTGTTTGCAGCAAGAGAACAGCTGTTCAGCAGTGCACAGTGCATCTGTGGAAACTCAGGCAAGAGTACTGCATCAGCTGAAGCCAGGGGAATTTTTGAAAAAATAGAGGGTAACTCGGAGATTGATTAATGAGGTAGGCTATATCTTAAAATTATATCCAGGCTCATTTATGTCTAAGACGACTTGATCAGGTCATTTATAGGAACTTGATATGCAAAAGAATACCGTGCCACAGGCTTGCTGTGCTGCTTCTCTCTTGTGAATTTGCATCAAAATCTCTAGAACGTCTTAAACTATGGTAAACCACCAGTGTATAATGCAAACAATACATACATTGCAGTTTCAAAATAATCCTTTTTTCAAGTACTGATGGTGGGAAAATTCTGACTGCTTCCTCCTGAGCAGGGCATGTTTGGGGCCTTGTAATAGGCTGTGCTTGGGAATGTCTGAGCTGAATTTCATTGTTCAGAGCAACAAGATAGTGATACAGAAAATAAGGTATCGACACAATACAATTCCATGTATTAAAATATACAGTATGAAAGAGATAGAACTGCGGGTAATAGTATCTGGGGAGCAGGTCTTAGTGGGTGCTTTGCATCCTACTTGAACATTTGTCTCATTGCAACTTAGTGCAATTTAGTCTCACTCAATTTAGTGCTTTTGTTGCGTCGCAGTAATTTAGAGAGTAGTTTCAGATTTTGTCCTTGGATATAAAAGTATAATTAACATCAGAATCAATCAATTTCATGTACTCTGGAAGAGAATACTTGAACTTTTAATATTACTTGTGACTTGAAATAATGTTTTTGAGAGGATTGCACTGGTTAATAAAAACCAGTTAAAAATGGGACAAAATATGAGGAATTATTCTGTACTGATTTCTTAACCTGGAAATCTTGTGAGGGAGTACCAGAGAGGAATGTAGTTTTGATAACTGTTTCATAGCTACATATCAGTTTTTGAACTGATTCCTGAGGAGTTCCTGTTAATTAACTTTGTCTCTTCTTATGATCATTAGCCAATGCTTTGTTCCATTGAACAATATATTCCAGAGTATCCAGAAGACTTTGCTAGACAACACCAGCTGGATTGAGAGGAATAGATTTGGACTGCATAGAAATTAACCTGGACAATACCCGTCAAGTTTGTGTCATCTGCAACTTTTAAAGCAACACAAAATATCATAATTCATGAAATTTTTGAATATAAGAAGACCTCTATGTCGTCTTGAAATGATTTCCCATTTTTACCAATAATAATCTGAATCTTTTATTTCAACTTCTTCTGACCTGAAATTAGTGTGCCTTCATCTAGACTATATTTCTGTTGTTTGTTCATTACAGGGGCCTGTCCCCTTGTATGCTAGATCAGCTGTTTTGAAAGCAATTATATTGATTTGCCATGAATTGTTCCTGACAAATCTGTTGGCTCTTTGCTATCATCTTGTTTTCTTCGAGATGCTTACAGACTGCTTGATTTATTGCTTGCTTACTAATTTGTCACAATCTCTTTTCAAATATTGATGTTAGGCTGACCGGGCTGTAATTACCTGAAGTACTTCATTTGCCCTTCTTTGCCATGATGGGATCTTACTGCATCCTTACTTGGATGGAGTCTTCCTTAAAATGCATTTAGGTTCCTGAATCCCAGCAAAGATTCACGCTGAAATGTGAAGTAGTCACCTACGTGTCTTTTCTGGCTCTGTGCCTGATCCCTGGTGTGTGAATGTATGGAACAAAGCTATTTCAGGAGACCTTGTACTCCCAGCAGAGACAAGGAAAAATGCAGAGGACTTGAGACAGCTGGACCCTCTTCAGGGATTCACCTGGTGCTGTATTGTAGTTGATCAGAAACACGCACTTCTGGAAAGAATGGTATTCTTATGATCGTGGTACAAAACTTTCTGCAAACGTAAGAAAATCTGAATGTTCCTGTTCGAAATCTGGCTGCAGCTCGAGTCCCCTGCTTTGTTTACACAAATTCCTGCAACTTCACCATTTTATTTTTCTGGTGCAACCATAGCATAAAACATTTTCCCTTTGTTTCTACAATGCAGGATATTGCCACTGCTGTGAGTGCTATATTTGACATACATAACAATTAATTTGATTTTTATTTATTTCTTTATTTGTATGTAAGTGCATATTTAAATGTATTCTTTGATGCTGCAGCTCCCATATATATATATATATAGACAGAGGTGTCTTGTCTCATGCAGCTTTTAAGGCCTATTTTAAATCACACAGTAACAGTAGAAAGCTATATAACGAATGAATTTGTGACACTGACTACTCTTTACTATAGTGTAGGACTCCAATTAAATTTATTTGATAAGCTAGATACAAAGGAAGTGAGTGCCATAGATCTAATGTTAGTTGAATTTTGTAAAAGGAATAGCATTGGCCTGCCTAAAAAATTATCTGTTCAGCTGGAGAAAAATGAGAGTTAGAAGAATTATAATGTGAATAAGGAGATGATTGAGGGGGACATGACAACAGTCTTGGGAGGGGGAGTACAGAGTGAGAGGAAGATTAATAGTAGAGTTTTCCCAGTACTGGTTTGGAAACAAGGTTAATATTTTTATGGATGACTTCTGTCTGGAAAGGAGGAGTGCATTAATGAGATGCGCTGATGAACCTAAGCTGGGAGACACCACTGCTACAGAGGAGAATCTGAATGTCAGGTAGGAAGAAATGGATGGCTTTTGGGAACAGAAGAAGGGAAAATAGTGCATCTTTCAAGACTGTGCATAACAGGATTTTTTTTTTCTCCTGTGAGCTGGAAGTTCTCAGCTGGAAATAGTAGAAGATAATAAATCAGAAGTGTGCTTGCTGCAGCTGTGAAAATGTAAATGGAAGCCTGGGATCTCTTAGGTGAAATATTTGCAACAAGGGGAGAGATTAAAGTTGTTTACCCGAATTGACTGCCTATTTTCAAAAAGGATAGAGATGTGCTGGAGCTTAAGCAGAGAACTACCAGAACAATGAGGGAGAGGAGAACTCCTAAGAAAAAAGTTTGGTGTGTTTACACTAGCAAAACAAAAGTTATTTAAAAAAAGAAAAACCAATACAGCAGGTTTCAGTTTCTGATTATTTAATACTTTAATGTTCATAAAGGTTCAGAAATAGACATTTCTGAAGAGCAGGTGTCTGATCCATTCACTTATCCTGACTAACAGCCTTCAGAGTCTGAAGAAAGTGCTAAGTGAGCCCAGAGATGCAATTGCTGGTGCTAGCACTTAGAGTTAATGAGTTCCAGTTGCAAATCTTAATTTGCAGGGTCATAAACTGCCTAACTGGGGGCTGCATACAAAAGTGAAAGCCACAAGATGGTGCTGACACTCCTTACCATGGTTGAAAGCATTATTAAAGATGCAGAGCAACGTGCAGTAGCTTGGGCTACTAGACAAAATTTCCATGGAGTGAGGTGCGTATTAACCGGAAAACGAGTAATAAAGTCAATGGCTCGGTTCAGTCTACAGCTTGTAGTTATGCAATGATTTTTTTTGGTAAGGGGTCTTAATACCCACTCTGTATATTGGAGGGAAAGAGGGATGAGGGAAATAACCATCAGTTTTCCAATTCATTTCTTTTTATTTTTGAAGTTGGACGCTCTTTCTGCTTGGCTTTCAGCTACAAAGGGATAGATGAAATTACAGTATTGAGAAATAGAAAGAAAACACATCTGCATTATCTCTGATTAGAATCCTCGCTTGAATTTCCATGCCTTTTAACTGCCAAGGGCAAAATCTGCTGCACTTACAGCATTGCTGACTGCTTGTGCTTCTCTGCCTACTTCCTTTTTATGCTTGTATTGAGGCATAGACCTTTTTGCAAGTTTTGTTTGGTATTCGCTTTACAGTGTCTTAAAAGAACCTCCCAGCAACTGCTAACTATTTTTGTCAAAGTTAGGGGGGAGTGCAATTTGTTACAGAATGCCTATCCTGCAGTGCTGTGTTGTCATCTTTTGTTCCTAAAATGCAGTGTATGCATTTTTCTCCTGAATAAAACGAGACTAAATGTGTTGAAGTGTAAACCCAAAATGGCTAAAAAACATACTGCATTCAATAAGTATGATGAATTAGAATCTTAAAAAGAACATTAAGTGTTTCGGTAACATTAGTGTCCTTGTTGACTCTTGGGAAAGAGACTCATTAAATCTATACTTCCAAAGATCTAAATATGTATACTTAACCAATTTCATAGGTTCTGGCTACCAATATGATTGCTTTTATGATTCAAGGATGTATAATATTGTTTACTTAAAAGTCTGGCTTACATTAAGTGCACAGGTCATTCTAAAAAACTTATGTTTAAAAGGAAGGAAATAAAAATTGTGAAACTTCTGTAGCCGTCTGACCTTATTGTTGGATCAAGCCTAGAAGCTGCTGAGCTGCCTGGTTCTGATCCAGCAAAGCAATTAAGTGTATGTTTAATTTTGGACTTAAGAATCGTGCCATTGAAATCAATTTATCTGATTGTCTAATGGCTCTTACCAATGAGAAACCAAAATTTGCCTAAGCACAATGAGTTGGCAGTTCCTGTTATAATGTGTATTTAGAAATGCTAACCAGTGCTCATCATGCTCTGTTGGTTGAAAGCATTTAACACTGGCAATACTAACATGTGCCTCCTGAAGTGTCATATCAGTGTACTTCAATCTTGTCTTTAGAGAGCATCTTTAGAGCTAGAAGTTCATTTACTCTCCAGCCTTCTCTTTCTGCTATGTTAACATCTCTTTTGAAATTAACTATAAGGCCTGGTGTTTCTTCTAGCTAGAACGTGGATATTAGCCCTTTTTGCTGATCTGAAGTTGGAACATTATTGCACAAATTTAAACTGGAATCTGATACTGTCACCATTAGCTGATGCTTCATGCGAATTTAAACTCGGAAAGGTCTGTAATACAGTCTCCTTCTCAAATTGCTACTTAGCTAACACTGACTTGGATTTATAGGTTTTCATTCTTTTTGGTTGCCTTATTGCTTCTTGAATGCATTTCTGCAATGTCCACTGACTGCAGATGGTTCAACAAGAATTGATTTGAATGTCAGATTTCACAGATACTCCTCTTCTCTGGGAAATATTCTGGTTTTCTGTGCTAGTCAGTTAATGCAGAAAAGGGTTAGGATAGAGTTCTGATCAGTAGCGCGTGAACTGCTTTTTATATAAGGATGCATCTCTGTATCACTCTTCCAATGCAGGCTTCTAGTGCTAGAGAATATTTAAGGCTTACTGAAAAAAGAAAATGTTTAATTAGTCCTTAAATCTAATAGGGGTTTACTGGTGCTGTGTAAAAGAGCAATCTGTTTCACTCTTCTGTCAATGACATGCCTTCCTCTGTGAACAGTCTACCTATCTTGCATATTTTGTAACAAAAGTACTAGTGTATAGTAAAAGACAAGGATAAAATTGTTATTTAATATCTTCTTGTTAACTTTACAGAATCAAAATAGGACATTTTCCAACTTTATCTCCAGAGAAATTAAGAGTCTGCAAATGAAGTGCTTTATATTTTGTTGCTCATTAAATCTTGAAGTGTTGTATCTGTAAGTAAGTGATATATCCTTGTGCTGGAAAAACCTATATACCAAAAACAACCTTATAATAAATCTCCTTTTGTTAGGCATGTTAAAGAGAGTAAATCGAGTAAAAAAAGAAAAGAAAAAAAAAAGGCTTATGTTGGAAAACCATAAAACCCCACAATTTTTAAAAGAGCTTTTCTTGGTTCTTTGAAAGAAAATAGACCTGTGTCAGAGTTTCAGATGTCAAGTAGAACGTGTTCATGTGTAGCATTGCAGTACAAGACTGAGACAGAGAGCAAGAGCCGTATAATTAAAATGGAATGAACTATGCACAATAGCTGCAATAAAGACCTTATTAATTTTCTTCCTTCATCTTTAAAGTTTGGTTTAAGATAAATTGGTTTGTTTCCCATCACTTCTCCCATTAAATAGAGATTATCAATTTCCAGAAAAAAAGCCTAGAGATACCAATTTGGAAAATGCAATGCTGTCTACTCTTTCACCTACTGTATTTCCTTTTCTTTGCTCATTTCTTTCTTGCATTTTTATGTTTCTTCCTCTTCAGTCATTCCCCTAATATCCACTGCATACATCTGAAAACTTCTTCCTATTTTCCTTCTCTTTCCTGCCTGTCTCTTTCTTCTGTTTACATATTATGAATTTGTCTTCCCTTTTCTACCTATTGTTTTGATAAAGTTTCCTCATTGATAAAGTTTCCAGGACAGCGGCACTTCCAGCTATGTACCTCTGATTGCCCTCAGCCTGCTTCTGCTCAGCTCTGAGGAGGAGATAGATGGAGGAAGCTCCATGTAGCTTTTCCTCTCACTCTGGCTGCTGCAAGAGAAGTGGTTTCCCAGCCTCTGGCTCACAGGTCAGGTGCTTCGCTTAGTTTGTGGCTTCAGGAAACTAAAAGGCGAAAATTGGGACCCATAAGGAGAACAAACCATGGGATGGTTGTCCATGGGCCTGTAGATGTGGCAGGCTGCTGAAGTGGCTGATGAGGGCCAAGGGGAGAGTGGGTCACCATGCTTCAGAGAGCTGGCCTGTGACTGGCTTCCAACTGTAAGCCTCTGTTTCTATTTTAGGTAAGTAGGGGGCTTGTTTGGCAGTCTCGCTGATCTAGTGTCTAGTAGATTATCTGCTGCTTTGTGCTTGTGCCTCATCTGTCTTAATATTTCCATGGCATTTATATCTAAGCAGGGTCTTTCGGTGGAGAAAACCAAGAAGCATCTACTTGGCGGGTTGGGGGCGGGGGGGGGGGAACTCTCAGACAGAATTCCTAAGTTTACTGACATGCTTATAATTGAATCCTAACTACCAGACTACAGCACCCCCCTTACTTTAAGTTTTAGTTTGGAATTCAGGACTTTGAACTTTGTTGGAATAAATGGAAAGACCCACTTGCAGGTCTACTACACTGTATATAAGGTAATCTAACTCAGGAGGAACAAAATTGTTATTCAAATATAGCATAATTTGTTTACACATATTTTGGAACCACCCCCTGTTGCCTCCTGTCAGTTCATGCTTTTGGCTTTGGTATTACTGTGTTTATAGAACAAGCCCTATTTTGCTGTCACGCAACTATGCTTTCTCTATGATGTCTATGCTTCCTTTTGGCCGTTGTTTTCTACCCCTTTGTTTCTCTTCTATCCTGGAAATAAAGATGCAGAATTCTCTTGAAATGAGCACTTACTGCCTGTTGTCTGCATAGGAAACAAAAATAAAAATAAACACACATATTAGAAACCAGTCTGGAGTTCCAGAAGTAATTGCTGCTTTGCAAGTGACAAATTATCAAAGCCCAGTCATCTTTTGCACATCAGGACTAAAAACTGCAAACATACCTCATGCCCAAATACCTACATACTTCTTTCTTATTTCTTTTAAATAATTCCCCTGGGTGCTTCTTTCTCTCTAGTCAAAAACACTGTCATTCACATCCTTGAAAAACTTCAGTCTTTAAGACTGAAGAATACTGCAGAATGGAAATAAATTACTGGAGACTAAGTTTTCAGGGGAAGGGAGAGCATCAGTGCAGCTACATACCTAAAGGTAAGAACATGCTGCATATCTAATGATTGTTGAAAACAAGTGTTTATTATGGTTGGTTTGGTTTTTTTTCTTAGGTACATATTACGCTATGCCATTCTGTGGATAGTAGGTGAGGGAGGAAGAAATGGAAAGGTGGAGCCATTATCCAACTGTTCTGCAAGGTCATAAGGGTAGTGTTTGATAGTCAGAGGAGAAATCGTATCCCTCTAGGTGATCTTCAGAATAGCAGATTAAACAAAATATTTTCTGTTATTGGTAGAGTTGATAGTTTAGAATTTGTATTAGTGAACATCCTCTGTTACACTGGAGTAAAAGGTATCTTTGCCATAAATTATGAGCAAGCAATGAAGCTTTAACAGTAATTTTAGCGTTGTGTTTTGCTGTGTTGAGTTATGTCATAGTCTTGATCTGAGACCACAAGAGGGTGAGGATGAAATTAGTCATTGTTAAAAATAAAATGTGGTTCTGAATTGTGTGCTGGACAGCTGAATAGAGGATGTAAATTGCTGTGAGGGATAGGCTGTGCCTATGCTATATAAATTTTGAATGCTTCGTAAACTCAATGATTAGAGATAACTGGTAATTTTAGTTAGTTGTTGTAAAAACTGCTTGAAAACTGAAATAATCTGGGAATTGTATGTATTGTTGTAACTAATACTGAGGTGACAAGAAAAGCATCTGACCAGTCCGGTGATAGATGTTTCCTCCTATGCAAGGAGATGAGGTACAAAACTTCTTAATCTTTCTTTATATTGAATGTCATGAGTGGCAAGTGGGGAGATAACTATGTAAGCCAAGTGGAAATAGCAAAAGTAAAAAGCAGATACGTTGGCATATATAGGAAATCATGACCTCAACTTGGCTTTAAAGCTATAACTATTTAGAAGGTATAGGGGTTTCTCTCATGGCTAGGAGGATGCAATGGTTCAGTTTATAGGGTAAAGGTAGAAGTGATCACTTTTAATAATGATAATGATGGCAGGAAATTATGACCTCTGGCTATTATTGAGAAAAGAATGCTCCAGTGAGTGGACTAGAAGGCTTCTAGTCTGACCCAGCACACCAAATTTTAGGATATGTTCCTACACAATTTAAAGCTGGTGCGTGATGAGCTTGAGCAGTGGTTCACCTGCTTGTCCCTGCCATCCAGATGGCTTTAAAGAATTCTTTGATGAACATGTTCATCAAAGTACAGTAGCTACTAGTAACTCTGGATGGGTGAGGTGTCATAATCAGATTACATTGCCCTAGTGCGGGCATCCAAGTCCTCTACTTGGATTAAATTTTGGAGGAAAAAAAATAATCACATTTCCCTGAGCTTATTTTGCATCCTAATTGTGGGGATGGGTGCCACTAAACAGCAAGGTCTTTAAAAAATGAAACAACAACAGCAACAACAAAAAAAAAAAACACCAGAGGATGTGTTGATCACCATGGAAACCAGGCTTTTGATGAAGTGGTTGTATATCTGGTAATACTTTACAGAGTTCTGATTACAATAATGATCCATGTTATTTTTTTTCAAATTCTTTCCTCTTCTGCTCTATAGTTTACTTTTTAGATGACAGAAAGGAGGAAAATACAAAATATGGAGATTTGTATGGGATATGGGATATCCCATACTATATGGGATAGTAACCCATTTTGCTGAATGGGTCTTTGTGTTAGGCTAGAACATGCAAATGGAAGCTATAGCAAAGGAATTCAGTGTTTAACAGCTCTTTGGACATGTATCGAGTTTAAAGGCAAATTAACTCAAAGAATATATGGAAAATTGTGTCAATAAAGCAGTGACTAAAATTGACAATTTGTAGAAATAATGCCTCTGCATTTGTAAACATCCAGACATCCAGCACAGACTCTCATGGTCTCAGGGAAGTTATTCATGTGTGTCCGCATGCTGCAGGCATTTTAGAGGTTTTGGGCATGTTAGTTTTTATTAAAAGTATTATGGAAACTCTGTCAGTCAAGGCTTTGCTGAGCTCAGGTATATGAACCAGGCAGTAAATATTTGAAAGCTGAACCAGAAGAACCATCAACAGCTGAATAAAGATGGCTTTACATAAAAGTTGACTGTTTGTAAGCTTCAGTGAAACAGCTTCTGAGACACTTCAGAGTAACATCAGATAACCTTATCTTCAGAAAAATAGGTGCTTGAAATTCTCATTTAATGGGCTTGTGTATATAGGAGAACTAATACAGGACTGAGGTAGTTTCAGTGTGTATTTCAGGATGCAATCTTTCCACTGTCTGCAGCTTCATGAGCTCAGTGATATTGTTCTTTGATCACAAACATACTGTTCACTCTTTCTTACAGCAACTTACTAGTGGAACATTGAAGTAATAGTAAATCCAAGTCTGAAAAAATGTAAATGAAAATTTTGATGCACATAAACTTGACTGGTAATATACATGTTTTTCTTTAAATAAGGATTTTTTACTATCAGTTATTACCAATAAATTCTTTATTGATGTTTATCAAGTTTATATCTTAGTATAATTTTAATACAATATTTTTTAGTATAGTATTTCCTGATCAGACTATAATACGGTATCTGACAATGATACCATCCTCTTTCACTACTTCTTGTGTGTATTCACAGTCTTGTCTTCCTTCTTTAGCTTTGGAAAATACCGTAAGACTTTGCCACACCATTCTTATGAAGTTGACAGGGTCTGTTGAGGTTCTGTTGAATGAGTTGCCCCCTACCCTGATCTCTAGCTTAAGAGTAGTCAAACATGGTTTTCATTCTTACTGATAGAATCCTTTTTTAGGAGAAGAATATATAACCTTGTTTTGTAGTTCTTTAGAACATCTATGTGTCTCAGGCATATACGGAAGATGGTTTAGCTCACAAGAAAAAACCTCTTTTTTTGTTGTTGTTGTTTTCAGAAGTGCTGTTTAAAATTCTCTTTGGCAACTGAGGAGTTCTGACATAGAATACTGCAAGACTTAATAGATGTATTTCATTCCTAACGTTGTTTTACACTGATTTAGGTTTCATTCTGAAGCACTTAAAGATGCGTTACACTTCCAGCATGCCAGTTGTCTAGAAATTGCTTGCATGCAGCACTACTTGCAAATTTTGATATTTCATTTAAAAATATGTTTATACCTGTTTCAACAACTCTGTGATAAACATTCATTTGACTCTGCAGATCCTGTCTGTGGCTGTCAGAAAAACCCCTACAAAACAAACCCCCAAATAAAAAAAACCCACGATAACAAAACCCCTCCAGGTCTGTATGCAATAGTCACCTTTACAAATCTATTCGTTTAATTGCATTTAAGACACTTATTTTTTGTTTTGAATTCCTCCCTTTCTTTCAATCTGTCCTTTCTGTATCTAAAGTAAAAATATTCTGGCTTTTTAGAGTGCAATTGCTTATGTATTGCTTATGCAATAAATGTAGAATTTTCTGTGGTGCTGACAAATGTATTAATTTAATAAGCTGGGCTGATTTTCTAAATCAATATATCTTTATGAAGAGCACTTTTGGGAAAAGTAAATAGTTAATCAGTGTAAATGTGTTAGTAAAAAAAGTCTGAAAATACTAATATCTGATTATTCCTCTTTATGTTATTTCAAGTTATTAGAACAGTTGTTTTTTTCTTTTCTAACCAAATTAAAACATAAGCATATTTGAGGCCTGGAATTTGGCCCTCTGAAGAGGGCCTTAAATTTTCTTAGATAAATAAGCTGATTAATCATACGTACTGCTGATACCATCAGCAGTTCCAGCAAAATACTTTAGCTGATGTGTAGTTTTAAGCATGTGAGTAATCTTTTCACTTCAGAGGTGCTTTTGTGGGCTTTTGGTCTTGAATGCTCAGTATCTTGGTTTGTGCCTCTCCAGTGAGGGCATTTGGTTCTCTGCACACGTGACCTGCCATTGCTTCATTGCTAGTCACGGGGAAACTTGTCAGGAGGGAGGTTTTACTTATGAAAACTGTTTTGGCAGCTTAAGTAATGAAAGAGTTTGGTCTGCATTGAAATAGAAACAGAGTCTTTTACTGATGCTACAACTTTTTGCCAAAAGTTTGGAGTTAACAGTCTCAAAATGCGTTTATTCTTGAGAAATTTTGACATGCTGTAATGTTGAGTACCGCAGGAACACATGCAGGTATTTGAAAAATCTTGATGTCTTCTCATGCTTGACTTACATTTTCAAACTTCAGAAGGGTTTTTCCTCTCTATTTTATTCAATAACAACGTGCAGCAGAGAAACTCTGTGGTTGACTTAACTGTGTGCAGAGGGAGGTGGGCTGCAGAAGTTAATCTATACAAGAAAACCAAAATTCTTTGAATTGTGATTCAGTGGGACACCTGGAAGGGTCCCTTTGCATGCCAGACCCGTCCCCTACATTTTTATTCTGCAGTGTGGTTGGTCCCTGTGGAGGGCTGAAAGCAAACTGAAAATTGAAAGTTTTATAAGGTAAGCGTATGACAAATATTCCTGATGGTTTGTTATTTATGAAAAAGCAGGATGGTCCTGGGGGCACTGTAACCATCTTTTCCCCCCAGCCCCTACAGAAAAAGAGGTGCTTCAGGAGTTTCAAATGACAGCTCAGGGAAGGATCTGTCACCTTATAAAACAGGCTTTGGTTCTTTTGTTCTTCGCTGCAACTTTGTCATCAGGAAGAAGCCTTTGGCTCTGACAGAATAAATTTGTACTGCTTTCACCTTCTCAATCTTGTTATTAAAATAAATCCCAATGAAGCTGGCAAACTTAATGTACATTACTTCTCCAATTACAGTGAGTATGTATAGGCAGCCATTTGGGAGGTGTAAAGAGGAGGGGATGGACACCTTCTGCCAAGCTGCAAGGGCAGTTTAAGGTCTGGTATCATGAGAGGCCATGTTACAAGGAGAAACTCCTGTCTGGCATGGATTAGTGTGTTCTCACAAGCAGAGGTGATGGAAAAACAGCACAATCCTTCCTTGGCCACCTCATGTTCTGTTTGAAAAAGGTGTTGCAGCTGCTGAAATGGCTTTGCTTCCACACTGGTCTGTCGAGAAGCTTTGATTTTTGCACTGAGGAGACACTTGTGCTGTTCTGGCACTGGCATTGTGGTCTCTCCAGCGGGATTTGTGCCCTGCAGCCCCCTTCTCCCAGAGAAAGTGCTGCTGCCTCAGCAGAGGCAGGGCAGCCGTGGGGGCAGGAGACCTGCACCCTGGCCCTGCAGTGATGAAGCTGCAGGTAGATCCATGGCAACCTACTTCAGCTGACTCCCACATCTGCCTAGACAGAGACGGCAAAAACACGCTGTTCCACATGAGCAAGTGGAAGGGGCGGAACAGCTCAGCTCAACCAAAGGAGAGAAGATGGATGCTGGGTTCAGCCTCACTGTCCCAGGAGGGTGGCCGTGGCTACGGGCATAGGGTTGTGCTGCTCAGTACGTCCTTCTGTGCTTAGGGTCTGCATTCAGGTTATTGAATAAATATTCTGAAACAGCATAGCTGAGGGGTACTAGTGCAGTCCTGGTCATAAAACAGGGACAGAGAGGTCCTCTGGGAACAGGACGGGGACCAGGCTGTGGCTGGGCTGCGCTGTTGGCCTGTGGGTGAGGACAGGATCAGGCCCTCTGAGGGTCATCCACGGCCTGATGGCCTGGCCCACCCTTGGGCTCCCTGTAAGGCTCATGGTGGTTATCTCCCAGTCACCCTCCTCGCTGACCTGAATTGATGCCTGAGGGTGGTTTTGTAATTGTTTTGGTCAAATTCAGACTGGGATCAGAAAACATGTTTCATCTACTCAGGAATTTATCACCTGACCTAGAATGTCTGAAAGGGAAACCAGTGATAAATTGGAAGATACCGTACAGGAGAGCAAAACCCATCTCGCTTTCCTGCAGTGGCAGCGATCAGGACAGCGTGACCCCGTGTCATCTTGGGGACATGCGGAAGCATGAATGTAAGCTGCTTTCCTGACTTTAACTGTACGATGAGCCTGACTACCTGTAAATTAGCAGCATATTTTTCTGAGTTTATGGGCTATGAGACTAAGTGTTCTGCTGCTTTATGGAAATCTAACAAAATCTTCCTTTCCAAGCCCCAGGCAATGAAACAACTGACATGTGAGGGAAGAAGGTGAAAGGAGAAAAAAAAAGTTTTATAGTAAGAGTTGATATTAATCATTTGTTCGATTTATTTTCTCCGTGTCATAGATGATTTTACAATTGTTCAGAGTCTTGTTTGGTTTTCCATATGTGTGGGTGAAAAATTATCTTTGTTTTGGCTTATCATTACTTCTTGCTCTACAGCTACTTATGGCGGTAATGTATTTTATTATTTTTAAATCACTTACTTCTTGACGGTCTTTGTTTAGTGTGGAGATGGCCATTAATCTGAATAACAAAACAATTACTTCTTCCAGGGCCACACTAGAACTTTGAATCCACAACTGCTAAGTATAAAAATGAGGCAAAACAGCAACATTAGAAAATGAATCTGTGGCTTTAGGAAGCATGGAGTGTGTTGAAAAGTTGGCCTGGGGAATATGTTTTAAGAAGCTTTTCTCAGGCTAAGACAAAAAAAGAGAACCAGAGCATGTCTGGATACAAAACCTCTCCCTGCTTTCAGGACTGTCTTCAAATAGTATTTTACCTTCAGATAATAATAATATTTAAGTTGAAAAAATATAAGTGCAAATGGTAGCTAATACTTCCAAGTGTGCACTGGTCATGAATCGAGTCTTTGGTGGTACTGGGGAAGCTGAGGTTGCATCATGATAAGCAAAAAGTGTTTTAAGTTTGTTTTGTTTCTAGCCTCTTTTTCCCACTTATCTCCTGTGTTTTGCAGAGGATATTCCCCCCACTGCGTGTGCATAGGGAGTTGCAGATGGAGCACTGAGATATATCATTAGTGCCAGCTGGACACTGCTGCTGCATGATGCTTTAGCTGCAGAGTAATCAGCACCTAAGTCAGCAATCTTTCCACCCAGTCTTGGTTTCATGTAATAGCAGCAGCTATCAAATCTTTAAGTAACACAACAGTTTTTTCCACTAGGGATATTTGTGCCCCTTGAATCTTCTTTCCTTGCATATGATTTATTGGTCTCTCAGGCAACTTGCTCAAGACATAAAGAAACATTAATTCCAGATATTAATGTCAATTCTCTGTAGTTAGCTACAGAAGAAGGTCAGTTGCACTACATCTGGATTTCCTTCCTGACTCTTTCAGTTGAACTGTGTAGGATTTGGTATTTTTACCATCTTCCATCACAATGTGTAGCTGTCTCCCACATTGCCAGCAAGAGTCTGAGACTGAACTGCTTTGTTTTCCTGAGAAAGGTGCTCTAGACTGGGTGAAATATTTTAAAATTAAATATAACAGCAGTTATAATGAAAATAATAAGAAAATAATAAATTATAGGTTCACTACCAGAAAGGATCTGGGGGGGAAGGGAGGAATGAGAACTAAACCAGTGAATACAGGTGAGACTTAGTGAATCATCCTGCTCAAGCAGGACTGTTGCAATTTCACTGAATTTCACTGAATTATTAGAGTTGGAAGGGACCGTAGAGATCATCTAGTCCAACTCCCCTGCTGAAG
>JAOQGH010000001.1:50786346-50870973 GCA_025769975.1 Gallinago jamesoni
CTTTGGGTCCTGTCACACAGCCAGTTCTCAATCCACCTCACTGTCCCCTCATCCAGCCCACACCTCCTTAGTTTCCCGATGAGGATGTTATGGGAGACAGTGTCAAAAGCCTTGCTAAAGTCAAGGTAGATGACATCTGCTGCCCTCCCTTCATCCAACCAACAAGTTACAACATCATAGAAAGCTATCAGATTGGTCAAACAAGATTTACCCTTGGTAAACCCAGGTTGCCCACTTCCAATAACCCCCAGCTCTTCAAATTTCTTGGAGATGACAGCTAGAATCAGTCTCTCTATTACCTTCCCAGGGATGGAGGTGAGAATGTCCGTACCTTTTTGCTTTTGATGTTGTTTTCAGACAGCACTTGTGAAATATTGGTTATTTCCCAATTTTTTTTTTTTTGGGGTGCTTTTTTTCCTTAGATTAAAACCTTAGGTGTGTTCCAGATCTCCCCAAGATTACTTCACTGGTCCTGTGGGTCTAAGCAGAAGCTCTACAATTAGGTGCAGGACCTATTGTGTTGCACATTTGGTTTCCCAGTGCCCTGAGCTTATTCCACCAGGCTCCCAGGATAGGTGCTGAAGATAAACAGGCAACGCTACAAACATTCTTTTCCAAAGTCTCTCTTCCGAAAACATTTTTTGAAAACTTGAAAAAGAGTTGTCAATTGCTTATTTCAAAAATTGTTTTTTTCCACATTTAAGAAAACCCAAGCTCTCAATTAAGGTGGGAGAGGGGAGGTAATCAGTGAAAAGGTTTCATAAGTCAAGAACTAAATAAAGCCCCTCTGCTTACACTGTCTCATAAAGATTTTTTTACTTAACTAAGCCAGAAGAACCTGTAAAAATATTGTAGAAACTTTTTTCTTTTTTCCATCACTATAACTCTTCAGTTTACCTGCCAAGCTGAAGAAAGATTTGTGTTGACATATTCAGGCTTTTGCCTTTTTGTGACTTTCTACACTGGAGAATCAACAATGGTCTAAAAAATTAAATTATGTATTTTAGTTCACACTTTTTTTGTGTGTCACTGTAGTACAGACAGGGATAGTCCTCAGTAAATATACACTGAATACTGCATTTGCCACAAACAGATACTCATTTATTACATTTTCTCTATTATATTAGGTCTTAAATGCCATGTTATACCATTTATTTCTTGGTGAGGAGCCAGTTCTTTTGAGCTCTTTTCGAAAGATCTTTTACAAGGGGATGTGAGCTGCTATTAAAAGGTTGTTTGAAATACTGTTGTCAGTGGCTGGCAGTATTTATGAATGTGGCCTGGAGTGATGCATTTATAAGTATAGTTCCAACCATATCAACTGCTTCAGGATTTCTTTTTTCCTTTCCTCTTGCTTTTGGTATTACAGAGATCGAACAAGATCATTAATGGTGGTGTTTCTACAATTTCTTTTTCTCACATTAAAGATTCATTAAAAGTCAGAAAACTGGAGTAAATCATGAGTCTATGTGGTTCACTTATGTCCGTTCCATTCCTAACATTTCAAAGGTTGAATGTCAAAAAATGGAGCCAGTTTAAATGGTCTGTGCTTCTGAATGAGCTGAAATGATGGACCAGCTAAATAGGTAGTAAGTTAATTCTAAAAATAGCTTCCCTTTTGGGGAGAACACTTAAAAATAATTCTATTACTTTTTCTGATATGCACTTAAAATATTTCTAGAGAAAAAAAAACTCCTTTAAGCTTTGATAAAGGATTAGGACAAGGGCAACTGATCCCAACTTCGGTAGGCGTGGTGGTATTTAAAAGGTCGTTATTAGATGAGGTCACTTTCCAGAGCCTGATCAGCCAAGTTTTGGAACTTCTCAGTATGAGCCCTTTTTTGAGTGTCCTTGCTGGCAGTAAGAACCCAGAATAAAATTACCTTCTTTTCTTGTTTTTTTCCTGAAATACCAGTTAGAGATATTCAGGTGCTTTGACTATGATGTCATATATGTTCATCAGTGGTTATGATTATGGTTATTATTAGTGGTTACCACTATCAATTTTGCTGTTGTTTTGTTCCTATTTGAGAGTTTCTTTTGGTTTGGAGAGAAATATTGTGGGGGTTGTTTTGTTTGTTTTCTTGGGGCTTCTTTGAGTTGTAGAGAGATTTAGGCTAGAAGGCACTCCAATCATCTTGTCCAGCCCCCTACTGAAAAGAGGGACAGCTTAGATCAGTTTAGACTTTGGTTAGTTCAAATTAGACTTGTACCCTTTAATAAAGGAATGGTAAGCCTAAAATCAAGAGTTAATAAAACACTTTGTTTCTGCACAGAGATCATGCATTCTTAGTCACTGTGTTTTGTTTTAAATTGTTCTTTAGCTAAACCTCTTAAAAGTTAGCAGTGAAGGTACCAAGTGTTTACGTGCTCAGCAACACTCTCTATGTAAACTCTCAAATGCTTGTCACACGTGTGCACATACATCTCCTAATTGGTAATATTTTTGTGTTTGCTTCATCATGTTGGGGTGTCTGACCCCAGTGGACTTGCTCTCCAAATCTCAGTGGCCTGTCCATGACACCTAATGCTTTAACTCCCATATCGCTGTGCTATGTTCTTAATATTTTTTTTTGCAACCCCTCTCACCATCTATTTTGCAAATTGCACTAGGAGTAGGGCTGGATGCAGCTATGAAACTGTATCGTAGAAACGGCAGTGCACTGGATATGGGGAACAATTTACCAGCTGATGGTCTGCTGGGGCCATTCTGATATATCTACCCATGCTGGGTCCTTCCTTTCTGCTTCAGCATTAACATTAGTTGATTTGTCTGCTTTCATGAATGATTAGTGTGTGATCACCTCCGATTTGACTAATGGTCTGGCACAGCTCTAAGCCACCTGCTTTAACAGTGGACTGGAAAGCCCTCATGAGTATCTGGGGGCCTGTCTGTTCCTGGCATCTGGCCCTATGCTTTCTAGGTGGCATCCTTCTCCTGATTCCTCTCAGGAGCGCAATATCACAGCCTCTCACTGCTGTGTTACCTGATGTAACATACCTGTCTCCTTGCAGGTAAAATGTCCTACCACTCCTCTTTGGTCCACAGTCAGAAGTTAAAAAGATATCTGGGGATCAATATGTGAAGGACATATATATAAGAAGAAATTTTTACATGGTTTGTTAAAGGTTTGTCATGCTCATCCAGTGCAGCACTCTGTTAGCTCTGAATCTTCACCTACTTTTGGATCTTGCCATCTTCTGCTTCTGGTAATTCAGCGCTTAAGAACTTCTGTAGAACTCACTGTTTGTTCTAAAGAAGCTTTTTCTTTTTTTTTTTCTTTTTTCTGGTCTCCACCCTGAATTCCTAGCCTGTTGACATCAAATGTGGTCACGGACTTTAAAAATGTTCCTTTTATTTTTCCATTTGGGGGGTGGGAAAGCATATCTTCTAAATTTTGGCAGTAAAATGTAAGTGGACCTCAGTTTAATCCTTTATTGGACAGTCATCTTAGTGCTGTAGTTACTCATACTAGGAACTAACCTCTGGGTTGGGCTATGATTATGAGATTGTCCTTTGTGTAGTGTAAAATGTCACTCTCCAATGAATCATCCCGTGAAGGTTTGTCTTTTTTTGTCTTTGTTTCAAATGACCAGCAAACTTTTGTTTGCATTGACAATAAAGCACAAAGATGTGTGACAGAATGACTTCCTGTATTTTTTTTAAGGGAACTTCCTTAATAATTTTTTGATTTTGAGCAGACTACCTTCTGTTCATCTGATCTAGATTTAGTATAGATAGAACTATAAATGTTGTGTTTAGAGGAGAGGTAATTTTTATGGGCTACCTTAAGATTTGTTTTATTGTTAGAAGTTTAATTTTATTAGTTAAGAAAATAGGTAGAAATAAATAGAACTTTCTGTACCATTGAATTATGATCTGTAAAGAGTGTTTTAACTGCCTCATGTATTATGACACTTGAGTCTCGATAACGTCCATGGTAACTTCACATTTGTTGCACTAAATTTCTTTAATATGGAAGTATGCAGCAGAAGCATAACTGTGGTGAAAAGGTTTAAAAATGCTTGACATCTAAATATTTAGTATTGGTTCCCCACTTTAAAAAGCAACATTAAATCAAGACTTCAGTTTGGTGGTCTCTGTACTTTCTCTGCTTATACCTACCAGCTTTGGCTTCAAGCTGCAACTGGTTTTGTTAGAGCTGCCTTGAAAGATGTACTAATAAAAGCTGTACTTTATACTTTAAGAAACGTTACCTGTATGTAATTTTCTTACTTGATTTCTAGTGAGTCTTATTCTGAGGTCCTGAGTTAGACCAAATATGATACTGCAGATAATGGAACTGATAATAGTGTGTTTGGTATGAATTGTGTCCCTCAGCTACCTCCACGTGGCTTTGCTTTTACTGGTCCTTTTGAGAAGGAAGGGAGGAGGTGGGGGGGAACATACTCACATGGGTGTAAAATGAAAAATACTGTATATTTATGCCTAAATATTAGAATTTGTGGATGTTTTGGTTTTTAGGTTTTGTTGTTTTTTTTTTGTACAAATGTGGGTGCACAAGCTTATTTCTTTTTCCCACAGCTAAGCTATCTGTAACAATTGCTTTTATATAAAAAAGGAAAATTCTCCATAAGCGAAAAAAATCTCTATAGGCAGCTTACCTAGATAAATTCCTTTTAGACAAAGTCTCTAGAATGCAGACATGGTCATTACAGATTTTTCTGCCAAATGATGACTAAGAAACATATGTTTTTGAGACATTTTTTTATGAACTGCATTTCTACCAGGGATTTTGACTTCATCATTGAAAAGATTTATTATTATTATTATTATGGAATAAGTTTTAGAAGCTATCTAATTAAAATTAGAGATGCTATAGTCAGAAGTTGTCGTTTCTGTCCACACAGTTTTGTCAGTTACTTGTACTGCTTCCCACCTGCGTGAGATTTAAATCTATGTTGCAGAAATTAGTCTTTAGATGATTACTTAGTCTCCTCTATGGATATTTTTAGCGCTTCAAAATGGCTGTATGGATGACAAAAAAAAAAAAAAAAAAAGAAAAAAAGAATCTGGGGTAGAATTTATCAGTGGTCATTTTGATTCCTTAACTGGTATCATCCTCTTGAAGTCCATTGCGCTTTTCAGTTTTCTTTCAAAACCTTCTTTACCCAATTTCAAATGACGCATCGGCAGCAGGAACAAAAGCTTGTTCCCCCACTTGTCTAGTAAACAAAGACTGGTAAAGTTTCTTCTTGGATTGATATTGATAATTCCTGTTTCATTGTTAAGAAGTTTGAAAAATGCAATCACTTTTTTATAATTATGAATTATTTATTTCTCTGAAGGTCATTTAAGAACATCGTACAAAATGACATTTTGAAGAGTTAAGTCTTAATAAGAAAAATATATTAATTTTATATCTGTAAAATGAAAATGATACAATAGAAAAAATATTGGCTCTATTGACATGCATGAATATTAATGTGTATTTAATACAGTAGAAAAAGAGGTAAGGTGCCTCTTATAACCAGGAAAAAGTCTACAGTACATTGGGAATTGAATTTTCACTTAAAATGTGTTGGTCTGTTATAGCTCTGTTGTAGAAATAGTATAATTTTCCATAATCAATAAATATTCAGTAAATAAAAACCCCAGTAATATTTGGTTTAAAAAATCAGATATATTCAGTAAATATTTCTGTTCTGTATTTAGGGGGGAAATTATATCATAATCTGAAATAATTTGTTCCAGTACTCACTTAATAGAAACTGCAAACTAAATTCTTTTAGAATCAGCAGAAAAATATCTTCTGTTAATGTTTTAAAAGAATTGGTTACATTCCTACTTGACTTAAAAAAAAAAAGGTCCTGAAAAACTGTAAAAGAACCATGTGACAGACCAGAAAACATCTAAACCTGCCATGATAACACCTAAGGAGAGATTTTTGTCGGTGCTCAATACATCAATGGAGAGGTTAAAAATCTGGTAACTGAAAGCACTTCAGCCTAATGGATAATAAAAAGAAAATAAATCAAAAGGTTGAACAATCTTCAAGTTGAGCAATACCACGCACTAATTTTCTTTGGTCACCTTCAGCCAAGATAAAGGTAGCAGAACCTTTGCTGCTTTTTGTTGCTCTCATCAAGCTCCTGAATAGTAGCCACCAGAGCTGTGCTTGAATGCTTACAATCACTCTGATCAAGCAGGGAAGGAATGTTTTACGTGTTTCTTACCTTCTTGGTTTTGTGATTTATCTCTTCTATGTTTCATTTAATTTAGAGTATGGACATTTTTTTTCTGCATACAGGAGTGATCTCAACATCTTGGAGAAAGAAAAACCTTGCATGTAAAATACCCATTGAAAATTTAAATGCCTCTCCCTGAAATCTATGTTTTATTCCTTTATATTTAATGCTGCTTCTTCCCTATCTTGTCGGCAAAGTGTCCTGTTCATACATTCACCTGTTGATGTGTGCTGCTGAGCTGGGACCTGCACACTGGCAGACTCCATCACCCTCATATCTTCCTAAATCCTTCACCTCTTTCTCAGCAGTTGGCGGTTCATTTGAGGTTCCAGCAGTGAGACTGGAGCTTTATTAAATTCTGGGTATCACCTTTACCTTCCAGTTCAGGAATGTTGATTTTAAAAAAACTGTTGCCCCATAAATTATTGGACAGGAACAGAGAGAACAGCTCTGGATCACCTAGTCCTGAGTTTATTTTTTTTTCTGGACAAACAGATAGGATAAAACAAGCTGCAGTGTTGACTGCAGTGTTGTCGGCTCTCTTTCACAAATAAAGTGAGCTTTGTCTCTCCTTTAGATGTAGAAGAAAAGCTGGTTTCTGTAACTTTTTTTCAGGCAGCAGTTGTTTTACTGAAATGGAAGAGAGAATAATCTTCTTTCTGTGAACGTATATGTTTTTTCCCCCCATTACTTCTAATCCCTGAAATGGTTTAAAAGATAGCACTTAAGCAGGTTGCCAGTGTCCCTGACACACAGTTATGGCTTCACCAAGCATTGAGGCATATAGAGAGGACCATCTGCAAATGAAGGAGGAGAGGAAAAAAAATAGGTTTCCAAAGGAATATACTACCATTCCCTCAGCTATAATCAAAGCACACCACAAAAAATTGGGATCTTTTGTTCACCAGAAACATGGACCCTGCACTAAATCCACTCTGAACGTGTCAGAGACTTCTTCCAAATTCTCAAATGTGGCCTCAACAGGAGCTTAAACCTAAATTAGTCGAGTGTTCAATCCTCTGATAGCTTGAATTAATTACTCTATTAGCCTTTCTTCGTATCTTTTGGCTTGTTCCAGCTGTCGACAGAGATCACGCGCATGGAACCACAGCAGTTCTTCCCACTTCTGGGCGCAGCCTCTTCTCACATCTCCTATGTTTACATCGGAAAGTTGGGGACAGATACCCTCAATCCTTTCCATTTTATGAAGTTCAGGTCCAGGTTTCTTCACTGTAAGACTCATTGCAAAATTTTCATAGCACTGTCCACTAAATTCTATATAGACCTAGCTTTCTTCTCTCCAGAGAGCTGCTACACCAGTGTTTGGTTTTCTCCATGTGTCCTTATAGAAAAATAAAGGTAATTGAGAGTTCTGTTTACAAGGGATTTGCCTCCAATTTCTCCTCTGTTTATTGCCTAGTACAGGACCTTGAATATATAACATGGGGGAAAAAAATCCTATTATTTTTTGGCTGTGGAATTAATATTAAACTATTGTCTTATGAGGGCGCTTGTGGAGAGTCTTCTGCAATGGGTATCTTGAGACAGATTTTGAAGGTCTCCCGTACTCAGTTTCCTGAAACAGAAACTGCCTAATCCACCAAGCATGTGCTATATCAAATAGTAATCTTTTTACTAGCATTGCAATGTGTTTTGAACCCTTACTGCAGAGTTTAAATGTATTATCTTCTGCTTTTCTTGTGCTCACTCCTGTATTCACTATATTTTTAATTCTGGTTATCTATATGAATATATGCTGTTATTTGTATATATCACAAGTGCATTACTTGTATGTGTTAATTGTCCTCCTTTCTTATTTATTCCTTTGATCTTCTACATCTTGTGTTTTTTGAACTACTGGTGTTTAAGAAAAGGGAGGAATAAATATTATGTATGTTCTGTTGATAGCGTGAAACAAGCCTATAAAAACCTAAATGAAATGCAAGAAAAGTAATGTAACTTCCAATTTCCTGTTATCTGAGGGGAGAATATTTCTCTTTTTTTTTTGGGGGGGGGGGGGGAGAAAAAATAGTTTTGTTTATGACCAACATGTTATGTCAGTCTGGTGTTCTGTGAAAATCACTGCTGCCTGCTAGTGGAATTTGTATGCTCTTGCACTATATTCACACTTTCAAACATTTCAGAACAGATTAGTTGTATTAAATTGCACTTTAGATTGTTAGTCTGCACATCAGGCTGTAGAACATCTGTTGGTTTTCTTTTTATTCTTTTTTTTTCTAGTCGGCCTCCCCCCCTCCCCCCCCCCCCCCAGGCTTGTTGTTACGTGTTCTACAAGTACTTGATACTCATCAAATAATACGGGTTCCACTGATGGGAATGCTTTCAGGTTTGTTATCCCCACACATCGCCCTTACACTACATAGCCTTTTCGTCTTCTGAAATGTAAGTATCAGGTGGATGATATTCATGTTCACTTTGTAATACAGCCGAAATCCAGGACTGACAGTTTTAAAAATGTTTTGAAAAGGTAAGCATCTAACTTTATCTACTGGCAGAGTGTCTGCTTTAAGTAAATGTAAATTTGCTCCACTGTGGACTGCGTAGACAAGTAGAATTTCTTCCCCAAAGTCAAATGCAGGCATTTGTATTTTCAAATCAGGAGCATCCCCTGAAAGTTACAGTGTTTGACAGTTTTAATATTGACTGCATCACTTTCATGAGTGGATTGGTTTGATGGGTTAAATGCCACAGAAAGGGTTTGTCTCCAGACCCTGGACATCCTTATTGCAAATCAAGTTGAGGTATGTCTGTTTCTTTTATTGTTGGTTTTTCGAGGTTTTTTTGTGTTTTGTTTTGTTTTTTTCTTTTCTTTTTGAGGTCAAATATTATGATAGCAACACAAACATTTAGTTGTCAGCACAACATCCAGTTGTCAGCTTGGCAGGTGAGGGGAGAGGGACCCTGGTTGTCTATTTTCTGTGGATCTGGTGCTGTCAGGGGGCTATGATGTCATATGAAAGCCAGCACCGGCTCTAACAAGGCTTTTCACAGTAGCAGGGCTGTGCTGTATAATCTTTTACAGACTTCCTTCTCCTCCAAAAAGAAACCTTTGAAGAGGAAACAATGGTAGACAAGTTTTATACAGGGAAGCTACTGGATAATAAATTGCAAGTTAAAGGATGCTGATATTTAAACCTTCAAACTTTTCTTGCTTTTGCACTATTGCACAGATGTAGAAAACAGCCTGTCAGCACAGCAACCCAGAAAAGCTTGTGGCTTTCAAAGCGCTGCTCCTCGGAGAAGAAGATGCAGTGCACAAAGACAGTTTGTTTGCCTGTAGGGAGAGAAAACCGTGCTAGGGTTAAGAAGCAAATTAACCCCTCAGTGGTCTTGGGCAAGCTGGGAACGTGCTGGCACACAGGGCTGCCCTGCGTTGGACAACTGTCACGCTGGCACCGCTCAGTTCCTCTGATTGGGTACTCCCAGTGACTGATTAAAAATGCTGATGCTGTTTCTGCGCTCCTTTCCACTTGGAGGAGAAATCTCTTTTCCCCACCCCCAAGCCCACCTCTAGGATGTAAGTAATGGTGAGAAGATGAAGATGAAAACAGTGCGGTCTGAGTGACTGGAAATACAGCAGTCTGGTTTAGCTGCAGTGTTATGTAGGAGTCATCTTCAGACTTCTTACCTTTGGTTTTTCAGCACAAACTGCTCATAGGTTTTGGAAGGCTGTGAAAGGACTTACCATTTGTGTGTTAGTGTTTTCTGTGTATCGTCATATTACCTTGCTTTTCCCTGGATAGCTGTGTTCAGAGCTTCATGTGGAAATCTTTCTATTGAAGAGAGATAAAAAGGATCCCTAATCTGATTCTCTTTGGATCTTTCTATTTTTATGGTAAGTGCCAGCATGTATTGGCTGAGCATAGCTTCTTTGCTGCAGTGCTCGTGCTCTCTCCCTCTCTCTCTCCCTCCCTCTCCCTTCCCCCGTCTGTTTTTCTCCACCTATATTCTTAGAATAAGCCTTGTGACCTTCACGCAGTATCTAGTCATCATTTTTAGCATCTTCATCACAGATGTTGCCTAGCTAAAATACAAGTTTTCTCTTTATTTTGCTCTTTCCCCGCTCTGACCCAGAGCTCTGAAGTAGCGATTGCAATCTGAGTACTGCCTCTTTGTCCTTGAAACGGGAGGTTTGAACATTGCTTGCCATTGCCCCTGGCAGCAACGGGGTAAGGTTCTGGGGAACTGCAATTACAGATTTGGGAAACATGACTCATTTCTGTAAGTTTGTACTCCTGTGCTGGAAGGGCACAGAAAGCCCCTGTTTGACTAGCCATCTAGAAAACTCTGAAGCCCCTCAGTGTTCAAGTGTGGGGTATACATGTAGTTTGAGCTGATATTTTATGTTATTGGCATAGGAAGCATGGGCTCTTCCAGCATTTTCAATATAAGCCCATGTCATCAGGTGTTTTTAAGTTGGACCTTTTGCATCTTACAAGTGCAGATTGGCTGGGACAAGAAGTTACAGAATAGGCAACCTAATAACCCTTGTCCCTCTCTGGTCCATACAATTGCAAATTCTTAGCCTTTTTAAGTGCTTTTACAACTCTGCAGTAGAAATGAAGTGCGTTTAAATATTTAAAAATCTGTGCTTACTTAATTCATGCTCTAAGTTATTTTAACAGCTCTGATTTTATAAATAGGAAAGGTCATTTTTTAGTCCACAGCAAACTGTGCCCTTAGGCATCCTTTATTTTTCCTAGTTTGTTGCAAGAGATTTAAAGTAAATACAAATATAGGACTTCTGATAGATAGATGTATTCCTTTGCCTTTAGTATGAGAGAACTACAAAAATATATCTTTTAACTTAAATGTATTTTATGTTGTGACTCCGTTATGTGTATTGACTAGTCAAAGCCCTTACTCACTGTGGGAATATTAAAGACTCTACTAAATCTTCAAAGGTCTGATGGAGGCATAGATATAACACTGGCTCAAACTCATCCCAGGCTGGTCTGCCTGCAAAGCAAGGCAAAGAGGTGATGTGTTCTTACACCTTTGTTTTACTGAGGTAACATAAGAATAAAACTTTTTTATGTCTCTGCATTGCCCTTTCTTAGTTTAAGTAAGAGATATGCTGGTGTCTGGAAACTGTTTTCTTTGTTTAATGTGTCTCACTTTGTGGCTTAATAAAATAATTTTGTTCCTGATTTATCCTGTAATTTGGAGGGGTTTGCTTCACTAAACGAGCTGTTTAGTTCAACAGAGTTTGTGTACCTCCTTCCCCCCCTCAAATGAGTAAAAACTTTAAAAAACACTGCTGTTATTTTAAATACTGTTTATTTCTTTCCCATACTTGGGTTTAATGTCTGTTGTACTCGTAGCGTGTATGTGTGTTGTGGGGGATGCCCAGGTTGGGCAATTGCAAGAGGTACTGGGGGGAGGAGGAGGCTTACACAGATCTGCAGGTAGAGGACTTTATGGTGCAGTGAGGTACCTGCTGCATTGCCTTTGCAAAAAAAGCAGTAGTGGCCAGCACAGAGGCCAGATATCAGTGGCCCAAGTCATCCCCCTCCCCCATCAGACCATGCATTTTGGCATCATCTTGCACCCGCTGGTGCAGCTGGTCCTGAGACCTGAGATCCCTTCTCGCTGCCGCGGTGAGTGCACGCTGCAAACCTACCTCCCTCCTGCTCTCTGGTAGGGAGCAGGTCTGTCTTGGCACCTGTGCAGCTCAATGAACTGTTTAAAAACATTTACCTCTAGAACAGTCTTCCCTGCCGTCTGTTACAAAAAGGCTCTGGCACTATGTAGAGTCTGTGTTACTTAATTATTTCTCTCAAATTGGTGACGACTGTTTATTCTCTTCCAGTTTATTCTGAGTTTATTCTCTTGCAGTTTCAGTAAGGGCTGACACAATGACAGCAGCAAAGAAACTTTTTGCTGTGAAGGCAGACCAGCAGGGGTCTTGTTAACACACAAGGGGAAGTAGTCTGAAGTGCCTGCAGGTTGTGACACTGCCTTGGGGAGACAAAACTTAGGCTTTTCTTGGTTAAATGTAACAGGTAATTACGTGTGTGCATCTGCATGTGGAACTGTTTACTGTACCATTTTGTTTCATATAAAATTACTGTAAACTTAAAAAAAACAAGAGACTTTACAAAATATGTGCACAACTTAATTCTGTAGATCACACAGTTAAGTATGGTACAGCATGTTTTTATTTTTAAAATTATTATACAATCAGGTATTCCTGTGCCCTAACATAATCTAGATTTTTACCTCACATTCAATAAAAAGGACTGTTTTCAATCAAAAAATGACTCATGTCTAAGTAAGACTCTCTCGCAAAAGCTAATTTTTAATCCAAGTGCATAATCATATGTCTTTTTCAATAAAAAATTAAAGGCTGAAGTGCATAATGTAATGTACTTTCTAAATGGCCTTGAGGGAAAAGGAAGGGAGAAAAAACAATAATCCTGAAGTATTTTCTCCAGTTCAAGCCACACGATCTTGCAATGGGATGTTTATATTTGGAACCTGATGTCTATGTACTGCAACTGAGAAGTCTATGTACTGAAAAATCCTTGTCAGCACATCCTGTTGCAAGCCAAGGGCTTGAAAAATAAAGATGCAATCCTCTGTAAAAGCCTTGAGAGGTAGAGGGAAGAGTGAAATCCCCAAAATTACATGAAATTCAAGTAGGTAGATATGCTTCTCACTTCTTAGGAGTCCTATGGATGCTCTGATAGGGGAATGCATGCAGAGTACTTCCTTGTTTCACAGCATGGTGTCATGTTAATTCCTTTGCAGGGTGACTGAAGACTGCATAGAAAACAACTGCAGGGGAAAAAAAAAAAGCTCTGTTCCTCTAGCCAGCCAAAATCACCCAACGGTCTGATGAAGTCACTGCATTATTTTTTTTCCTGTGTACATTCAGTATGCATTCTTCACTTGATTTGTCCATAGAAGCAAGTTCTTTAAAGCTTTATACTCCACAAATATTCAACCATACACATTTATGTTGTGAATATAAACGGGTATGTTTATACAGAAAGCTCACCCATTTTTCCATACTGCTTCAGTGTTTTTATGCTTTCCATCTGTCTGCTTGTATAGTTTCTGACAAAAGCTGCACAGGCAGCTACTGATTCTCACTGGCTGAAGAATCCAGGTGGTGGATTAGCCATTTCCCGACTTCCCTCTCTGCCCCAGACTGGGAAGTGAGACTGGGTTATGCATGGTGCAGAGATGAAGTCATCAGTAGCAGGCAGTACTCTGACTAGTGACTATTTTTTTTCAAAGTTCCTTCTGAAAACTGTTTACAAATGTTTTCAAAGGTAAATGTTTTCAAAGGTAATTTGTAAGTTATAGTTTATACATATTCTATGTATATACTCTATGTTATATTAATTGTGGTTTTACCTGGCTGTTTCTTCATTCATACTGACCCAAGCATGGGCACACGTGGATAATCAGAAGTTGAATGCAAATTCTAGGCTTTCTCTGTTATTCACAGAGCTAACTTTTACAGTTTTCCTGGGCAGGTTTAGTCTGCAGGTTTTGTCCATTATTTCAAGGAATTTTATAGCTCTAATGGTGCAGATATTACAAATCTCTAGACAAGAGACCTTAACAGGTGAGCTGTCCTCAGTCCAGTTGCTACTTTTGCAGTTCATGAATGTCTGGAAGTCCTGTGCATGAATGCTCTGCTGCATAACCTGTTGGAAGAAGCTTGGTGCAGTATTGGGCAGGGTCTCCATGTGCTACAGGATTTTTCTGTATCTATGGGGAAGGATTAGCTTTCAGGCATTGTTAAATGTGCCTCGTGTGTCTTCTGTCCATAAGCTACCCTCTTAGTAAGTGCTTGCCCTCTACCTCTGTCATATCTCGAGGGTGGTCATATTTTCTGCGTTTCTACAACTTGTGTAGATCAGTCTGATTCTTCATGGAAACTGTGGCCTTTTAGTTCATGCCATGTTGATTTTCTCACACATAATTTCTGCATAGGAAATAATGGATAATAAGGTGAGAAGTCATCTTTATATTAAAGAGCTTTCTCCTGCATAATGTAAATCACAATTACTTTATTCCAGATTCAATGTGATAATAATGGAGCAACATTAGGCCTGCTTGCTTTGGGAAATGTCAAAGAGCTGAGGCCTTCCAAGGGACCACTGTGTGACATAGACCTCTTTAGCATCTGAATATTAATTTGAAATTTTTTCATGAAATTTTAAGTATTTACTTCAAAGGCATTGTGGAAACATTCATAGCCTTTTTTGGTGGAAGATGTGGAGAGCAAAAAACTCTATTCTAAACTAACTCAACCAACTTTTAATGGTCCCCTTCCAGTAATCTGAGATTACTTGAATCAAGAACTTCACATTTTTCTGTTTGCAGCATACAGTGAAATAACAATCTGGTTAAAAATTATGGGCTAGTTCTTTAGCATCCCAGTGGGAGGGATCTTAGTGCTGCAGAAGTTATGCAGCAAATCTTCAATCTCTATGAATAACACCTCTGAACAGGATGAATATCACTGAAGCCGCAGTTAAATCCCCAAGTAGGGGAGGTAATGGCACACAACTTTCTGCACATGGATATATTTTACTCTAGGACAGCGCGAACCTGAAAGAATATTTTCAGGAAAGTCTCATGTTTCTAAGAGCTGTATGTAAACACTTAAAATGCTGCAAGGCCCGTCTCTCAAAATAGCTTCCCCTTACCACCTCAGAAGAAGCTACACCAAGCTAAACCTTGTCTCTAAATCCAGCCCTGAGAGAAAACTGGTCCCGACCAGACATTGAAGTTTGAACATGAGTTCTGAGATTTCCAGACTCAATGTTTACAATCTGGCTGTCCAAAGGCAGACTCCCTGTCCAATAATTTTGGATAACTTGGTCTTTCTGAAGCCCATAGATAAATATTTTTTAAAATATAAACCAAATGAATTATTCTGAATGCACTTCCTGGAATCACTCCAGTATTCATGTTAGCTCTTTGTAGTGGTTGTTCCATGTCAGATCTTAGCTGCTATGTCATCCACTGGAGATTAGAGCCACCAGCACATCTGGCACCATAACAACAACCTTTTTCAACCAGTCAGTATTCAGATGATACTATCCAGGAGTAGAGCTGTATCATACTGGCTATAAGTGTCTTCTAAGATCCCAGAATTATGAAGGTATTGATGATGATCATAGGTGGTGGGTTCCTCATGCTCTCTGCAGGGGTAGAATAACAAAAGTTAGCACTTCTAGAGTGTGGTTTGAAACATGTCTAAAACAGATGTCCCAAATCTTCTTTAAGAGCCTATTGCTGTTTGATGTGAAGTTAGGAAGAGTAGGCTTCTGTATAATTTTATCTGTAGGATTTATATCACTACTGCTGGGAGATGATGCCTGTTTCAGGACAGCTTTTTTATCTTCATCCATTTGCTCTTATTTGCAGCCTCCTGCAGTATTGACATTAATTCCTTATTTTATATGGTGCTTATAGCCTTCAAATATAGAAAAATTATTGTGCCACCCTTTTTTTTTAACAAGTAAATTAATTAACAAAATTACTTGAGGGGAGCCAGTTTTTTTTAGGGAAAAGCTAGCCTGCTGAATAGCTGTTTTGGATCACCAGGAGATATATTCCCTTTTCAGATAATTTTCTTTGACAAAACTGATTTTCATTAAAATTACATGTGTTGTATTAGACTCCTGGAGACTTTTTCTAAATGAGCTTCATACTTCTTGGAGAACCACTTCCTATAAAATGCCAGCTGAAGTCCATTGGTATGACTCCATGTGTTGTGGCAGACATGCAACCTCTCTCCATGTTGTTCATCTATCCCCCAGGCTCATTTCAGATTTTTTTTTTCTTGTTTGTGCTCTTTGTCAGTCTCTCTCTCACTGTTTCCCCTTGAGATATGTTTTTTTCCTTTTTCACATATTGATGTGCTTTCATGTTTTTCTTAGTTAGGTTTTTATTTTGTTCTTCAGCGAGATGATAGCTCTGTTAGGTTGGTTGGTTGGGTTTGTCCTCTTACTGGTTTGCTGTTTGGGTTTTTTTTCGACCATACTAGCTGCCACCATATACTCTGTTCAGTGTAGGCAGAGCCCTACTCTGATTCAGTGCCTGGGGAACAGCAAATATGATCTCCTCTAAATTAAGAGCTTGGGCTGCAGCCCCAATATATTGTGAAGCTTATGTGGAAAAATGGAGAACAGGAGGCAACAATAAACAGGTTTAGTAGGACAAAAGGACTGGAACCTAGAGCCAAATAACATATCAGCCTTGTTAGCATGAATGCTCTTTTCCTGAATCTGCTAGGATAGTGTATTCTGTACTTACAGAACCTGAGGTCAAAGAGCCATAACAAGATAGAATTAGGCAGGTGATCCTGGTCAGAGTTGTTCCAAGCTGTCTGCAGTTTCGTGCAGGCAACACTGATTTAGTTTATGCTTAATGTTTTGGGGGTTATTACCATAAAAATTCTTAATTTTAGATGAGAAGAAGAAAATTAATTAAGTTGAAGGCTGCTCTGCCCTTGGAAGGAAAAGAATACCTCTTCTAATTTCGTATTGTCCTTTGTTCCCATAGAAACACTTACAGTATTTAATTTTCTACCCTGTGTCATTTAGATAATGAACTCTTCCAAAAATAAATGGAGGGAAATTCCTGATCTCATTTGAATTAAATCTAAAGTAGTCAGGTTTCTACCCATAGACTTATTTTTGTTTTGTGTGATGCTGAGTGTTGATAACAATTGCCCTGTTTTTCTCTCTCTGCACCTTTATGTTGACCACCAGGTCATCTTAAATACAAGAAGTTCTTTCTAACTGATCACACTAAAACTGCTATTGAGCATACACACCATTTCCTTATTCTCCTTCATAATGTAGAATTTGTGTGATGTGGATTTCAGAAATACCTTGGAAAAAGATTGGATAACCTTCTGCTTCAGCATACTTCACAAAGTTTACTTTGTTTACATTTTTAATAATAATAGACTCTGAACCATACTGATTAATATATTATGGCAAAATTCTGACTATACAAACAACTTCTCTGAGTCTTACATCAGCACTCAATATCCTATGGTAAAATTGTTATTGCAACTTATCATTGTACTATTGTCACCAGAAACATTTCTGCAAACAATCTAAACGTTCTTTTGTAAGAAAAACAGTACTTTTATTTTCCTTTTTATCTAAAAAGCAATGTGAATCAATCATTTTTTCATTAGTAAGGCAACTTTTACATTGACATACCACAACCAAATTTATTTGTGACAAATTTTTAGGTCTAAAAAATCCTCTTGCTTTCCTTAAAGATCAGTGAGATCAGCGTTCAGGTAACAAGTTCTCCACAGTTTTAATTCTACCTCTTCTTTTTTCAGCTTCTGTCTCTAATCTTATTCTTTCTAATTCTCCATTCTCTGTTTCTGCTGCTTGGGCCTCCTGTCCTTTGACTCTCTTCCAAGCTCTGCTATAGTCCGCCTCTTGCATTTCTTTTTTTTGCTCCTTCTGTTCTTTACCTGTTCCTCAAGGCTATATCTGCCTCCAGGTGTCCCACTCACATACCAGTGTTTACTTTTTCCCTGAAGTTCTGAGCTGTGAAAAAATGAACTCACTCAGACCACTGAGTTTATATGATACTTGAACGTACTTTGATACTTGTTGCACAGCTTAGCATTCTTTGCAACAGAAATAACAATTTTTTTATTAATATTCTGTGAAACAATGCAATGAGGGCGTTAAAGGTTACAAAGCAGAGACGTATCAGAGCAGAGGTGCGCTGTCAGAATTCAGTATGATAATCTCATGTCCTGAATTTAAGGTAAAATGTTCTGATTGAAATTTAAAATATGTTACAGTGAGGATGAATAGTAGATAGGTCTGTACTTATTCCAATGCTCCTTGTGTGAGATTGGTTGCTGAATGATATCAGCTCTGCTCATGCTTATATTGAGAAGGGAAATAGTGAGGAAACAGGAGATGGGAAGTGGTTGAGGCACCATCCCTGGAGATATTCAGAAGACAAGTTGACATGATGCTCAGGAATATGGTTTAGTGTTGGTTTTTTGGTTTTGGTTTTGGTTTGGTTTGGTTTTGGTTTTTGGTGTTTTTTTTTTTTTTTGTCAGAGTTAGGTTGATGTTTTGCTTCAAGATCAGGTTATGATGAAAGACACTGTGTACACATGGGAATTGCTATGTGCTTTCAGCTATCATGTGACAGCATGACAATTACTGCACAGAAACTTGAGAATCTCACTCAAGATCATACAGAAATGTATGTCTTGGTTCAATCCAGGACTCTTGAAACCTGTGCCAGTACCCTGCTCATGCCAAGCTAGCTTATTTTTCCACAAGGACAGTATAGGGAAAAAGGGAATTTTGATGGTAATGGATAATAATAAATAAAATACACAAGATAAAGAAGAAAAATTATAACCTTCTAGTCCTCAGATAAATTTTAACAAAGAAAATATTATAATTTTGTTACAGAATGTGGAGTAATATGTAGGATATTTGCTAAATAACCTTGATATCAATGCTGCTTGTTATTGCTTGTCTAAGAATTCCCAGCTGTTTGCTTTTCAGGGCATACCATGACATCTGGTTAGATTTTGATGTGCTCTGAAAGTCTCACTTGCACTCTGATTGCAGTACACTCTGGGCTAAGTAACTTGCAATTGATGTGGTGTTTCTCCTTCACTGTTGTCAAACATATGTCCTCTTTGCTTTATAGACTCTGGGGGAAAAATGTGTTCCGGGGCCACGCTGTTAGCACTTACATCTTTTGAACTGCAATTTTCGAAACATGTGTAAGGCTGCAAATAGTTTTTATACCTCGGGTATTGCTTTGTGAATACTTCATTGCATTCTTGGGTACTAGCACTGCAAAATCTAGGAGGATGGAGCTTTGAGCATTTAAGAATTAACAAATGCTAGAATTTTGATTGGCTGCATTTATGCATTATCCTGGAGACTTTAGTCATACGTTTACATGCAGCATTTTTCATTGAATTATCTTTGTTTATTTTAATTTTCCTTGTGAACTATTTTGTTCTGTGTCATAACATACATGATTCAAACCATACTTCAAAAAAACCCCAAATATTTCTTGATATATGTATTTTTATGGCAATCACCAAAACTTCTGCTAATGTCCAGATACCAAGTAATTATTCTCCACACACAATATGGTTGAGATTATATTATTTCCCTTGATGATGTTTGTTCTTATTACTTTGTAGATAAGGAGCTAAAGTTTGGCATGAAAGAGAAAAATTCTCATTAGTTTAGGGTGCTGAATGTGAAATCCCTAGGGCGTGATTTTTTTCCATGTCATTAGCACATTATAGCATTTCATATAATCAGAATAAGGCTTGAATTGACATTGACGGCAGCTATGAATGCCATAATTTTGATTAATCTGATTTTGTAAGTTGGGTGCTTGGACAACGGCATATGCCTGCTGAAGTCACTTCTTTAGCAGCACTGAAGGCAGAGGGGAGTATGCAATCAAGTACCTCAAAGTAAAATTCAAATTCTTTAATTCGGAGGCCAACATTTCTCTTCATGCAGTTTCAAACTGTGCTTCTGTACAACTTCCCCTTTGCACTGAGGCTGGGGAAAGGCCATGCAGAGCTGATATTTATTGTGGAAGTGTTGGTCCTAAACACACACTGAGGACAAAAATTCTGTGTGGTCTGGAATTTAAACCATATCATACTGCATAAGCCCAAAAGTGCTGAGTATATTTCACAGCTGCAGCCTTAATCCTGGCACATCTTTAGGTATGATGGCTTGGTATTGCAAACTCGACAGTCTTCTAATATAGTTGTACTATATGTCAAGACCTAAATATTTTAAAAGAGAATACAAAACTCAGAAATTGCATTCTCTGATATTGAGAAAAATGTTGGCTGTATGTGTAGGACAGACATTGAAGGGCTTCAATCTTCTTCCTGGGCTTGAACATGGTGGGTAGTCAGCCTGGTAGCTGTGGTTGTCATTCCACGGCTATATTCTTGTATTCCAGTCAGAAGGGGGAAGTTCATCTTTTGCTACAGAGCTCTCTAATAACCTGTTGAGGGTAGTTTAATGGAAGAAAGCGTCCTCTACTGCCACAGACCTTTCTACCTTGCTTTCAGGGTAATTCTTCCATCTTCGCAATTTGTTGTGGCTGCGAGCCATCGAGTCCCATTGCAGTGATCTTGTTGAGCTATGAGGGGCAAATGCAGGAAAAGCAATAATAAATCACATCTATTGCTGTGAGAAAAAAAATAAATACGCAGAATAAAACTCTAGGTAAACTTTTTTTTTTTTTTTACAGTATCTACCTCTCTAGATACAGATAGGTAGATATTGATAGCATGCATCTTCAAAATTGACTAGTGCTCTTCTGTGGCTAAGAGGTTCTCAAGTAGCCTGAAATATTTAATGCTTGCCCTCTGAAGTTCAAGCAAAGTTGCTCTGAAATTTGTCAAAGCAGATGTCCCAAGTCAGCAATGGCTTTTTAAATTTTGAGACACCTCTGTCTGTATTTGCATGGTTAATGATTTTATAGCATACTTACTGATGTGGTTAATATTTTAAAGCTGCTTTTTAAAAAGAAAAATCAATGTTGATTAGCTATTATGTGAGCACAAATTCTATCTTTATAGTTTCAGTATCGTAAGTAAATCCAATTAAATTGTGAAAATATTTTCATTCTACCATAGCTTTCGGTAAAGGACATAATATAAATAGTATAATTGCAATTGTTCAAGTCCAAAAAAAACCTAAAAAAATCTTCTCCTGTTCTGTTTTAAGTGCCATGAATAAAGTAACTAATAGTTTCCTTGTGTGCCCTTGAAAATAGTGCAGGCACTGCCTTGTTTCAGAAGCTTTGCTGGAGGGTCTGGTCAGTGAGCCAAGGTTATGGGAATGCAGGCTTTGAGTCAGCAATGCCTCTTAAATGCTGCTGGAGTGCCATTGGCAGGAAGATGTCACAGCATGGTGTCCTACAATGCTTGTGGCTTTGTGGAGATTTGTCACTTGCACTTTGCTGGCCTAGGGCAAGAACGAGAGTTGCATTTAATGCAGAATCCCAAGAAAGGGCCTGAACTTGTCTCTACCTGTTGGGCTTCAGTATATGCCTTACTCTGACTTCAGCTGAAGAAAAACAATGAGTTAAATTTTCCATGCTTTAAAATAATTTATTTCAATAACATTATATTCTTTCTATATTGAGATATACTGGATATATCTTGGTATTTATTACATTCTGAAACCAAAGACAGAGAATTGCAGAGCTGAGGAAACATTACTAAGGATGTTCCTCCAATCATTGTTTCTCACTTAAAAGTACAACTTGAATTTATCATTTAAATGTTTTTACACGTAATCGCACTCATGATTGTGTCCTCAAAATATTGACATACAGGAGGCAGAGGTGGCCATTTGCATGTATAGAAGCACGGAGAACAAGATGGCAGATTTAGTTATTCTACATGCCAGTTTTGAGGCAATAAGTACCTAATTTTGTGTCAAGGAAATTAGAGACATATTGATTTCTGCTGAAGGATATGCAAATTGCTTATTTTCCCACAAAGACCATTTCCTTTCAGTGTAAGCAGGCACTTATTAGTTGATCTAGGAAAAGTCAGGCTTGCAACCTTCAATACCTACACAGAGTCACGTCTGTGTTGACTTTCACACTTTGGAAAAGTCTGGAGTTTTTCCTTATTCTTCATATGAAAAGTCTGACACACCACTAATATCATACCCTGTTAACTGTCAGATGCTGAGCACTTTGGTGCAATGTTAATCCTTCTGAGTTTAGTATTGCTGTTTTGCTGAGCAAGCTCAGACTGCGAGTGTGATAAAATAATTCAGAGGCAGGTGCTTTCAGTAAATGGAGTCATGCAAGAGACACTGCAGATCTTCTGATCACATATGAGTACATCAGTAGGAATTGATGTAATTGAAAATCTTTGAACGAGTGAAATAGAATCTAATGCTGCAGTTCATCAGGAAATCAATTATAAGTAGAAATGCACGCTTTCCATTTTCATTCTGCTCTTGCACCAGGGTATTCTGCTTGGCTCAGGCAGAAGCTGCTCTTCAGCTGTAGTTAACAACGTTCCTGTGGTTGGGGAATTTGCAGCCTGCAATGATACCTGTCCATTTGATTTTAGAATAAATTTACAAAAGAGTTTAAAATTCAAAGCTTGACTTGGTCTAATGTTTTTGATTGTAGTCATATTTTCCTTCATGGATTGGTATCAGTTTTTATATAGTAAATCTTATTATTTTGAAAATTTTAGTAAATGATCCATACAATTAACACTAGCAAGGAACGAGTGAGAGCAAATTAGGTTTGTTCCAATTCCTGCTTGTCACAATAAGTGCATCCTACTTTCACTTTTTCACTTAATTTGTCTCCTTCATACAAGGACAGTAAGCATTTGAGACAAGATTTTTTTTTTTTTTTAAGTATGTGAAGTCTCCTGAGACTCTGGGATCCCAAATGCTGCTGGGAATCCAATAATTTTTTGTGCCCTGTGCAGTTTTCTACACTCCTAACACTTTTTAGACTGTTCCAGGTAATTTCAAAGTTGTGACAGAGACATCTCCACTGCTTACTGAAAGCCCCAAATAGTACAGAGGCCAGCACTGAAGCTTCTGCGGTGGGGACGTGGATCTCTTTTTGACAATGGATGGTTCCTCTCACAAGAAATTCCTTGTGGAGCTGAAATGCAAAATATCTCTTTGTTTCCTTGCAAATCTTTTACTAAGTCTGATTCCCGGTGTTTGAAGAGGAATGGTGCTGCTAACACAGTAGAATTGAGTGGCAGTAACAAGTGGAAGCACGAACGATGAGAAGTAGCAGGGTCAAGAGTTTTCTCAGCACAGTTATGCAGTTTGTGAACACCACAGATATATTGAGCTCGGAGCTGGATCTTACTGAGGACGTTCAAGAAATCAGGTAGGTGGGAAACAGGCAGAGTCTTTTGAATTTCTCTTACCCACACTGGAAGGATATTTTAAGGCTGTTAATTAGCACTTGCTCATGGTGATGATTGGGTCTCACTCCATAGGTCATGCAGCCTCTGGGACTCCTCCTGGGTTAAGAAGCAACCCAGCCTCCTGTGCAGCCCCAGGGGTGGGACACTTTATGATGCATGCCAGAATAGTCTGCATGGAGCAGTTGCCTGAGCAGGGAAAGTGCGCAAGGCCAGGAAACTCAAGTGCATTGTTTTGAGTTTAATTGGGCTTTTACATTCCTCAAGGGTGGGGGAAAAGAAATTCTGAGGGGGCAGAATTTTCACCCTTCTCTTCCTATAGGAAGAAATGTAAAGGACAACTGAAGATAGAGAACAATGAACTAGGATACAATGTATGTTAATGGTATAGCATTTGCACAGAAAAATTGTAGAAGTGTGAATGAGGATAGGTTATATTTTACTGAAACTTGCATTGTTCACTGCTGTGAAGCTCTTACTTTTCCTTGAGGTGCACTTTTCTCTTTCAGAAACGTTCACAAGCCAGCACAGATAAATAATTAGGTTATTAAAGTCATATAATTATAGAATCATAGAATGGTTTGAGTTGGAAGGGACCTTAAAGATCATTGAGTTCCAACCGCCCTGCCATGGGCAGGGACACCTCCCACTAGACCAGGTTGCTCAAAGCCCCATCCAGCCTGACCTTGAACACTTCCAGGGATGGGGTTTCCATGATTTCCCTGGGCAACCTGTTCCAGTGCCTCACCACCCTCACTGTAAAGAATTTCTTTTGAGTATCTAACCTAAATCTCCCCTCTTCCAATTTAAAGCCATTGCCCCTTGTCCTTTCACTACACTTCCTGACAAAGAGTCCCTCCCCGGCTCTCCTATAGGATCCCTTCAGATATTGGTAGGCTGCTATAAGGTCTCCCCAGACCCTTCTCTTCTCCAGGCTGAGTCAAATAAATGATCTACATCTTCATGTTATAATCACAGAAGACCTATGGATTTTATGGGGTCTAAATCCTGGATTGAATTTGAAGAATGTATTACTAGAAATTAACAATGCCTTGCTTAAAGTTTATGGAATGATCAACTAATAACAGAAAAAAAGAAATCCTGGTTTACTTTAATAATAGGATTTTTTTTCAGGATCATTGAATAGAAAGAGTCCTGAATTTCTAAACAGTTTAATTTGATATTTTTTAATGTGAGACATTCATTTGCTAGCCAGCTGATTCCCTGGAAGGAATTCCCATGATTGTTTGTGTTATGGTCTTCAGGAAATTAACATGGGTCGATGCCTAATTCAGGATTGAAGTGGGGAGTGTTTCTTTCCATGGTTCAATCTGTGAGCAGCCAAGGACTGTCTGGTTTGTAGCAGTGGAATATCTGAGGAGCCTTTATGAGGACTATAGTGATTAGGAAATTGCAAACAAATGAAAGAGCTTATTCTACTATGATGTAAAACTGAACAGAAAGGTGTTCGTCTCTAGAGCTATTGATGCAGACTATGCTTAGGTGAGACAGTCCTGACATTTGTTGATAACCCACAGGTGAAGCTACCTTAGCATGAGCAAAAGCACCATTCTAATTGGGCAGTCTCAATGCTGATTTAATCCTGTATAAACCAGCATTCAATTTGTGTGGAATTAATTTGAATAGAATTTAGGTAGCATCATGAGGACGCTAAGCTCTTTTTTCTTTTTTTTCCCCATGGCCATTTTTCAATATTATACTAAACAACGTTTGGATTGTATCTCTGACTTTATTTAGTGTTTTCATTTTTATACTGCTGTGTTGTGAAAATAAATAAGTAGGGCAAACCTGGCACTAAAGAAGTGTGATAAACAGCATCAATAAAAATAATTTTCTTTCCATAAACAGCTCAAAGTATCTTGAGAGAAGTTATACATTTTTATATCTCTGCTTATGCAGTGAATAAGCTAAAAATGGTAGAAAAGTGAAAGACAATTATGCTGTTTTTAAAAATGCCACATCTCCCACACCATGACCTTATCACAGTTATAAAAAAATAGTATAAGAAATATAAAATATGAGTGCTTGTTTCAAGACTAAGTGTCTTACAAATTGTCAAAGTGAATGTTCTTGAAAATCTAGATTAGGTGAGTTTTAGTTCTGTAGCATTTCGTGGAGCGATTCTGATTAAAAATTTCTTTTTCTCAAACTTCTCTCTTTAGCTATAAGAAAAAGTTTGTGATGATCATATTTAAATAAAATTCCTACCAATATGATGCTGGATTGCAACTTTCCAAAGAAAAAGAAAATAAAATATTGGCATTTAGTCAAGGAATGTAGGTAGTGGTGAAAAAATTTTTACCTTCTTAATGAAACTCTGTGCGAGATGTGGTGAGAAGTTGACATGAGAACCCATCTAGATGTGCACAATTTTAGAGGAAATCCCAATACTCACCAGGTCGTGATATATGCAAGAAGCAAGGAGATCCATCGGTGGAACACAGTGGCAGGTACTGTAAGTCAACTGTCATTCAGGAATCCATCCCTAAGTGTAGCAAGAAATGAATATGGTTTGAATCAGTTTCAATAGAGTTTGTCATGTGTGTTTGGTTCTGAATAGCTGCAGTGCAAAACCTACTTTTGAAACCCAAGCCGGGAGGAGGTGCAGAGATGTTGCACGGCCTGTCTGCAGACTAGGGGAGAAAATCAGTGGGCTTGGCAGAGGTCAGCCCACTTTGGGTAGTTTATTGTGTTATGCTGAGATAATTTGTTTGTGTTCTGTCAGTCAGAGATAATGAGCATAGAGACAGCGTATATTGCTATGGGCTTGTGGACTTCATGATCAACTCAGGCAAAACTTCTTCATTAATACCACAGTTATATCGAACAGTGGGAAACTGTGAGTAACAGGATGGTGACAAAAACATCCTAGTATTTCTGCAGACACAGGAAGATCCTGATTTCTTAAGTATGGGCTTCCTTAGGCTATTTTAATAGGAAGCAAATGTTTTCAGCCAAATGCATTGTTGGTAATTTCTTTAGACTGATTTCCCATTACAATGAGATCAGGGTTTTGAACAGTGAATCACTGTGTTTTTTCAGAATTATTTAGCTTCTCTTTTATTTTAAATATTTATTCTAGAGAGAAACAGAAAATGAGGTAGTGGACTGACCTCAGCACAGTATATCTGAAGGGTGGGGATCTCCTTTCTGATTCTGCCAATATTTTGCAGTATGAGTTTCAGTCAAATCACTTGGGCCTTGCTTTCTACTCTGCTGATTAGGCTCAGTTACAGCTATTGCTGTAACTGCACCAGATCCATATAGGAATGAATGACACACACAAGCAAGAAACAGCTTTTCCTGTTCATCTTTAAAAAACTTCTTTACAGTGAGGGTGACAGAGCCCTGGAACAGGCTGCCCAGGGAGGTTGTGGAGTCCCTTCTTTGGAGATTTTCAAGACCCACCTGGATGCAGTCCTGAGTAACATGCTCTAGGCAATCCTGCTTCAGCAGGGGAGTTGGACTAGATGATCTCTATGGTCCCTTCCAACTCAAAAAAAAATTCAGTGAAAATTCAGTGAAATCTTGTGAGGATCCATCAATAATGCTACACTGATGACTGAAGCATAGGCAGCCCTTCATATCTTCTTTCTTGTGCATAAAATAAAGTTTGTCTTGTGGGAGAGGTTTGAAAGATGGATTAGCCAAAGTCTGGAAACATGATAAATATATACATTCAGAGTTGTAAATTTCTACTGAAATGTATATATTAAAGAGGAAAGTAGTGCAAGTTCACTTAATATAATTATCTCGCTACAGGTGTGGTTGTCCGTAATAAGTTTACCTCATTGGAATTTAGCATCTGCAGTGGGGCATGGGAATGAGAGTTGGAAGCAGGTCACTGGTGAGGAAGCAATATGCAGGGTGCAGATTCAGCACTGTACACTGTGCTGAGCACAATCCTCAAATTTAAACTGGAGTTTGTAAACCTCACTTTCAGTGCATTTTTACTTATGTTTGCAACTGAGTTAGAGAAACGTTCTGTCATGCTGTCAAACCATTGACATCCAAGAACTCAACCGAGCTTCTGATAAAAAGAAATTGAAGGTCACTTCTTCAGATCAGTGGGTTTATCTCCAATCCAGTGCAGTAAACTAAATTGACTACGTATTTTGCAACAAAAACAAAAGTTTCTAAAAAGCTGGAGCGTGGTGTCTCATCTATTGCTACGATACACATTTGAGAACCCTGAGAAAAGGCTGTAAGATTTCCATGCTGTCTTAAAACTAATGAACTTCTAGGACAATAAGGCTTTGCTTTGACTTTCGACTTAATGTCTGGGTTGTTCTGACAAATTCACTCAAGGTCAGGTACTGCTAATGGCCATATTGTTGTTAAGATCTCTATCACTAAATTGTTCTTACTGAGGAAGATGTTGAAGGGTCTGTCTTTATCACTTTGTTGTATTCTGAAAAACATACCCAGGGCCATGAGCAAGCAAAATGTCTTTTACAGCTGAAGTCTATTGCTAAACTGTGAACAGATTCCTGTCTTCATGAGGAGAAGAATTTAAAGTATTAGTCTGGATTTTCTCAAGTCTCATTCTTTGCTTGGAAGAAGAGTAAAGACAGTAGGAACAACAGTTTCCAGTTCTTGCACTGCCGCATCCTGAAACCTGACAATAGCAGGTGCCTCTCTGTCGTCAGCACCAGCAAAGTGCGGGCGAGGATTTCTGCCTTTTGCTTGTAACCCATTGCCTCTGCCCAGTCTGTGCAGGGCGTAGCACTGGCTGCCTTCCTGCCTGCTGAGCGTTCCCCTCCATTGCCCCTGATCTCCATTTGGCAGCTAGGACCAAGTTATGTCCTATTTGTACTTTCCAGATGACGCAGAGAGGAAAGAACTGACATTGCGGATTTATGCTTAGTTTGGTCAAGACCATTGCAAAGCCTGGCATTTCTGTTCATTGACAGCACTGATGACAGAGGTTTATTCCACAGGGGAGTGCTGCTACCCTAGGGGCTGATCAAAAACATTTCTTATTCATTCTCAAAGTCAATTAAAAAATTAACACCATGGCTCTTATCAGTGCATACACACAGTAAAATAAAATCACTTGGAATGTGGTGCAGTTAGCTGCTATCTGACTTCTCTTTATATGCTTAAAAGGGCGAGCAAAACAAAGGAGCACATTTCCAGCCTCTAGTTGAGTATAACACATATGATAAGCTTATGCTTCAGTTTTGGATAGGATTTGGTGGTTATTGCATTCATATTTCTGAAGCCTTGCTGATCAGCACAGAAATACAGGCAAAATTTCAAAACAAGTTTGCTCCTCTGGGAAATGGTTCCTTTTGTGTCAAACACAGACAGGGCAGTAAGGAAACAGACTTATGGGCAGTGAAATAAGGAGAATTTGACTCAGTTACGTTTTAAATCTTTTTGTTCACATTTAGTTGTAGCAAAACACTGTTGTGAAGTGCCAGGAAAAACGGTCTTTGATTTTTATCCTTCTCAGTTACTTTTGCTGATTTGGATATTTTAAGGTGTTTTGCCTAGAGGCAAAGACAGTTGGAAACATTATGGTGGTACCTATAAAAGCATTCACAGTATAAAGATCATTTTTCTAAGCCAGTTCATGCAAGTGAGTAGACCTAACAGAGAAGTTAGCATTTATGGGCATGTATCAACTAGTTTCTGAAATTTTTTTTGCTGTTGGGTTTGTGCATTGGACTCTGCCCAAGGCTGGAGGGCACCTTCCTAGTGGTAGATGAGAAATGGACTGGTGGTTTTAACCCTGCTGTAGTCATGTTTTGTACCCATGTGGTCTAAACCAAGAACTTGAGAGCTGCCTGAACATTGGCATGTTTCTAGATTAGAGCCAAAGTACTTGAGCATTGGTGCTTATACTGCAGTGCTTAATGCATGACAGCTTTGACACCTCTGGAAATTGCTGACAGGAGGGAGGCAGCAGTAAAACATGAAAAAGCCCCATCTATTTCCATCTGGATTGTGTGGTTGCTCAGAAATATAAGGCAACTGGTCTGGATGGTGCAAGATAACAACGATCCCTTTCACTTCGTGGGGTATTTGGGCCTGTTTGTAAGCTCTGGGAGTAAATTCTGCAAGCACTTGATAAAGCTTCAATTAAGTGTTCATCTTACAGCCAAGCACTAAATTACCTGTCTTTCCAGGTCACTAGCTATTTGCTGATTAAGCTCTGCTTTCCATTTTGAAAGGATTGCTGTCATTGAAACAACTGCTTGTATCTCCTGGTAGCTGACATAGCACCTTCTCCTATCCCTATGCTCTGCTCAGCTTCAAGCAGGGAAACCACAGAAGAAGGTTGAGAGAAAGTGGGAACCATGTCTGTCTGATACACTGCCGGGAGAGGAGGATGCATCCTCCCACCTAATTCCCTTCCTGACTCCTCTAGATGTGGTGCGGAGTAAGGAATCACTTCCATATAATAAAACTTGTGCTTTGCTGCATAAGTATTGCATCGTGCATCAAAATTTTACACAGGCATAAATTAAAAAAAGCCAGTTTGCTAAACGAGAGGGCTGCATCCAGCTGTATCCTATCCAGGGCAGCCACAGCTGCGCTGGGAGGGCAGGGCTCAAAATCGCAAAGCAGGATTCACAGGAGAACAGATAGTGAAAAAAGGAGTCAGCACCACGGGAAAACAAGCCATATGTGGAGGGCTGTCCAGTGCAACTGCTGACTAGACAGAAAATACTGTTTCCTTCTTCTAATGCTGCTTCATCTTCAGTAATCCCAGGCACTGCTTGGGGCAATGCCAATTTAATATATAGCAGTGTAATTACAGTATGTCTCCTTACCTCCAAAAAACAGGATCCTGATGGAAAACCTATGATTATCAGCAAACACAGCAGTACAGCAGATTAAGCAGTTCTATGAAGCTCCACAAAGTGGGGCAAAAAGTGTTAAATCACACCATTTTTTCACCTGCTGCATTGTGCTTGGCAATGGACTGCTCTTAATGCTATAAAGAACAATGAAGTTTTCTAAGGATACAGCTGGTTCATGCCATACTATGGTGATACCATAGTATGGTATCACTAAATAATAAGGCCTTTTTTTAACCCTTTGAGATGATTAGTTTATTTCTCTGAAGAACAAGGTGTATTTTCTCATGTGACACTGTCAGAACTTGCAAAATTTCTAGTACGCTGAAGTGATCTAGTGCATGTAAATGGGACTTTTTCTTCCTGCTGCCTTGCACTGAGCTGCAATGGTATCCTTTCTGCCACCATACACCCCTGAGACATGGAGCATATTCTTTTCCATTTGAAAGCCCAGCCCATGATGGAATGTGGCCCCTTCCACTCCACAAGCTTTGCAGAGAACCAGAAAAAGGAGGAGATGGGAGTTAATGCTTAGGATCTCAGAATAAGCATTTCCATGCAGAGAGTTATTTTAGGAAGAGCTGTTCTCCCTCGGTAGAAGAGCTCCCACGATGTGCGTTTATGAAAAGAAATGATCATCTGAAGTCTGTGGGGCTACTTTTGTAAGTCTTCAGCTGTGAAAGTTTAGGCTGCACTATCGGTTTTTGTCTAGTAGCTGTTAGACCTGCAGTCAATCTTGCATTTAGCATATTTCGGTTGATTTTTCTTTCCATTATGTTTCTTATGTTACTTTATTATTTGAATGTCAAAATTGAATGTAGTGCTGTGAACAGAATAAGGTATTCTGCTGCAAGGAACTTGTAGTCTAATTCAGGCACAATGACGCACAGGCATACATAATATACAGGATAGGGATGCAAATTCAAAGTAATAGAGGTGTCTGGGGAAAAATCAGTACTGCAGGCTAATTTACTACTCCTGAAGAGCTACTAGGCTGCAAAACATAGCGAAAATATTGAATGTTAGAAAAGATGTCTTTTCCCTTATTTTTTCTCTTATTTCAAGATGTTAATTCCTAATGTGTTAAAATAGAGAGGAAACATCCAAAGAGAGGGAATAATGCAGGGATCCTCTCTCTGCTCCTGTTTTCTGAACTGGAGCCCAGAAAAAGAGAATTAGAGATTTCTTTTATTGAGCATGCCTTGTGGAAAAAAAAAAAAAAAAAGTGGATTACAAACCAGTATTGATGTAATTAGACCTCTGGTGGCAATGTACTGTAACCTTTTCAGAAGATACTTAGTCTGTATTTGTCTTTATATGTACCTGTAAAATTGAGATATTGGGCATTGATTTTATTGCAGGGGATAGCTGCAGCCTGATGAGGTAGTGATCATAAAAGGTGGATACCATGGGTACCCAAAGGGAATGAATCCAGATTTTAATCTGTTCCCAATTTAAATGTCTAGTGGAGATCTAGGCAATTACACGCATGAACAAAATGTGGCAAGCAACAATCCTATTACATTTGCTGCCAGTCTTTTACTTTGCATTACGTTCTTGTCTAAGCCTTGATTTTGTGCCATTTATGGCTCTTCTGTTTCAAGAGTGGCATCCAACATGCCCTAGGCCCAGTGCATAGCTCGTAAGTGCTGAAAGTGTGGGTCTAACCCACATTTCATTTAAATGATCAGTGATGGCAGTGAAGGAATTGTCAAACATACCTTTGTGTACCAAAACTATTAACAACATGTGGCAATTCTGTCACTGGTATTGATCTTTCAAACTACAGCTGTGTCCAGGAGTGACTGGAAAGAAGCAGCAGTCTAAATTAACTTCTCTGCAAACTTGCAAGTGGCGGCTGAAAGTTCTGACACCAGCTGTGACTCTGACAAGCAGTGTGGTCTCAGACAAACCACCTAGCTTCTCGGGAAATATACTAGTTTCAAGTAAAGAAAAATATTAAGTACAGGACAGGTGTGCTGATTTATTATGATTTTGATAATGCTACAACTTAGACTGCACAGTGAGAGTGAAGAGCTGTTTTAATTACGTTGGTGGGACTGCAACTGACTTGTGATAGCTGAGTTATTAGTGTTACAGCCTTGAACTTTACTTTTCTGTATGTCTTATTTTCATTCTGCTAGATCTCTAGGTCGAAAGTGCTAAATTTAAGGTAGCTAGGTGGACAGGTCTTCACAGTAGCTGTTTCTGGACCACCTGTAGTCTTCTAGTGTCACCACAGAGGTGTCACTGAGCCTGTGTGCATCTAGTAGGATAAGACCAGTAACTTTTCTGTCTCGTGATTTCTTTATGAGGATAATCTGTCAAAGACTTTGAGATGTTTATATCCTGTGAGGCTGAGCCATATACCTCTTTAAGGTAGATTAATGTTAGGACCAGAAGCAGTATTTCTTTCTGTGGCATCATTTCATGAGATTGCAATAATTCTTTGTTATCTTTTTAAAAATGTTGTTAACATAAGTCATTAGAAACCCTACAAGGTGTCTCATCTATTCCAATTATCTCGTGTGCACTTGCCACTTCATGTATATCATGCTGTCTGTGAAGTATTCCCATTTTTCCTCAGGAGTAAGAATTTTTGTGACACTATGGTCAGTAAATGCCTGATGCCAAATACTGATTTGTAAGTGTTTTCTTTTGTATTTCCAGCACAAGTGGCAGTATCACTTCATTGCTTTTTTTCCCTCCATGGACTGGTAAGTATTTTAGCACAGTGAAAGCTAGAGATTGAAGAACAAGGGAATAAATGTGTAGAAATACCTTTGAAAACAGCAGAGTTGTCTGTCTTTTATTTGATTAAGCCAGCATTTTAGGAAAGCAGAGCTCTCAGGTCTGTAGCTTTGGAGATTAAGTAAATGGTCTGATTCTCAAAAGAGCTGAGCACTTAGAGTTGTCCACAGACTTCTACAAGAGAGCAGCTAGCACTGTACTGAGGGCATTTCGAAGACCTAGTTTTGCAATTTGAAAATACTGCCCTTGGCAAATTGGGGCTGAAAAAAACTGTGCCCTAAAGTTAACAGGTTTTTAAATGAGACCAAGACAACAAAAAATAACCACAGACCCTTCAGCAGCCAAACAAATGCCCATCTGTTTCTTTGTATTATGTGAGGGCAACATGCTGTAATTTTGCAAATAGAACATTTTTATTATTTAATTAGTCTCAAAAGCTAAGTGATTCACAGAAATAATCTGAGTCTATGAAAAAGAAAAAAAAAGATAGTAACAGCAGGCCTGGTGTTGAAGAGCCTTACTCATGAATGTAGAGATGACTGGTTTTGTTTTGAGCTGTGTGCTCTGGTAAATAATGGGCTTGAGCCTGCAATTCCTTATTCATGTGAATATTTCCTCTGCATTTGTATTAGCCAAGATTACTCATGTCTTGATGAGTTTGCAAGAGCAAACATATTTTAAAGCTGAACATGATGGAAGGTAGCTTGCAGAACCTTGTTGCCTGGCCCTGTGAAAGGGAGTTCTGGGCTTCTGCTTTTTGTTGTGGTGCCTCTGTTGCTGAACCTCAGTCTGCCATGCTCAGTGTGTGAAGACAACACTCCTATGGGGAGTTAATATGCCCCAGGTAACCTGTTCCAGCATTACCGGTCTTCTAGGTTTTAAGCTAAGATTCAGTTTCTAACAAAGGAAAAATTGACTTACAAATGTATATGGGAAGTCCCTTAGACTAGAGTGTCATAGAGGCCTTGATGGAAATGGATCATTGTCCTGAACGCAAGAAGAATGGTCATTGTGAGAAACAGGTTTTGGTAACTACTGTCTAGTTTGCAGCATGTATGGAAAATGCAGTATCAATTCCTCTCCTAGACTAGGAAGCCTTCTGGGAATATTTTTTTGTTTGCTTTGCAAATTTGCTGTCAGTTTTAGGGATCGGTGTGGCAGATCTGTGTTTGAAGTGTTTACTTATAGTAATGAGGTTTGGATGTGCTGAGGTGACTCACCTGGGCAAGTTGTAAATTGCAAGAAAGGAAAGCACTTTGCTTTATATATTGGGCGGTTCCTCCTGTGAGATGTTGCAGGTCTGGGCAAGTTTGAAAATGGCTGCTGCTTTTTGTACTGAATATTCATTTTGTCCTTGGTCACCCATACTCAGGAGAGCAGACCTGATACCCAAGACCTCCTCCCAGAACTAGAGACAAAAGCCATAGTAGCTGGGGGACAGCACAGGAGAGGGGATTTCTTTAGCCCTCTACAGAAAATGCTCTTAGGACTACTTTCTGAAAGATTTGTATCTTGTAAATAAGCACCAAAATTATTTTCAGGTAATGATTCTCAGGGTCCAAGTGTGGCAGCTGCTGTCAGCAGTGGACTGTGAGTTAGGTAGCTGCTGTTCCCACTGGTGGAGGCTGCCACGAGGCTGTTCCTGGCTACCCCCAGAGAGGAGGGCAGAGCACTGGACCTGGGGCTGGCTTTAGCGGCTGCAGCTACTATTGACCATGACAGTGGTGCAAGCCCCTGCGCTTCATGTGTCCAGCCCTTGGCCACAGGGTCATGGTGGGTGTCTGACAAAGCGGCTGGTATGTGGTCCCCACCTCCCCCTGTGTTTTGATTTCCCTGTGAAGTTATTTGCTCTACTGCTCCAAAATGCCTTTTCAGCTTCTGGGCCTTATAGCAATTTACTTTATCTGCCTTTTGTATACAGAAAAAAGCTAACAGAAACTTTGGATAAAGAAACAGATGAGGCAAAAATTGCAGACAAGCTACAAATAAGCACTAAGAATACTTGTGCTATTGTTAATACTGGCTACAATACGTACTCGGTGCAGAAGTTCACAGGGGTGGAAAGGCATCTAGGTAGTAATCATGGAGGTGCTTAAAATGATGTTATTATGACCAACTTAGCAGCAACTGCTGGATGAGAGAGTTTTTTTCTTAACACAGTAGAAATTGTTAGATTTTGATACTGCTTATATTTTTCTCAGAACAGTATCTCTGAATCCCAAGTGACCCTACCTTATGTTGTAAGCAGATCATGTATTTGTTGCAGGATTGAGGAAAACCAGTGGTAATTTGAATAAACTGGAAACAGAAATCTCTTTAAATATTTATTTATAACATGAATATATTTCTCTTTTTGGATGTAAAGTAATGACACAATAATTCAGCAGAGCGCTCTCACTTCTACTCCATAGCTAAAGAAACACTGATGACTTTAAGAGGGCTGAACAACTGTGAAAAGACAGAGACTTCAATTAGTTATGTTGTTCTTCTGTTCCCCTTCCAGCAGCAGGGTCTTGCCTTCAATCTTTTTTTGCCATTGGGGCTTCCTCAGGTGTAACACCATTTGGTGAAGTAGAACCATGCTTGCGGGGAAAGGCCAGAGATTACCCAGGGGAGAACCCAGGAAAAAACTGTCACTCTTCCCGCCCCCACCCTGGTTGTTAAAACTTGTATTGAAAACTCAGAAAACTTTGTAAATACTTCCTCTCTCTGTTTTAAGATGACAAGATTTTTAACTATTTTTTTTTTGCAGGAGTGACTGTTGAAAAATAACATCCTGTCCAATTTTCTAGTAAAGTATCTATCATCCTGATTGATAATTTTATCTCTTTTTTTTTTTTTGTGAAGAAATGTGAATGTAACTAAATGATATATTCTTAGTCCATGACAACAGTAATCATATTGCTCTTAAACTGCATCTGTGCTATTCCTTTTTTGTATGGCAAGTGCGTCATATAATCTCATTCATTTTGTCTATTCACTTTCAGTTTTGTTCCCCCCAAGTCCTATACCAAAGAATTATCAATGGCATTCCAGTTTAATAATCAATATGAGGCAGGTAAGGTTTATCATAAACTGGTCACACTATAATGCATTAATGAATATCTTTGACAACAGAGCTGAGTACTGCTCTGTTGAAGTCTACTCCTTACCCTATGAGAACATTTTCTGTGTTTTGTTCATGAATTGACACAAAAGAATTTTTTCTCCTCAAAACTATCCTAAGGAGATATTTGGGAATTATTTAGAGCTGATTAAATTATTCATTTTGAATACCTGACAAAAATGTTTTTAGGTTTTTGTACTATCCTGAAAACTTGTAATTATAGTAATCACTTTTTTCAGTTAAATGGGCTGTGTACTGAAGTCATGTATATCCTCCCAGGAGGAAGAGGAATTTATTCCCTCAGGCAGCTTGGCTGTAAATAAATGTAATGTTATATATAACATTGCAGACGGCAAGCAGACTTCAGTTTAGTCAGTAGGAAGTAAAATAAATAAATAGGAAAAACCATTATCTCTTTGGTAATATATTTGTATAATTTAAAATTAATATGATGTAGTGAGGATGAAAATGGCTTGGGAGGAAAGCTGTGCAAAACCAGGCACTTTCAGACCACAGAATTAAAATGTCTGATGAAAAAGATTAATGCAAACTATCTGAGCTAATCCAAAATTTACTAGGAAAATTCAGGTCAAACCCTGGATTAGTGCTTTGTGTGCTCTACTGATAACCTTGATATTTCCTGACTTACCTCTCTCATGCTCGTGTAATTACTTAAGCCCTCTATTTTTTATACTAAGGAAAAAAAGATGTGTCTTTTACAGCTGCTGTCTGTTCTGGTGCCACTGACAGAATGGTGCTAGACTGGTGCCCTGAAATTTTGCTGGAGAAAGCTTCAGGTGAATAAGTATTAGAGATGGTACTCAACAGCTGTTTCTCTGGGTAAAACTTATCTGTGCATCTGTGAGTAGTTGTGGGTTTTTTGTTATCTGATATCTAAGTGGCAGCAGCAGCAAAGAAAGAGGGCAGACTACGAAAAAAATCCCTCAGATTTTTTGGCATATGTTTTTACCTCTGAAGTTTCTGCTAAAGTGTTTAAGCTGTTTTCAATCCTATTATAGAAATGTTGGTTTGCTAATGTAAATAAGAACTTAATAATAATTCTGTTGAGCAGCTTTTCCAAATCTTTGCTTTGTAACAAGTCTTTGTTTTGCAGCAAATGCATTTTGACAGGGTGGTGTATTTTTGATGTTTTGGTGAAAAACTGACCATTTTTTACTAAGTTATAAAATTTTATAAAAATCAGAATTAATTAATAGACAAAAAAATGATAATATTGTACTTTGGGACAGAAAACAAAGAGGCATAAACCAAACATTTCATATTTGCCCCAAATTAAACCATAACATATGTAACTTTTTCCTGATTTAAATGCTTTGCAAATTTAAGTCAAATTCAGCACTTAGAGCCTCACAAAACAAATGGAGAGTATCTGGGGAGATGGCAGTGTCATGTTTCAACAGAAGTGAAACTCTTCAGCATTGCCTTATTCACTCCAGCAAGAGTGGTGCTGTGTCCTCAAGTAGAACAACGATAATTTTTAAACCATCCTCGCCCCTCCAAATTACCAAACCCAGGCACTTGTTGGAGGGCAAGTTGTGCATCCAAAGGAAACCATCTATCTCTCTTTCCCAACACTTGCCATGTAAAATGTCAGAGTCTCAGTGTTACGGCACTGCTGGGGTGGATGCTATGTGTAAGACTTAAACGTAAATTAAGTGCAGACACCTCTGAGCAAAGCACTGCTAAACCAGGCTGAAGCATCATGACAAGCTCTGGATACCTGCAGCCACAGCAGCAAATGGGCAAAACTCACCCTATCAGTCCCACCGGTGGGAAGATCCCCATTTAAAAACTGGCTGTCGCCTGTCTGGATGTTTCAAACCAAGCAGACCTTCCAGTGCAGAGTCCCGATAGAAAGGGGTTACATTTTAAGCAACTAGGAGAGAGACGTTTTCAAAGACAGGAAGAACAGAGAGAGGAAAGGTTGGCATTAAAAAAAAACTATTTAGGGTAATGAGAGGGACGGCACAATATTGGCAAGGCAGCTTGCCTGTTTTACAGTACTGGGAGGGGGGGCAGGGGGCAGAAATAAAGAAGAAAAATTAAAAAAAAAAAAAAAGGAAAAGAACTAGCATCTTTATGGAGGAAGAAAAAGGGGAACCAGGAAATTATTGTCTAGTTAGTTTAGCTTTAATCCCTGAAAAAAACCTGGATAATGTTACTAAGCAAGTAAGCTTTTGATATATATTTAGAAGATAACAAGGAGGTGAGCAGCAGCCATCAGATTATGTCTCTAAGAAATTGTGTGAAAGCTGTCTGATTTTCTCCTGCAACAGAGTAACATGTTTTCTGGATATGGGGAAAATAGTAGTTGACATATTTCTTGGCTTTGGTAATGATTTTTGACAAGGTCTTTCATGATGCTCTCATTTACAAACTACTGAAGCCTGGTACTCATGAAACTCTTACAAGTTGGTTACAACATTGTTCTGAAAGAGCAGGCATAGGACAGATATTAAACCTGTTACCCTGAAAGGCTATGTCAAACTGGACTTTTGTTAGAAACTGCAGTGATAGAATATAACATACTCTGAATACATTTACACATGACACAAACCTGTAAGATAGGCTGTAGGAGTCAAACTCAAAATAATCACAATAAATTGGAAAAATGATCTGGAAAAATGGGATGCTATTCAGTTGGGATGACAGAAAAAATCAACTGCATGTGGAGGATGGGGAACAAGAACTAGCTGTTTTCTAGAAAAAGATCTGTGTGTGGGGGAGTACCAGTGATACAAAAAAACTGAGCGTTAGCCAACAGTGTTGTACAGGAAACATACTGGGATGTAGGAAGAGGATAGCTGTCTGGAAGATACCTGGAGAAATCCTCCTTCTGTCACTGGCAGAAGGAAGAGCTCAGCTGCAGTATTTTGCCTAGTTGGGGCAGTGGAAAAGCTGGGGGAAGAAATCTTAGTAGAAAGCAGCAAGAGCAGTCAAGACCTGGAAACAAGGAGTGCAGGAGTACAGCCAAGAAGCTGTTGGTGCTCAGTCCAGCAGAGAAAAGACTAAAGGGGGGTGTGTGTGTGGGGTGTGTTTGTCACTTCACTTGTGTCTTGTCAAAGGTGGTGGCAGATGGGAAAGCAATACTTTGTTCTCTTTGTCCACAGCCAGGAAATCAAGGTCTTAGCCTGCAGCAAAGGAGCTCTGGAAATTAAGGAAAAAATTCTAATTGTGAGGAGAGTGAGACACGGGATGAAACTTTCTGGGATGGGAGCAGGGGGCTGTGTAATCTTCCTGGAAGCTTTCCAGGATGGGTTGCAGTGGCATGTGTCCTGCGTGGCTTCAGTCTCCTGATACAGAGGGTAGAGGAGAGGCTGGGTGACCTTCCAAGCTCCTTTCCACCCTGTTTCCCACACTGCTGTGACGCTTGCCCTGATGAAGCAGGGTTCGCACTTCTCAGAAGAGCCAAGTCGCCTGCTGAGCTCTGCAGTGAGACGGCTCAATGCAAGCATCCCCCACCTGATGTTGTTGGGGGACATTATGGCACCAGGTTTCAAAATTGTGTCTTCCTGAACTAGTACATCTCTGTCAGAGCTTGGCTGCACCCACAGTCACTCACACTTTGTTGTTAAACCACTATACAGCAATCCATTGTTGTCTGAGCAATATCATTCAATGTTTCAAAAGGGCTTGTGGTCACATTTTAACTGACAATGTCAAGTTCATCATCTAATAAAAGCTGGTCATAGTGTATCATCAGTAAAACTGAATTGTTTTAAGAAAAAATATTAGCAATGCTTATGTGCTTTAAACAAGAAGGGGAATAGATTCTAAGTACATAAAGTGGTAAATGACATAAACCCTTGTGCAATGAACTTGTGATGACATTTTCATTCAGATCTGTGCTGAGATAAAAGATGAGCTCACTTGCCGTTGCTTCCCTGCCTTCAACTCTTGTATAGGTTCAATATCTACTATTAGCTGGCTTGCTATTGTGAATCTGAAGGAAAGTTTTATAACAAGCTTAGAATTAGATAAGCAATGCACTGACACTTTTAAGAACTGTATAGCAAAATCATGCTAGATGCAATCCAGGTGGTAATTATGTAGTCAAAAATCACTCCAGTCAAATTAAAATAAATCTTCTTCTCGGAGGCAACTGAAGAAGGCTCCATTAGTTCTTTGTGTTTCATAGACTCCAGGTAACAGTGTTTTTCACAAGAAAATTTGAACTTTGTTGCAAGGGATTTGAGAATAGTAATTTTTATTCTATTTACAGTAGATACAATTGTACTAGAGGAAAAGATGTGCTTGAGAAGGGATGTCTTATAAAAATTGTCTCTTTTCTCAGGTTCTTTAGTACTAAATAGTGGCTTTTTATTATGCTACTTCAAATCCTACATCTGTAAGTCAAAGAAAATATTAAAATCAGAAAAGTTTGGGGGGTGTGTTTATATATTTTTTTGGGTGGTTTTTATTTCTTTTAAGTAAAGGCCATAAGTTAAAGTCACTTCCGACAAATAGTAATAAAAAGAGGTTAATGTATAGTAAGACAGAAATTGTCTATGTCTTACGCTTGGAAAACATGGATTTATTAAGATATAATTTTTACAGTAACAGTTTGGCATTCAGCCAGGTCAATGTGGACTTTCACAATCAACAGCAAAGAAAAATCAGATGGTTTTATCTTCACGGAAAGTCATGACACGTGCTATGAGATATCACAATATCTTTGAGGGCTTTGCATGTTGCTACCAGGTTCTGTGAAATTATTAGGTGCTTGTTCATCTGCTCCATACGTGTGACTAGTGCCACTGATGATGTTGTTGGGGTCTTTGCAGCCAATATTGCACTGATATCACAGCTTTCATGTGGTAAAATAAAGCACTGAATGAAAACTGTAATGAAATGTAATGTGCATGAATAATATTTGCCACTCTAGAATAGAAACCAGATAACCATGAGACTGACTGAGGCTTAGTTGTTTTATACTGAAATTAGTATTCCTGAGGTCACTTCATTTCCTGATATTTTACACCTTTTACTCATTCACCTCTGATTAAAGTATAGAGAGATATATTCCCCTCAGTTTATTCTAAAGAGGAAAGCTTTTATATAATTTTATATAATAAAAATAAATTCATGACAATATATCACTGCAAACAAAGTCAAAAGTCAGTATACTTTGGGAGTTTGCTATAAACAGAAGATACAAAAAAGAAATCTCTTTTTGTGACTTCCTCACAAAGAAAATGTATTTTCAAAATAAGTAATGAGCGCTCTCTTTCAGCCACAGAATGTAGTAGCTGATTCTTTGGTTGTTTAGTTGCTAACTAGCTCACTGTTACAAAAACAGAAAACAGGATTAGGAAATAAATCATGGATAATATGACCTTCAAAATAAAAGCTGTATTGAGCTAGATTCACTTTGAAGTGAAGGATATAAACATTCACCTAGGCTGTGGATTATCAGAACATGCTAATGTTAGATTTGTTGTTGTGCTTTTAATGTGTGAAGGAAAAACTGATGTTATGGAAACGCAGGATCTTGACAAGTTTTCACAGCGGTGCTTCTAAATGCACTCTCGAGTTTGGCGCTTTTGGGCGCCGTGCAATGTTTATCTACATTGTCTGTGGCCCACGGCGTTGTTGCTTTCTGTTTCGCAGCATGTGCTTCAGACCCCTCCTGCGCATCTCTCCTACCCTGCAGGGCAACGGTTGAGTTGAAGCTTGATTTTATTCACTTGCCTTCTTGACTTCTCTTGCTCTCTCTATCTTTTATAGCTTAGGTGAGCTAGCTTACACGCTGCATATTCTTCTGCCTTGAATTTACTTCTGTTGCTGTCGGTTGCTCAACAGCCGTGTGTTGAATGTACCTGTGTCATTAGAAATGGTCTGCTTTGCCGATTACCACACAAGTTAACAACATCATGGGTAATCTTCAGCTCTGGTATCTTGTGTAGTTTTGTTTGGAAGTGTTGTTCTACCTTCCTTGTCATTATTTTTGCAATTTTTTTTTTAAAACAGATTCCCCCAAGGGAATTGTACAGTATTGCTCCATTTTACTGCAGCCCAGAAGATCTTCCTTCTTGCCATGCTATTCCCTAGGGAAATCAGGAATGTTAATGCTGTTCGATTTAGAATATCATTACAACTCTATTTTGCAGAGATGGCAAGTATGACTGTTACTATAGTAATAGTTATGATGACTGATGACTTGTTAAATATACATACTTGTGGGGTTTTTTTCAAATGTATATAAGAATACACAGAAAGGGAGAGGCAGAAAAATTCTTGTTTGGCACATCCATGGCATATTCAATTTGGTTTGGTTTTCTGTTTGATTTAGAATGAGTAGGACAGAGATTTCTAGTAGATGTTTCTTATTCTTTTGCCTTTTTTTTTTCTTTTCCCACAGCTGGGTCTTCATTGTTTTCATTTAAAGAAATGCCAGTAGTGCAAGTTTTCTCTGGAAACCAGGTATGCAAACCTCTCCAGTTGTTTGCAGATGATTCGTGAATCAATCACTTTGCTGTTGGAGTTCCCTAGAGCACCACCGTCGGGCAGATGTCCAATAACTGTGTTGGTAACATTGTAATATCTTAAATGTTGCTAATTCAAGCAATGGCTATGAAACATTTTAGTTGGCTGTAAGAGGCTTAATTTCTGCCTGTAATGCCAGAAGCTGCTGTGGCACTTTGCTGAAAAAAAAGAAAAGAGGTGCAGTCTCGGCCCCTGGGAATGAACTGAACAGAGGAGGCAGAGATGAGGGGGAGTGAGTACAGCGTGGAAGTCATGAATGAAAACTACTGAAATGTGTTTGATGCCTTGTCGTTCCAATATTGCTTTTCCAGGAAAGAGAGTTGGTTCGTAGTGAAAGGGTAAACCAAAAATACATGTTGCCAAGGTAGTCTGGGGCAACGTAAAAGGTGCGAGGCAGGAGGAGATTAGTCATAACTAGATGGCAGAGAGGGTGTTACATGCACATGGGGAAGATGGAAACAGAGCAGACACTGCAGTTGGGGGAGAAAATTGAAAATATGTGTGTAGGGTGAACACTGATACAGCAACATTTACAGAGGATAAAGAATTACTTAAGTAAGGCAAAACTAGAAAAGACTCTGCAAATCTCGGTGGGACCCAACAAAGTTAAGTGAGTGGGTGGCATGATAGTAGATGAAATTCAAAGTAGATAGACCGCAAATTAGATAGATACATTAGGTAAAATAATTTGAGTTATTAGTAAGAGGCGATATGCTAAGTCAACTATAATTACTTCTTTATAAAAGTACTTTAAGGCAAGCTGATTTTTCTTGGGTTTTAATTTCTTTTGCTTTTTAAATAAGAATTTCAGCATTACCATGAGGATACCAGAGGAACATTGGCCTTAGAATCCCAAGTGGAATTTGATATTTAAATGAGGAGCCTGCACTGATTTCCAGAAATCTGGCCTACTAGAATAACTGCTGCATTAGGCAATCCCAGTTACAAGCTGGAATGCAATATACAGAAACCACTAGACCTAAACCAGCAAGCTTCTGCAGAACGTTAATCCAAAACAAGTATTTGTTAAGTTTGCACTTGTATCTTTCAACTGGTGTAAACCATCAGCTAGTAACCAGAATGACAGTGTTGGCACAGGAATCCTAAGAGTCCTGCAGCTGGAATCCATAACTGTGTATTATATTAATCCTTTTATCTATACCTTTTGTCTGCTGTTGTGAAGAAAGTATTCTGGTGGAGAAATTAATTTACTGGCTCTGGTCAATAGGAACACACTGGAAAGAAAATAATGGTGCTCTCTGATCTTCTCTGCCTTCTGCTGCAGCCTGGGGTAGGAATGTATAAGTATTCACTACACAAGGATTTCCCCATATGCCAGGAAAGCAGGACAGTGCTGACAGTGTGGGCTACACAGGCTGCAGAACAGGCTTTTGTCCTGTGTTATACCAGTCCCAGCAGTGCTGTTTCCTGGCTGTTAGAGGAGAAGGTTTACTTTCATTAAGTACCATACCTAAATACCATTTGGCATACTTGAATATTTCTGAATGACATACAGTTTACCACCTGCTGGAACAATTTTTCTGAATACTGATTTAAAAATGTAATTAATAGATAATTTTAGTGGGTGAACATGTTTTTGTTTTGTTTAGGATTAAATTGGTTTTACTATGAAACTGACGTTCATGGATTTGGCATTTAAATGTTGTTTGTACCTGGATGTAAGACGTAAACAGTGGATTAAATCCACAGCACATTTCAGCGCTGCTTTCACAATGACAACTTCATTTACAGCATAATCTAAAAACCTTCCTATAATTATATGATGTCTTGTAAATAAGCCATCTCCAGTAGGCTTTTGAGAATTAAATAACTGAAGCAATATACAGTACAAAAAATAGTGCTGCAAAGACATTGTGCTGCAGTTGAACAAATGAAACCAGATTAATTAAAAGATCAAAGATAGAGGAAATGGAGGGAAGTACGTTTTAAGGGAACTGAAAGGAGATAAAGAATAAGTGAAATGGGGAACATTTTAAAAACAAGGGAAATCTTTGAGTGACAGATGAGATTGGTTGGGGAAAGGGTGGCAGGTTCCCAAGAGGGGGAACTGCCAAGGAAGCCCAAACAAGGGTTGAGGCACCAGGAGACAGGTTTGACTCCTGGCAGAGGTACACTGGGCAGCTGCTGAGGGCTGCAGGAGGGAGCAGCCAGCCTTGTTTTTTTCTGTGCTTGTACCAGAGTCCTGGAAAGGCAGCCTGTGAGTGAGACAAAGGGACGTGAAGCAGCAACAGTTGAGGTTGAGATGTCTTCTCAGAAATGAAGTCCTTATGCCACCCCCTCATCCCCTGAAGACAGGGGGAAAAGCAAGGCAGAGCAGCAGACCCCAGCTGTCCCCATTTGGGGTTGGCTTTGGCTCTGCCTTAGCACAGCCCAAGGTCGTGTTGGGGATGGCATCAGTCTGGAGCCAGGGCTGCACAACGTTGTCAGCAGCTCATTGCAATGCCCTTGCTATGTGTGACAGCTTGTTTCTTGTCAGTAGTGGTCAGTGAGCTCCCCAGAGTGACATTGCTAATTTCACTTCTTAAACAGTATTCCTCAAGACTGAGCTGGTTGACAGGAGGCAGCATTATTAAAGGCAGGAGCAGAGCCTCTTCTGAGAAATGTGGCTACTTGCTGCAATGGTCACTTGCCCGCTTTTTTTTTTTTTTCTTTCCTTGTAAAAAACACAGGTCGACATTATTATAGCATTAGCATGAGGTAGGTCAGTATAAAGCCATAAATGTCTGTGTTCAGAGCAAATTACGTGTCAGCCATGCTCCATGATCTATTACAATGTGACATTGCTTATGGCGTAACTCTGCTGAGAAAAAAAATTACTCCTCAGGAATAAAAAATAATTAATGAGCTTTCAGATAACCAGTGAAATTTCTTAACCATATGTATACGATAATTGCCAGGGATTTTGCTTTTGTTTGAGGTTTCCCTGTATTTGTGGGGAGGGAGTCTTCCCCTCTCAGCTTAGAAAGTGGTTGACTTTCACAGGGAGATGTGTAAGTGAGATACATTATCAGATATTCACCTTCATTATTGTTACTTCAGTTGTTTTGCAGTAAGACTTTTGTTTCTTGTGATTCCAGGTATGCCTGGTGAAGAGAAAGTATGGTGACTAGGGTCTACATCTGTTCTTAACTTTCCTGCAATCTTGTGTAGTATTAACAATAATTTTAATATTCAATATGAGAGGTTATTCCTACTCTCTCTGACATAATACATTGCATGTTCTTGTAGTCACCGGAGCCCTGGAATTGCTACATATGTGACTAAAATTTAAAGCAGATTACTTGCATTCTATTGGATTTGATAATGCACCAGCAAACATAAAAGCAGGGAAGGAAAACATTTATTTTATTGAAAACCTGGGGAAGGAAAATTAAACTGAACTAAGAATATCTAATTACAGAAGTAGAACATTGAGGAGGAAAAAAAAACTGTTTTGGAAAACTTAAGCTCAATTCTTATAATAACTTCAATATTCCTTGTGTTGAGTAGGTAGAAATAATGTGTTAATCTTTCCCAGCAAGGAAAAGAAAACCACTATGTTTTGTGAGTCATGTAACAGCATGCACCTGAATTAGCTGTTTGCAGAGGTGTTGGAAGTACGGCTACAGTGCTAGCCAGGGAGACCTATGTAGACTGAGCAGTCCTCAACCTCCTTTCTCTGTAAGATCTGTTCCTCCCTTCAAGTATTATGCAGGTTGCTAAGGGTTTCTATTTCCATTTCTGTCAGTGCAGGGAGAGGTTTTTTTTCAAATGTTTGCTTTTTTTTTTTTTGAGGCCAGAGGTTGCTAGTGCTTTGCCTATCAGCCCACACTGTCTGCTAGGCTTCAAATTCCTCTAAATAAGCTCTAAATAATCTCCCACTTCTGGTTTGTCTTTACAGGAGATAGTAAAATTCCTTCTATTATCTTAGAGTTTCTCTGCCAAGTGGTGTGGCACCGGGCAGCTTCCCACTGGCCCACTGTGGGGCTGAGTTGCTGGTGTCAGACAAGCTGAAGACTGGGTCTGAGTTTGCTGATGTAGATGTGGTACAGCTGTGTACAGCTGTGCAGCTGCTTTGCAGTTATCTTTGCTTTTGCCTCCATCATTTTCGTACAGCAGTATCTGTCTCCCAGTGTTACAGTCTCTGTTTTTTTTAGAGTATTGCTCTTTCTGTTGTGTGGCTACCTGACAACTGTGGTTGGACTTGCACATCTGTGTGTAGTGGTCTCTGGCCTTTATTGTCCTGTTGTAAAAGTCCATTCACGCAACTGGTACTCTCTGGGCTGTTCCCATGGCATGTGCTTCACTGCTCAGCGCATCACCCTGCCTGCAAACAGCATTACTTCTCTGGCCAGTGCTGGGCTGCTGTGCGTTTCCTGAGAGTTTGCAGTGGAGATGTCTAGCTTTTAAAGATGTTGATTCCTTCCTACTTGCTTTGCCTTTGCCACTAAGCTCTTCTTATTGCTGAATATCCAGGTGAAGATGATCTGTGCATAAATTTCTGTTTGGGGCTGAACTTGAGTTGTATTTTGGCTTGTCTTTTGAAGGTAGTACATTGCATAGTTCAAGACCTGCTTCTGTTTACATACATTAATGCTAGCCAAAGGATCACAATGCCTTTTATAGCCCAGGTCGCAGAATTTCAAGGAGTCATCTGCTCTGATTACATGCATCCTGCCATTGAAAGTGAACAGACCCTCTCCATTTTCTCCCAGATTGATGAATCCCTTCTGCTCTGTTCCTTAACTTGTACAGTATTATGCAGGCATGCATCATGCCCCAGGACGAATAACCTGACATACCGCTTTGCTTTTTACTGTCTTTTCACATATCTCAGGATGTCTTTCTTTGATTCTGCTGGGGCAGTACAGAAGTCCCCTCAGACAAAATCTAGTCTCAAGGAGGGACCTCATATCTCAGCTGGCAGGAGGAGATGCAGGAGGTACATTTTGTCCCTTTCAATCTGCCTAGTCATGCACTGTATATAATTACTGAGTGCCCATAATAGCTCTTCGCTTTCACTATTTCCCAGATTGCCTTTAGCCTTCAGTGAGGCATGTTAAGTTATTGACAGAGGCTGAAGTCTTTATCTTCTGTTCCAAAGAACTATTGGTGTGACGATGTAGAAAGTATGTGCTGTTTGATATTTCTACTGGCAACAGTATATAATGCCTTCTGTATTGTCAGCACTGCTATCATCTATGCTGAGCTACTGGCATTGTGCTAAGGCTGCTGTGGTTGACTGTACAGTGGTGCAGTTCTGGCTAGTTCATAGGGGAGCTCTTCGCTACTATTGATCACAAAGTAATATGCTAGGATTACTGCTTTGCTTATTTCTTTACTTACCCAGACAAATGTTTCATCCCAGGTCTTGGACCCTCCTCACTGTTTACTGGCATGTGCTACCTGCCTTGAGCAACCTCGAGGCGCTAAGCTGTAGGAAGGATAGGGAGGTATAACTGACTGTTAACAGAAACTTTTTGTCTCCTTGGTCTGAGCATTTCCTAAATGACTCAACTTGAGCCTTTCGGACATCCTCGGATATTTGATGTTTGACTGATAGACAGCTTGCTCCCCCCTTGATATTCTGCTCCAAGTACTTGTTAAGAATTGGGAGTAACTTAATATCATGTTCCTGGATTGTCTCTACCTCAGCTCTGTTTCTCCTAGAAAAGTGTCCTTGCTGAAGCTTTGACACTTGGTTCAGTTTACACTTAACCTCTACACCATGGCTGGTGTTTGCAGCAGATCAAAGTCAAACAGTACTTTTGACCTTTCTGTCAAATATTTTGAGGAACCTCATCACCTTCCTCATTGTCAGGACTTTTCCAGTGTCACAGGAAGTGGATGATTTTGCCCTAGGGTAAACGGGGTTTTGTGTCCTTTCCCAGGTAGGAATTATTCCTACTAAACAGGTATTTATATTCCATGGTTTTTGGGCTTGTGAAGGCTCTCTGCCAGAGGGCTTCCTGGGCTGTTCAGTATGCATGATTACATTACAGTCAGGCCAGGTACTTTTTCAATGACTCCTCTGTGGGTAACACAATCAAGTGTTGCAGGAAGCTTGGGACTGCATAGACGGAAAACAGAAGATTTATTGCCTGCACTCTAAGCATCCAGCACCACCGTGTTACTGTCTTCTCCCAATACTGCTCTCAGACCTCAGCTTTACACTGCACTTCTGCCATGCAATGTGGAGATGTCCCTCATGTCTATTTCTACAGACCCTGAATGGCAATGTCTGCTCTTTCATGGATATCGTATGGGCCATACATTTATGTAGCAGTCATGGATTGCTTCTAAGGCATATTAATAGCACTTGGCCACAATTCTTCAGTCTAATGGTGCCACTTAGCAGTGCTGTAGGAGATTACATTTCAGTGGCTTCCCCATCCAGCTGGAACTGAATTGGTCATATTGATCTAATAGCAAAGTTGCAAATTTAGCAGTTGAATTGCTGGCAGCTTTTTCTGGTAGTGCAGGATACTGAGTCATTGAATTTGTTATATTCAAACATCAGTGTGCTCTCTCTCATCTGGAAATGATGAGGTAGGTACAACTATGGTCTGTATTGGAAGGGAACAGAGTGACCAGTTACATTGCCCAGTGCTAATGGGAAAGGCACTGCGGGAAGGGAGGAAGCTGTATTTTTCTTCTCCCTTTGCAGGTAAATTCATTCCTCTTTTCTCATTTCTGAGCTCAGGTAGTTTAAGCCTGATCTCCTTCATCTGTGTTTCTAGCACTCATCATTTTGGTTCCGTCCCAGGGTGGCTCAGCTGGCCTTCCTTGTCTGGAAGAATCTCTTTATGTTTAGATCTATGTCTGTGCAGTGCCCTCTTGTAAGCTGGAAAGTATCTACAAAAGTTTTCTCTATAAAATTATTCCCTCATGTTTCCAAGATTTCCTGTAGCATGGAATTTCCAAGTTCATAATGAAAGTATTTATTTCTTATGCTGAGTCTTTTCCTCTTTTTGAGAGGAGGATAAAAGAATCCAGTATCTCTTTTTCACCTGGCATGAGATGGGAATAAAAATTGTCCAGAACCTTTACCACACATGCAAATGTTTTAGACCTTGTACTCAGAAGTTGTGTCTTCATTTGCTTCCTACCTTTATTTCCAGGTGGGCAAGCTTCTGGGATGACCTCAGATGTGTTTTAAGTAAGGAAAGGACACCACAACACAATTCTGAGCTGGTGTATATCTGGCTGTGGTGGCCCAGGGATCTCTCTGGCTGCCCCCAGGTGCCATTCTCCCTTCCCTTATGTGCTGGGATCCCTTGAGGTGCTATTGTTTCAGTGTGAGTAACTGGTTGTAACATATTGGTGGAGTCACAAGGAAAACAGCAGCAGCTTGAGCGAGGGTGCTGGAGAACAAAGTTCAGCTAAACCCACAGCATCTTCTTTCATTTATTTGGTCCATTTAGTCTTGTCTTACATGAAAAGCATGCTTCCAAGTCCAGGAAACATTTATGGGATCATGCTCTTTCACAGTGTCACGCCAGCATCCTTCACAGTATGTTCATGTATTGCCTGCTTGTTCAGTCCTAGTAAAGGACTGAAAGGCCAACACTCTGTTTTCATCTACTTTCAAAAGCAGAGAGATAACAGACACTTAACTGCTTTTCTAATCTTCAAATATTCCCTCTATGTGCCTTTGCCTGTTTTAAGGCAACAGTGCCAGTTAGATTAGGTTCTAAATTAAAGTTTTCTGGGCATTATTATTTGTAAAACCCAGTACAAATTAAAAATAATGGAACATTACACAGAATGTATTTTTTCATTTTTAACATGCTTATTCTGTTGCATGCTAAAACTTAGGTCAGCATCCTTTCAATGTGCAATAGTGAAATAGTGAAATAGTGAAATAGCTTTCTCTTTTTGGTTGGTGTTAGTTCCAAGACATATGGGAGTCCCAGGCCAGCAGGTAAGGCCTGATATCTCTCTCTCTTTTGTTCTCCTTCACTGCCAGCTAATGCAGCTTGCTGGTCCACCAAACCACTTCAAAGTGCTTTGTCTACAAGTTGTGATTTTTGAATTTGTGCATCATCTGTGATACCTGTTGCCAACATGCTGTTGTCTTTCAACTAAAGTGTCTTAACAGGTTTATTGACCAGTATTTGGACTAGTTCCCACTTTGCTTATGTCCCTTCTAAGCTGTGGTGTTTCCAAAGCAATTCACAAACACTCTACTTAAGATGAAGCCGAGTAAATGAGAAAAAGCCATTGCCTAAGAAAAAAGCTAGTCAATGGAAAGGAAACATAGAAAGATAAAAGGAAAGAAAAAAGGGAGAAAGCACATGAACGATGCTTCACTACTGTTCTTAGTTAGCTTAGCTTACTCCTGAACACAAAATTAGTCTCAGCTTTCAAAGACATATCATGGAGCGGTTTAGCTCTGGCCATTCTCAGCTTTGTTCTGAAGTAAAAGGTACTGTGTGGAGATTTCCAGCAACTTCTCTGCTCCCAGACGGAGTTTGACCTTTGTATTTGGAAGCAGCAACCAAGAAATTAATGGGTTTTTAGAGCACTGAAAATGGTTATAGAGGAATATTAGCAATGTGTAATACCCCTCACCATCTCACCTCAGTTTCTTTGGTGACATGTGGTGCTTTTCAAGTCTGGTAAGTACATTTGTATGTTTAAGTGAAGATAAATGAAGAACACAGAAGTTGGTCTTTGGCTATGAGTAGCAGATCTGAATAGTGGCTGGAGTCCTTGTCGCCCTTTTGACATTTCTTTCTCAGTTCCACAAGTTCTGACTCCAGCAAGGGGCTGAGTTCAAAAATATATGATGGTAGCAGCATGTAGTTGCTGATGGTATCTCTGAAAAGCTTCTCTGGAGCTTCCTGGGACAATATAATCTTCAACAAGAAGAAAACGGAGCAATTTGTTTTTTCAGACAAACAGCTTCTGAGACTGTGCCACCTCCTGCGATTTGATCGAATTAATATTTCAAATAACTGCCTGGTTTTCACAGATCTCAACCTTTCTATTTCTGGAGCTTTGCAGAATTTAGAAGTCTTGTTCTGTTAAATCTGTAGTTTTGCTTCTGTTTTGTGACTGTGCACTCCTGATACAACTTGTATTTTTTTTATTTTTTTTTTTTTCACTGACCTGAAACCTGTGTACATGATTTTGGGGCTAGGATCAAAATCTCTTAGATGAAAATCAGAGAAGAAAAATAGCACTAGGAATGGGGTTCTTCTTGTTATGTCTAATCTCATCCCCGCCACCTCTCCCAGTACTGACATAGTAAATGCTGGTTTTTAACTGTCTTAAATAATTTTGAAGACTCCTGGGCTTATTTCCAAAAAAGTAGAGGAACACTGGAAAGTATCAATCTAACGAGATTTAAAAAGCCCAAAGGTTGGGTTTCTGGGCTGTGGTTTTTCTCCATAGTTCTTAAAAAGAACCTTATTCAAGATGGAATATGGATAATAGTTTCAATTTAATGTATTCACTTTCTCTATAAAAATTATGGTGTAAAAGAATGAACTTACCTATTAATGACATAGGTAACAACCTTGAGATGCTTGTACCAATTGAGCTGTTTGCATGTTGGACTCCACTTTTTCTCCTTGCTCAGCAAATGTTTTTTTCATTGCTTAAATTCTGCGTGCTGCAAAATACAGTTGTCTGGGGCTTCTTGTATGTTGAAACCAAACTGGATTTTCTTCAGGGAGCAGGGAGTTGCTGATAGGTGTGATCCTCCCCTGTGAGAAGAGGTAAAAAGACATGGCAAACAGTAATTTAGGAGCAGTGTTGCTGCTCTGGGGGCCGGGGAACAAGATGATGACTATTTCCTACCCAATGTCATTGTATTCATACTTATAACTGATGCTATGCAGGTAAGTTTTTTTTCCCCTAGAAGCCCTAATGGGGAAATACAAAACAAATGGATTTATTAAACTTCATGGCAATGACAGAGCAGCAGTTGTAATTATTTGTGTGTTCTGCCATTTTTAGAAAAGTGATTTCTTTCATTGTCATCATGACCGTGTCTGTTTAGCTAAAAATAATTTGATATAACTTAGAACATCTTACAGTTACCATGACTGGTAGTAGATCAAGTAGAGAGTCTTTCTTTGGTAGTCATTCAAGGTAAAATGAATGAGTCCCAGCATGTTTTTCCTTCTCTCTGTTTAAACCGTAGAGCTTTAAGGTCAAGCAGGTCTCTGAAACAAGTTTGATTGATTGTATTAAAATCAACTCTGTCTACGTCAGACACTTTAATTGTGTTTGTACAGATACTTCTGTCTAGAGAGATAAAATATTAAACACATAATGAATAATGTAGCTGTCTCTGAGTACTGTGATCCTTATGTGAATAAGGAAGTCATAAATTGACTGAGTATTGAACTGGCAAAACACTTGCTATTATTTCTGCAGTGACAGTTTATGCAGTGACAAGTTGCATGATGTAATATAGAACACTGTATGTTTTTTAGAGAAGAAATGGTACTTTTCCATCTCTCACTGGAGGAACAGAGCTGTGCATTTGTCTGCTCTCTGGCAGCCAGCACAGCTGTGTAGAAAGCCAAGGTTTAATGTAGCTCTGTGCAGCAGTGGGCAGAGGAGAAGTCAATAGATGGAGACATCCATGTGAAACTGCATCTTGAGCTGTGGAAAGAAAACTGTAGGTAAAGAGCTGTTCATTAATGACCTTTGGCTTTTAGACTCTCTCTTTGGGCATGCAGTACTTTTCTCTCTCTTCCCATGTGATGACACTATCTCAGCTGATTGTGCTGTTTTTTCTGCTGAGCTCCAGCTACCACTACCATTCCCTCCTTATTTTTCCTGCTTCCTTTCACTGGCCTGCTGGCTGCAGTCTGACCATTAGAAGATGTTGCTTTTGTCAGTCAATTCTTTCTTCAATGAATACATTTTTCTTTCATTTTTAGGTAAAACTAGACGTTTTGAATATTTTTCTGAAAATGTCTCTGTTGCTGAAGTGTCACGTACGCAGAGGCTATGTCCTTTAATCTTCAAGATTAAGATGGGATTTTCATTCCCATTCGCCTTGCTGAGGACTGGGCCCTAGTACAGAGCATTTCTTCTTTAAAGAAAAAACTTTAAAAGGGGAGAATTTCACTTTTAAAATTAATCACCATGGCAACCTTTACAGTGAATTTCCAAACATAGAAAGTTGTCTTTAAGAAGCGTGTTCATCTAAGAGAAAGGTGAGTTTTTACAGCTTCTAACAATGTTCCCAGAGAATACAAGATTTTAAAAGAATCAGTTAGAGGGACTTTTATATGCAGAAAGGAAAAGTTATATGATCATGATGATGTTTTTTTTTAAGGATACTGCATGCTAACTAATCTCATCATAATGCTGGCTTAAAATAGACTTGGAGAACTAGATAAAGCCTGTCGGTAATAATTGTGATAGGATGTCACTAGATAACATCTAGGTTAACAATTTGCCTACATTTCTCTCATAGTTTAAATATTATTTTTCTTTTTCCTAGTTCTGGGCTGCCTTTACAGGCATATTCAGAATCATATTGGGAAATACTTTTTTTTAAATCAAAAAAGAAAGTGAACTAACAAACTAAAGGGGGGAGAAAACAAGTCACTCATGCATTCAAAGCAGAAAATCTCTCACACATTACAGTTCAGTGAAATGTAACTTTAGTACTCATCTTTCTGTTCCTCTGATTTCTCTCAGTACTCACCTGGATTATTTTATATCCTATTATCTATGTGTATTAGATACAAGGAACGTGGCATTTCTTTTCCTAGTGGAAATTCTCCAGTGAAAATATTGTACATCAGATGGAATCTTGATGTTTTCCCTGAAATGGGAACTCTGGTGTTTCATTCTGAAATTGCCAAAATAAGAGCATTTTAGAATGAAACTTTTGATGTCCAAAGGATGTGTGAGACTGGGAGAAGGAGTTTACAGGCAGAGAACCTCAGTCTCTCCAGATTTCAGAGGGTGGTGGGGAGGCTGATGGACTGGCAAGAGACAGCTGCTTTTAATCAAAGTGCAAAAATACCATGGAAAACAGTCTGCTAAAAAAACCCCCAGTTCACTCTACTGAGGTTTCAATATTCAATTCAAAAGTGTACCAGTGTGTTGGAGTGGGGTGTTCCCACACTGCATGTAGGGGGCAAGAGGGCAGGTTCATAGAGGACCTGCTGTCTTGAGTTGCCCGTGGGTGGCTGGCTGAGCCACACTACTGATGCTGGGAGTGGGTATGGTGGGCTTCAGCAGTGCGCTCACTGCCTGGTTTTATTTAGCTGTATGGCCACGGTCCATCTGTATTTCATTGGATTTATCCCCAGCTTGGAGAAAGCAAGCTGGTTCTGCTGGAATTAGGGCTGGGTGATGTTGTCAGCACTCCAGAGGTATTCCTCTGTGCAGTGCATATCTGGAAGAAACAGGTTATGAAGCACCTCTTAATTAAGGAAAATTTTTGGAAAGACTTTTTAAAATTTATTTTATTAATGTAACGAGTCATTTAAAGGTGACAGCATTAAATTCAATACCTCAGTAGTTCAAATAAAAGTAAATGTAGTTAAAAATAAGTTCAATTACTGAATTATTCATGTTATGTAACATCTTTAGAAAAGTTTAACTTTCAGAACAAAGTTATCATTAAAGTTAGTAACAACTGTCTAAAATCGTGTGTGTTCTTTTGAGATGTCTCTGCCATCGTAGAGTGATATTTTTATTTCATGTGAAATGTGGGTAAGTAAAAGATTGCCTTTTTTGCTTTTGTAATGGAGAATAGGATCAGTGTGATCTGAAGGGCTGTTTTTTCTTGTGTGTACAGGGTCCCTTCAAGAACTTTATTTTAAATTGCGAAGTCAGCTGAAAGCTTGACAAGGTGTTTGGTCAGCCAGCAGCTCACAAGCAGTACCAGAATACCACTGAGGCATGGGAATGCATCTGCAAGAAAGCGGATAGCAGGTCATTCCAAGTGATTGCAAGCTGGAAAAGAATAGTTCAAAAAAGAAGTGACTGTTGTGAATTACCACAACCTAGTTTCTGAAAAATTGGCTGAAAGATTGACCTTATGCAGACTGTCAGATGTTTCCCTTTCCCAATGCTTCTGATAGATGGGATTATAGCCAGTTCAAAATATTTCTTATACAGGTGGCAAAACCTAGTACATAGGCTTTTTACTGAGACTTGGGATTTGCAGCTTTCAAAAGTGCATCTTTATTGTCGTGTTTTTACAGAGAATACGTGTTCATTTCTTTGGAAAGAGTGAACAGTAGACTTTATGCATCATAAATAACAATTGTAGTGTTCAAATTAAGGAGAAGAGATGTTCTGTAGCATAGTGCAATTTGAGAGGGATAAAAGAACTTTGTTTCATACATTTATAGTGTATTCTACTTGTATAAATCAGAAAGAAAGTAGTCAGGGAACGATCACTTTGCATGAATTAAGAACATTTATGGTCTTTGTATTCACTGAATGTGAATTTAGTGTCAGGGAGAATAATAATTGAGATTTTTTTTTTAATTTAAGAAAAAACATTTTGACAAGTGGTATTTTGACACATACCATTAAACTTTAAGGAGGAAAAACCAGTCATGGAACTGATGAGAGCACAAAGTGAGCTTGAGCACATTTTGGCAGCAATTTTTAGAACTTATAAATTCTTATAAACCATCATTTTATTTGGTCTGATATTTGGGTTCTGGTCTATTTATCCATAAAATGGGTTTTTAACTGAAAAAGCTGAGAAGAAAAATAAAGGCTTAATATTGTTGATGATTAATTTTTTTTTATCTTGATTGATTTAGATTGACTTTTTCATAGTCCAGGTGGAGACCCATAATTGAAGAAATGCATTATGAGAGGAATAAGTTTGACAGCTGCTAAATCGGGAGCAAACCCAAAACCCAGCCCTTTTTTGAAAAAGGGAGAGGGTGTAACAATTGTTTCTTTGCCATGGCTTGAAGGAGATCCTGTCAGTAGCCATAAAATGAAGACCATGCCCAATTTGCAACAAGCAGAAATGTCACATAAAAAGACTGAAAATGTCATGAACAACATTAGGAAATGAGAAGAAATACTCTCTAACAGATTATGTTCTTATCTAATGTTCATTTTCTCACAAACATTCAACCACTCCAATTCTAACTCATCCTCTTCTTTTGCTTCTAGGCACATAATATGATTTATCGATTGAGGCATTAAAATAATCTTTGGAAATATATTTCCAGATTGCTGTTCATGCAATTGTAATTATGACTGCTGTGATCCATTAATAGTCTTCTGTAAGCAGGCTTATTTTGCTTTGTAAATGAAGAAAAATGCTTCTGGTTGCTGGCTAACTCCTCATCAAAATGTAACAAGAACAGTGTCTCTAAATCCAGTCTTTTCAGGATTTAGGTTTGTGCACTAAGCTAAAGGAAGAGATGAGTCCAGTGAGACCCATGATTTTTGGTGCCATTTTGATTCTGAGGCTTAGATAAAGAGGTAAACATTGCTCTTTCAGGGAATATATTAAACCGATTTATGTAGTTATATCTAAACAGGTATTCACCCATGGAATGAATGAGGTAGGTGGGTTAGTTGTTTTTACGTTGTTGTTTTTTTGGTTGGTTTGTTGGGGTTTTTTTGGTTGGTTGGTTTGTTGGGTGCTTTTTTCTTTTTTGTTTGTTTGTGTGTGGTTATTTTGGTTTTGTTTGGGGGGGTTGGTGGTGTTTTTGTTTTGTTTTTTTTTTAAAAAGGGATTTTGCATTTGGAAGGCTTTGATGTTATTTTTTCTTTGGTTGGTTGGTTTGGTTGGTTGTTTTTTTCATTGACTAGGCTACCCACCAGTATATTTTTAGGTTTAAGTGCCCTACTAATGGACTTTGCTATTCTTTTGGTTTCTCAACACACTGCTGCTCCTGAATTTGAGTTTTCTCTTTGTGGACAGTAAACCATCATAGGAGCAGAGTACGTGGCCATCTTTAATTATTCAGATGCAGTGTATTACTCGAAGATAGTCCCAGTCAGTGACTTGTTAAGGTTTTCTCAGAAACACTATTAACAAGTTTCAGGATTGCATAGACAATTTTGGTGGTGAAATCTTAGTTTAGAAACTGGCCATGAAGATTGCGCTTTACACATCTGTTGAACTAGATGTTCTTGAGTCTGGGCAAAATGTTATCTGTGAACAGAATCAGTCCTTCACCCGTGACTATCTGGTTGGTTTGGATCCTCAAAACTCCTGTGATATTCAGAACAAATTCAATATCATTCTCAGTGTTGTTATAACTTTAAATATATTTGTAATACTTACAAATACACTTTCAAATATTTGCAATATTTGATACATATGTATTGTGATTTTTTTTAATTATTTTTTTTTACTTTCTATTTGTGGTTTTGAGAATGAGTGAACATCAATGAGGCAATCAGTGTCAGAGGTACGAGTGAAGAAAGGAAGTTTTATGAAAGAGTATTTGTGAAAGTCCTTTCACTGAGACGACATCAGTCACAGGAGCTAAATTTAGGCACGTGTTTCTTTTTATAGGTTCTTTTATAATCGAGCTAGTTTAGGAGAATTCAGCAACCTTGTGTCTCTTCTTTTCCTCCTCTTAACCTTTAGGAACATCCAACTAACATCCAGTGTTTAACGTAGTGAATAAAATATAGCTTAAAGCCTGTCTTGCATAATTTACATGTTTTTCTGAATTGCTAATGTATCAGAGAACTATTTACACATGAAAGCACAGTGGTCCTTGCCCTTGCACAAAGCTGTTATTCAGTAAATGAGTTAGAGCATGACCTGCCTTTTACAAAAATGAATCTGTGTGTTACAGACCTCAGATCCTACAATATTATTACTGCATTTTTATAGTCTCCTACCATTTCTTCTGATTCTGCTATAAGAGCACTCAAGGACTTAAAATGGTATTAATCAGCAGAGCATTTCTTTCCACCTCTATGTACTAATCCTCCAAATTTAGACAATCGTTATGTGATTACTGTTGTCTTTCAGAGTTTATTGGTCTTCCATCAGAAATACCATCTAGTTCAGAATTGAAATAAGCGAGACCTGATCAGCATAGAACAGATCAGCATAGAACCAGAGAACAATCAATTAGGTCCCTATGAGGAATGTGTGTATGAACATGACAGGTTTACATATTCTTTTCAATACCGTCTTGTTATTGTTAATTGTCTGGAGTCTTGCCAGAAAGATGAGGTGGCAGATGAACACAGATTTTCACTGGCATCTGCTGCACACTACAGCTGCCATCTCCTCTGGGGATCACCCTCATTTTATGACCATTTTGAAAGCTTGGCACCATAGGCTTTATTACAACCAACAGCATTACTTGCCAAAGAGAGTGTGCTGGAAATTAATGATACATGAAAGAAAGACAAGTAGTTCACACGTCTCAAAATTTATGATACAACTGGCACTTGTTAACATGTCTTTTCCATAGGAGCAGCGATGGCAGACTTAGGTGTTTCAGCAAGTGGGGCTGTGGAGGCTGGTGCTTCTTCCTTGCAAAGCAATGCTCATCCAGGCTCTGCTAGAGCATACCACAGCACATCCTTCCAGCCTGTGTGAGAGCCCTTTCCCCAGGAGGGAATGGGAGACTTCTGGACTTTTCTACAGCTGGGTTCCAGCATCAGACCCTGAACATTGAGGTGATGGGGCCTGGGATGTGCCCGTGGGTCCTGGGCTGTAGGAACTGCCTGTGTGCCACTATGGACAGTCAGCTTTGGACTTGACCCAATATGTGTGACCTGTTCAGTCAGATGTTGACTTTAAAATGTTTACTTTAAAAGTATTTTATCCAAGTAATACACTTTGCTGTGATATGAGATATAAGATGATTTTTCCCATTTGGGGGAGGGAGGAGAAGCAGCAACTTCTCTTGTCCTAGGCCCTGCTGCTGAAGATGTTGGCTGTATAGGGTCCAATTAAAATTGTCATCAAAGTAGAAGTCAGTTGATGGTTAAAAAAACTATCTGCAGGCAGAGAGCATATCGATGCCAAGCCTGTAAAAGGCTCGGGAGCTGGGTCACGGGCTGGGTGAAGGCAGAAGCATCCATTCAATCTGCTGCTTGCGAGTTCTCCAGAGAGCTTGGCTGAGGCTTGCCTGGTGTTAGAGCAGTGAGAGAGAACTGGTGGCGAACCAGTCCCCTGGAACAGGATGAAAAAGGCAAAGTTAAATTAAGCTTAGTTGCTGTGCTGAAAATTGTTGCTGTCTGTGCTGTGGAGGCAGACACATTCAGATGTATCCTGAGCTATCGTTTTTTCCCATCTGTGAAGTCTCATGAGTTTTTTGCTGTTTCGCAGATGATGTCTCTGATTGATTGAACAGTTCTGCATTATAGAGAATATCCAATTAAATGAGATAAAATGATACTTGTGGTATTTGAAATGTAGCAGTTGACATTCAGGCAGCACATTAAGATGTAAAAAGAAAAAAGAATTCTCTGCTTTTAAATCTACATACACTCAAAATATATCTGCAAGGCTAGTGCTTCACTTCATCCTTCAGCCAGTAAAAAGCATCTGGGACTTGACTGGGTGCTTTGTTTCACAGGGCATTGTGGTTTGCCCTGAGGTTTGTACTACATATCACCGCTGTGTGTGCAGTTACCTTTTACTGTATGCATATGAGCAAAAGGGTTAAAATCAGTGCAGATAGATTTAATGAGAATGTTTTTGCTTTTGAAAATCAGAGTAATAGCTAGTTGTTTAGAAAGAAAACAATTTTGAACAAAGTGCTTAACACAAGTGAAAGTAAGTTTTAAATCATCTCAGCATTCTGAGTCTGAGTCTATTTTTGGCTAGTAAATGCTGTGCATATACAGTAAAATGAATAGGATGAGTTACTGCAGTTTCCAAATCAGTAAGTGCCAGTTAAGAAGACAGATCCAACCTTCCATTTTTTTAAAGAAATAGATACACTTTCAAAAGAAGTGTTATCATTATGTTATTTATTGTGACAGAAACTGAGATATTAATGTATTGGTTTTTGCATGAACCTACATTCATTCTAGTGCAAGTGTATTCCACTTGCTTATCGACACAGTGTATCAAAAGCCAGAATATCCAGTCTACAGAAATTCTAATATTCTTGCAATTTCTTTTCCCTTTGAATCTCTTTTGAGCACTTTCTGAAGTCACTTTTCAACATACTGCTTAAAATATTTCTATCAGAATTTCCTTCTGGACAGTTGGAATATTTTGTCTTGGTTGGACTTCTTTTTTTCACTGTATTTTGTTTTATTATTTTGATGTGTTTTGCTTCCAGGTTTTAATTATGTTTTGAATTATTTCATACTATTTTATATTACAGTAACATTCATTTATGATGCGTATTACAGATGGTATTTCAGTAATTGAAATGATAATTGTGTTTTGGATTGCTCAGAGGCAACTGTATTTTAATTGATAATTTGTATTCTATTTGATATGTTAGGTTACAACATTAATTACAAGATAAAAAGCAACAATAATTACAAAATAAAAAAACAGGACATTCCACTCCAGAGAAGGTCAGATTTATTTTATAAACAAAATTTTTGACAGCAACTCTTGACTTTGGGGCAAATTTTTTTTTTAACAAATTGACAATTTTTTTCTTAGAGAAACATTCTACTGAAAATGTTCTATCAGCCTTAGTTTTTTATTTCTGTTGTGTCTATCAGATTTCAGGATAAGGTATTCCTTCTCACTGCTGCTTCATACTGAGGCAAACAAAGGAACTTATTTTTTTTCAAATTACTCTTCAGAACATATGTGGTTCTAAGAGTACTAGAATTGTAACAATAGAGTAAATCAAAGTAGATGCTAAGACAAACAAAAAGAGAACAGTAAGAAATGCAACAACAAAAATGCAGGTAACGCCAGTAAGAATTCAGTTAGCTGGGATGGTGACAAACACCACCAATTGCAGCTTGCTGGGGGAAGTGAAGGGGGTCATATTTTACACAAAATTGTTAGGCATTTATCCCAGTAGCCTGGAAAATACACCAGCATGTATGCAGTGTGTGTTCTTTTGTAGAGAGGAACTGAATAATGAGTTGTTGGGCAGAAATAAAAACACAAGACTTCTAAATTAATAGAATTAGGCACCTTGGGGGGGGGGAAGTTTCATTTATTCACCTGGGCTCATACAACTTGCATAGGCAGCGCCTCGCTTTTGGCACCATAGCCCTGCAATGGGCCCATGACAGTCACCAATAAGTAAACAGCAACCAAAAAGAGCTTTATATTCACTTAACTAAGCTTTTCTCTTCACTCATGCCTAAGGAAGACAAGTGTCTTTTCCGACTGTCATGTAGAACATTAAAGTAGGACTATTATGACTCTCTCCAAGACATGTTCATGACTTCAGGTTGTTATCTTGCATCTGTGTGAGCACTACAGGAGCTTTTCAGTCATGCTAGGTATTCACTATTGAATGCTAGCTTGTTGTAATTTAATAAACCACCTTCAGGGCTATAAAAACAATCCAATGATGGTGGGCCCAAGCATGATCTTTTTATTTATTAGGACTTTGACAGACTTAAATTAACACTGGCTCTGGATGCAGTTATACTACAGGTAATGTAACAACTTTTATAGGGGAGAATAAGCTATTCTGGCCTAAAGCACATTTGCAAATATAAACTATGTCCCTCTGGAGTCTGTGGCTCTTTAACTGTTCATTTCTAAATCAGTTCAGATTAAGCAGCATAAACCCAGTGTGTACACAAGCCCCATCTTCATGGAGTCCTGGCTCTAGTTCAGACATGCCTTTGATCACAGTTCAAAATGTGGATCCTAAACACCACCCATGACTGGCAGGCATGGGATGATGGAGGAGGATAATTGGGAAAAAAAAAATTCAGTGACAAGTAATACACCTTTGTAAAGATTTATTTTGCTAATACAAAAGGGCTGTAATGTGATGCTCTTACATGAGTGATAAACATGAGACGTAGAAAGCAACTGAACTGGAAAAAGATGCAACATAAAAATGAGAGAAATAGTGCATTATTGTTTTGTGCAGTCTTTGCTTGGTACAGGGACCTTGAGCAGTTGGGTTAGGAGGGAGATCCCTGGTTGACTAGAAAATTGCCCGAAGAGCTGGCAAATGTGACAGGGAGGCAGAGGCTGTGCACAAGTAACTTGGGGTAAATGAAATTACAAAGGAAGGAACAAATTCAGAAAGATCATTGTGCCACTGTGTAAACCTTTGTTGAAGGCACAGCCTGAACTTCATGGACATTTCTGGTGCTAGTTCTTGAAACTTTCTTGATGTGCATTTCAGGTCTTCATTTCTTGAAAAAGGAAAGGAATGGAGAAGGAGTGATGAGGGATGATTGGAGGTATACAACAGCTTATTGGTGAAGAGCAACAGTGTAAACCAGGTCTCCTAAGCCTGGGAATAAAAATAACAGAGAGGGGTTATGACAGAGCTCAGTAATATCACAAGTGGAATAGAGAGGTAAAGGGAAGTGGTTGTTGATGATCTCTTTCAATACAAAACTTCAGGAATTACATGTTTCAGGCAAAGAAAGAGAGCTGTTCCTTCACAGGCTGTATATTTAAGCTCTGATTTCTTTCCATGGAAAACTGTATATGCTAAAACTTTATGTAAATTCATAAGCCAGGCAGACAAAATTTTTGATAGAAATGGCAAAAAGTAACGTTTAGGGAACAGTTTCTGAAACTACTATGGGTCTTGAAAATCCTGTCATCTTTCCAGTAATTGGGAAGGAGTTGGGGGCAAGACTGTGCAAAGCCTCCGAAAACTGCACATGTTACTTGTCAAGATACACTTTGTTAGTCTTTTTCTCAGCTGGTTGAGTTCCAGGGAAGTTCAGTAACTAGTAGCTTTTCTGTTTTCTTATTTAAAGTTTTGCAGTTGTGTGTTTGGGGTTTTTGTTTGTTTGGTTGGTTTTTTGTTTGTTTATGGTGGTTTTTTTTTACTTCTGATGTGCTTTAAACATTTTTCAAAGGTAAACTTGAAGCATAATCTGAGTTTAGATATGATTGAATAAATTTGTTACCAATAGCAAGGGACTTGATGTTGTGCTAGAGAGGTATTATTTAAACTTCTGAAAAATTATTTAATCTAATGTGGAAATCCTAGTGTTGTTGTAACATTTTTCCCCAAGGTGTAGAGAAAGACAGCCATGCTTTTCTGGATGGATTTGTTATCTAAGTAGGACATAGGTTGGGAAAAATAAGGAAACTGCCTTTAGACTGTGCTTTCAGGATTGTGTACAGAGGTGAATTTTTCTCTTGTGCTCATTCATTTCGACCCAGGATTCAGAGCAAGTAGAAAAGCCCATCATGGCATCAAGCATCGATGTTTCTCTGCTGAGTCTCAGATGAAACTGGATTTGCATGAGAAACCTTTTATGTTGCTTGCCTTTTCTGAGCTTCCCCTTATTAAGGCTAGCTTCCAAATGTGAAAAAGCTGAAGCTGTCTGCAGAGCATCGTTGACTTTAACGGGAAAAGTGGCAATTTGGCACAAGGTGAGCGAAGGTTGTTTAGCGTTTTGAGATGGACAAATTATTTCACTTTCTCTTTGCCTGAATGCAGAAGTTGAAAGGAACTAAATATGTAATTTACCCATTTACACACTGCACCTTAAAACCTCGTTTTCTGCTCTCTGCCCATGATTCCAAAGTGCTTCCTTATGACCTTGCTTAACTTTCCCTTGATGACTGCAGGCTTTCCAGAGCTGCTTCACTTCTTGTGGCCTTAGATGATACTGCAGCTGAGATTTTCTTCCTCACTTCTTGCTGTGTGTGCCGCTGCACTTGCCCTGCTCTGAAAAGTGCCTTGAAGAAAGGGGCTACCTCAATCTGCTCCTATGGCCTCAGTATAGGGTTAAAAGAGAATCAGGAAAATAAAAAAAAAGGAAAAAAGAAAACAAAACAACGCATAAAAGAGTGAAATTGCTGGGGTAATTTGTCTCCAGCATGAGCACTGATGCTGTGAAGATACCAAACCAAAAGGACTTATTGCACCTGCCAGCAGCAGTTTGTTATCCCAGAGAAGGTCTACAAAGTGGGTCAGGGCACTCGAGGCTAATTAAGCACTGTTAGCTAATGGATTGTTTATACGGTTTCGTAACTCTGCACGGTATTATTATTGCTTGTTCATGTTCATATTATCTCCTGCTAGAGACAGACACATCAGGAAGGAATCTGGAAATATATGCTTGTACCCCACAGTGGTACAAGGTGGAACAGAACTGGGGCTTACCCAAACCTGACAGTCACTACATGGGGTGTCTCCCCAGGTAGAGAGGTGCCACAGTCCCAGCAGAGCCTTGCTGACCCCAGTTCTGGCACTAGAGCTATGTCCACCAGTACCAGGGTCGCTGTGTTATGCTCAGCCGACAAGTGCGGGTATACTGGATGAAATCTACTGGTTGCAGGTGTTGCTCTGCGTAGAGGTTATGTGGTGCACAACACCTGCTAGCCAGGGCTAAGGAATGACCAAAGCAGGTGCCCCATCAGATGCCTTGGCAGAGTGACTTCTGAGTAGTGCAGGAAGTGGTCAGTCATGACTGTAACCTCTGAGAAGCCCACAAAACAAATATCACCATTATATAAGACTTTGCATGCAGATACACCGTAGTATTCTCTACTTTTAGTAATTTCTCTCTCCTTTTTCTTCTTTCTGTTTGATTCTATTGCTTCCTGACTTGGAAGTACTTTAATACTCCACTTTTAAGGTTCTCATATGCAAGTTTTATCTGGAGCATTATAAAATCTTTGGTGTCATAAGCATACTACCACTTTATAAGAGACAAAATATGCTCAATTTAAGAGAAGTGCTGCTTTGAAAAAATTTATAATAAAAAAGATATAGCTGGGAGCAATAAAATTGAGCCAGAAGCAGGATAGAGGCTGCACTTCCCTGCTGGCAACCTGCACAGCTGAGATGTGTTGGTAGGAAGGGAGTGAAGGAGTTTTTCTTTCATGAGCCTCCAAGCTTAAACAGAGGCATCAGAAGAGAACAAAAGGGCAATCAGAAGAGCAGTTCTTCATGGAGACAAGAAGCTTGTATGAGGGGTAAAAAGACAGAAATACAGGCATGTGAAGATTTGAAATTGCAGAGAAGGATTTTTGCTGCACTCAGGAAAGGAAAAGAGCTGAGTGATACATATGATACCTGAAGGCTCAAATCTCATCCAACTTCAAAACACTAAATTTCTACTTCCTGATCTTAAATACCTGGCTTGCAGCCAGCCACGTGCAGGTGACAGAGCCCTGTCCAGAAGCCAGTCCTCCACAGTGAACAGTCGGCTGTAGCTACTGGCCAGTATTTGTCCTTCACTTGCGTTTGCACTGCAGCCCTAGGTTGAAATGGTGCTTATGATCCGCTATATTAAGCCAGAGAGAGAGGCAGAATTAACTCCTGTTTTTTGTGGCACCTATACTGCCTGTCAGAGCATGCCAGTGTGCCTGTACCCAGCTACTGAGGCTGCCAAGCTCTCTGAAAAATGAGCATGCTGCAGGAACAGGTACAGGCAGAAGCCATGCAAGCCAGGCATGCAATGGCACTGAGATTTTGGTGTCAGCAACTATATGGCCAAGCCTGAAGGCAGGAGAAAAACTCCACCAAACATAGACATACTTAATTGAAGACCCAGTCTGCAGCATGCTGCTGGATAACTTGTCTTTCTTTCTAGATGTCTTGTGTGGGTATTCTCATGCTGCAAAAAGCAATTGTTGTAAACTTCAACATCTACTCTTCAGAGATCTCTGCACTCTTCTATCACATCTCTGACCCACAAACCTCAAGATTCATCAGCAGCGTGGGCTATTTGCAGGAAGAGCAGGGAGAGTTTACTCCAGAGTCTGCTTAGTGCCAATAGTTCACCAGGTTTTCATCTCCCATAAGCTACAGGCTCTATTCCCAATAGCTTTTCTCCTTCTGATTCCCCTTCCTTTTGTCTCTGCTTTTCTGCACGTTATCTGGGGATGTATTTTCAACTGCTGGTATCTCCTTTAAAAGAACTTTCGCCCACATTAAAACAAGGTAATACCTCAGTTTACTGCAATATTACTTACGTTTTTGCAGACTTCTAGTTTAACAAAAGAAACGTACATAGAAAAGCAAGATTTGATCTCTCTCTGGAAAAATCTGAAATGGTAATTAAAGACACTTGCATCTTTGTCCTGTACCAGGTTCTCAAGAAAATAATGGAAACTCACTCTCCTAGTCAAGAGAATGTCTTATGTGAAGAAAATTACTGCTGTGGCAAGGACAGTGGGGTGAAGAACTTCCAAATATATTGAATATACTGGTGACACAGTTTTGCTGTAACCTATGGTACTTCTTGAGCACTTTTATGTTTTAAATATGTCCAAAGAACAGTCGGTAAAATTTCAAAAAATGCTGGTACATTCTTCCTCCATGTAGTTTGATATTATAATTTTATAGCACTTCTCTTTGGTGGAAGAAACAAAATGTTGTATATAACCCGAGTGAAGATGTTGATTGAACATAATTTTGGATGTGATCAAGCTGCAACTTTTGTGTTTCTTAGGAATAACGATCTAGCTGCAATATCCTTTATTTTGATGTCTGAAAAAACGTGCTGCAAAAATAGTTTAGAGAGCTGAGTCACAGCTGCACAAGAGTTCATAGGCTGTTTTCAGAACATGAAAAAGCAATTTACTTGAACCTCAGAGAAATGCACCAGTCAGTTTATGTTTGGAGCCAGTTCCTAAAATAGATGGCTCATTTCATGACCAAATGAAAGCACAGTCTTACTGAGATGCAGCAAGTTCATGCCCACGCCAGGTTCATGTTTAGCATTGGTAGAATAACTTACTAACTCCATTGTAAGCTTCAGAGGAATGGTTGTTTCAAATGACAACCAGTGGTGATGCTAAAACAAAACAGGTGTGGTTAATTATTTAATACCTTAGGGATAATTGACAGTGTTTTGGGCATCATGAGGTTCTAGTGACTGCACAAGGTGGAAAGAGCTTCATTTTATAGCTGGGGCTTAGCTTCTCACTGTTTGAAGCCCCTTATGGCTAAGCTGTATGGCTAAAATGGTCAAAGGAATGTGCTGTCCAGGCATCCTCATTGTCATTCTGCTTGCATGGATTACTGCACTGCCTTTCCCAAGCTGAATCAACTGAATAAGGTGTCTGGGATTTCCTTTCTGTGCTAAAGAAGATGTGGCTTCAACAGTCTTCAGAAGCAGCTGGCTGTTTCATTAGCCCTGTAACCAGGAGGTATGTGAGCAGTTGCTGTAGGAGAGTCCTTGTCCCTTCACACTTTCTGTAGGAGATCAGTTCTGGTGAAGTGCAGCAAAATCAGGTAGCAAGTGTGCAGGTTTGATTGCAAATGGACAAAGCCATCTTAAAGGAGTGCAATTTGCACAGCCTTTCCTCACATGTGCAAACCCGCTGTTTTCGCCATTTGCCTACAAAAGTGGTTCCTCTCTTCCCCTTGGTAGTATATCATGGATCAAAGTGTATTAAGATTTCAGAGTCTCAAAACCTCTTCCATGACCTGCAGGGTCACATATATTGACTTTCAGCAGAACTAGAAGAGCAGAGTCATTAAGGCACTCTTGGGTTTTTTAGTGAAGGACTTCTTTGAATGAGCAGTTTAATCAATGATGTCTAATGATTTTGAGTGACTGTAACTTACAACGTGGCTTACAGTATCCACACTTATAGTTTTTAGGGTCTGCTTTTCTCTCTCCTTCTCAGTTTGACCATTTATATCTGGTTAGGGCTTTTCATTCATTTTTTAAAACAAAGAGTGGTTGTTGATCAAAGCAGTAGAGTTACAATTAAATTAAGTGTAAAACAGTAGCGTAGAATTTTCATTCAGCTTTGCTGCCCAAAAGAGATTGTCTAAAGGTTTTCACCAAAGTATGCTGAGAATAATTCAAATTAAATTGGAGGAATTGCATCAATGTGATCAAAGAAAGTCAGAATCAGCATTTTTTTACTGTAAGATAATATTTCTATTTAAGACTCTAACGTACACACATAAGAATTTTCAACTTTGCTTTTCTCTTTGACAAAGTAAAGCCTGTTTTTTGTCATAATTTTTATTTAAAAATTGGCTATTTGAGAATGTTTGGTGAGTAAGACAATTTCCAGTGTTGTAAATAATGTTTCACAGGACTGGTGAAAGTGGAGATGATTTTCAAGCTTAAGGTTGTGTTATTGTTGCGTGTAGCCTTACTCTTTTCCTCAAAAACAGACCTTTACTTTTTTCCTTCAAAACTAGTTACTACCTGAAGTGTAGCATCTTTTCCATATGCTGAGACTTCTTAAAACTCGTGAATACTCAGAAGAAAAAAACCCACCATTATTGCCAATTCTAGTCCATCAATCAGAAAACTGTCATTTAATAAACTCTGTGGTAGTTACCTCGTTAATATCATCCTGTGTGAGCTGTGGGGTTTTTTAAGGCAAGGAAGATAATTCCTCTTGCAGGCCAGTAATGCAGTAAACCATGAGTGTGTATTAATTTAAATATCTATTGGTGTGGGTGACTCTGATGTCTGCAGCACAGCAGCAAAGGTGTTCACATTTTTCATTGTCGTAGAAAATTCATGGTTTTATAGTTTTCTTTCTTTTCTTCTTCAAGAAGGGTGAAACAGCTCCATTTTTTAATCCTGGAAATTTTTATATTTTAGTTATTCCATGCTGGACTCTTGAATCTAATGGTACTAATTCTTATTCCTGTCAGGTATAAGTTTATCTATTCATGGGGCTGAAAAGCGCGCACAAATCTGTCAGAGGAGAACTGCAGCAAGCTACCCAGTGTCACAGCGTCTGCCCGTGGTTGGGCATCCTTCACTCCCACAAGTCAGAAGGTCAATAAAAATGGAAGCCTCATCTTCTGGATCTATTTCAGCAGTTACTGGTGAAAAAGCAAAAACACATCAGCCAGGTAACACATTTGGCTTGACACCTTTTTCAGTTCCATTTCTTCCATACTGTGCCAAGATGTTGTGAAGCTGGTATCAATAATCAATGCTTGCATGGAGGTCAGTCTGTTGGCGATCAGAGATATCGATTGATGTCTTGTCTATGTTTGGTATGGTTTTGTTCATTATAGATTATAGGGAGTAACAACAGTTGGGAGAGCTGAAAATGGGTAATAAAAATGTATGTTTAATCATTAAAAAACACACAACTTGTAGTGGTGTCCAGAATATTAATGTAGAGAAAGTTTTGGGCTGTTGTTTTTTAATACTGTTCCCCTTATGCATGTTTAATTTTTATAAGCTCTGAGCTAATGGCAATGCTCTGGAGGCTACAGGCATCCCCTGTGGAACTCAGTAATTGACACATGTTCATTTTGAACAAAGGCGCAATCCAGAGTATAAATCAGCATCTTGCTGCTAGAATGCAAACAAGAACTCTAGATCCAAATGAGATTTTACAACATACATTAACTAGTTAACAAAATTAAATTTCTTAAAAGAAAGCTAGAATCTCCTGGGAGCCATCAAATTCTAATTGACATCATGAGTTCATCCCTTGTTATGTTAATTGCCAGAGCTATTTTAGAAGTATCTTTTCTTATAACAGGGGAGTACATTTGTGCTGTCCATGTTCTTCACAGTGAATATTATACTCCAAATTTCTTTCCTGAGTAGAGCAAATTAAGGCTGCCCATGAAGTCAGTTTTGTAGCTTCTATCTTGAAGAGTCTCAATAATCTTCCAGTATTACTGCCCAGGAAAGGCCATGATGTCTTGGGTACTTGGGTGCCACAAAGCAGAGTCTGTGTGGGACAGACAGTTCTGCCTGCAAACCCTGAGCATGCTTCCATTACCTTGCAGACCTAGTAAATAGCTTAATTTTATGTAGAAGTTGAGAATTTAGACTATTTATTGTCGGTTGCTATGCAGGTCTACTGTCATGCACCCATACTGTTTAGTCACCATAATCTTTGTCAACATAGATTAATTAAGAATTTAAAGTGACTCATAACCATATGTTTTGTTTATTTCAGTTCCTCTGTTCACTTGTCTTTCTATTTTTTCAGTTTCTATGTTTTTTTTCTTTGAAGTACAGAAATTACTACTACAGAAATGTTGTTGTTGCTAAAGATACATAACCATGACTGCAGCATGTTAAAAGATTGACAAATGCATATTGCATAACAATTTGTGAAAAAAGTACCTTGAAAATTCATTTCAAGCTGTTACACTTTGTACATCTATGTGTTGATAGATGTAGCCTGTGCTTTAATACTAATTAATGTACAAGCACTATATGCTGGCTTCTGATTGAGAAAAAGATCCCTTTTTACGTAGACCACAGAGGTTTCCTAAAAGGGAGCTCATTAGTTAACATCATTTTGAGGGTGATTCTCTGAGGAATTTATCTCTCAGTACAGTCATATGAGTTGAGTTTTTCTATTGTATTTTGTTCTTTAGACAATAACAGCAACTATGACTTACAGAGAACGTTCTTGGTAGCTTGGTTCAAGGAGACATTTAGTATTATGAGCTTCACTGGAGTTAAGAGGAGTTAATAGTATCCAGAATTTTAAATGCTCCAGATTTTTAGAAATATGTTGTATGACAGGAGTCTTCTCTTAACCAACTTACAGTGTCATTGTTTCATCTGGTATGAAATCATGTTTTTATGATTTGGGTCTGACTTTCTAATTCTCTGTCTAAAGAGACACAGAGACACTAAATTTGTCTCTGTCTTCAGATTAAATTACAACCATTTGAGCTGTATGCAAATAGACTTTAAGAAAGGTTATGGTCAGGCAGCAATCGTAATAAATAACACTCCTAAGAGAAAATTTTAATTTAAACCTAAAATCATACATTATTTACTCTTAAAGAGCCACAAATTAACAACTGTGACTTCATAAATAATTAGCATAATAAACTAGATGACCAATGGCATACCATATTTAAGGCTGTACATTATAAATAGTTACGTATTTCAGAGATAAAATGTTCTCATATATATTAATTACTCAGGTAACAGATCTTACTTTACCATTTTCCAAGCTATACTCCTCCTATTGCATAGAGTAAATTCTTCATGTTTTTGTTCAGTCTAATTTTAAGTAGTTCATACAGTTTGGGTTCTTCCTTCCATCTGAGTGCTGTTACCAAAGTCAAGTAGGTCTCACTGTTGGAACAGTATACATAATACTCAGTCTGGTATTGTCTCTGTACAATTAACAACTACCCCAAAACATGAAGACAGTCTGGCATAATAGATTGTACAGAAGGTTATTCTGAAGATTTAAAATGGATTTCCAATTCTTATCAATCAGAGAGTCTAGAAACGTGGAAAGAAAAGATTCTTGATAAAATGACAGAGTTACGAATGTGTGTATTTTTTCCTTCTTAACAGCACACCGGTTCTGTTTTCTGCATATCGCTTTGCTTCCCCTGGCCACTTTTCTTCTTTCCAGAATGACACCTTTTATTATCTATGATGAATTCTTTTTAATTGACAGCTGTTTCCTTTAACTGAAGTTCATAGGTAGCTATATGCTGAGGAGGAAGAACTACAGATACTGTTCAGTGTTACAGCACTCCTTTTCAGCTTGTTTCCCTGCCAGTTTTATTTGTAGGTGATAAGGAGCTTGAGGCTGGTGACTTTTGATGTTACTCTGGGGGTTAGAGCAGCTAGCAAGCACTAAGTTGTCCATAATATGCCTTATTAAAATAAAAATTTAAAAAAAAATGTATTGTGCAAGCTTGCAAAGAAATATTGCTCAGCTACAAGCAGAACTGCAACTTCTGAACTCTGATTTTAAGCGGATCAGAAAGCATTAAGTAACTGAAACAAAACAAAAAAAAAAACACAGAAAATCATGGAATAAAATGGCTGTTAATGGTGAAGGCTCCTGATACATTTGCAGGTGCAGCTGTATGAGGGAAGTTTCAGCTGTATGAGGGAAGTTTCTCTTAGAAAGGAGAAAAAGCAATCAGATGGTAAATTTGGATGCAAAAATACTGAGGCAAATATGCATTCCTTCCAGAATTAGGGAGGAACAGTAGTTTTGAGAAACTTCCAGTTACCATCTCCCAGTTACATGAGCAGCTGTGGTATGTTGTAGCTAATGGAGTACAAGGCTATTATTGAAGTATAGGGTTCAAAGCATTCGAGACAGACCTTTGGCTGCTGTAAATTGTTAACCTCTGTAACGTAAATGTAAACCTCTATGGAAGACGGTTTATGATTGATGCGCCTGTGTTACACACAGGAGGCTTATTTTGAAAGCGATAGTAATCAGCATTTAGGTTGTCTGTAAGAGAAGCAGAGCCAAGTACTAAACAAGCCAAGAGGAGGTTAAAGTCTCATGCCAGTCCGTTCCCTTCGTGCAAGGGTTAGGCAAATCTGGGGACAAAAAAAGTGCTTGCCTCTCTTCTGACGGTGTTGCACCTTTTCAAAAGAGTATGCAGGACTTTAATTTCTGCCTGCTCTTTCCATCAATACTCTTTAATCCAAATCAGGACAATATTACCTTGCTTCCTCCTGTTGGTGATGAATTCTTTTATTCTCAGACTCTGCAGAACTTGTCAAACCTAGTTTCTCTAGGAGTCATTAAATTTGCCAGCTGTGAAAAAATTGTCTTATTTGATAAGTCTAAGAAGCAGTAAAGTGGATTCTTTCATTGTGTGAAACTCTGGAATCTTCTTAGTTCTTATCTACTTACAATGCTTGCTAACAATTGTTACCCATTTTGTAATAACAGGGATTCAAAGATTCCCCAGCAAGATTTTCTTTCTGAATGCTTCCTGAAAAGGCCCCTGATTTAGACTTCATGCATTTGAGTTTTATATAGAAATGAATACATAATAATGTATATATTCATTTTTATGACTTGTACAGATTAGATCTGCAGGCAATCTACACACCCAACAGGTAGCACTGTCTTTGAAATATTTTTTTTCCAGAATTTTGTAAATATGTAGAGTTTTTACTCCAGAAAATGCATAAAAAATATTCCAGAAATTTCTGCTTTCAAGAGTTTACTGTTCAAAAATATTGCCTTCAAAGCGAAAGAACAGTACATTTTGGAATGGAGAACTCTTGCTTCCCGAAATTATGTCCATTGTATTTGAAAGAATTTTATGTTCAATGGCAGGGAAACAACTACTGAAAGGACTAGTTTCTGGCATCATGGTGGAAGTCTAGTGGGGTCATTGGAATTCAGTGAGAATTCAGCAGTCTTTTGCTTGTTATGACAAATATTACCTAATAGATATGTTACAAATGTTAAAGGAAGATGTATTTGCCTTTATGCATGCTTTTCTTTACTTTTGGATCCTCTTTTTTCTTACTGCTCATCAAACTGTAGCATTTTTATTGATGTCTGTAGTTACTGGTCATGAAAATAAGAAAGAAGTGTTGGTCAACAGAACCGACTTAGGAGGCAAGGAAAAATGCAATATTCTTGAAACTGTGGCAATCAAAATTAAAAGAAAAAAGGAAATGTATGTTTAATGAGCTTAGTCACAACTTAATGAACTTTGAATCATCAAGGAAATTATAACTGAGTCCTTCAAAAATGACAATTTACTGTGCAAAAGAAATGTCACGAAATGTGCACATGCTTGTCAGCATTCACATTTGGTTGTGAATGGTCTTTAGAAGATCTGTGTGTGTTAGATGTCATTTGTTGGTTAAATCACATTCTTTTTGCTGACTGGCAGGACATGTGGCATAAATCTCTCTCTCAGATTAAAAGAATAAACTGCAAATAATTCTGCCAGAAAGCTCCGTTGTGCAAATATTTCTTGGCAGCAAACACATGCACAGGGTGGGAATGGCTGATGGAAACTCACCTGAAAATTTGAATTCACATTGACAGTAGTGCAGTTATCTTACATGCCTAACATTATTAAGGGTTCAGTCTTTTTCAATATGCCTTCTGCTGGGTGTATACAGAACTTCCTCCCATGTAGAATGAAGCATGAAAAAAACAAACAGATTTCAAAAAAGTTTAATATTTCTTTCATCCAAATAATTTTCATATTATTAAAAAAATATGTTTACAAGAAGTGTCCCTATGCAAAAGGGACAAAGAAACCAGGCTGCATACTTAACTTCTCTCTTTATCTGCAGCCTGTGTTCAACACAATGCAAGTTCGATGCACCAGACAAAATTTCTCCCATGTCTGTACCTCAAGTGTGAGCTGGAAATACCTCCTTGCTGAACACAGAGAAGGTTCATTATCCTGACTATTGGTGCTCTGGAGCCTCTGCAAAGCTCCTGCAGAGAACAGTTTGCCTCAATTACAATGAGGACCTTTTGTCACTGGGCTGAGTGACAGATCATCACATGGTGATTATGCAGTACTTTAAGAACTGAACTAGCTAGCCATCACTTTGCTTAGTCATTCAGCCCATTTCATTCATCACTTTACTTTTCTAGGGCAAAAGCCACTTCTTTGAAAATTCCTGTTCCTAAGTCTCCTAAAATGTTCATTCTAGCAGTTTGGAGAACAGTTTTGCAAACAGCTAGAAGATAAAGCACTGGTTTTCAATGCTAACTACCTTGTTTAATTTAAGAAAAAAAAATTATTTAGGCAGAAATTGCATCTCTGTATATCAATTTGTGAATTTGTGCTGCATGTGATACACAAAGGTACTGAATGTACCTGGGACCTGTGCATGTCCTTAATAAAGGGCTTCAAAAATACTATTAGTAATTTAAAATGGTGACTTTGAGGGTGTTCTACTTCTCTAGAGTATGTATTTTTAAACTCAACTCTTTTCAGAGACTTCTTTTCTTCCCCCTTCCTCCTTTGATCAGTCTCCTGTTTGCTGTTGTCAAACAACCTTTCATTCACTCTTGCAATCCAGTAAGAAGTGAAATAAACCAGTATGTTATGGAGTAACCAGTATGGTTACTTTAAAATCAGTACAAGTCACTCTCAGGTTTCTGCTCCCCTAGCTGTTGTTAGTTTAGAACATGTAGTTGCACCACAAGGGCTGCAAAATGCCACTTGCTTTGGGTATTCTGGATTGTTCCATCCTCAGACACTTTCCTCTCCAGGGGAAACTTGTCCAAAATAGAAACAGACAGCAAGGTGTGGCTCAGCACCAAACAGGGAATATTGCTCATCCCAAGGCAGGGTTATAATGTCCTGAGACCAGTGTACCATGAATGTCTTAAAACAATTAAGAAAATTCTTGAACACCTTAGCTTTTGCTGAAGTAAGTAGACAAAATATGTAAAATTTTGCAATGTTTCTGAGAGAGTAATGACCCATTTTATTTAAAAAATAGCTTATCGTTCAAGAAGCAGTGAGAGAGACTTTGAATAATCAGTTATTATGTTCATGTAATGCCTGACTGAAAAATGTGGCTTTTTCTTAGCTCTATAGTTCTTGCTTAAAGGGGGCTTAGTATTATGTAAACCTCTATTTCTAATGTGTTCCAAGGAAATATTCTTGCAGGTAGACTGTCAAAAGATGGAACAACTTGCTTCTACTTTGGGAGAGATGCTTTTAAGATCAGAAAAAACTTTTGACTGTAATAGGACTGCATGCTGTTACTAATTTCCACAAAATGGTCATTCCAGTGCAAAGGATAGCAAGACCTCTTTCCTAACATCAAGTTTGCTGGTTCATTCTGAAATATCAAAATTAAGCCAGACCTTTCTGGCTTAATAAAAATAAAGGGGGGAGAAGGGAGGCGGGGGGCTTGCTCTTGGTTGAGTAGGTATTATAAGGGTCATCAAAACAGCACATACTTTCAAGGCTCTTTGTGCTGCTAGAATGCCTGAAAATTATGACCCTTGCCATTCAGATGTTCTCCTACTCTGCTTAATGCCAATTACTGAAAATAATCTCTTTTGGGTGGGCATCCTGTGTGAACAGCCTAAAACTAGTCCATGCATTTTAGTGGTAAAGTGCTTTATTTCTCCTTTGCAGGTCTTGGTAATTATAGTAGGTCGCAAGGCTTGCTAAGAAAGGTCAACTGCACCAGTACAAGGGGCAGGATTCCTGCTGCTTGTGAGGTACTCTCAAAGACAAATTAAAAATCCGGGAGACTATTTTTACACAATCAATATATAAATATTGCCTCCATTCTTCAGCTCCAATTTGTAACTCAATGATGATGCTCTTTATCCTAACACTCCCTAATTAGGTCTACACACACCTAGACTGGTAGGTTGGAACAATATCCTCTCCCTGTGCTAGACTAGAGCAGGATTCACAGGAAGGCATATTTCATAGGGTGAGCATGGTAGCTCTTGTCTGAGATAAAAGTAAGAAAGGCTTTGCAGTGACTGAATTTCTGAGCTTCATGGCCCCTGGCCTGGATGTTAGGGGTTACAATGGCACTGTAACTGAGGAGCAGGCCCACTAGCCCACAGAAGCTGGAACGAAGACCAGTAAAAGGGGGAGGGAGGAATGTGATGGCTACCTGTTAGTTCACAATGGATATTGAATATAAAGGAAGGTAGAGGAAACATCTTGGACAGAGGCCTTGGTAGCCATGAATCGTTGTCATCTAGATGACACCTTCCACTCCAGAAATCTCTAAATCTCTGCAAACTGGAAGGGTCAGACTGGGGATAGACTGGATGTGCTTGCCCTGTTCATGTTTGCTTTGTCTAAGCATCTGCCAGAAACAGGATCCTGCGCTGGATAGGATCTGCTATCCTGTCTTTAGGATAACTGGTTTCACATTTCCTGTGCTACGTTCATTCCTCAGCAGTCTCAGGGCAGCTGAAGTTTCCAAAATGGTTTACCAGCTGGTCCTTTCTGTGGGAATGAATTACCAAGATGTGTTTAGACTGTGAAGGCAGCAATAGGCTATGGTATAACTCTACAGTGTGGTAAATTTGTACAATTCGTTGTTACATTAAAATCCACCTGGAAGAGACATCTGGTATCTTATAAAAGCTGTCCTGATGTCCTGCGTTACAATGAAGTAAATCTTTGGTGCTCTGAAGTTATCTGTTAGGTCATGCCTCTTATCTCTTTGCAGCCAGCTTTTCTGCTGGTCTCATCAGTAAACTGCTGACTTGGGAACTGGGAAAGCTTTTTACAATAAACAGTTTATTCAGCAAATGTTTTCTTCTTCCCCTCTTTATGAATTCCCTGTTAACAACTGATATTGTTAAAGACAGGTGGTAACTAAGGGGTTTATCATTCACAAGTAGTTAGATTTGTTAAATATGGACAAATGTTTAAACGTATGCAATAATGACCTTTGATAGCTATGCCCTTCCAGGGATGGGGCATCCACACCTTCCCTGGGCAAGTTGTGTTCCAGTACCTTACCAGCCTCACAGTAAAGAATTTCTTCCTTATATGTAATCTGAATCTACCCTCTTTTCTGTTTAAAATTCTTACCCCTCATCCTATCACTACAATCCCTGACAAAGAGTCCCTCTCCATCTCTCCTGTAAGTATTGGAAGGCTTCTGTAAGGTCTCCCTGGAGCCTTCTCTTCTCCAGGCTGAACAAACCCAACTCTCTCAGCCTGTCCTAGTAGGAGAAGTCCTTCAGCCCTCTGATCATCTTCATGGCCCTTCTCTGGACTTGCTCCAACAGGTCTATATCCTTCTAAAGGATATTGGGGGCTCCAGAGCTGGACATTGTACTCCGGGTGGGGTGTCATAAGAGCAGAGTAGAGGGGGAGAATCACCTCCCTTGACCTGCTGACTGCGCTTCTTTTGATGCAGACCAGGATGCAGTTGGCTTTCTGGGCAGCAAGCACACATTGCCAGTTCATGTTGAGCTTCTTATTCACCAACACTCCCAAGTCCTTCTCCTTGGGGCTGCTTTCAAACCATTTTCCACCCAACCTGTATTTGTGCTTGGGATTGCCCCAACCCACATGCAGCATTTTGCACTTGGCCTTGTTGAACTCCATGAGTTTTGCACAGGCCCACCTCTCAAGCCTGTCCAGGTCCCACTGAATGGCATCCTTTCCCTCTGGTGTGTCGACTGCACCACACAACTTGGTGTCATTGGCAAACTTCCTGAGAGTGTGGTCAGTCACACTGCCCATGTTGCTGACAAAGATGTTAAGTGGTACTGGTCCCAGTAACAACTCCTGAGGAACACCAGTCATCACTGGTCTCCACTTGGACATTGAGCTGTTGACTGCAACACTGAGTGCAACCATCCAGCCAATTCCTTATCTACTGAGTGGTCCCTCCATCAAATCCATGTCTTTCCAATTTAGAGACAAGGATATTGTGCAGGATGGTGTCAAATACTTTGCACAAGTCCACGTAGATGATGTCAGGTGCACTTCCTTTATCCACTAATGCTGTAACCCCATTGTAGAAGGCCACCAAATTTGTCAGACACAATTTGCCTTTAGTGAACCCATGTTGGCTGTCACCTATCACCTCCTTATTTCCCATGTGCCTTAGCAGAGTTTCCAGGAGGATCTGCTCCATGATCTTGCCAGGCACAGCCATGAGACTGACTGGTCTGTAGCTCCCCAGCTGTTGTCTGCTTTGAAATTGCTGTTTAAGAGATGTCTCCCTTTGATGATAAGAGCAAGATGTTGGTTGGACTGCTCATGGTTCATTCTGGGTAGTGACAGAATCAGAAATGCAAGAATTGAGGGCTAACAGGCCCCTATCCTCCTAATATGGTGTTTGGGCTATTTTGCTAGGAGAGGAGATTTTCAAGATGTGGCTTTGCACCAAGGGATAGACACTCTTTTTGTCTGTGGAAAAGGCGTACACAGCATGATAGAGAGACAGAGAGTGAGAGAAGAATGTAGGACTCCCCACTTCTCTGTAGTTATTTGGCTGAGTGGATTTCTCTGATGCCAGCCAGGGTTTAAAGAAGGGGAGAATGGACACCATATGTCTTCAAAATATCTTACTGTGTGGTAAGTTAATGCCAGGTGTTTAGAAATCCTCCCTTCACTACTTCTGTTTCTGAAAGATAAGAAAAGATTTTGTATTAACATAATTAAACATATGTCATGCTTTACATTGTATTGCAAGGCAAACTATTTTTAAATTGCCTTTAAAAAATAATTGCAGCATTGTTATTTCCATACCCTTGACATGATGCTGCCCAGAGACAGCTATGCTATAGGTTCTTCATGCTAAATAGAATGATTTGGGGGTTTAATTATTTTTTCCCTAACATTCATTGAACTGTCCTATGGGAAATAAAGTGGCCCTATGTATTTATTCCAATAACTTTCAAAGCATTGTTAAAAATAACAAGGCATTTTTGTGCATTTACACTCATCATTTTATTCCCAGACACAAACATGAAAGACACATTATTTTACCCATAATCCATGAGAAAACCATTAAGAGCATTGGTGTTTTCTGCATAGTGGAAAATTTGATTAGCTCTGCTGAATAGTGACAGCTATGCTGAATAGTAACATACTCCTTTTTAAAGGTAATTGGTGAACCAATTAAGACTATCAAGACTTATATCCAAGTCCTTACATATTTTTAGATATATATGGTAATCTAACAGGTCAGAGGTTTTTTAAAGGCCTGCAGATATTTCCAGAGGGTACCCACATTTTCAGTCTTGGAAGCACAGTTTATTAATGTTGATATGATGGAGTGCTTTGACTTAAATCAGAAGTCTTTATAGGCCTTTCTTTCAACATGTATCATTCCCTATAATTTATAATTCTTCCAAAACCATGGATGTGCTTTGTAGAGAGATGATGGCAAATTCTGTGACCTACAGTAAAAGGAAGTACCTCAAATTAGGGAAAACTGGTATTCCCAATTTGTCACTACAGGTACATATGGACAGGCACTGCCACACCACACAGAAGCTACTGCAGATGTGGCAGACAGCTGGTCTTACCTTGCTATGATGCATTTAAGTATGCAGATATGTCAACAAGTTCTCTGAAGAGAATTATACATATGACTTCTACTGTCCTTCTCCCAACTGCCAACTTCAAGAGGAAGTCAAGACTTGAAACAAGCATCAAAATGAAAGAAAAAGGGAACTCGTGGTCCCCAACACCTTGTAGAAATCTGAAATTGTGTTAAATCTGTAAGGTAGAGGAAGCTTAGTGCTACTGGTAAGTAGCAGGGACAGCTTTCTGGGTAATGTTTTTGTCCTAGAAAGGAGTCAAGTGCTGGGCTGATGGGCCAAAGAGTTGCAGGTTGAAACTGAGCTTTCTTCTTCCCTGTAGAGAAGGGAGAGCTGGAGACCATTGTGTGTTTCCATACCATGTCCTGAGAAGGTATTTGTGAAGAAGATATGCAGGCTTTGCCCTGACTTAAATGAGGCTTTTGATGGGAAACTGTGCAGGTCTGAGGGAACTGCCCTCTTGTATGTGTGTATCTGCAGCCACCTTGCTGCGGTGCAGGGGTTGAAGCCTCAATGAATTAGTAGAATCTGCAGCTTGCAGGTCATCAATGTTAACCTCACCTGCCAAAAACCTTCTGACATTTCCAAACATTCTTGTTCTTAAATCCCTGTGGGGAGGGGAAAAGTAGATCTTGAAAAATGCTGATGTTGCATTTTTCTTATCTGTTCAAGAGGAAAACAAATACTGATAGTTATATTTCATGATGCAAAACTCATTTCTGCATGGACTCAGCCTGTACTTTCAGGAACTGTCTTAGCTGTGCATGGAGAGGACAAACCCTTACACCTGCACAAAAGAGTTGTAAAGAAACTGAAACATCCTTTTGTTTGTTTCCTCTTTTTTATATCCATTGAGGAAGACGTTATCTACACTGGAGTTAGTCAAGAGGAAACAATGTTTTATATTTAATATGAAACTGACCAGGATTAAATCAAATTATGCCACTGATATTAAATCTTGGGCTTTCATAATTACAATCCCAGAAATGATAATTGATTATGTTTTAAAAAATGTGGTTACTGACCACATGTATATTAAACCTACCTAATTTTTTCTTCTCCTGCAACTCTATTGCTTTATTCCTCTGCTGTTTCTCTGTTACAAAATATTTTGTCTTATCAACAATACTTTTCCAGTGTGGAACTCTGCACTATTGTACTTGACGGTTTTAAGAGCAGCAAGAATAAATTAAATAATTTTAATATATGAAAATCTGACTAATTTAATCACCTCAGTAAGATTGATGTACAGAATAACACTGGCATCCAGTTTATGCTTCAGGAGGGAAAAATGCTGAGGCAGAAAGAATCTTGCAATACTTTGCTGGCTTGGTGAGGAACAAAACAGAATAGGGTTTCTTATGGAAAACAATCTGAGTTTCTCTCTGACCAACGTAGCAAAAGCAGCTTTCTTTTAAAGACTTACTATGAGACGTGCCAGCCTTCCACCTAATGAGACATAATCAGCTATCTCTGAGCCACTGCTTTCAGGCCAACTTTATTTTGCTAGGAAGATGTGTATATGAATATATATTTGCATATATCCTATGATTGAGAGAAAAGCTTCTTTTTTTCTGATGCAATAATTGAACGAACATGTTTTTCGTGCATTAAGGTGCGTTCTCCAGTGCAGTCATGTGCTGGGTGCTGGGAAGACCCACTGTGGTGTACATTTTGTTTCATTCCAGTCACAGAAAATACAATGTCAGAATTGAGATCAGTAAAGCTATTGATTTAATGTGTTTATAGCTCTGACTAACATGTATAAATAACGCTTTAAATGATTTCCAGTTTTGTGCTTTTACTGTAGCTGGCCTGCCTAGCACTCACAGTGAGAAGCCAGTAGAAAATGTACCTCTGTGAGGGTGGTGCTTCACCCCATTTTGACCTGAGCCTGGCTTTAGTGAAAAGGGCAAGCTTTCTGCTTGCTTTAAAGAATATGCTCTGCCAAGAAGGAGCAACTTGTCTATAGAAACAATACTTACTGGAGCAAACAAAATCACTGTTGTTAGAATTGTATTTGCTCTTGCTAAAATCTGCCCTGTTAGAGGTAGATGGCCCTGTGACAGGAGCATCTAACCACATGGCGTGCTAGTCATTTGCTACTCATATTTAATTTTCAAGCTGAAGTGTAGCCATTGTGAAAGTACATTTGCTGCCAAAATTATTTAAAAAATAAAAAAGCAGCTCACTGTAGTGATAGAAGTCTCTGGCTAGCTGCCTTTCCATAAAAGATCTTTTGAAGCTGTAAATTTTTTTCTACAGAAACTTCTAGAGCTGTAGACACGTTTTTTTGCACTTGCTGAGTTAATGGAAAATGAGGGAGGTTAAAGAATAGAGACTAATTTCAGAAAGCAACTGAGTTGAGTATTTCTATCCCAACCAATGAGCAGAACCTAAGCAGTAAAACTGTTCAAGAAGCCCTGGCTGTGAATTACAAAGATCAGCTCTGTTCTCACATGTCCATTCAAAAATATGGAATGAATACAAGCCCTTTATTGTGCATTGAGAAACAACAGCACTTGTTCCATCTGCTAAATTTTATATTCTTTATTTTGGGGCCAAAAACTGAAACCATGCACATTTTTCTGCACACCCAAGTGCTCATGCTCAATTTCAGACAATATTGAAGGTTCTCCATCTGCAAATATGATTTTCACATCACAGTGTATGTATAAAAATGTCCAACCTTTCAAAATCTGGCTCCAGGTGTTTCCTGTGCAAGAAAATAGATGCTTGTAAAATTCATGTTATAAAAGCTGCATGTGATAACTGGCTAGATACTAGATGCATGTAACAAGGCCTCATCCAGCAAAGAACCTATATTCTTAATTTTAAGCAGACACAGAATCTGTCTTACTGCAGTAGGAATGACATTTTTTAACATTAGTACTGTATTAACTACCTTCCTCTGTAATTTACTTATCTGATATATGTGATCATTTTAATATTTAGAAGCATGTTCAAATTCGGGTTTAGACCAAGCTATCTCATTCAGTGTCTAAAAATGAAATGCATTTTTAAAATCTAATTTGTTTTTCTAAACTAATTAGTAGAGATCCTTCAAAACAAATACAGGAAAAAGTGTGTTATTTTATGCACGACTTTATGCATCAACAAGTAAATCAGAGTGAATGCCATGAGTTAATTTAAATTTTTCAGTTGAACTAAAATGTCTCAGTAAACTGAGAAAAATCTCACACTGATCTTTTAATAAAATCATATGAAATTTGATAAATCTAATATTTATCTCACTTTTATTTGTATGTGTTTATTTCTCATGTTTCTATGGAAAGAGAGTCTTTCCTTCCCAGTATCCCAGGCTATATTGTTTAGAGTTTACTTAGTGGGACCTGTCACTGATAAAGCACAAATCAGCAGCTGCTAAAGCAAGAAGGAAGTGCTAAAGCCAGGCTAGTGACCGCTCAGTAGCAACAGTGACCCCAGATACTATCTTGTTTTGTTGTGCTGGAGATGTGTGGTAAGATAAAGAAAATAAATCTCTTTTGGACATGGAAGAGAACACTCTGGCCTTTTCCAATGAGCCACTGGGCTAGAACCTCTGACTGCCAACAAATCAGCCATCATTAAGTTGGCCAGTCCATGACCTGTCACATTGGAGTTCTTTCAGCTAAAATTTGCAGCGCTCCTTCCTGCAAAGTGGGTGCTGAGTGAGAGGGAGGAGGGTAGAAGCAAATGTGCAAATTCAAGTCCATTTGTTGACGACATGATCATGGGAGAAAAGAGAAACTGTTTTGTAACCACTTATTTAGAAGCTATGATGTTGGCAGATACATTTCTTTTGCTCCTTGTGTTGTTAAAGGCAAGTTTGTGATTAGCCATAAATTAAATCACAAATGACTGGAAGAAGATTATGCGTACAATTTTGAGTGAAATCAGAGGATGATATTGTTGGTCTGATACTTGTGCAATAATAAGGCTACCGTGAGTCAGAGAAGCATATGAGACTGTCTCTGTGGAGCACTGGAAGCTCCCCATACTGCAAATGAGTCAAATACAGGAGAGGAGATTTGAATGCAGCAAAATTCATCTTGGCTTTGTAAGATGTGTTAGGTTGAACAACAGTTAGTTTTAGGCTGGACATTTTTTATCCACTTTCTAGACGGCATTTTTCATTAATTAAAAAGTGGCTTTGAAATTCAATATGTATGTGCTCCAACAGTTTCATTTTTTAAAAAAGCCTGTGGTTAGATACTCCATCCGATATCAGCACTTCGGGACAACTGTGGCTGGCTGGCTGTCACTTCCTCTCTCCCCAGCACAATTATTTCTGATCTATTGGAGATGCTGCAAGGATCCTGCTACTTTCATGTGTTCTAAGGAGCACTGAGTGGATGTAACTAGGATGGAGGACTTTGCGGAGAAGGGGTGTTTTATATTTGTCAGTATTGTCGTTATTTTGCTCTTACTACTGATGCCGTGAAAGACGAAATCAGGACTCAATAGTCGGGATGACTATTAAGCAGGTATCCTTTATTGCAGCGCTGGA
>JAOQGH010000001.1:50871073-50934734 GCA_025769975.1 Gallinago jamesoni
TGCATGCCTTCCATGCCTTCCTGTCTTCCTGTCTTGGTATTTATCGCAGCTCTGCAGGAGGTGGGCCCCTCTTTGTGATCAGCCAAGTTATAACTCATCCTTAGGTAAGCAAACCTTCAAGCCATAGTTAGCTTTATTCTTTAATTCACTACGCTTGAAATGGAGAAGAAAGGCTGGTGGATTTGAGGAGACTAACATGTAATTGTGTTTGTTAAAAGTGTATCTTAAAAGTGGGAGCTGAGTATTTAACAAAGATTTGAATTATATCACTTGCAAAGCTGTATAACTGAATTGCTGTCTGTTACTTACTTCTCTACCTCCACCCTATTGTTTTTAAGTCTTTTGCAGCAGCTGCAGTGTATTTCCTTTGTCCTCAGAATTCTCTTCTGGGGCACATCCTAGTCTCCCACCTCTGAGGCCATCTGCAGATTTCCCTAGGCTGCTATTATTTGAATAATCAGGTGTCTCACTTAAGAAATTCTCTTTGTTCTACATCATTAAATGCCAATTCCTGCTGCTGCTATGACAGATCACTTTACACAGGAGTCTACAAGGGGAGCTGTCTCTGATGTTAACAGTGGGTCTTTGCTGTGGAACAAAAGAATGTGCTGGGGCAAGCATGAGATGGTTTGTATTTATAATATTTAACATTAGGAAATAAAAAGGGCTGAAGCTGGTGTATGTGTACCCATTTTGAGATCTGTATTTCCAAAAAGTGAAGAAGGGTCTTTAAAATAGTAGTTTTGTGCCCAGGATTATAATTCATAGCTCTCTCATCAAGGTAATGGTGAGATAGCAATTTGATGAGGGGAAAGATACAGTGGGCTAGGAGGGAATTAAAAACAAGACCAGCTTGTTATAGGCAGACTGCAGAAGAAAGGAAAATGGTTCTATCAAAAGCATGAGTGATAGCCTCTAGTGAAAGCATAGTAATGGCCTAAATGACCTGAAGGTTTCTTCTTCCACCATGGTCTTTTGTTCTGAAGTCCTTTCCCAGATATCTCCGACTGCTGCAGCTCTCTGTTAACTCTGTGTTCTAACAGATGCTTTTGTGAAAGATCAGGTTTTGCTGATGGCTTTTTAAAACTTGCCATGTGCCCAAGTAGCTCCCTCCTCCCTTCTGGCTGTATGTGAGTACCCTGTAGCCAGCAGTTTAAGCCCATGTGGCCTGTACCTTTTTCTGTCTACTCTTGATGTGCAGCTGCTTTTCTTTACATGGAAATGGAATGTTTTCAAAACTTCCTTCTTTCTTTATCCATGTTGAGAGGTCACTGAAATGGGCAAATCTTGTGCCTGTTTACATGTGCAAATTGGTTTGAAACTGACCTGCTAGCCTATGTTTTTATTCCACAGTGCTTTTAAACGGAAACCATTACATACCAATGTGACCCCTTTCAAAACGGACTGCAGTACTAGAGTGTTCCTAGACCATGGCATGCCATCAGCTTGGCATGTGAGAATATATGGTGTTCTGTGGCTGAAACATGCTGTCCATGCTGTTTTTGTCTTAATGGTTGTTTTCTGTCCTGAGACTTAATTCATCATTTGTGCATTAGTGTTTTTTATTTCAGTCTGGATGTTCCTGTAGTGCGACGTCATTTGTAGCAACACCTCTTGTCTGTTTTCACATCTCAGAATTAGTTTTGTAGAGGGTATGGTGAGGCCAATGCTCATGGCATGATGGCATATCTTCACCTGACTCACCAGTGGTGACTCTGCATCATTGCTGATAGCAGAGAATCTTGTTTCATTGTATTTAGGTTTATATCAATTCACGTTATATCAAAGGCTGCTTGATTTAAAGAAAAAATGGTTCTGCTAGGGGAAAAAAAATTAAGTAGCTTTATTCAATATATACGTTTCCTAACCTGAAAGCCCCTTCACTGGATTTTCTACTGCACTGTCACAAACCCCATGAATCTCTTCAATTTCTTCAGAAGGAAGAGAGGATTTGCAGGTTAACCGGCTGGAAACGCAAATATGGATAAAGCCAGACGTAGAGAAGACAGATGTGGACTTTTCAGAGATTCTTAATGCAATACAAGAAAGTAAGTTATTCTTTGGATACAAAATTGAGTTTATGGTAGAAGAATCAATTGAGATGCATTGAAATTGTAACTGAAGAGATGAACTGAATGACATGTGAGTATGCATTACTAAAAACTGTAAGGAAGTTCAATGAAGTTATTGAGGAACAGTAAGAAATCTTTTACTATCAGAGAAGTTGTAGCAAGATTTGAATTATTATGTACCTAAGGATTCCAGCAGTATATATTTCCTATGCAGAAGTAATCAGAAATGTTAAGATTCTCATTTCCTTTAATCCGTTATTTAAACTCTTGAATGGCTGTGGGAGCTAATAATGTCATGCACGTGCTGCAGTCTGGGATCTAAGACTAGGCTTGAAGTTCCAGATGTCCAAGGTTTTGGGGTATATTCACAATTTTTTAACTGGTAATTTTGGAGATGAGAAGTGATGGGCTTGTCAGAACAGCTGAAGGCCTGAGTATCTTAGATACTGTGAAACCATCTCCTTTGACATGTAATGTGCTTGGGGACTAAGAATTGATTGGTCCACCACCCTTAAATGTAACAGCAGAATGATCTCAAGACTTGTGCTAGAAGAAATGATAGTCTTGTTAACAACAGCAGAAGACACACCATCACCCCCAAAACTGACGCAACTCCAGAATCCAAAAAAATCTAGAGTTTCAGTGAAAACTTTCCATAATAGGGTAAAAGCTCTGATATGGGCCAGGAATCAAAACGCATATCATGACAACGTTGCTAGCTGGCTTCCTGGTTTCCCTCTTTTCCAGTTTTATTTTAAATTGGATGGTTTGTGTAGCAATTTTCTAAAGTGAGTAACAGCTACAGCTAGTTACATTCTTGAATGCTAAAAGATGTATAGGAATGTGTAAAACCCTCCACTACTGTTTTTTGCTATATGAATAAGGAACCATTGCATGGTAGGCTCAGGTCATATCGTGGTGTATTCTCTGATACCAGTCATTTTTTTCAACACCATTAACAAGTGGAAATGCCCTATACTTATTTCATACATTGCCTGTAAGAATTCTTAAGAAACTTCACTCTTCATTGTTACTGGTAGTCCTAAAAGCTTCCAAAGAGCAGTGTCCAGAATATCCATCTACAGTTTATATTATCCAAAGCTAGCATATAGTTGATGGTATACTGTGACAACTGGTAATAAATTTACTATTAATTAACAGAAACTTGATGTCTGAGCATGCTTCCATCTTGCCACACTAAAACATAGTCAGGTCCCATTTTTGAATGAAAATTCTTATTGTTAAGCACCTCAGGTTTTGAGTGTCTATCTTCAGAAGGTTAGAGGAGTTACCTTCTCTTATCTTTGAGCCCTACATAAATGAGCCTCTCAGTCCGTAGTGAATTGTGGACCCACTGAGATTGTGCGCAGACTCTCACTCCGAATTTCCCAGCATTCAGTTTTCAGAATATGTGGTTCTATTTTATTTGGGATTAAAATATTTGTACAGCAACATTTTTTCAACTCAAGTGATTATGAATTATTAAGTCATATTGGGCTTTTTTTTCTGTAAAATGGAACATGAGGGGGAGAAAATGGTTTGCATATTTAAGCTGATCTAAAACTTCTTAATGTCACTTGTAGCAATGTACACGCTGCTCTGCATTGCTGTTAAATTTCACTGCCTAAAAATACGTGAGTATACAGTAACAGCAGTCTCTCTCCCAAATTATATGTCCAAAACATATATGTGATAAAATTATTATGTATCATTCTGTTTGCATCATTTGTGGGTATATGCATGTCATGGTCTGAAGGGGACAAAAAGGTGGAGGTGTGAAGCCTTGACTATGCTTTTAGCAACATTTGGCAGAACAGGTGTTCATGTTCATTGGAGTGGGGTGGCTGAGGTATCTACAGCCAGCAGGACAGTTGGATTGGACGTATCATCACGATTATGACAATAAAGCAAAGAGGATTTCTTGATTTAATTATTTATTTAGTTTTATGGAACAGTATTTTATGACACTTGGGTAGAAAAAATGTTCTCGGCAAATATTAAGGTCCCATATTTAGTGTCTGTGACTGAAATACTAACAGTGCATTTTCAAACAACATCACACAGAAAGGCAGCTGCAGTGCAAAGATCTTCACTTTCTTACCAGTTGTGCAACTGGAAGAAAGTCACAGACGACTTTAGTGCTGATGAGGTAGTTCAGCACATCTCTTCACTGCTTACCCTGTTTGCTGAAGCTACCAACCAGCACGCCAATTATCTGTGTACTGATATAAGCGATTTTCTACTACAGGCAGGTCCTGGTAGCTAATTTCACTAGCCTGAGTGAAATTAGGCTGAGATTCACTGCTTCCGCAACTTCTCATCACTGCTGAAGTGCTGGATTTTGAAGTGACCTTGAAATAAGATTTTTTTTTGTTACTCGCAAGTCCTCAGAATAATCCAGTAATTCTCTGCTTGAAACCTCCAAATGCATTTACTCTCTTACGCACCAAGTTTTTCATTTCTAAACACCCACTTAAAAAACATCTATTTTGCAACCCAAAGCATTACTGGCACTTCAGAAAAAAGCAACTCTAGTATCTCTAAGGCCTCATCTTTTATACTAAGGCAGTCTTAATGGCAGGAAAAAGCTAGCTCAAATTCCCTGGAGCATAGCATGCAAGCAAAATCTCTTTCATTTTTACATCTTTCCTTGCCTCTGTCTGTGACAGATATATACCTTGCATAATCTTCAGAAAGCTTCATTATTTAATTATTTTTTAATTTTCTGCAGTTGTTTTCATCCTATATGGAGGTGTTGATCATATAGAGGCTCATGTGTCTCTTTTTCTGGAGGCACTCTTCTGGGTTTTAATTCCATGAAGGTTCAGGTCATTTGATATGGTTTCTGTTCCAGTAGTTCTTTATGTTGAGCATTCAGATAGAGTCTTCTCATATGAACATGTATGCAAAAGATGATCATGATCTACATCCAGATTATTATCTGACGGGGTGGAATGTTTCCAGTCTTGCCCTTTGAAACAGTAGGGACAGTGAAGGGCAGGTGGTTAGACTGTGCTGTCTTGTGCCATTTCCCCTGCCTTTATAGGGATCTTTAGTATGATTTCTGTGGATTGAAATGGATCAATGTGGCAAATAGTTCTTTAATATTTCTGCTGCATGTAGTAGAAATTTGAGTCTGGTTTTCTACCTTCTAAATCTCTTTAAACCTCTGTAGTTTGTCCTAGGATGTGTTGGATGCAGCTACAGTGATACTGAGGAGCTGCAGGCTCTCCCCATCACATAAACCAAAGCGACACCAGGATGGTCTTCTCCACATCTGTCAGTAAGCTCACCCCTAGCTGGGAGCAAGATCTTGTGAGGCCATGGCTGGAGTGAAAAACTCCATCCTGGATATTTGTCTCTAAGGATAACCTGACATTTTTCACAAAAGTAGGATAAGTAAAATAAATGGACTGATAGTAAAAGCAGCCTTAAAATGGCAAGAGAAACTTAGTACCTGCAAAAAAATAGAGGCTTTATGTCTCTCATGTTCACGGACCATGATGACACGCAGAATATAAAAGAAAGTGAAGTAAGTGAAGCTATTACTCCCACTACCCCTATAAAAGCTGGTTGAGATCATGCAGAACAGAGGGTGCTATGTAAAGCTGATGCATTATGATATGAAGTGTTAAGTAGGACTTACATTTTATACATTACTAACATTGGGATACAAAGAATCATGGCTAGATTAGGCAACATCCAGCCCCAAAATTGTTAAACTTGAGAAGGAGTATGTTATCCTAAAAACGTTAATTTGGCAGAGCATTTCTTATTGTTATGCTGTCTGTATGAAAACAAATACTGTTAAAAGTACTAAAAACTCAGACTTTCTATTAAAAATTATGCTGCCTAGGTTAGTTTATTAGCCTACTATCTAGAGTGGGTTAATTTGGATGCGAAGACCTTTCTGTTGTTTCTGACATTTTTGGCTTTCTAAGCAAAAGTATTGCAATTGCTAATAGAATGTATGTCATTAACTTTGTCCTTATTTTATGCATGACAATGAAGAAGGGTTCTTGAATATTTTGTTAGGGTTTTCTTTTTTATCTACATACAGTTGTAATAACAGACTTTGGATACTGTAAAAGACATGTAGAAAAAGGAAACTATCTCTTCCCCAAGTTCTTGATTGATAGGAAAAGAATAATATATTTAAATTGCAACATAGATGTATATTCAGGACGAATAATACGAAGAAAACTTTCTTCTGCTTGTGACAGTGAAAAATAGATTACCTGCAGAGACTGTAGTGTCAGCAGTGTCAGAGATTTTTTCAAAAGGTTTCTTAAACTAGGCTATAGCCCCTGAAGAAGGAAAAGGTGAAAAGGAGGCCACAAAATGCTCATGGTGTCTGCAAACAGCTAATAGCCTTTCATTTTTGGCAGCTATTCAGTCTCTCCAGAGTAGGGGAAGGAAGTTTTACACCTGCAGCCAATAGTTAGAAATGGAACAAAGCTGCCACCAGCAATTAGAGATTTTTGGCTGTTCCCTGTTAATATAAATTCTTGTCAACAGGAACTACAACTGCCTGTCACTGAGTTGCGGAGAAGCTAAAAGATCAAGAGGTTGTTGTGTAGAAGCATGATTCCTAAAGTCAGTCAAGTTTGCAAAAAAGTGTGAGGAATAGTGGGTTAGACAGGTTTCTGTCAAGTAATAGATGCTTGATCTTGCTGTAGTCAGGGGAAGAGGCTCAGTAACTGACCTTTGGAGGGTCACTTCTACCTATCACAATTCTGGATATTGCATATGAAACATGAGGTTGGAAGGATGAAGTCAATCCACAGTTGAAGCTTCATCCTCAGAAAAGGCATTTTTCTTCTCCCCACCACACACCTCTTCATCACCAGACCCACAGAGTATGGGGTGCAAAGGTGGACCTCGCTGGCCACAGCCTGTCCGCCCCACATCTCCTATCCAACAGACACTCAGTCAGCAGATCAGCAGCCCTTACATGCTACTGTAGATATGCCCAGCAGCTCTGCTCATAGCTTCTCATCACCTCTTTACTTAGCAAAGCAGGGAACGTCACCCTAAAGCTAGCACTGCTCTAATCTTGAGCTGCACTGGCTCTGTCATGGCCCACAGCCCCACTGCCAGATCCCCAGGACTGGGGAATGTGCTCCAGGCCCTTGCACCTCTTCACTCGTTATCTGTGTTGGGTTTATTACAGCCTCCTGTAGATTTAAGCTATTGCTTCATGCACGACTGAGGGCCATGCAATACGTAGATCTGAACACACCAGCTTTATATGCATGGAAACATGCCAAATTGTGCAAAGACAAGCTTCTGCTCAGGCTCATTTATTCAGTGCCTTTCAAGTAGCAGTACTTATTTGAGGCCTTCTGCCTCTGGCTGCCCCACCGCTCTGTACAAATTCTAACTACACACTTCATGTAGTAGGTTAAAAATCTGCTTCTTTATAATAAGAATCTTTCAGAGACCGTAATAATCCAGAAAGCAATTGTTAAAACTGCTTACCCCAAGAGAAGCTGAGGAGATAGCTAACATATGTTTTATTGTGACGAGACTATTTGTCATCAGAGAGGTATTGTGGCATCCTAAATCTTTATGTGGCTCACTGGTGAAGAAAGCACTTCTCCAATGTGCATCATATTTTAAATCTAACATAATAGATACTTCAATCGGAACTAAAAGGTGGGGTTATTGATAATGTGTTATACTCAGTGCCTCCGTTTGACTCACTGGTGATTTGAATGTATGGTTTTTTTTTTTTGTTTTTAGTAGCTAAGGATGTCAACATTTTTTTTGATGAGTTAGAAGGCGTAAACAGCCCTTCCAAAGATGATGACTCCCTGCTTCACCATGGTAATTTGACCAGTACTTCTGATGATGCCAGCAGGTTGGAAGTTGTGGGAGAGGTAAGAACACACAGAATTATTAATATAATAATTATTCATGCCCATTATAAAGAGGTATTAAATGTAATTTGATTTAAATCTCATTCTGTGCAAGACAACCTGAAATATTAAATATCTCAATTTAAAAGGAGGTTTTATTGATTTCACGCACCTCCATTGAAAACTCTATATAGGCCTTTGTTGTCTGTTTGTTTTCTAAACCAGTCAAGTCCAATGCTTCACTGCTTCTGAAAATAATGGAAAAGTTTTCCCTGTATTAATCCTTTGAGGAGAAGAAGGGAGAATTTATCATAAATCTCTCATGAGTAGCATTGGGTATCAGGTATGTGACACATTCTCTTCCAGTGAAGAACAATTGTCTTCTTGTTGTTTAATGGTGATTCAGAGAAAGTACCAGGGAGGAATCATTCAGCATATAGTCCCTTTTAAATTAAGTCTTAAGGCAGGCAAAGCACTTTGGACCCAACCGTGAAAATTTGGGCCTAAATTCCTTTTTGTGTCTTTTGTGCAGAAAAGAACATGATACCCTTTGACTTTGCTTCTAACTGCCCTACAACTTATAGATGTTTAGGGCTATATCCTCAGGCAGCAAGGACACCCAGGACTTTTCTCTTTTCCCCCACCTCAGGAGTGCAGTAGCATCCAGGTTACTTACTGAAGTGTAAGGTCTGATGTTACCTACACACTGTGCCCGAGGATTTTTTGGCAGAGGGCTGACTGGCACAGAGCAAAGCTGGCAGGGACCATACTAACAATTAAAAAGCATGGAAAACCATAAGATATTGCTGAAGGTTTTGCCTTGAGCCTGTTTTGTTTATTAGTTTGGATAAAATTTAGAAGATATAATTACAGATTATGTCTTTTTCAGGAACTAGAGGGTTTTGTGGTACAAGTTCTTTTGTGAAACTGTGCTGAGGAGAGTTAGAGATTTTTCTTGTGCTAAAAATTCAGCCCATAGAGAGCTACGCTCCTGGAATGTTTAGACAGATAATTAAAGCAACAAAATTCAGGGCACCCAGAGATATGTTTGACCTTGCTCACAATTTCATCTTTCCCTTTGCTTATCGCTCTTCCCCAGCTTCCCATGCAACTTCAGAATGGCCCTCTTTGCCTGCTTACACTATCATAGGTTAACCTGACCTGATATTCCCGGGTTGCATTTTGGGATCATGTGCCATACGGTCTCTAACAAAAGGACATGGGTGAAAGGCACATGATCTTTGCATGTTAAAGAGGAAAAGTGAACAGAAAATGGTCAGAAGGACAGAGGAGGAAATAGAACAATATATGCTGCTGTTACGGCAAAAGTTTTTTTCCTGTTCAGTGTATTCTTTGTAATTTTTTAAAGTGAAAGGGAACATGTCTGAGGAATATTTTCCTAGTTCAAAAAATTATCCTTTTTGTTTGTTTGTTTATTTTGCGTAATCACAACTGAGGAAAATAGCAATGTAGGTCATATATATATGTATAAGAGGAAAAAAAGACCAAAACAGAAAATTGGAAGTATTCATGGGAGCTAAGGGACACTCTAGCTTACAAAAATAGTTTCAAGGTGCTTTGCCCCTGCTTAATTTCAGAAGGAAAAGCTATACTGTTTAGATGTTTTATGGTTTGTATGGATAAACATGGGAGCTCAACTATACAGTGGTGGGGTAAACTCTGAAGCTTCAAGCTTCCTTTCAGTCTTTCAGTTTAGTTTAGTAGCTAAGAGAGCCTGTTGATCCTGCTTAATGCCATCAGGATAGGGGACCTGGCCCCAGTGAAATGGGAGGAAATACTCTGAATGTATTGATGTTTGTTTGGTTTAGTTTTAAAGCTAATATTGCATCCAAATAATTTACTATGGTTTCTGCCTGAATTCCTTAAAATGAATTTAAAATCAAGAAACTTTACAAGGACATAGCAAAGATTTCCTATCTCTTTTGTGTAGCTGACAAGTTGAAATATTGTTTGCTTCAACTGTTAGTTGTTTGTGCTCAACCAGAAGATCCAATGAAGACTTTACAGATGGAGTTTTATCAACAGTTCCTTAACAGATGCAGAGCCAGATTGGGATTCAGCTTGTCCTTTGGCTAGAGACATGGGGTTTTTTCTTTGTTTTATGTTTCATTCAAACACAGTTGCGGCCTGAGCAAATTAAAAATCACATTTCCCTTTGTGTGCATTCATCAAAATACTTTTTACATATTTCAAAATGTCAATTAGTTATAGCCTTTACAATTTAAATCCAGGACATATTATCACTAAAATATTGTATTATGTCCACTGGTTTCATTTTCTGAGAACTAGAAAAGCAGCAGAAAGAAGGTAAAAATAAAAGGAAAAATGTCTTAGGAGCCGTACTGTAGGTATGCATCCATTCTGCCTGCCTTTCTGTGGAATAATAAATTAGTCTTCTTTATTCAAACAAGGGAGAATTCTGGACCTGGGACAAAATTTGACTTCTACTTAAATGAGATTATATGGCCCATTCTTAACATTCTATCTAATGTAGGTAGTTTTGAAATTAAAACTGTAAGAGTCACTACTTTAGTCTTCACTTTAAGCATCAAACTCTGTTGATATTTGGGGACAGTGTTGTTAACACTGCACAGAATAGAGTTTGTTTTAACAATCCCTTTTATAAATAGGAACTTGCACTGAAGATTATGGCAGGAAAAAAAGAAAACATATTCATATTGCAAAATAAGAAATCTGATGTTCTTTATGGCAGTTAAGATAGCTCAGTTTTCCTGTGTGTGTTTACCAGAATACAAGCTAACTACAAAATTTTTTTCCACCAAATCGTAGAATGGTTTGGGTTGGAAAAGACCTTAATGATCATCTAGTTCTAGCCCTCCTGCCACTGGCAGGGACACCTCCCACTAGGACCAGGTTGCTCAAAACCCCATCCAGCCTGGCCTTGAACACTTCCAGGGATGAACACCTTCTCTGGGCAACCTATTCCAGCATCTCACTACCTTAATAATGAGGAGTATCTTCCTTGTATCTAATCTAAATCTACCCTCTTTCAGTTTAAAGCCATTACCAGTTGGCCTATTGCTACATTGTAAAATGTCCCCATCTTCTTCAGTGATCAGGGTGGATATGGAAAGAGATTATCTAAGCTTTCAGAGAACTACAGATCTGTTACTTTCTAACTTTTGCACACTTTATTTTGCAGTCAAGAGAATGTTATTATTAAAAATACTTTTAGTGATGCAGGTATTAATCCCCTCCACCAGCTGTGAAGTTGCAGGCAGGGGACTCCAATTTCAAGTAGCCACAAACAACAGAAAAGACAATCTCTTTAGAATATGAAGATCCTATCTTCATTGAGCATCCATACTGATAATAACCAGGTATAAAAATAATTAGGACTCAAGAATCTAATTTGCCATTAAATTAGTGACCATTGCTGTCTCTTCTGATTTATCTTTATTAAGATCTGCACGTAAAGTTTCAAATTCTTTGATTTCCTCAACTGCACTTTTGTTTGTCCATTTAAAGTCTCTGTAGCTGTCGGGGTTATTAATCCTCTAATTTTGGATAGTGAAACATTTTGGGTAAGCCCTTTAGTCTAAAGCTCTCCTAGCATGTATGAGCCCTGTGTCTATGAACATTGATGACTCTCAATTGTGAGCCTGAGAATATGAAAACTAGCGCATTCCTTGAAAAAGAATTCCTGGTTATGCAGCTTTAGATGTGTGCATCACATATAAAGATGCAAAAACAGCCAGAAATGCTAAACTTCTTGCTAGAGTTAAGTCTTCCCTGTTCTTTCACTTTCTTAGAGCATCCTTTCTCAGATGAAGGAATGGAGGTTTGACATACATGAATAGACTTCTTTCCCACCAAAAACTACAGTCAGATCTGGTTCTAGATTTTTTTTAATCAGTTTAGGAAAAATGAATTTTTAAGTCATGCCACAGGGAAAGGACACATAATGTCTAGAAGAAGGGTCAGCAAAGCTCAAGGTAGAAGAAAAGTCTCTGTCTAGAATACTGTAAGCCTGGAATACTGTGAACAATGCAAAAGCCCTGCAGCTGCTATTTCCTGACACTTCTGGGCCAGCCTGACTCTCTCCACATCATATTAGATCCTCAAAGTTCTTCTAAGTCCGGGCCCAGTCTATAGAGCTGCCTTACAGGCTATAGCAGAGGGCAACAGAAAGGGTTCCTTCTCAGAAGCTGTAACACTCTAGTAGGGTTTATCAGTCTGGATTCAACATACTGTGTTCCTAAAATGAAAAGGACCTTCCAAGTACAGATAAGAGTCCCAGCTGCTTTTCTGAGAGAAAAATGCCAATACTGTAGTTGGGAGTGTTTCACAAACCCAAGGGAAAGTAGACATCTCAGGAAATCATATTTATAGGGGAAGAAGTCCTACAAGTCAAGTAACTCAGCTAAACCTCATAGATGCTCTTTAATGTGAGGTTCTACATGTACAGATGAGTCAGTGTAGGGCAAACCAATTTTCTTCAGAGAAAGATGAAACATAGGAAGCATAAAGGGCAAATCTGTTTTTCCAGTGGAGTCACTACTGCAGGCAGACAGAGCCAGCTTCCTTGTGGAACACTCTGGACAAGTCTATGCTAACATTTTAGTTCACTTTAGTTCAGATCAGGAGTGCACATTTGAAGCGAATCCCTCAATTGCTCCTACCCATGGGGTTTTTTTTGCATTTCATAGCAGTGTTGGATTTCAAACCTGGATCCATTTTGGATGCAAATAAATAGTGAGATGCACTCCAGTGAGTTTTTGGGACCCAAACTAGAGTCGGCCCAAAGTAAGCCCACAAGCCTACATAGTGTGGACAGCAGGTCATCAGCACAGATTGTTTTGCCCTAGAGATCCTTTCCTGTTACACAGCTTTACTTGCTAAAATGCAGATAGTGACTGTGGGACCTACAGAACAGGAAGGATGGCTCAGCAGGAGGCTTAGAAATCAGAGCAGGACCACTAAGCTGACCCACTACCTCAAAATCTCCTACTGTACCCTTCCTGTATTTTAATAACCTTAAATACCCTTTTGGGTTTTTTACATCTTCGCAACATAGATATTTTACGGAAAAAATAAACTGTGCTTCCTGAGCTGTTTTCATATTTAATGCTCTGTGAAAAATACTTCTGATATCCTGATAATATCATTTGTCAGCATGATATGCAGTATAGATATAAATGGTTTGTTACTGTTATTTCCTTAGGGCTTAAATTGTTTTTCTTGCTTTCTTTTTCAGCTCAAAGAACTGTTCCACTATATCAAGTTTGCATTAAGATGTGTCAGGAGTCAGGCACTGTAATAAAAGAATTTTTAAAAATTTCCCCTTTCTGCCTTCAGTAAACTGAATGTACCAAGGGGATGGCACATTTAGGAAGCTTTCATTGGTTTTTCCATTTAATCAAAATGCCTGCTGAGAATTGGGAAGGTAGCTTACACTAAACTCTTTGAATAGGAATAATCATAAAATCATAGAATCATAGAATGGTTTGGGTTGGAAGGGACCTTAGAGATCACCTAGTTCCAACCCCCCTGCCATGGGCAGGGACACCTCCCACCAGACCAGGTTGCTCAAGGCCCCATCCAGCCTGGCCTTGAACACTTCCAGGGATGGGGCATCCATGACTTCCCTGAGCAACCTGTTCCAGTGCCTCACCACCCTCACTGTAAAGAATTTCTTTCGAGTATCTAATCTAAATCTCCCCTCTTCCAATTTAAAGCCATTGCCCCTTGTCCTTTCACTATACTTCCTGACAAAGAGTCCCTCTCGGGCTCTTCTGTAGTCTCCCTTCAGATACTGGAAGGCTGCTATAAGGTCTCCCTGGAGCCTTCTCTTCTCCAGGCTGAGCAACCCCAGCTCTCTCAGCCTGTCCTCATAGGGGAGGTGCTCCATCCCTCTGATCTTAGTGGCCCTCCGCTGGACCCGTTCCAACAGATCCATGTCCTTCCTGTGTTGAGGACTCCAAAGTTGGACACAGTACTCCAGGTGGGGTCTCAGGAGCGCAGAGTAGAGCGGCAGAGGGGCAGGTGACCTGCTATTTTTTTTTTTATTCTGTATTTATTTTTCCTATTACTATATTCACTTTTTGTGATTTAAATTAAGAAGCAGTTCTCCTATGGAAAAAGTATTTTGAAAATTTCCTACTTTTCCCAGATGTTAAAGGCAAAATATTCCTTTTTTTTTTTTTTTAGAGATTTGATCATAAATTATAGGGCATGGCTATTTACGGCAGGAATGGTTGAGCAAATTCTGGAAAAACAGAGAGGAATTTGCCTAGCACTCCCTTCAGCTTGGAGTTTCCCTGCCCATTATACTGCCTAAAGGGAGTGCTGTTTGTTCCCATATATCATTCACAGTGTACATTTCTTGTATGAAACACTCCCACCCACAAACTACCACATGATTTCAACATGTTTGAAAGTGAATGCTAAACCTCTGAGCAGGATTTGTGTTATGTGGAAGTAGTGTTAAATTGTGAGGAGGACCTGTAAAGAGTTTCATCTCATGCATTTCTGAAAAGAGACCAGCATTTTTGTGTTTTATATCTCAGGAGAGGGACATGCTTGACCTCTTATTAACAGTGAAATCAAGTTGTTTCTTCCTGTCAGAGCAGATTTGAACAGGCAAGAAACAGTATTTATTGAGTTTATGTACTGCTAGACGAAACACCAGGAATTACTTTCAAATAAATCCTCAGCTGTTCCTTAACCCAAGAATACCCTGTATTTACTCTGATGAGTTAGGAACGGGACCTTCATACCCTTTCTGTGTCCTGTGAGGCAGAGGTACTATAGTCATCACAGAATAATGAGAAGTTCTGTGCCAGGTCTTAAGTGTTTCTCACCACACTAAATATTCATGCCATCCTTTATTCTTCTCACATGTAAAAAAACATTCTACCATACTAAGTTCTTAGATTTGTATTTACATTTCAGTAATGCTATTTTCTGCTTTATTTTATATGTAAGAAGTTATTCCTAATTTTCTGGAGGGGGGCAGGGAGGAAAGCTGGCTTGTGTTCTTCATTCTCTCCTATCCCATGCCTTTATGAACAAACATCTGCCCAAGAAGACCTCCTGATTTTGAAATGGGGAAGTCTGTACTACTTTCAGATGACCTCAGAGGCACTGTATGTAAAGCATGTAAAAACTTGAGCAGCTTGTTCTGATTCCTTATCTTTCCTGTTGAGTATTACTGAAAACTGCTGATGCAAACAGCAATGCAGCAATTACCAAGTCAAATTAACGTTACTGAAATGTTTGACTTTCTCTTTACAGGAAGTACCTGATAAGAACAAAGCAAATGGACTATATTTTAGAGATGGGAAATGTCGGATTGACTACATCCTGGTATACAGAAAATCTAATCCACAGACAGAAAAGAGGGAAGTATTTGAGAGAAATATCAGAGCAGAAGGTCTTCAAATGGAAAAAGAGGTAAGAGAGCTTTCTTGAAAAAAAATTCCAACATTTAAAACTGTGTAGAATTTGAGAGTATGAGTTATTTTCACTCTGAAGCCCCTTTACTCTGTTGTAGCAGTGAAAAAATGCTTTTAAGCATGCCTAAATATAGGCTATTTATTGCCAGAGCAGTGTGAAAGCGTAGCCTAAAGGAAAATCAGGCACACACACTGAAGGCCAAAACAGGCCATTACAGTCATCTTTTTCAACCTTATGCACAAGTAGGCCACAGAATTTCATCCACTGTGCTGTGCAATAGAGAAAACAAGTGCTGGGTTTGAATGGCCTAAATTCTACTGAGTGCGATACACATTTCTGCACCTATGTTTCCTTTTAGATACCTGCTCCACTCTTTGCTTGGTACTCTTTTGCTGTGTTTTAACCCCATCTGGCAACTAGAACCATGCAGCTTCTTGCTCACTTGTCCTGCCTTCCCCTGCCACCCACATACACACACACCATGGGATGGGGAGAAGAATCAGTAAAGCAAAAGCCACACAAGCAAGCAGAGCAAAACAGTGAATTCATTCACTGCGTCCTGTGGGCAGGCAGGCGTTCAGCCATCTCCAGGAAAGCAGGGCTCCATCATCTGCAATGGTTACTTGGGAAGACAAAATGTGATTTTTGCAGATTTATTACTGTGCTATGGTCAGTAGTGAAAGCTCTGAAATCACTTTATATTTTAAGTATTATAAAACTTATTGCAACATTCTGCATAGAAAACTTTTTCAAATTGATGATTTAAGTGCTTACTATAGAGTTTTCGTGTGGCTTTCAAGCCCATTTATTTGGACTTTACTGCCGAGGCTGCATGAATGTTCTGCCCATTTGATTATTCATTTCAGTTTCTATTATGCTACTGACATGCAGTTTTATTTCTTATTAATCTCATTTGACCTTGGTGTGACTTCTCACTAGCATCAGTAATTGTACATTTTCTAAACTCAGAATGATCAAAATGAGGTTGCGTTACATGACTCAGGCTAATGTTTTTGAAATCTAGGGTAGCAATCTTTTTTAACGTAGGACTGTGACCTAAAATTAAACCCTAGCATGTATATTTTATGATCACTTTAGTTTCCAAATTGAATTATAATCCTGAAGGAAATAAGAACATTCTTGGTACACTCCCTCTCCCTCCCTGCAGTGTATCGACTGTGCCACATAACACTTAGGTTTAAACTAAGCAGTGTGATCGGTTAACACCTAGATTATTTCTTATTATTTTTACTTCTCCTTTTGGTAAGACTATGCATCATTCTGAGTTTCAATTTTGGAAGATTTTAACAGCAGGTCTGTTTTCTAGTTGTTCTTATATAATATATTGCTTCCACTGGGAAAAGGTTGTTCCCAGATAAAATGAGAGAATTGTCTGTGGCTTTGGCCACAGAACTTAGACAGAGGCATCAGGCTGTAACTACTGGACTGAAAGAAACTTTTTACCTTCCATGGACTTTGTGTCATTGTTGGTTCATTCTCCTTTGATTACTGGCTGTTCATATGTCAACATTTGATTGTGTAAGTCCTGTCTTTTTAATGTGAAGCCAGTGGCAGAGATGAAAACTCACAGAGCCGTTCACACTGCAGTTTCAAAACCAAATTCCTCAGTAACGCTGCGGAGAGAGAAAAATGCACTGCAGTGGCTCACTGACAAGTGTAGCACGGCAAAATACCCAGGAATTGGTGAGTGCAGGGAGCAAAGCGTTTACTTAACTAAGCAGTGTTTACTTAACGTTTTCTCATGAAATGACAAAATGAATGTGAAATGAACTCATAAATGTTGAGATAACTTCAGGCACAACATCAAGATCATGTAGCTGAGAAAAATCTGAGCAGGTGTATGCTTCTGACTCTAGGAAAAGGTGATAACATTTTGCAGATATTCCCCAACTAATTCACACTCACCTTCTTCAGCACCACACCACTCTCCCATGGAAGTTCTGACAGGTTTAGTGCTCTGTATATCTGGTAGTAAAAAATGAGAGGATCCCAGACCAAGGAACAAATCATTGAGTTACTGAAGGTATGGAGAACAGAGCTCTAATGACGAATGCTAATCAAGTGGAACAGAATAAATAATTTTCTTACCCTTCTCCCTTCTTTTCAGTGTGTAATGGGTCTGGGTAGCATGACTGTTGTCCCAGTCCAACTTGGATCGCATCCAACACATGTACGTAGAAGACTGAAAATATAGGTCACTTCAGGAAAAAAGACTGTATTTTCATTTCAGTCAGATATAAAATTTCCTATATTGATTTACCCTTTTTCACGATATCTCACAAGTGAGACAAATAACTATGATATCCTGGATTTGGGATTCTTGATGACCCTACTGTTTTCATTTTTTGATATTTTTTGAAACAGACTTATGTATTGATAAAACGGAGAGGGCAGTCTCCAAATGGAGCAAGTTCTTATTAGAGATGAGGTACCAGTAGCATTGTGGGTTTGTAGGCACTGATACCTTCAGTAAATACCACACGAGACTCACACCTTCCAGATTTGACTGGCAAATGGTTAACAGGAGACATTCCAAATTCTGAGGGTATGTTTCATATTTATCCAAATACAAGACAAACCTGAGATTAACATCAGCCTGATCTCTGATGCTCAGAAAAAAAATGACTTATGATCGCTTTTATGTAAAGAGAAACTACAGATAGTGGTTGTCATTCCAAATATAGTGTTCATCCCTCTGGGACAGTAAAAACCCAGCATTTTTCTGGAAAAATAATCTTTTCAAGGCAGAATGAAAAGTCAAAATTACATTGGGCTGATGGTATTTTCCACAAGAATAAAGTTTTATAAATTCAACCTCTTGGCCAAAATCCAGCTGAGTTCTTTTATCAGAAATTATTCCTCCAGCTTCAATTAATGTATTTTAATCCCTGTCCTAAATGGCTAGGCAGAACTAAGTTGCTGCACTGTGCTGGTAAGTGGATACAGTACTACAGACATCTTTCAGTAAGATACTTTAATTTCTGTTACGCTAATAGAGCATGCACAGTAGCCTGTGTGGAGCAGCTAACAGATGTAAGTTGTTCACTTACAACCTTTTTAAGCTGGACTGTAATGAAATGTAAATGCAGGATAGAGGTAAGGTAGTTCAAAGAAACCTATGCTGGATGAACAAGCACAGCATAACCTTGCATTTGTAATTTGTAAAAGAGGAGGAGGAGGTCATCTTAGATTTAAGTAAATGCTGTGTATCCAAAATGAATCTGATGTTGGATAGGATCTGGTCACGTAGCCCAAGGAGTATACTGCATTTAGTTTGAACTTGGCATGGTTTTTGGTGGTTTTGTTTTCTCATGACTGCACTAAACTAATTCATAAAGAGCACTTCTACTACTAAATGTACTCGATACATTTTGATTAATGATCGTGTCCAAAATTTTTAATTTATAATTTGTACATTGATTTGAAAAGGCATTTGACATGCCAGTAGAAACTGACAGAAATATAGTAAAGGGGAACTAATCACATGACTAATCACATATATTTTGCACATTTATGTATACTAATGTTTTAATATAAAAGCAAAGATATGTTTTAAAGCAATAGCATTTCTTACTGTCTTAAAAAGCAGGTCTCCTCACAGCTACTGGATGTGGAATACGTTTCAGGAACTAGTTTCAGATATTTTACAAAATGTAGTCAATCCATTCGGTCTTCTGCCTGCACATTGATCTTTGCATCTCCCAGACAAAAGAAAATGTTAGTGTCATATACTGGTCCAGTTTTCAGGAACAATCCAAATGGCATGATTTTTTGTGTTAACATACCTGATTAAAAATTTAAACATTGCCACCATAAGTGTCAAGCTGTCACCAGGGCATCTCTAATCACAGTCACTCCCCGCCTCAAGCAGCAGCTGACATTTCTGGGGCAATGTCTGGCAGCTGATACACAGCTGGTCTGTACAGCAGGCAGTAGAAACATACAATAGGTGTTCTCTGGAGAAAACCCCAAAATACAGGGAAGAAAACTGCAGTATAAGCTTCAGTTTTGTTGTATGAATGAATATCTACTAGGAGGTAGAATCTGAGTCTGAATGTTACATTTAGAGATCTTTTTTTCCAGTAGTTGATGCAATAAAACAAGATACTATTATTTCATGGCTTTTCAAGTTTGCAAGCAGATGTAGACAGGCTCATGGCAAGGGAATGGGAGTTCTACAAAGCAGTCTCTCTGAATGTGTCTGTAACTTTCCCCTAATGGGACAGGACTTCAGAGGCTGGAAACATGTATTCAGTCAGAGACTCATATTTAGCAGCAACTTAGAGCCTAGTTTAAAATGATGAATGTTGAGAGAAATTACAGATGACAGAAAGAGCACATGATATAGTATCTCCATGACTCTTGGCTCATCCCTGAATGTAAAACCAAAATAGACTTATGACCATGACAAAATGAGGTAAAATTTAGAAATAAAGAATGAGTATGAAAAAACCAAGAACTTCAAAGACTGAAACTTTCAATATAGTTGTGCTCAGAATGTGATGATGTGAAAGAGGTGTATAATCGACAGCTATTGTTCCTGAGCATAGTCAAATATTATCATCTTTCTTCCTGGTAAAAATTACATCTACTACTTTTTGTTGTTGTTGTTAGTACTGCAGAGCCAAAACACTTATGTGAGACTGATCTGCTTTTTTCTGGTTTGTGTGTCATCACTGCAATTGTTCATGAGACCCTGTTACATAAACGTTATTGCTGATTGTGATTCATGGGCTGAAAAGAATTAAGCTGGCTTCCAGACCCCAAGTGGCATTTGCAGATCTGAGTGAGGAAAGGTGTTTTATAAACTTAGCTTATGTAATTTAGTTCTCTGAGAAGCAGCGCACAATGAAATCTCAGTGCCTTCAGAGTTGACTTAAAGTTTCTTTTTCAGTTAGTTATGACTTCAGTTTATTCAGTTACTGAAAGAACAATAACTTGTTTGTTATTTATTGCTGCCATAGATGTTAGGCATACAGTTCATAACAGAGTGCTCAGCCTATGGCCCACTAACTATTTGCAGCTTGCCAGGAGAGTTTGTGTGGTGGCCAGGAGCAAGCTGCAGGTCAGCTGGGGAACCTTTTCCTCGCTGCTCGTTTACCTTTGGTACTCATATCCTTTCCCTGTCATGTTAAGCTTACTCTGCGCATACCAAAAACCCCTGTCCACTAGAGAAAAGGGTGGCTATGGAAAACTTCCACTACCAAAATTGCATCTGCTGTCCTCTGAGCTTTTATTTGCAGAGAGAAAGATACCTATGAGTATGCACTGTAAACAATATGTACTAGGAAGCACCAGGATGACTGTGGGATGATCATCCATACTGTGCAGGCATGGCAAGTCAGGCCACATGGAGGATGTTGCAGATGGCTAACAGCCTTCCCTTTAGGACGAACTGGCATTTGTACAAAACTAGGTGCCTTGGTCTTTGGAGAAGACCAGATGTTGTATTGGGTTTGCATAGCGAGGTTTTGGTAGCAGGGATCTATAGGGCTAGCTTCTGTGAAAAGCTACTAGTAGCTTTTCCTATGTCTGATAGAGGCAATGCCAGCTGGCTCCAAGACAGACTCGCCACTGGCCAATGCCAAGCTTATCAGCAACAGTGGTAACATCTCTGTGATAAGATATTCACGAAGGGCAAAAAACCTTCTGCAGAATAGCAGCCAGAAAAGAGTGGTAATATGTGAGAACAACAATTCTGCAGATCCCAAGGTCAGTGAAGGAGTGGGAGGAGGTGCTTCAGACCCTGGAGCAGAGAAGACCATATTGAAGACCATGGTGAAGCAGTTTGTCCCCCTGCAGCCCATGGAGGACCCTACACTGGAGCAGGTATATGTGACTGAAGGAGGCTGTGACCCCATGGGAAGCCCATGCTAGAGCAGGCTTCTGGCAGGACCTGTGAACCCATGGAGAGAGGAGCCCATGCTGGAGCAGGTTTTCTGTCAGGACTTCTGACACTGGGGGGGACCCACCCTGAAGCAGTCTATTCCTGAATGACTACACCCTGTAGAAAGGATCCATGCTGGAGCAGTCTGTGAAGAGCTGCAGCTCGTGGAAAGAACTCAAGCTGGTGAAGTTCACGGAGAACTATCTTCTGTGGGAGGGACCCCAAGCTGGAGCATGGGAAGAGAGTGAGAAGGAATGAGTGGCAGAAAATATGTGATGAATTGACCACAATCCACATTCCCTGTCCCTCTGCACCATTTGGAAGGAGGAGGTATAGAGGTAGAGTGAAATTGAGCCTGGGAAGAAGGGAGGGGTGGAGGGAGAAGTCTTTTTAAGATTTGGGTTTATTTCTCATTAGCCTAATCTGATGTGATGGGCAATAAATTAAATTAATTTCCCTGAGTTGAGTCTGTTTTGCTTATGACAGTAATTGGTGAGTATCCTTACCTTGACCCACATGCCTTTCATTATATTTTTTCTCCCTGTACAGCTGAGGAGGGACAGTGATAGAGCAGCTTTGGAGAGCACCTGGTGTCCAGCCAGGGTCAACCCACCATAGATATAGTTCAATGTTAATCTACTGTAACTAATATCAAGTATTCAGTAGCTTTCACGCTCTTTAGAAAGTTGTTTCAGACTCTCACTTTTCTGATCCTATTATTCAATATGTAAATTTTTACAACTAATGCACTTACAATACAAATTATGCAGCCTGCAGGAGCTGTGGTTTCACAAACAGCAAAATATCCCATTATTAGCAGGTGCAGTTTGTTATTTAATGTTTAAGCACTGTGTCTGATTGCATCCACAAATCAGGGATGGAGACATGAAAGTGATATAAACTATGCCTGCAAAAAGGGAACCAGACTGAAATGCAAGCCCACTGCATGCATTATAAGTGAAAGGGCTTCCAACTATTTAATTTAAAACATTGGGATGTTCATTTAATCCAAATTCAGCCAGAGCAAGTTGAAAACAGACCCATCTTCAAAAGATTTATTGTTAGTTCATTATCTAATGCAAATAGTTAGTGGAGTTTCTTTTCAGCAGTGTTTTACAGAAAAATGTATAGGTACAAACAGAACAATATTCTTTTCTAGAGAGTGCTCTGTACCAAAAAGCACTGTGACTAAACAGTGGAGGAGGTTACAGCTGCCTGGGCTTCTGAGGGAAAATACTGTAATTTCAGATACAAGGTTCACTGTACAGGACAGTGGCAATTTAGAAGAGAAATTTGAGGAGATACATGGAATTCTGCATGGAGGAAGCCTGAATCTTAATTTCAGTGTGCAGCTTTTAAAAAAGTAACCTTCTTGATCGTCTGAGGGAACCCAGAAATGAATAAGTTTCTGAGTTGACAAATCCCTGCCTTTAACAGGACTTCGTAAAGTAGACTAAGAAACTGTTGCTGAAAAATTTATTTATTTTTGAAAAAGCATGGCTTTTTCATGGAGTATGGAGGCAATATAGAATATACGTAGATAACAAAAGGGATTAAAAGCCCCCTAAGATACTTCTTTTCCTTCAGGAATGTTGAGTAGGATATTTTTGTCCAAGAGTTTCCTGTCACCAGTCTTCACAAATCAGAACATCAAAAAACATTTTGAAGGACACCGGGCTCACAAAAAATCAGACAGGGGATAGATTTAACAAAAAAAAAAAAAAGATGAAGAATACACATGAGATGCCCCCTATATGTCAGAAGTCACCTTTCCCTTTACAATAATTGGTCTTAAACTGCAATTATTTTTGAGATGTTTTTTGCCCTCCAGTGGCATCGGGAACAAGCTTAATGCACAAGGCTACAATCACTTAATGCACAGTGAGAGTTTTCATTGCCCAAAGGTGACATGATTGGTTTGCTGCAACGCTCCCTGATAGTACTGGCTTAATGAGCTGAAATCTAGAGCTGTCTGTAGGGAACAGAAAGACAGAGTATATAGAAACACCAGCAGTACGTTTTATGTTCACATTGCGTGTTGATGGTTTTGGCGTGGAACTTGTTTTGAAAAGACAACATTTTATTTACAGCATTCCGCTTCTGAACAAATAGTAATGATTTCAAATGGCTGCAGTGACTTCTTGGTCTAGGGGATATTTCCATCTTCCCCTGCAGCATGAGGTGGTGTGGGGCTGCCCTCCCTGGATGTAGCCTGAGAGGGAAAGCACGAATCTGACAATTCCCTTTCTCACTTGCTCTTGGCATAAGGTCTGAAGGTCCCCTAGTTGTCTGATTACTTCCTTTTTATACCAGGTTAATTCAGTCACGGAATGAGTGGAGCACTGGGGCTGTGTGCCTCAAATTAACTGTTTTAGTTGTGTTAAGAGCCTCCCAAATAGAGCTAGTCAAATTACTTCAATACTCAGACTTTATTGAAAGAGACATTTCAGTTTATGGCTCTCTGGGCCGAAATTAAACACAACATTATCCCCTGCATATTTACGTATTTATTTCTTGCTGTTTGAGTGGTAATGAAGTGATGTTGTAAATGAAGTTTAATAAAGCCTGACCTGAGGGAGAAAAGTTCCTGAGATAGCTGCATTGACTGAAACTTGTCAGCCAATTAGTAATGCCTCCCTGTTTAAAGTCTTATGGTTTACACAACTCTCTTCTCTGCACAAATATCTGATATATTCTTATACAAAAGCTTTTAAAAACATCTCTAAAAGTTCCTTTCAGGTAAAAAAGTGTAAAGAACCTTTTCTTTCCTCTTGGAGGTCTTCATGGTACAGTGCTTACTACTTTCCTTAGATACAGGATGTTGTTGTTTCTGTTAATAGACTCAAATAGGTCTTTCCATTTATAACAAGTGGCTCCACTTTCTGAAGTCTCCACTGTCAGGCACTAACATAAGAACTTTGGCCTTTTTTTTTTAACAATCACCTCTTACACCTATTTAAATTTCAGATCTTTCCACAAAGAAGAAAACCTCCACAGTGAAAATGTAGATAGGAGAAGAATAAAATAGAGAAATGTAAATACAGAAAACATGACTCTCTACTTTCTCTTGCAATATGCAAAATTCATGTTATTTTTAATGACTGCTAGATTTGGAGACATTTCCTCTTCATTTCCAATGTGTTTATTTGACCTTCTCCCTTCAGGTTAGTTTATAAGTGTCATTTTTTGAAAAACTGTCATTGTAGGCTAGTCATAAGGGTAGAATATTCAGGGATTTTCACATTCACATACTTCTATACATAAATATTAGAAGTATATAGTTTTCTTATATCTTTCTGTGTCTGCAATAACATATCTAACATTGAGTTTACACTAATTTCGCATGTACAAATGTAAGGGTTTGAATTTAGGTATTCAGTATCAAAATTAAATTTGTTGGAAAATTATCTCCCATAATAAGCTGTTACAACCCATCCATCAAATTCTAGTGTATTCTTTTCATATTTTTAGTTTAATTCACTTAGTTTCAGAAGCAGAAATTGGTTTTTGAAAGAAGTGTATCACCAAGTTTATTTGCTTGACTCATAGTTGCTAAATTCCAATTAAGATATTTTTTATCCACTTTTATTATTTTTCTCTTTTCTTCTTTTTTTGTGAGGAAAATTGCATAAAGTTTTCACATTGACTAGATAGGTAGTGAAATCACCATCTCTGAAGTTTATCAGAAAATCAGAAAGCACTCTTGCCTAGTCCAGAGGACTGGCTCTTTCCCTGCCCTGTTATACAATCATAAGATAATGATAATTTGGAAAAGATCTCAGGACGTCTGTAGTCCAATCTCCTGCTCAAAATAGGATCAGCTATGAGATCAAGACGATGTTGCTCAGGTCTTTCATGTGCCTTTTTCCATGTGGATATACTATGAATTTTTAATGTTTTCTTTTTTTTTGTCTTTTCATCTTTCTACTCCATAAAGGAGCCCAGGTCCATTTTATATTTATTTTAAATGAAAGGCAGACGTTACATTCAGTTTTCATATGTGTTAGCCTAACCTCCAGAAATTCCAATAACTCAGAGTTTTACCGCACTGTTCTTTTTATGCTCTTCTCCACTCTGAAATTTATCTTTCCATACCTAGACTGCTCTGATTTTCTGTGCCATTTAAATTAATAATCTGATCTGTGATGTCATTTGGGGGGGAATCTGGGGAAGCTCAAGGTTCCTATCATCATAGGAGTGCTTGTGGGAAGGCATGTCTGAAGGTCATCTTCCTGAAGCTGAATTGTCCCCAATGCTAGGTCAGGTTGGCCATGGCTTTTGTCTCCTGTATTTGTAATTCACTGCAGACTACAGCCTGGCCCTTCATCTCCAGAGTTCTTGGGTTTGTGCTGTGAGTGCTATTGCTATTGGAAACTGTGGCTTTCTGAAACAGGATTGGATTAAACAAATATCCTGAAATAGCAATTGAGTGGATGGAGGCTGTGGTATGCAGAACACCCTGGGGTCAACAGTCTTGTACAAATTTATGGATTTTTATCATTAGCTTCAGAAATTCACAGGAGAGAAGAATTCAAATAGTAAAATACAGAAAATACTGAGCAAAACCAAGAGGCCTTTTAAAGTGCAGAGAATTCTAGTAGGTGGCTTTGTTATTCACAGATCTGTATTTCCCTATGTGTTCTCTGTGACCAGAATGAATAAGGTGGGATGGAGGAAATGTATGGCAGCCAAAGCCTTGTAAAATGTTCTGAATCACTTGCTGTTGCTGTGATGTGCTCCAGACAGCTAAGTGGTGAAAGAGCCAGCCATTAAGGTGCCATCGTAGGAAATAAGGTACTGCAGAAGTTGGGCTGTGTGGTGAGGAAGGTAACAGAAGTCAAGGGAAAATAAGGTGGCTGTACTGCAGAGCCCCAAGAGGGAAGACAACCATCTTACTGACTATGGCTTTTTGCAGTGTAGATATCTGGATGGGGAGGAACAAGGCCTTCTAGGCAACAGTTCATCTCAGTCTGAGGAAAAGAGAACAAATGAATTGTGCCCTGAAGGTGCCTGTTCCTCTCCGTTGCAGATGCATAAACATAGCTGCCCTGAATCATACCTGTGATGTCCGCTCCTTGGTAGTAAGCCTTCAAGCAATTTCTCAGGATCAGTGGGCTTAGAGTCATGATAGTGCCAGTGTTTTGATACAAATACACCAGCCTGCCTGTGTCCAGCAGGGAAAATTGGGTCAGATATTTGGCCCACACCGTATCTGTAAACTACTAAAGATAAGAGCTTTTGTTTGTCCTGTGCCCGAGTGATACCTACTTGAGTAGATCTGTGGATTGCAGGATCAAACCCAGTACTGAGGGAATGTAAAGCAAACAGCTAACAGAATTGTGTGACAATTGTAAAGTTCAGCTCTAAAACCCCTAAGCTATGGAATAGATTAATGCTTCTGCAGATTTTCCATTATTTGACATCTTCTGTTCTTTGTTGTTTTGACTGTGAATTGATGAGTGCTTGGCGTGCCGATTTACATTTCTATCTTGGCCTGTTTTTTTTGTCTATGTTGTGAAAGGAAACAGAATTCATGTATCTTACTAATGCGTTACTGTGGCCAAAAGGCACAATGTAAAAATGGTGTAGGGAAGGTGAGCAAATCAGAGTATTGGGAAAGAGGGGGAGAAAGATGATGGTCAGAGAACATTAAGAGGAAGCTAGTATCAAGATGTAGAGGTATATCAACATTGAAACACAGCAGACAAGTAAGAAAAAACCCTTTCTCCCTGTACAACTCCCCCTGTAAAAGTCTTGAGTGTAAATTCTCTTTAGAAATACATCACAAGCCTTTAACATCTTGAAACATTTTTTTTGTATTTATAGAGGATGACTTAAAAGAAAGCAAGGAAGGAGAAAGGCAAGGAAATTATATTATTAATATAGATTAGACTCAGCAAAAAGTTTTTGCTGGAGAAAGAGGAAAACATTGAAATTGTGAAAAAAATTCATTTAAACAGATTCAAAATCAAATGCCTGGTATTAAAGTGCCATGCTAGTCAATAAGAAAGGTTTTAGGTTTACCAAGAGAAAACAGAAAAGAAAAGAAAAAAAAAGAGAAAATATTTAGAAGTTATTATATAATCCAGTAACACACCAAAACATCCTATTTTGTGTGGACAATATTTAAGCTTAAATCAAATTGAAATATTTCATGTGCTTACCTACACATTTTTTCATCACCTTCATTCTTTCATTGCTGCCTTCTTGCCAGAGATTATTATAGTAACATACATATGGGAGCGTGATATAGGGCTTCTCCCTTTATCCAAGACTAGGCACTCTCATTCCCCAATATGACCCTTACTGCCCCACTTCCCAACTCCTGAAAAAACCTAGGCTGGTGTTAGATGGGATAGGTGGATCCATGTTTGGTGTATCTGTTGCCTTTGAGATGACACTGTGCTTTGGTCACTTTATATTCACCTGAGGTTAGCATAAACACCAATGAAGTTTAATATGCAAACAAGTCTTAGATTAGGTACCATAACTAAAAAAGAAAATATGGCACTTTTACCTCATACTTAACACTTAAAGATCTCTTTACTTGAACCCGTGTCTCAGCCACACTGGGGGAACTAAGGAAGTCTTGTCTGTCTTGCTTCTCCCTCTCCCAGGACTGACTTATCTGTGGAGCATTGCTTCTTAACCCTGCCTTTTTGCCAAGGTCGAACCCCTCATTCTCTTTCAAAAATCTCTACATCTCTCTTCCATATCCTGTCCCCTAGTACGACTGCCATGAATTTATGCCAAATATACCGATGATGTCTTAGTCCTCAGACCTGCTCTTTATTGTTCTGATCCCTCTTTGGATTTTCTTTGAATTTCCCTTGCCAATGTAATCCTTAATAATTAATTCACTCCTAACAATAATGTTGGGCTTCGTGGCTTCTTGTAGAAGCCTGATGCAAGGTGTAGTTGTGCTTAGCGCAGGACCACTCTTCTAGATCTGTGGTGTTTAAAAAGGAAGTGACATCATTATTTGCTCTCTGAATTCCCCTGTTTTCTTTTTCTAGTGCTTGGTTTGTGCTTCTTTTTGTGCCATGCTTTTTTTTTTCAGTGTGTTGTCTCTCAAGATGAAATACTCTGTTTCGTGGATCTTGTAATATCATACCTTCCAGGAGATGAGCTGTGCTAAAGAAGGGAGGTTTGGTTTTATAATGTTCATAATGTTTTACAACTACTTGTTTCTCTTGCAAATCATAATAGACAAGACTGGGAGGTGTGGGGGTCTCGAGAGGCCAGAAGTCACTTTCAAAACTCCAAGAGCAGGCCAACTACGTGCTACCAATTGCTTAGCCAACCTTTTCCTCAATGCCAGATCCCCTGCAGATCACTCTAATGTTTCAGTATTGTTCAGCTTGATTTTTTTAAACATATTTGACCTAAATCTCCTTTGCTACAACTTAATCCTGTTATTTCTCGCCTGATTCAGAAGTAACATGGAGAGCAGATCATTCCCTTCCTATTAACAAGTATTTGTTACTTATTTTTAAAATGTTACTGTGTTATCTGCTTAGCATTTTCTTCCATATTTTGAATCACCTCAGCTCATTCATTTTTTTTCTCTAGGTCAAGTTTCCCTAAGCTCTTGATCATTCTTACTGTTCTGTTCTGATCTTACTCTAATTGATCCCTATATTTCTTAATCAGGCTGGACTTTACCCCCTACTGAATAGCTATACAAAATAAAGGACCAGGAAATTTAAACCCTATATGCTCTTGATTTGATATTTTTTCCTCTTCATGCACTTTACCCTACTCTGTTTTCTATTGCTAACTTCTCTTCTTGATCCAAACAGTGTGTTCATCTTTGCTGCATTTTTTGCCTTTCAGCTTCCTCACTGTCTCTACCTTTTGTGCTACCACATCATATGAGAGAAGCCATTTCCCTAAGCACAGAGTATGATTTTTTCTCCCCATTTTAATTTGCTCTTCATTATGCATTAAAAAATTTTATATACTGCGATAAGTTCATCACTTCAGGCACTTGGTGACATTTCCACCATTAGACTTTCTATTTTCTTGTCAGTGTTGCTGTCACTGCAGTTTCCAGCAAACATGTACAGTGGTCATAGTTGCTCAGTTGTTTTCCAGAACTCACTCTTTATTGGTATTTTGATATTTTCCTGTTCACCTTTTATGTTTTAAAGGGGAGATGAGATGATATCTGTGCTAGATGTGTCTTTCACTTTAATGCTACCAGAAGCAAAAATTTTTTTAAAACTTTCAATTTGCTTCCATTTTGTGCTTAAATATCATCCTGGCAAATCAAGAATTCCCACATTCTTCTTCCCTTGGTATTCTGTGTGGAATTTTATATATGTTTATTTTATACAAGGTTCGTTCATTTCAAAAGTTAAGATGACTTCCTTTTACTTTGTCAAATTGAAGTTTGAAAAAATACAGATGTCGGTAATTTGTTGTGCTCTAGAAGTTGTCATTCACAGTGGTCTGATACTGGAAATGCCTCCATAGAACATCACACAGAGTCAGAGAGTGATGAGTAGGAATAGCTGCCTTATGTGGTTGTGTGAGGGATCCTGCTAAGAGACATTGACTGATGTGGAGAAGACAAGGAAACAAGACAGAGAGGTGGGATTCTGGAGGAGGAAACAAATATACCAGTGGGAGAAGCTTGTCAGTTCTGTATTTGTAGGTATGTGTAAGAGGCAGAAAGACGGAGAGGAAGCTTCTTTAAAATATTGTGCTTCAGAAATCAGTTATTTTTAATTTTTTTTTTATTTTTCTTTCCTCTTTGAGTAGTAATATTGCAAAAGTGGACAGTAGGGCAATGTAATTATTTTAGGAAAGAAATCAAATGTTTGAGTTACTGTGTTGGTAATAGTACAGTTGCTCAGCTTTCTAGCTAGTAGCAAGAATGTAGATAGGTATGTACCATACAATTTTAATACCATTTCTTTCCTAGCTAATTCACTACTCTGTTCTGATATTTGAAAGAAGTTATGCATGAGGGTGTATGTGTGTTTGTACAGCAGAAGTAACTATAGTGACTCTGTAAAGCTGAGTCAAAATGAAACCAAGCACATTTCTACACTATATTTCTTGGACATGCTAGGTGTTATATTTAAAATATTTGACAGGAACTACAGCCTGCAGTGTATGAAAAATTATAATTCCTGAAATGGTGGTTTATTGAGAAAGTGTTCTGCAATTTGGATATTTTTTTCCCCATTGTCTAGTGATGTAACACTAATGTAATTTCCCACCATTTAGGAAATATCTTTTCTAATATTCATTGGGCCCAAACTCATTTGGTTTTAAGAACTTTTTGACAAAATGATTGAATTATTAGCCATAGAGCCCTTAATGTATGAGCCATATAGATATTTTTTTTAAAAATCACCTAGTGGAATTATAATTTTCATGTCAGGAAATCTTCATAATAGAAGATAAAGTCTGTAATAGTGCATCTACAAAGTGTTAGAAAACCTGGAATTATTAAGCGATGTGAGATTTTATCTTATTTTTTATTTTCGTGTTGCATTTTCACACTTCACCATATAAGCAAATGAAACAGATTGCTGTAAGTATGCTAGTTCCAGAGGAACAATAGGTGAGAATTTCATTCTACTCCAAAGTTTTACACTGAATAAAAGTCCCTGAATAGTACTACAAAGCTTAAAACCACTCTGGTAACTTCTATGTCACCTTTGGACTGTGAATTCTCTACTGCAGCTCTTAGAATGGAAGTGGACAGTGGGCAAGTGGAAAAGTGGGCAAAATAAAAAATTCTAGAAGCTTTTGTATGTAGTGTTATTTCTGTCAATAGATAACAAAGACATTTGCACTTGCCTAAGATGAACAATCTGACTTTTGTTACCTAGGGAATTGTTTAAAAGAAATAATATTTCATCATCTCTAGGGAAAGATAATATTGTCTATTAAGATCTTCATTTCAGCAGTTTCTACAGTGCAAGTGAATTTGAAGAGGGGGATTCTTTGCTAGTGTATGTGTTACTTGTAGCCTTAGTTTCACAGTATTCTTGGGATCTCAAAATTCAATATTATTCAGCAAAAAATTTTAGGATTAGTACCATCACTTTGCAACATATGCAATCAGATCAAAACTAATGTTACCTCATGTGAGAGCGATGTTGGCCTTCAAGCAAAAGACTTGCTTGTCTTCTGTAGCTGCTCTCATTACATCTTCATCTTAAAGCTCTGAATTGGGAGAGTAAATCATCTTTGTCCTCTATCACAATTATCTGAACCATTAAAATATTGAGCTCCATCTGGTGCTGCTTATCTCTTCTGTGTCATACAGGAGGTGTTTTCATCCAGCACCTTCTGTCAATAGGCACACTGGGAACAGCAATAATTGATCAATAGTGGAGCTCGTGTTTAGGTGTCTGCTTTGTCAGTACATTGTGCCATGTATGGATGTTCCTTTATCACAACAAATTAGAGCAGTCCAAAGCAAAATCATAATTTGTCCTTGTGATATATCGACCTTGTTTCATTTAAAGTACATCTAGCAAATGAAGGGGTTTGTAGAGATGCACAAGGGATCCAGTATTCTCCCTTCTTAGTTTAGAGATACTGTATTTCATCTTGTCTCCAGTTAAATTATAATTACTCTACCTTTGCTTAAGAAACTTCTTTTTCCGATGTGTATTTTTTAACATGAGATTATCTAGTTATATTCAGAGGTCAAATTACTTTGAGCTTAGCTGAGTAGAGACAGATGAAAAATCATTTAGACCATCAATTATTAGGAATTTCCTCCCTGCACTAGACTGTAACATTTCTGTGAATTGGTGAAACCAGTACATTAACATGGAGTCGTCTTTATCACTTATTGTTTTACACATTTAGGTTTTTGTGGGAAGTTTTACACAGCCTGAGCATGTTTGGGGATTTCGGAAAAGGTAAATCTATCTAATTATACCCATCTGAATTGTGAGCTGAACCGTGGTAATCAAGCCTATTCTCCTCTCACCATCATATTTTTCTTTGGAAAGCACTTCCCTTTCAGGTGATAATGATGGTGTACCTGGAGAGATGGCTGCCCTACTATATGCTTCAGCAGATTTGCAAGGCAACTTCCCTTGTAGAGTTGTTGTTTGCACCCTTTCAATGTGTCAGATTACTTGAATACCTTTAGTACAACTGCAGAGGGCAGTTTCTTAGAAATTCACTATGGTCATCCCATTAAAGAAATATAGCAACTATTTGTACAACAAATAAGAGGAAAGTGAAAATGACCTGCTCATGTCTCTACCTTCAAAAGAGCCAGACAGAACAATTCTGTGGCGCTGAGTTGAACAATGTGAAATGAATTATCAGAAGATGGCTCCTCAAACTCTTTCCAATTCCAATACTCCTAGCAGTAAGATAAATAAAGCACAGAAAACTGAGATGTGAGTCAAGGGAACAGGCATTTGAGTTTCCTAGACTATCAGAATTTATGGGGGACTATAACTTATAGAGTTATGAGTGATTCACATTCTTCATGTGCATCTTTCCCCTTCATTTAACTGGGTTTTGCATTTTCTTTGGTCCATATCCTTTCCTGGAAAATGGGGACCGGCCTCGAGTCCGAGGAGGTGCTGTCAGAGTGGTTTGCTGTGACTTTTCCTTTCCTGCAGGAGCAGAGGTATATGTGTGTCCTGCACAACTAGGTGTGGTGCAGAGACACCCCCCCCAGGCATTTCCAGGTGACTTAGTAGGTATTATAGTCACATCAGCATGGCATAATACCCGACCTAATCAGCCATGCTAACATGTGTGTGCTAACCCCACTATTCCCTCTACAGCCTGGGCTAACATCTCTGCCTGTAATTCCTCAGGCTGTGGATATGTAGCTGCCACATGGTCTGAACTAAAGTCTCTCTCCTGATAGTGTCATTTGGAGTAGACTTACTCAGCCGTGGTCTAGTTGAGTTCACTGGTGTCACTCTTTAGAAGCAATTTTGCATTACACTGTAAAATACAGAACAATAGAGACTGCAAGAGAGCTACAGGACAATTCACTGCATCCTAGGAAGTGTTGACTGAAAACTTCGGAATCTGGGTTGATAGTCATATAAGTATTTCTTAGCTGATTGTATGAGCTGAGAAACAAGACTGTGAAGAGGGAGCTGAACAACCAAATAGCTTCATCTTGCTGGATGCTCAGAACCTGGGCTACTCCAAATGCTTCTGCATCCACATGGGAGGGCAGTGGTAGCCTTGCTGTCCAGAGGTGCTATAGTGGCCAGAAAGGTTGCAAAGTTCCACAGAGATATTCAAAACCCCACAAACCACTCCCATTGTCCCTGCTTTGAGGAGGGGTTTAAACTTGATGACCTCCAGATGTCCCTTGCAACCTCTATTATTCTGTGATGCTATCATAAGCAGCTTGTTCAGTTCCTCTAGGCTATTTGTATGCAAAAAACTATAATAAGCTTGCCTGCACGTTTTGTGTGTTTGATTGATTATTAAGTTTGTGAAATTAACTGTTGGACAAAAAACAAATTGCCTTTTTCTTTGCCAAAGCAATGTTTCTCCAATAAGCCTCTAAAAGCAAACATGAATATTTAATAGACAATTCATTAAATGTAAGTATTTCCTACTTCAAAAAATTATTAATGAGACATAAATCTGTACTGGAAAAACATTGTCTTTATATTTCACACTTGGGATAAGTCACAAAGGAGGCTGCTTGATAAAATGTAGTTCAATTGTATGATGTACTTTTAACAGCCTGTGGTGCCAAAAATAAAATATTGTACATTAGAGACCTTTTTTGGCACATAGTACAGTCAAAAACTACCATTGTACAAAATACTAACATTCTAAATCTAAAATTGCAGTATGTAACTGGTGTAAAGAGACTTAATGTCAAATAATGTGTTCATAAGTAAAGGTGCGTTATTCTGCTCAAAGGTTTTAGCTGCATTTTTAAATGTGTAAATGATTAATTTCACATATTTATAGTAATTTTCCAGTCCAGAGGAATTATGAGGTACATCCTATCTGTTTGTCAAATTAAATCCATGTGATTAGCTATTTTGTCGCAGAAATCTTACCCAGATGGGTCAAACCTGTAGTCATTCAGTATTTGCTAAGGGGATTATCAAGAAATCTTCTGTCATTGCCTCCCAGTCATATCAACCTCTTCCATTAAGATGCTCATGCTGCAGGTATTTCTAAACCTTTTCTCTAGGAAGTGGAGTCCAAGACACAGAATATTGTGTCCATGGTAGATTCACTACATCTAAGTTACCTTGCTGTGAGATCCATCCTGTGGATTCAGATGACATTAGTCAGAATTAAGGACATCATTTCTCATGTTGTTTCTTATCTCAAAGGAATTTGTATCTCTCTATTACAGATTGTAAACTCATCATTGCCCAGTAAACTTGAGCAATGAGATAGCATTTGCATTTTACATCAACTCAAGTAACCTACCCTGTTCTTTAAGTTGCCCTCACACTCACATGGTTTTGTCTACACAAAAGGACATTTGCAAACATTTCCCGTTGCTACTAACTCTGTTCTGTTCCAGCACTGAGATCCTGTCAACTGCTGCCAGAAATTAAGCACTGTAACAATGACACCTGCTCTGAGTTGGATTAGATGACACATTGCCTGAATGCTGGCAATAGGCAGCCACCTGCCTGCATTACTAACTCCACTGGAGCTGAACCTCTGGAAGTGTTTTGCAAAATAAAAATAAAGCTTTACACCATCATCAAATTTTGCCATGAGATTTCATATAAAAATCATGTTAAATTGTAATCATATGACTCTGTGTTCTTATATCAAGCTATTCTATATTTTATATGTCAGTGTCCTCTTATATCAAAAATGTTTTATTAACAGCTTCCTATTTATTCATTAGGGCTTTCTTTTTTCACTCTTATTTTCATCCTTACTGCTTGTGCCCTACAGTTTCTTGTGAGTCAAAAATTTCTTAAAATCCTGATTAAAATGTGAGCAGTACATTTCCCCTTCACTAAGCCTGTACTTTGATTGAAAGTATATATATGAAGGATACTGGCACCATTATTTTAATAAATTCCTTTGCTCCATGAACATGGAGGTTAATGCCTGTGAGTATGTAATATTTTCCCTGAAACTGGACACATATTGACAGTATCTAAATAATTACCCAGTGGTAATGTACGTTTTGAAAAGTATTGGCAGCAAGTTACTGCTACTTTTCCAGTTCTGTGGAGTTATCCTTGTGAATTTACATTTACTTTGCCTTTGCAGAGGAAGAATGGTTTAATCAACTAAAATTTGCTAGGTTTTGTTTTTCCACTTAATTCATTCCACATGGCAAACCAATCTGTGCTGTAATTCACAAAACCAGCGGAACCTGTAACAGTTACTGTTTACTACTCTGCACTCAGATATCATATGGAGCTTGATTATAGAGAGAATTGTTTCTGGAGGAAGGATGTTGATTTTCTCTCTTTTTCTGGCTTTTCCTGCATTATGATCTTAACAGAAATAAGCTATGTTTGCCAAAAATTAAAGAACTGTTCCCATTCTGGATTTTTAACTTGCCTTGTCAGGGTTTTGCTAAAGTAGTCAAGGTTAAATTCTGGTTGCTGGATCTGTTTCAAATTCTTATTTATCTCCTTTTACTATTATAAGGAAGGCTTTAAAAGGTGAGGAGAGCCCCAGTCTTGAATACATTTCTCTTAAATAATGATAGGAAAAACACCTTAATGGTAAATCCTGATTTCTTTTCCGTATTGATAAGCATACCTAAATGACCTTATCAGTTTTATGCAGTTACCTGTCTAGTAGCCTCAAGGCAAATAAACAATCACACCATTCAATTGGAGGCACTGTAATTTTATCCTTCTTCAAGGTTATATGCTGTGAATCTCTTTTCTCAACTTTCTTAACTTTTAGACTTAAGAAGCGCTTGTATTAAGGTGAGTCCTACAGTTGTTTTTGTCTTAAAATGACTTGATAATATTATTGATAATGAACCAAAAAAAGTCTTTGTTGGAGGAGGATGTTCAAGAGGGTACTTGACAAAAGATGCTAATCTCCAGCCTTGATCCTGGAAGACAGACTGCAAATACAGCAAAATACGGGCTTTTCAAGAGGCGTTCAATGTCAGCATAAATTTGCTTCCATTCAGACTAACAATGATAACTTCAGAACAAGCAGAGTCAGGTCAATAGTGAATATATATATTTAAATCCTGCCATCAAAAGGACTTAGAATGCCTGCAGGAGTACATGTGAGTTTAGTAGGCAGTACTTAAACAGCAGTTAACACCGCTCTGTGCACACTTTCAGGAAGAGAATAAGAACCTGCTCTCTGCAAGTTTTCCTTGGCCTAGCTGATGACTATAACTCGCCAAAGCAGGTGTTTATGCTTTTGCAGTTACATAAATGGCCCCCACTTTAGTGTCTCCCATTGCTTACATAGTGACACTGGAGAAGAATATGGAGCTTTGTTTTTAAACATTTGTGGTTTGTGGTTGACTTATTTTCTTTGGGAAATAGAATGTTTGTATAAACTTAGTGGTAAAAGAGACAGGTAGTCTTGCTGGAAGGGCAAGTCTGTAATATGTGGGCCTGTGGTACTGCCTATATTCTAGGACTGGCAGTAATCATGTCATACTAAAGTGATTTTTCAGTGAAGCCAGAAAGTTTTGAAATTAGTGAATATCTCTGACACAGAGATATGGGCTATAGAAATTTATGATTATCAAATAGTGATCTAATATTTTCATGAACTATGGAATACAGTTTCCAGCTGTAGAAGGGGATTGGGGAATGGAAAGAAGGAGGGGAAAATTACACCTTGTAAAAAAGAGCAGATTAATAGCACTGAACACAGAAACAATTTTGTATATTGACTATCTGTAGCCCAGACTCAGGTGATCTGAATTCTACCACACAAACCCGTTTTGAAAATCAGGTTTCAATTAATCTAAATGCACCTTACTAGTTCTTCCCAATGAGAACAATAATTTTAAAGGAGTTCTTGTAAGACACATGTTGTTTTATAAAGAATGCTGTCTTTGCATTGAACATTCTGAATTTTCATGAATTTTCATGTCTACAAACTTGTAGCTTTCAACCAAGACTTCTCTGTAGAAGAGTAGAGTTCTTCCATAGAAAATATTTTTTCTCCAGCCAATTTCAGTAAGCAGGTCACCCCGAGGCTGTGAATTTTCTGCCTGTGGAGGTATTCAGGACTCAATGGGAAAAGCCCCTGAGCAACCTCATCTAAATTGGCCCTGCTTTAGCTACAGTGTTAGTCCAGATGACCCCTAAAGGTCCCTTCCAACTTTATAAGTCTGAGGTTCTCTGATTCTGATAAGACTCCGGTCACAGTGGGTTTGCACTGCCCTGAAGACCATCAAGAATTTTATTACTGACTCAAAGAAAAAATATTTTTTGCTATGGATATTCCTCCTCAAGAAAATAGTTTGAAACAACCGATTTATTTGAACGTTGGTGACCTGGCAGTTGTCATACTATAACTCTATGGGCACTGGTACTGTCGGTCAATTCCAAACACTTAGTTTATTTTTGTGTTTACAAAGTGTTTTATCTCATCGTCTGTCCCCTTGATTCCTCTGTTTTTCTTTCTTCATCATCTGAACATCACTTTCTAGAAGATTGCTCATGTCAATAGTCATCTTATTTAAATTTCCAAGGGGAGCAATGTTACATTGATTTTTGTTTGCATGTTCCCATAATGTGAAATTGAGTTTACTTCTCCAAACCAATTAATGAGCCAAGCCTTGAAAGTCAATTACAACAGAAGAATGCTCGTCTCCTCTCAATGAAACATGTAGAAGCTGAAAGACACTGTGTCTAAATACTAATCTAACAAAGAGAGTTTAGGAGATTCCATTCACTGAAGTATTTTTGTAACTAAGATGGTACTCTTGATATTTTTTCCAGGTATTTTGATTAGCTATTTTCTCCTTAGATTAAGTGAATGTCACATTTCATTCAATTACTCCTCTATCTGTATTTGTTCTTCTCTTTCCAATCTTGTTTTTCTCAGGCTTTCTTAGTGCTTTCTTTTATGAACACTTAACATGAGCAAACCCAAGAGAAATGGATTTCCATATTAATAATTTAGCATTATTATCTCTTTCTCCTGAAAATAACTGGACCTCCCAAATGTACTTTGGTTAGATCTTCTGTTGACAAAGCTGATAAAATAACATTACAAGATACTGAGTAAAAAATATTCTTAAAACGTCTGTATTGTGATAACTCAATGGAAGTTTTTTGTGTTTCTGTGTGAAAATTTGTAATGCATCAGAAATCAAATTTAGATGAAGATAGTGTTCACTTGTGAAACAGCATCTCCAGAAGTCATGTTACTGTGGCTGCCATACCTAGTATGGCTTAAACTACAATGTGTTGGAAAATGCCTATGAGCTTCCAGTTTAACAGCCATTGTTAAATTTATAGGCTGTTATTAACAAATTTCCTCCATTTCTAAAATTTTATTGGTGTGTCAGAACCACAGTTTCCTTCTGTATATTGGGTTTATTAGATGGTTCTTTTGAATTTTGGTGGTTTTGATTTGTGTTTTGTTTTTTTTTTAATCCAAGCTGTTTATGATGCTGACTTAACCTAATCTTTGAGAGAGCAGTTTGCAGGAAATTTTTAGAGTAGCAGAACTTAGTCTTCATTTTGTGATATTTATTGCTGAAGTCTCATGTGAAAATAAAAGATAATTTCTGAAATATACCTATAAAGGAAAACATCATTAGAGGCCTGATTTAGAATCCATAAAAGTCAGTGGATTCAATTCATTATCTCTGAAGCACGTCTCTTGGGGGTGTTTTGTTGCTGTTGTATCATTTCATGCTCAAATATTTTCAAAAAGTCTTCAGCAAAAGAATAGCAAGGGGTTTTTTGCAGTTTTTAATATCAGAATATCACTTGTTCTGTTACGCGCTAAATCCGTCTTTTCATTCAACCCAATAGTACTTTGGGTAAAAATATTTTTATGTGTCCATTTTTGAGATTATGATATGCTATTTGTATAAAAAAATATTAACTCTGTAGTGACTGGGTTGGGATATTATTTTTTTTCTGTGCTAAAGAACTAGAGTAAACAGTTACTGTAAGGCCATGCACATGTTATAGCGGTTTCAATAATTTCAGTATCTGTCAGGACAGCAGAGGGAAGAATCAAATTGGCATCAGAAGTTTAAATGTCAGCCTCCCACCCATGTTTATCTGTAGCTTCCAGATAAACAATATTAGATTTAAGAACTTCCAGTAAGTTGTGCTAACCAAGAATTAATGTGAGAAACACTGAATGTAGACAATGCCTAAAAAAACTAGGAAATCATCCCTAAAGTGAACTGACAATTTTCTTGCTCGGTTTTCACAGTCATCACGCTTTCCTCACACCCTGTACACCTTTACCTGTTTCCTGGGTATTCCTCAAACTCAGACTCTAGTAGCTGTCCCTGTTAATGTGATCATTCCATTGTCTAAAGCTGTATTGTATGCAATTTTATAAGAATTTCATTGATTTTAATTAGAATTTGAACAATTATATTCCACTATTAACATGCGACTGCCTGTGTTCTCAGGTTGGTTTCAACCAGGCCTTCTGTAGCTTCCTTGTAAAGCCCTATTTCTCCTCCTGAGTGCAAACAGACCTAAATTTCTCTCCCTCTCCTCTTTACTGCATATTAAATGTTCTTCATCAGCCAGCCTTCTGTTAGGTAACAGCCATTCTGGTGTGCATACCCTGTATAAAGCGCTCTGCACGCTACAACCCACAGAAAAGAACGTGATAGGATTGTGAAGAGATCTTGGTGGCACAATCAGGGCCCTCAACCTCCCTGGGCAAGACTTTTCTTCGTTGCTAGATTTCCCTCCAGACATCTGCATTTCTGTGTGAGCACAGAAAACCAAGTCAATTAACAGGAACAGATCCTGACTCGCCATTTTGCTTTTTACCTGAAGTTAGTTTGGGACCAAGCTTCCAGACCCAGATTTACCCACCAATCTTGTTCCCACCCTGTGTTTGGGTAACCCACAGCTGCATGTCAGCCTCCCCTCCATGTTCTCTTTCCCATGTGAAGGAAATGCATTATGCTGGCCAGAAGGGAGTCACAGCATGGCTTTCAGTAAACCAGAAGGAAAATGAGTTGATGAAACACTGGTAGAACTACATGTGCTTGAGGAAGAATCAGGAAGTGAGAGGGCTGACAACTGACCACAGTTTCTTTCTTTTTTACTTGAAAAAGTAAGCCCTGGTGGCCATTTTGTTTTTATTTTGCAGTCATCTCTAACAAACAGTGACATCATCTTTGTGAAGCTGCATGCCCCTTGGGAGGTCCTGGGCAAATATGCTGAACTAATGAATGTAAGAATGCCTTTCAGGTAGGTGTAGTTGTATTTTGTCTCAACCTCTGAAATCACACTATACTGTAAAGCTAGTGTAATAATAACACCAAAATGCACATGGAAAAGCTCTTCTATAAGATACCACACACCTTTAGAAAATATAAATGGAGTACCTTAGATACTATATTCATTGCTGTTTCTTGTTAATGCCTGCAATTTCAGTACAATACTGGTTTGAAATTAAGGCAAGCTATAGCAGTGCAGCTGTTTTCATGGGGTGTTCTGTCCTTAGGCCCTTTAACCCCTTCAATGCTGGAGCCCCCTGCATACTTGTCCGCTGCTGTTTTTTAAATGGACATTTCATTGAAATCAATGGGAGGTCGAGAAGATCCAGGTACGTAAGGCAGCACAGAAGGTGCATGTCTGTTGGACGTATCTGGTATGTTCAGCACCTATAAATTGCTTGTATAGTCTGTAATTATGGAAATACAGATTATAAATACGTATCACATCTAATAGGAGAACAATTCAGACAATTAATGCTTTTTCTGTGGAGAAAATAAAGAACTTATATTAAATGCTACTGATAACCAAATTCATTCCACACTATCATTCAGATTAATTTTATCATTTATTTAATATTTTTTGCATGTTGGGCTATGAAATTTTCTATGTAAAATATTGATTTTACCCTGCTGGTTATCAGAACTGTTAAAACAGCATAAAGACTTCCACTGGCACTGACCAAAACCCATGAACTGAGAGGTCTTGATTCTTCTTTCAATTAGCAGGGTTTATAGATGCATAACTCCATTGATTTTAATGGAATTACTCCTGAGCAAGAAAAGGATCAGACCCAGAATATGCAACTAGTGAGTTGGTGTCCTTTGTAGGATTTTTTCCTGTTTTTTTCTCACTTACGGATGAAAAACCCCTCTGGTATGAGACAAACTGTAACAGTACAGAACTTACTAGGAAAAATGGATATGAATTAAGGTCAAAATTGCAGGCTTATTCTGTATGTATTTTGGTTTTCATTTTTCACAATGAAACTTCAACTGTTCCTTCTGTTGCTTTTAGTGCTAAAGAGAAAAATATAAAAGCTATCACAAATTATTGCAAGATATTAATATATTATTTTAAAAAGTGTTCTAGCTGCACAAACAATGGGCTGTCCCAAAAGTGTACCTCCTTTGACTTCCATGGTGTTCCTTGAGATGAACCTGCCCCATTAGGAGGATAAGGTCTCATGATTAAGAAATACACTAGGACCTCAGAATTTAGTCACTGTGAGCAGCGTTGTTCTCTCCTGATCTGGAGTCCCATTTTTGAAATCTGTCTCTCAGCAGATAGCAAAGTAGATGCCATACAGATTATATAGAAAGCATTGGAAATACTAAAGGTTTCTTGACCTGTTTCAGGACCACTGCTTCATTCTTTCCACATATACAAAGAGAGAATTATTATAGTATTGTTAAGAGGAAATCGTGGTGATTTACTGTCTGCTAGGTAGACTCGTAAATTTTATATTAGGAGCAACAGTACTGTTCACCGTTTAAAATGAAGGACCAGCATTTTACAAAATGCCCACTAGTCTAGACAGCCTGTTTTCAGGTGCCCCTGTCTAACCCCTTGCTTTAAGGGGTTGATTTTTTTAGAGCTCCTGATATTTTAGGTTGGAAGTGTCCAAGGTCCACACATCAGTGAATAAAATCCTTTCTATTTCAAAGCAGGGGTGGCAAAACAGTGAATACCTCTGAATATTTGAAGCAGAATCAATAAGTGGATGACAACTTCAGAAACACTTAGGTTTGACCTTTCTCTGGTCGTGCTAAGTAGAGCAAGATAAATAACACTATCTTGTGGAGGAGTTGGCCAAAATGGGTTTGCCAACATGAAATTGTTTTGAAAATTTCACTTCACCAGCACAATATGGACACTGACAACAAAAATAATGTCAAAATATTATGTGCTATTTAAATTCTAAGTTCTAAAAGTTAACCTGAAATACTAACCAGATTTTTTCTATAATTTATAAAACATCGGTGCTGTCTTATTTCAGAAAGTTCTCAACTATGCTTGCTTTCAAGGCACTAACAAAATTCCTACAGTACATATACTGTACACAAACATTCAGAAAATGTGTGGTGTGAGCCTTTCATTTTCCATAAGTGGTAGACATCAGTGTTGCACGATGGAACCTCTCAGAATACAGAGAAACCACCTTGATTTAGCAGTGACCTTCAGCAGATGACAAAGTCAGCCTCTGGAGGAAGAAACCAGAGTTCAGGCAGGCACCTAAATCTTCCACTAAGGGGTATCAGTCCCAAACCCACACCTAAAAGCCCTCAGATTTTCTTAATTCTCATGAAAATGTGATCTCCCCGCTGAAGGTGATGGGTCAAATCCTGACATCTGTGGTGTTATAGGCAGATATGATGAGATCAAGAGCTGCTAGCAGCAGAGTGACACAGGAGGTGAACTCCCTGTTCTGGGTCTACACAGTTTGGTCAGGGCTGGTCAGGAAGTGGACCAAGAGTGTCCACCAAGAGTGTCGTCAGCATGTGTCTGCTTGTGCACCCTTGTCTGCTCACTTGTTCCCCATGTACCCTCCCACACAACTTATTGCACTAACAGGAATCAGCTGTGCCTGTATGAGGAGCAGAGAGAGTGGCTACATACCTGGGATGGGGGGAGAGCACATGCTTGTGTAGCCTATATTCTTTTTCAAGGGGTGTTACCCCAACAGCAAGCACTGGTCCCGGTTGGTACTGCATGTGTTGTGTCACATTGCAGCATCAGGGGCCACCTTCCCGGCTTTTCTAAGTGACTCCCCCTTGTGCTTCACCAAATGCAGTTTTAATAATTCACTGGTGGATGTGAGATAGTTTATACATATTTGTATGAACCCTATAGAATTACTGCAGCAGTTTATGGACTTCTTTGAAATAAAAACATCTTTGGGTCCCCACCTTTCACATATGACAAATAGCAAAACAGAAGAAGACAATGGGAAAATTATGACCTTCTTGCAGTTCAAATGCCACCAGACTGTGTGTGGCTTCCTGTGACAGTTCTGTTAATCTCTCTTTTAGTCTCTTCCTCCACCTCTTACAGGCTTCTGTCTTCAATCTCCTTTCCTTCCTTGCTAGTTCATACTGTAACTGACGATGGGTTTTCTTCTCGACTGGCTTCATTTTTGCTGTTCTTCCAGGAGAAAAATCTATTACCTGCACCGCCGATACAAGTTCATGAATAGGTGAGTAGAATTCATATGCCAGTCCAGTTTATGTTTGTTTGGACTCAATAACAAAAAAAAAATGCTTAAGGTCAATTTGGAAGGAAAAGTTTATTAGCTTTTTTTGTAGGAAGGGTGGAGGGAGTGATGGCACACGAGGACACCTGCAAAAACAAATACAGAGGTTGTATTTTTAAGGCACCTGCAATGTGAAAGAGGCAATTTTCTCAGTGTTGCCTTTTTTAGGAATAAGAAAATGTTTTTTCAATTGATGGAATCTTTTAAAGAAGAGTAAACGTGTTAGTGCAAACACTCTATGTCTGTCTTTTCATGTAGCTCATTAGTGAGTTTCTTGGGGTTAAAATACCACCGTTACAGGGGATTTTTTTATTTCCATGCACCTTTCTTACTTGTAATAGCAATGTCATTATTTATTTATTGCTTCCTCTGTTGGGATGCTTACTGCTTTGTTGGTAGATAGGAAGGCAATGAACCAAGTTCATCTATGGTGTAATGTTATTGAGCTTGAGAGATGAGTATTTTTCAAGAATCTTTGAAGTGCTTTCACTCATTTATTAAATATCTTTAAGGTTATGTTTGATGCTGAGTTTGTGTCTGACAATGCAATGGGAAACTTCCAATGCTGCAATGTGCATTTGCTTTTTGACACCTTGGACAATTAAATGAAAATGTCTCCAAAAAGCCTAAAAAATATACAGACTTGGAAAAGACCAGATCGTTTAATGCCACAGTGCCATTGATGCAGTTTTCAAAGGATCTAGCATTGGATTTATTGTGTCACTCTGATGCCAGTGAAAATGTTCCTTGAACCTCTGAGAGACAAGAATTAAATTTGAAAAATCTGCATTTTGGAGTAAACAGCTGTATCACTTTTCAGATAATGTCAGTAGATGAACATCCATGGGAAAATAAATCACATATTATGACTCTTCTGTCTAAGCATATTAAAAAGCATTTAGTATATTAAATTCCATCACAGTATACTGGTGATTGGAGAATACCAGCATTGATGTCTCTCTCTTATAGCATTTGCTTCTTTATATTTGTAAGTACTAAATGGGCTCTTTGTGGAGTTGAGGCATTTTACTAAGTCAGGACAGACTTATAGATACACACAATTCTTCTAAAGCTTGTTGATGTTTTCCCTCCCCACTTTCCCTCCCCACCTTACAATAAATGCTATAGTGGCTGTTGACTTTAAAATTTGTCTTGATTTTAATTAAGATATGACTGCTTTGACTAAAGCAGTAGACAAGAAGGAGTAGGTGAAGATTCTAATATTTATATGTGGTATATGAAATTTTGCTTTACATTCGTTTTCTTATGAGTCAGGATACGATTTGAAGTCAGTATGGAAAGAGGTATGATCTTTTTCTGGTATTTTAGTTCTTGAGTGATGAGAACACTTGGCTAAATTCAATTTTTATGTTCAGATCTATAAATAGCTACTTGAGGTGGAAAAGCTATAACTGAATAGTCCCTGTGGGAAAAAAGAAAACATATTCAGCTTTATTTTCATTTATGTGAAACTCAGATATACCGTTTCAATAAAAGTATCTATTTCCTCTACTCCTCTACTCCACTGAACTACTCCTAGTTCAGTGAAGATTACAAGTAACTGAAGCCTTGGTCCATTTTTTGAGCTAAGCCAAATTTTATATTGACTTTCAGGCAAAATTTATTTTAAAGAGGACTTTTGTTACAAGGCAAAGCCCAGAATGCATCACTTGCAACTTTGTCATCCTGACTTGAATTTTCTCTCTGAAAAATTCTAATAATATCAAAATTTTAAGTTACAAAACTCCCTTAATACATTTTAGAGAAAGGAGGAGTATCAGGTACCTATACAGTACCTGTGTTGTGGTTAAAAACTAAACTAAGACAATATCTAGGACTACAATATGTGTAAAGTTCTATCCAGAAATAAAAATCAGTCTTGATTCAAAACAACTTTTTTTCTTTTTATTTTCATAACTTCCTCTTTCCTTTGAAAAAATTATTCTATCCTTACCTCTCTTCCTAGTGATAAAACAGTTTCTTTGAAATTAGTTGAGAAACCCTTAAGTTAAGTGCAGTAAGTATATTCAGAAAGAGTAAAGACTAGGCTTGTATAGCAGGAGCAGGACTGAAGTGGAAGAGACTGTATTTGAGACACTGTGTGAATTAAGAGAGTGATTTTTTTGCCTTATGAAGGTAACGAGTGTTTGTTAACACTTGGAATTTAAGAAGGATATCATTATCAGATCTTCCACTCTCCTCTTTCATTGTGGCTAACTCTACTACAGTGCCTCATCTCTCCATGCACTCTGTTGTTCTTGCGTAGGTTGCTCTGCTTTCCAAATGCTGTTCCCCTATTCAGCTGAGGATATCAGCTTTCCCCTTCTAAGGAAAAGTAAGGCATGGAGTAGGTTTGATGAAGTGATAAAACACAGTAGATTTTTAACATGTGGGCCTGTGTTTGTTAGCACAAAGACCACTCTTTCAGCTACTTTTTTGAGAGATGCTCCGCTAGAGTACAAAGCCTCCTCTGCTGGCTGACGACACTGTTGGAGTGAGCTGGAAGCAATTTTAAGAATTTGGTCATTTTTCCTTTCCAAGGAGAGAACTAGATGTTTTTTTCCCTAGAGATGTCTTTGCTGTCGTGCACGTTCTGGGCCTTGCAGAAAGGCTTTGCAGCCTTCTCAGACTTGTTTGCCAGTAAGCTCATTGAGCATGCCAAGTAATCTGAGTCTCGGGAATGGCAAACCATTCAAATTCTGGGTAGATTCAGTGAGAAGCCAACATGAATAATGCATTGCTCTTCAGTGGGGAAAGCACTCTGTGCCTGCGTGCGTGGTGTGATAAACCTGCAGCACGCGTATCTCAAATGTGCACATTGACTTGCAGGATAAATGGGAAAGGATTGCAGATTAGCAAGAGTGTTAATAGCTTAGAGAATTCAAATGATTTATTTAGCAAATAAGCATGGAATGGGACATTTAAAAAATCTTTCTGCCTGATTCATGTTTTTTCCATACCGAGTCAGTAAGCCTGCTGAATATACAGTAAACCAGAGTTTGTGGCCTTTACAGAGGAAAAACTGGAGGCCAAGAGACAGGGAATTCCCCTTTAGAGAACTTACTTTTCCCTTGTCATTTCTATCAGTGTCTGCACAGAGTAGCTCCAGGCTGTCAGGCTGGATGCTGCAACTGGAAAGTTACTGTTGGTTAGGCCCTTTACAGCCCTGGATTTGACATCCCGCCTCCACTCCAGCACAGGCATTTGCAAACTACCTCCTCCTGTTTTCTGAACTTCTAGGACAGTGCAAACACTGTCCATGAAGAGTTTATGATTAATTTAGTATAAGTCTTATGTTATGTTTGCACACACATTGCAGTTCTTCCAGTCTTGATACTAAATAACAGTCAACACCCTCCTTCCTCCTCCCCTCAACATTTGCTGGTCATAGAGTTATTGCTCTGACTTCTTTCAAAAGAAAAGAAACAGCTACATTTCCAGTCCTTGAACTTCATCAGATGTCAACTTAAACTTCAAAGGATGTCAATTCATACCCTTTAGTTCCAGTCCTGGAAAGATTCATCCAGTGAATGAAGTATGTGCATAGTCCACAATTTGCCATCTATGATTTTTGCAGGCAGGGATCACTGACTTGAAGGTGTTAGGAACTTCTGAGAGAGTTGAGCTCATTGTGCCAGACATAACTCATCTTTCTTATGTGTTTTTCATGATAACTTTTTAGTTTGGATTTGAATTTGGTTTAGATTGTCTTCTCCAGTCAGCTCTGATTCTTCTCTTTCCCTTCATTTCAGTGTGCATCTTTGCATGAGTGCACTTGCAATTAAATCTGCCCTTTCTCCACCTTGATCTTAGCTTGCTTTTGTCTTCTAAGTGTAAGAATCTATGTAGCAGTCACCTATTAAGCTGTACACTGAATATTCTGGTTTCATGGAGGTTGTAGTACTGCAAGACACTACAATTGAACCAAATAAACACAATAGCCTGTTTTTATAGTATCAATAGCAGGGTAAGAATCCATACTGAGAGCAGTAAAGGGAAGCAACTTGCTGGGGTTCAGCTGCCAAAGCTCTTTGTCACATTCTCTGCTCTTCTAATGTGTATATGTCCAAAGTCTAATGTGTCAATTAAGCCTGAAATTTAAACTATCTGAAAAGCTCAGAAATAAAGGTTTAGAGAGTTGCCAAGAGCTTACTGGGCTTAAAAAGATTTATAGCCGCATGTACTATCAGCATTGCTTTTCTGTTGAGACAAAATAAGATGCTTTTCTGCTGAAAGCTGGTTATTAATAGTCAAGTTCAGCACGTATAATTTGGTCTGCCTCAAAAAAGTCAAAAGATATTGTGTCTTTTCCAATTGTAACTATTAAGTGGCCTAGTTTGCCAGCATGTGTTCTTTGTAAGTGCTATGTAATGTAATGAAAAAAGCACTATCTAAAATGCTCACACTTTTCATGTGCTGCAGGATCGAGAAACAAATAAGCAGGTTTCGAGGATGGTTACCTAGAAAGCCAATGAAACTGGACAAGGAGACACTGCCAGATCTGGAGGAGAATGACTGCTATACTGCTCCATTCAGCCAACAAAGGATCCATCAGTGAGTACTTTATTGTATCTTGATTACAAGATTAAAACTTTTCCTTCTGGATTCACCTTGGAAAAAATCAATTTCTCAGTTCATGCCTTAAAGACTAGTGCCTTCAAATTAGTTCTTTGTTACCCAAAGGGAGGGACAGAGTCCTGAGAGAGCATAAAGTCCATCTGCATTTCTAATAATTAAAGGTCTAGCTCAAGGTAAAAGAAATCAATGGAAAAATTCCTCTTAATTCACTGGAAATTCAATTACGCACCTAAAGTAGTCAAATAGCTAATTTACTCTTGGATCAGATCTGCAGTTGTTCTTTGTCTCTTAAAAGCATGATTAAAGCTTCTTTTTCGGCACTTGTATGTCTTTAGCATAATCAAAATTAGTCCTTCCAATGGTTGAAATAAATTTATACTGCATTTCATTCCTGTTACAACAGCAGAACAAACAGAACTCAGATAGAAAGCAGAGAATTTAATTTTGTCTGCAGTTTATCTTCTACGGAAGCACAATTCCTTGCAAAATGCCAGTGTTAAGACCTATCAGTGACACTTGTCCAAGCATATACCAATGGCATACCAGTGTTGCACTAATGTCACTTCAGAAATCATTTGACTACTGAAAGCCTTTACTCACCTGCAAAATGGAAAAACCCCACATAACTTTCAGGCCCAAGTTGAACTTCAGGGCTTTCAAATTTCAGAGAAAGAGCGTATCTTACAGGTAGTTTGTGATGCTGGAAACAACCATTGACTACCTAAGAAGAAAATTGTAGACTAGGCAACACTAACAGGAGTACTGGCAGGACATTCATGTGACACAGAATGAATTACAGACAGCTCAAAGTATGAAATATGTGGTTTTATTCAGGGAGAAGCCAGGTGCTCTTAAATGCCTCACTTTGAATGAGCAATTTTTCAGGGATTGGTTATATCAGCTGCAATAGGAATGAATAAAATAGACCTCCTCTGCTGTAAATAATGTCTTTCCAAATACAGCAGAAAAACAAAAGCAGGTGCAAATCTTCAGGGAAATTTCAGGAGAAATCTGCTCCTGGCACCAGTCACCAGCCAGGGTTATCTCCACTAAATGTCTGAATAGACATCCGGTTCAGACTACAGAGTCTTGCAATACTTGAGCAAAAAGATGAGTCAGTTATTGTGCCCTGCAACAGGAAGAGTAGGTGCAAATTAGTTCAAGAATACACCAGAGATAATAAAAAATTTAAGAAACTGGGATGTCTGGCTTGATATTTTTATTAATAACAATATTAACTATTGACTTCACTTAAAATTAGAGCACATAAGAAGGGGGTTTTGTGGCTGGAAGGAGAATTGGCATATATGAAGCAGAATATTTTATTCATTCTTCTGCCTTGCTCATGTTGGTGTTGATAAACTGGCGGGGGGGGGGTGGGGGGGGTGTATTAAATACTGTGTTAGTTTCATTAAAATTCCTGTTGTTGTCTGGCACTTCTTTTACATCATTGCAGACTTTGAAGCTCTACTCACCAGCAGGCCTGACATTTTCTGGTTTGCTTTCTGTGTAGCCTTCCTTCCCTTTTGTGTTGGGACTGATAAAATGCTGACTGAGCTGCCCTCCTTCTCCCAAAAGGTGCTGGCTCTGACAGGATTCTTGTGTTCCCATCATGCTCCAGCCTGTTGGCTGTGACTGTCTTATTCTGCTTCTCTAGAATTTTGAAATATAATGACTTGTTCAATATTCATCTAGTAGAGTTGCATGCAGGCGTTTTAATTGTTCCAAGAATTTCAAGGTATGTTGGTAAGCAGAGCGTTTCAGGAACATCTTTACTATGTGCTTTTAATCTTTGATTGTGGAGTGTGGGTATCAAATAACTGGAAGTGTAGAGCTAAAAAGAATTATTTTGTTAGTATCAGGTAACAGTCAAGAAGTGTATTATGTTTGGGTCCACTTACTTTGTACAGATTGCTGCTTATTCCAAGATATACTTAAGCATTCTGTTGAAAGACCTGTATAAAACTAGCCAATAGTAAAGATGCCCACCTATCTCCATACATGGGGAAATTATGAGTATGCAAAGAAGGTATTAAGTACCTCAGCCTTTAGCCCCTGTACAGTGTTAAGGTGATAGCTGAAAAATGTCACTAGTGTTTGCTTTTCCTTTTTATCAGCTCTTACGTACAAATTTTGAGTTTTAAGTTAATAATAAAAAAGATAAAATTTCCTTGCAAATCTGGAATCCTAAGTGAGAAGAAGAGATTAAGTGGGAAGTACATTAAACCGCTCTTTAAGAAAGAGGCATGGGAGCCTAAAACATAATCAGTCTTTCAGTTACACTAACAAGGATTTTTCTGGCTACTTTTCAAGTATTGCTGGAGAGGAATATATGTACTTTTGCCAGTTGAACATATCTAGGATTTCTGTGTTGTCATAAATCAATGTTTATCCAAGATATGTTTAACAATTGCTTAATGGCCATGTACTAACTCATTCACAAATAAAACCACCTTGGAAGTATAAATCTCCATATACTGAGTTTTCAGATAAGATGTCCATGTCCTCACTGTAGGTTTTGCCATATACCATAGGTGGAGGTTGCAGAATTCATCCTTCTTTCCTGGTTTATGTGCTTTTATTTTTCTAAAAATATTGTTCCTCAAATATTCGTATGAACTTGTCCATATTTGATGTTTATCTGAATATTGAAATCTGGGTCTTGAGTTCCTTACTTTTTCCTTTCTTCATAGCCTCAAGTGTTTTTCACCTCAGCAAATAATAGGCAGGTCATCTTTTTTGATCTAGCCACAGTTTTTGTATCTAGGTCTCCAGCCTGATACAGATGACATCTGGAACATGGAATGAATACAGTTTTCATTTGTGATAACTGCTTTTAAAAGCATGGAAAGACAGACAACTGACAACGCTTACAATGCAGAGTCTGGGGTGGAAAATAGTTAAGATCAAAACCAGCAAGGCCTGAACAGGACTTTTTCTACAGGAATTAATGTTTTTGAAATACTGATGTACAATGATCATACACAATTTTAGTAGATCACATTGGTATTCTTTTTCTTTCTTGCATTTTTCTTTTCCATTCAGATGGAAAAGACCAGATATGGAGAAAGGCTAGCTTTCAGAATAAAACTAAATTTGTGCTAAGAGACACAGCTAACCATTTGCCCTCCCTCCAAAACAGGCAAAGGAGAAAACTGCAAGAATCGCATTTTTGAAATGTGCCTATAACTTTTGCAGCATGGCTTCAGGTTTTCTTTTAAAGGGACTATGGCATACCTTATAGGGCATATCACAAAATTTCCAGTACAAGAAAAGACCAACATTCATCTTATCTCCTAAGTAATAGGAAATCTCCTTTTGGAGGAAAAAAGCTTTGCCTGGCTGAAGCAAGCATTTTGTTGGAATCATGTGGAATACAGAATTATAATTTTGAAGAGAGACTTCTGAGTAGTATCTCACTTCTGCAGCCACAGCTTGGGAAGGGCTTTATTTACACCAAAACATTTCTTCTGCAAATTATCAGTTACAAGAATGCACCGTACACAATATGTGAAAAGTGTTTTCCATCAGAAATGATGATGATAAGTTCTTTTTCTACTATATCTTAGTTATTTTACATAATAAACTGCTAGTCAGCTGGGAATAGTAACAGTAGTAATTAGATAAAATTTCTTAGATAGCTGTATACTAGCTAGGAAAATGCTTTTAATTGCTGTTTAGAGATTTCAAACTTTTATATAAGGAGCTATTTTCCCCTTTTTTTTCTTCCAAAGGCAATAAACTCTGGTTAAATATTAATCTAACATACAATTGAATAAACCACTTAAATATTTATTTCTTCTCTGAAAATGAGATTTAAAATTCACATAATTAGGAGGACTAAGACAGTATCTGGATTAAACAAAAATGGCCCTGTATACCAGAGGTTAATGGAGTTATTCTCATTTGTACTTTGTTCCTTTGTGGTATGTGAGGATCTCGTCATGTATCTTGGTCAGATTTCCAGGATAGGTGTCTCTCAGGGTGGAGTTACATTTTAAGCTTTCTCTGGTGCTCAGATTGTCCCTAATAAATCCCATCCCTAGCAAGATGATCTGCCTGCATATCCCCCTCAGCCATTTCACTCCAAGATCATGGATGGGTCAGGGAGCTGCTACCACTGGAGACGAGGCACAAGGCTGCATGGGCACTTACTTGTTTAGAACCAGGATGGTCATTTTTGTATTTAAAGACGTCTACAGTATAATTTATATATATTTGTAAATGAGTTTTTATAAGCAGGGAATCAGAGTTCTGTAAGATTCCTGCTCTTAAACAAATCTTAGTGCAACAAAACTCGGAAACACCCTGTAACGGGTTTTTTCAAATTCTCCAATTCTGGAAGTTTTAATTGCCTCACAAACTGAATTCAAGAGGGCATCACTGAAAAATACATAAAGCTCATTCTGTCTCAGATGAATGTTCCTGAGTGAACCAATGAAAATTAAGAAGTTATTTTAGTGGCAGGGTGATTTGGGGGGAAGGTGGAGGAGAGATTCAGCACTTCACAACTCTCTATTTTACTATGGCAGTTTTGAGGCTGTGATGTGCCAAATCTGAAACAGACAAAGCTACTAACACATTCTTCATCCCAAAGTAATCCTGTTTTAGGCATATGATGTGAAAAATCCCTCATAACCATTAAGAAACATTTTCTTTTAGACAACCAAAAAAGTCAGCTGCAGCTTCAGAAGTCAGACAAATGAAAATAAATAGGAAGTGATAATAATATACCCACTTTCAAACAAATAAACTACAGGGATGTTTGGTAATACTCTCGCTGGAATTCTGCAGGTTCATCCTGTTCCTGCTACTACAGCTGATGATTTTCTTTCTCTGGTGTTAAATGAGGTAAAAACCTGCTATTGCCTCAGCCAACAAGAGCTGGCTACCACCAATAGTTTACCTGGGAGTGCAGAGTGTTGGGCAATTTTCCTGCACTGAAGAATACTTCTCATATAGCAATTACTACTTCAGACAACATCTGTGCGTGTAGTTTGTACTGCTTCGAGCAATAGACATTTGCTTGGAACACACCTTTGAGAATGGTGGGTGTCAGACATCGAATGTTCCAGTGCCTGGGGATCCTGTGGAGCACAGATGCACGTTGATAGGTGCACACACACATCCTCGCTTTGTAGCTTTGTAACCAGGCCGTGGGTGTTCAGCTTTCAGCTTGTATATCTTAAGAGTACAGCAGAAAATAGCCTTTTCCTGACTTTTGCTTCTCCAAAATAAATTAAAAAGAAAAGCCTTTTCTTTTCTTTTTTTTTCAAATAGGTTTTAGGTAAAGGCTCAAGAGCTAAATTTACCGCTAAAGGGTTTGTACAACTTCCAAAATTACCAAAGAGAATGTATGAACAGAAATTCATTGTTAGTTTTTTCATGATTGAATTTGCATTAATTGGAAGAGCTTCTTTAGACGACAGTTAGTTTTGCTGTGCTTTGTTATCCATGAAAAGACAGTTTGAAATCTCCAGTTCAGAATCTAATTAGAGAAAGCTACAAATATAATTTCAAAGCAATTAACCTTCACTGACTCTTCATGTCTCTTACAGTATGAATGTAAGAGCAATATTTCCACAATGACATTTTTAAAAGGGACTTTAATTAAGCATCAACTCTGGAACCTTTCCTGCCAGAAGTGCTCTCATTATCTTCGTTGGGATTTTCCTTTTGAGTAAGGACAGCTCACACAAGTTAAGACTTACAGGACCAGGCTAACGGTTATAACTGTTGTGGAACAGAACACTGGCTTTATTATCTACCTATACATTAACTTCACAGGTAATAAGATAATACTGTAGTAATCCTTACTTATTTCTTATCTTACAAATGAGGTGACAAAGTGATCAAAAGCTTCAACTGGACTGTCTCCTAAGTAAAGCCTGAACCTTTACTGAGCCTGAAAATGAGCTGTATTGCTCTTATGAATATTCAAACTCTTGTGTACAATGAAATTCCAACAAGGGCAGCAGAAACAGAACAGCTGAGGAAACTGTTCCATCTGCAAGCAACAGGGGTTAAAAATCTCTCTAGAAAGCCTCTGCCTTGTGCAGTTTATAGCTCAGTAATGTCTGATGTATGTTTATCTACACCTAGGTTGACAATGTCTTCAGCTCTGGTCCTTGCAAACTGAAATTTGAAGGGTGAGATTCTCCATAGACCGAGCAAGTCTTTTTCCTCCAAATTTCTTATGGATGTTGTAGATCATGAAATGGCCTTGATGGCTATTCTGTGAATATGGATTTACCACCCAGTCAGAAAGGAGACAACCTGGAGCACATTAATTTTGGAGGGAGAGAATGGTGGTGGTATAGAGAGGGATAAGTGCTGCACTGAACTGCATGATTCTTGCCTGACAAGAGTAACTCCTGTGATTCTGGAGATAAATTGAAACCTTCTCAGCATTGTCCTAATTTATGTCAACCTCTGACTGGGATGTTGTAACAACATAGTTACAACTACTTGAGATATTCTCAACCTTTCAATGCCTTCCACTCATGCCTAGTTTTATTTCCTGTGCCAGAGCTCTCTACAGCCTTGGTTATGGTGATACTCCTGTTTCAGGGGCTACTCTATGGACAACGTCTCAGAATTGATCTGAGTATTTGAGTTAAACAAAAGAAAAAAACTCTGTGATTTTTATATTGAAAAGTAGGTAAGGATTATTCTTAACCTTTACCACATGCAATTCCATCCCAAAACAATGATATTGTTAGGGATAGTCCAGAGCATCCAGAGGACTCCTTTTGACACTCCTTTTTCACTTTCGGAGAACTCTAGCATCTCTGCTACTTCCATGTCTCCATGAGAAATGTGGAAAACACTGAAGGATATGTCCTTGGGCTACTCTAGTCATGGTGAGTTCTCCCTCTCCTCTGCCCCTCCTGCCCTCAGATGTCTTTTACTGGCACAAGGATGGGAAGGCAGAACCTCTGCAGCTCTCATACTCACACATGTTTCAGGAGTGCTTCAGTTATTTCTGGAATATCTGAGTTCTTTGTGGCAGTTGTACTTAGGTGTTGACATCTGTTTTACAGACATATCTGGTTGCTCCTTCTCAACCACATGAGATCAAAAGCTATAACAACACAATTTCTAAGTTTACAAATGAATGCAATGACTAAAGTGTTTGCTTAATTAACTAGTTCTTATGTCTTTTAAATATTGCATAATGCCTTTTTTCATTCATGACTCACAAACATAGAATTGACTAAATGCTGAAAAATTATTAACCTACATGTCCAAAAATGTTGTTGAAATAGCTACCTGTAGTTGCATTATGATATAGTCATGATCAGATGGACAAAATAACCTTATATCATAAGAAGAACAGATAAACATTACTGGTCTTACCTGGATCAATGTTGCTACTTTCCCAGATAAGGTGATTCGATTCTGAACTGAATCCTACAAGAACTAATAGCTCAGTCAGAATGAAAATTACTGTGCTGTTTTGATTTTGTGAGTTATCTTCTCATTTCACATCCAATACTGTCTGGGAGGTGAGATCTTGAAGAGGAAATTCAGACACTAAAAGAAAATGAAACCAAGTGAGAATAACACTAACTGTTCAATTCTGTTTTACTACAGTCTTTTAATTTGTTTCTGCTGCTACTGAAATGGCCAAATACAGAGCTTCAGCTGGAAATAATGCTGTTTTATCTGCTTCAAAGTTTAGATTGTTTTTTATCTAATTTTTTTAAGCATTAAGACTTATGTGATGACAGTATTTCCTTTTTGTCAAAGGCCTTCTAATAATTATTATTTTACATACTGATTACATTCAACTAAGTTTGGTACAGGTGTAGTTGTCTCAAAGTTAAGCACAGTCTTCTTTACTTTGTGAGTATCAGCGGCTTGAAACGGAATAGTGGCCCCAAATTGGGCCTATACAGAAAAGGCTGTGGCCAGTGCACACCAATTGTATATGCTGTTGGGTAGCAGTCCATTGCTAAATCGTCATGCACACAGTGGTCAGACAATATTCATAAATCACATTACTTTCAACAGGTACTGTAGGGCATGTGTAGGACTTTGGGAATAGTAGGGATGTGGGAGGAAGCCAGAAGTACAGTACTGAGTAGACTGTGGACACAGAAATGACCTGTGCTTATCTGGGGTGGAGTGGGAAAGGAGACATGAGACAGTAACCTCTAGAAAACCAGGTTCCATTCATTCTGGTGCTCTTGGCGCAGCTTGGCTTTTATACCTTTACCTTGGGACTCTTTTTATTACCTGCCTTTGAAGCTGAACATAAGGAACTTACAGATTGTCTTGCATCGAAAATTTGGCAGAGAATTTTGATAATAAAGAGTGAGCATGTGGAGTCCTCAAAGTCCAGAAGCTGGACTCCTTGCCTGGTTTTCCAAATTACTATGGAGGTGCAAAGTCATGTATGATTTACCATGGGTAAAGATTCATTCTGAAAAAGCAGGTTTTCATTTGGTTAAAATTACCTGAGAGGAAAACTGTGCAGTGGATCCCGTGTTGTGCAGAAGAGAAGGTGACACTTATATCCACACCAAGCTCCCTATTGAGATGATCTTTGTTAAAGTCAGATTTGTCTAATGTACTATCCTACAGGCTAGTCTCACTGTGACATCTCTATGATTTTACCATTTAAATGTCTAAACAACTTTTACAGTCTATGCTGAACGCGCCTACACACCTCTAGCAACTGTAAGAATTCTGTAGCAGTATTTAACTGACAAGTTCAAACAGTATTTCTAAACACTGATATTGGTTGCATTTTTCCAGTGATTATGATGATATTCTAAAACATCTTGTTTTCCTTGAGTATGTACATTGGGATTAAGAAATACATATAAAATATATTACACCAGCCAATATGATATATTTTGTGGCTTTGGGGTTTTTTTTTAATTTCCTGGACTCTCACAAATCTGTCTAAACTGTTGAACCTGCATTTATACATATCTCCGTAAGTATCTCCTGAAAGCTATTTTTCTACTGTATTTTAGCTTCCAGGACTAAACATAGGAGTATGTATTTTCCATCAATAACATAGTATTTGATTTTCAGCAAGAGTGGTTTACCAAGTAGATGTTTCCATCTGACTCTTAATGGTAAAGTATAATAAAGAAGCCTGAAAGAGAAATCAAATGTAAATTTCTACAGCTGCACTTACACATCTTATGCTTTTGCAAATCTTTGTGCAAGTAATTTGTAGTTTTCAGTGAATGATCTAAAATTGATCCTTATCATAATGAACGCTTAAACATCTTTGATCTTTCTTCTGACTTCCCCACGTAATTCTTTGTTAGGGAAAGAATACTGTTACTGACATCATCTCATCCAGTGAATCATCTCACTTAACCTGGTGTCCTTTAGTATTCCTTGCACTTGCTCACATACTGTAGATTTTTTGTGTGCTATGGAAAGTAATGGAACTCAATATTTGCTTTAAACATGTTATTAAATATTCCTGAGATGCCCTTTGTTTGTATTTTTATATAGCTTCATCATACACAACAAAGATACTTTCTTCAATAATGCTACAAGAAGTAGAATTGTACACCACATCTTACAGAGAGTGAAATACGAAGAAGGGAAAAACAAAATTGGTAAGTACAGAGCAACTCCTTAGCATGAGTCCCACCGAAAAAAAAAAAAGAGGATAAGTCTGCCTGGGGCTTGTAACAGACTCGTTTGCTTCCTTTTTAATCACCTCAGTTTTGAGCTGAATAGACATCTACTAGAGTTTGGATTTGGGTAGACATCTCACCCACTGCTGTTGTAGGGGCTGTGCCTGGAAGACTCGACCATTTCCCTGCAGTATCAGGCTACTTTCACAGGCATATATGTCACCACATGGGATTTATCACCTCTGCAAGGAAAGAGACTGACGTAAGCAAGAAATACATACAGATTAAGGACTCTGGGGAAGCAGATAAACTCATGCAAAAAAGCTTTTACTGCTTCAGAAAAATGTATTTGGAAGAATGGCAAGATGTGTGCTGCTGTACATCTCACCCCGTAGGGCTTGTCCCTGGATACTCATCCATTCCTAAGGGAAATGGAAGGTTCTGTATCTCTGTAGCTGTTGTAAGTCAAAAGGGAGATCACTAATGACGTCCTCAGTGGAAAGGATGCCATGCACAACTGTAGCATCCCTTTCAAACTGGAACTTTGGAAAGGCACTTCTGCAGATCCAAAAAAAGCAGGCAGTGACAGAGGAGAGCTGGAGTACAAACCGGTGGTCCTCTTCTGTCTTGTGATACAGAGCACGTACTGCTTGTGTACCACATAGAGACTGGGGCATCACAGAGAGGCAATCCCCATAAAACTCTGCAGTCTAATTCATTCCCCTGCTGTTTAAACTCCATCCTTCCTCAAGAGAGAGAGAACATCCCAGAACTTGTTTCTTCCTCTGCTCCTGGAACAACAGTAGCAGTAGCTCTGAGCAATGTCAGTGAGCAGAGGGGAGAGAAGAGAGGGAAGGATTCATGCAGTGCATGCAGCAATTGCATTTAGCAAACACGCTTGCAGTCCCTGCCTGCCTCAAGCTCCCTCATATATCTACTTGTGGTGTACCTGCCTTGAACACAACCTTGCATTGATCACTGGGCAGAGCAAAGCTCAGCTCGGCTGTACGGGTTTTGCTTTTCTGCCAGAGACTTTGGAAGAAAGCATATTCTGCCAAGCAGATACTAATGAATTCACTGAAAGTGCTATTTACATTGAATGAATACGCTTCAGTGCTGTGTTCTTGCTGCTGTCATTCCCCTGTGAATTGCAAAAGGAATCAGCATTATTTGCCTCTTGGTCAATGGGATTCAAATGCCTAAAGGTTGTTAGTGCCAGTGTTTAGTTTTGCATTGCCTGATAGTTGTTTAGTCCTATTTTGGTGACTTTTCAAGTGAAAAGTGCCGACATCTCAGCAATCATTCATTATTTCTCTCGAGGTTCTCATTAAAGAGAGACAAGGCTTGAATGAGAGGAGTGTATGATTACTTTTTTGTGCCAGATAGCAGTCCTTTTTGTTCAGGTTCAAGTATATTTTCTGGTCTTACACTATTGCAGCCTGCCTTGTTACTGTTCTGTCTGTTAGTCCAGCAGCTTCTGTAAGACACAAACCGAACATATTTTACAATGTTGTTATCATACAGAGATAAGATTTTCAGTTCTTTTACTGTCCTGCAGTTCAAAAATGTAAAGATCTTCCCTGAAGTTTTCAGCTCCTAAGAAGTATGGCCTTTCATCTAAATAGCTTCCTTAGACGATAATTTATGGGGTCAAACTTCAATCCTGGTGTGAGGTCCATAATTTCACTGAAGTTACACTAAAGATGGATTTGGAAAATGGATCTCTAGATGTCCAGCATAATAAATGATAGATTATGATTAATATTTTACCAAGTCTTTGCTTGTATTATGTCAAAGTTCATCAAAATCTATAAAAGATGAATTTTTCTACATTTCTCTTTTACTGTCAATGGGCTTCAAACTTCATTTAGCCAGCTTATTATGATAATGTGTTTTGCTTTTTACTTAGCAGTTTTGTTGGCCCTATTGGTAAATAATTGGGTACTTTTGATTCTTAGGTCTGAATCGATTGCTCAGTAATGGCTCCTATGAAGCTGCATTTCCTCTTCATGAGGTATTTTTCTCAGTTTATTTTTCTTTTTGAACTGACATTTACCACAAATTGATTTCTTAATTGTGTAATCTTTTATTCTCAATCTTAATAATGTTATTATTCTCTTTTGTTTTCTGCATCTGCCTCTGACATCCCTCCCATTTAGTAATGCTTCTTTCTTGGAAAAAAAAAATGCTCTTTTTTTCTTTACAAAAGAGATGATAAAGAGAGTTGTTCTGCATCTGTTCTGTAAAAAGTATTTGGGTTTGATAAATCAGTATATTTTCAGAGGGGAAAAATACAATGCTGTAGTTTTTTAGATTCTCCAATGTATAGCCTTTGACTTGAACACCACTTACCATAAATTTCTTGGGAGCAATAATCCTGAAGTCAGAGGAAATTACTGAAGTCAGAGGAAATTTTCCTTTTAATGTCATATTTAGCTTTTGGTGCAAAATATGGAGCTTGCATAAATTGTGTTATCTGTACCACTAGTGAGAGGGATTTCTTAGTTATTCTTTTTTGCTACTGTTGTTCAGTAATGTCCAGATTTGTATCTTAGGGAAGTTACAGAAGTAAGAATTCAATAAGAACACACGGGGCAGAAAACCACAGACATCTGCTCTATGAGTGCTGGGCTTCCTGGGGAGTGTGGTATAAATACCAACCACTGGACCTTGTGAGGTAAGACTTTCTTGCACTTAGTATGTCACATTTCTAGGTACTTTGAGCATAGGTTATCTTTCTTCTGACAAAACCATGAAAAGCTGAGTTAATTCATGTGTTTTTTAAAAACTGATGGTGTCACTACATTCAAAGAAGTATCTATAGAGGAGCTCGTGGGAGGAGCTGAAGGTGAAGGAAGTTTACTTCTAGAGTTTCCTGACACCGTAACTTCTAATGAAAGGTTTGCAGAATATTTAAAAGAGAAAAAAAGGGAGAAATCTGTGGATGTTGAGTAGACTTGGTTGCATGTCTATCCACTGGAGGAGTTCTTTTTCCTCCTGGGAGCATGGCTTTACTGAAAAACAGGCTTTTACCGACAAGATTTTTTTTTTTTTTTTTCAAAAAGCAACCACAGAAGGAGCCCTGGATGAAGTTTAATGATGCTTACAAATGGCATGTAGCAGAGCTCACCGTCACTGAGTGTTCAGCAGCAGTAGTGGTAGATGGGTAGAAGTCTTTCCTGTACCAACTCAGCGCAGTCACATCACCACAGTCTGGATTTGTATTCATCTTGGAAGTAGCCTGCAAAGAAGAAACACTGAGAAAGCTGAGAAACGACTCCAAATTCTTATAGCCTTTTTAAATAATATTTTCAAATAGGCTTGCATGTGCTAGTGGAGGATTACACATTTTTTATGCATATAGAGAGAGACAGAGCCTTTACTGGTCATATTGGCAGAACTATTATTGGGCATTAATGGGCTTTTCTATTTGAAGAGAAGAATATGAAGGTACAAGGGCCCATTAATATAGTCTTAAGATATATTGGGATCACTGAAGATACTGATACATTGGCCATTTGGAAAGACCATAAAGGGCATGTAATTGCTCCAACATATTAATTTCCCCTTTTACAAGTCTTGTAACTGATAGAAACCTTTGCTTTTATTGAGTCTCAAAATTGCTTCCAGATAGAAAGACTTGTAGAGGGCAGCCCTGGAGACAGACGGTTACTGATTAAGGCTGTATAAAATTTATCCATTTCATAAAACAGGTGGTGTTCAATTTCCATGGAGAAAAAGTTCAGAGTGAAATACGATAAAAAATTTTTACTGAGTCATGTAATTTTTAAAATGCTTTAGAAAACAAAGTAATGTATTTGTACCTCATCATTTAATCCTGAAAGCTTCTTATATCTTTTTTAATATACTGGCTTGGACAGAAATATCCAATTTTTCTCAAATTACACTATGGAAATTGCTGATTTACTGAGGAGCCAACAGTCATGCTGAAGTTTTTTATCTTAAGTGTCTCAGTATACAATAAGATACTAATGTCAGAGTATAAAAAACTTATATTTATGATGTTTTTTAAACATTTGTCCATGGTGGTCAGGACTACTGTTCTTCATCAATATTTCCTGCTTGTGGAACTGCTGTTGAGCCAATACCTGATTTTGGTTTAATTTGGTTTATGAATATGGACCATCAGGTTTTTTAAGCATGAGAATACATGGTAACAGAATGAGCAAGGTTAGACACATGACCTGGACCTTGGTAGCAGCCTTCCTGAGTAGCTATTTAAGCTTTTTTAAGATGCTTAAGATTTTCTAAGATGCCTTAGCTTTTTACCACACACTGACATTTTTCCACAGCTGCTTACAAAGAAAAAAAAAAGCTGTGAGAAAAGCAGACCCCCTGGCTAAGGCATGGGTGTCCTGTGGTACTTCAGAGTAGGTGTTTACCTGAGGAGGACAGGGGAACTGCAAGGCAGCTGTATTCGCAGCAGCCGTAGACCTCTGCAGGGTTCAAAGCTGCAGCCTTAGCCCAGCCTGCCCTTTGCTGCCTGGAGCGCACCCGTGGCTGCAATGAAGGAGGGGTGGCAGGAAAGGGGAGGGAATGCCTTTTTCTCGCTTCACAGATGCTAGATCCCTCTCGTTTCCTTAGCTCCTGCCAAATCTTTCCTGTCTACTGCCCCTCTCAGCAGCTCACACATCTAGTGAGCTGGAGATTTTTCCTTGAAGAGCTGGCAACACCAGCAAGACCTGTTGTTCATTTCACTCAGAAGTATCTCAGCATGCATACTTTAAACAGAAGCTTTTTTAGTACCAGTTCTGCAGCAGGAGCAACTTTTAAATTTTTTTTTCTGTACCAACAGTCGTGCGAGGTGTGCTTGAAAGTAGTGTTGTCTGTACAAAGGGAATGGATGGATATTAATTCTGCCACAGAAATCTGGTCAGAACTTACTGCTGGTAGCAGACATTCCCCTTTACTATATGCTTTAGAAAGGCTAAGAAGTAAATTACATGTAGATAATATAATTACTTCGTTAACAGATATGATATTTCCATCTTAAAGCCAAGTTGCCACAATGGTAAGCAAAATTGTTCATACTTTGGTGCTGGGGTTTTTTTCCTTAGCTGTTAACATGAGGCCTTACATCTCTGGTGCTGTCAATTTGGTGCCTCCCAGATTTCATTTAATCTCATCAGCTGACTGTTATGGAGATATTAGTCACTAGAAGTAAATGACAAAAAGTTATTTGAGGGGAATTGCATCATTCTGCTTTGAAACACGTGGCAGTATATGAAGTCACAGACTTGGCACAATTGCAAATCACAGAGGAATCCAATATCACATTTTATGGGTCTGAATGCTTTTCTAAAATATGGCTTATTGATAAACACTGGGGTTGAAATCTTGGCCTAGTTAGGTCTGTGATAGTTCTGCCATTGGAATGGGGTGAGGGGAGATACAGTTTGCTGTTAAGGTAGGTGATATTAAAGGGCTAGTATACATGCTAGCATAAAATCAAGAAGCTGGAATTTATTATTATTATTATTATTATTATTATTATTATTATTATTATTATTATTATTATTATTATTATTATTATTATTA
>JAOQGH010000001.1:50935334-50972819 GCA_025769975.1 Gallinago jamesoni
TATTATTATTATTATTATTATTATTATTATTATTATTATTATTATTATTATTATTATTATTATGCTAAAGCTACCACACATATGAGGGTAGGAGAGATGGAGTTTTCTGTTAGGGCTTTGGGTTTTTTTTATGTCTGTGCTTTTTAGGTTAGTTGTGGAGAACCATAAAAGACACATAACATTTTTTTCTATTCTAATGAATGATCTGAAAAATTGGATGGCAATAAGATACCAAAGTTGACAAAAATGCAAAAGTTATCAAAGGTGGAAAATTTCAAAGAGGTCTTCACTGAGGAGAGTGTTAACACATGAAATTTAGGTATAAGTAACGCACCCTAGAAAAAAAATCCCTGGACTCCTTCATGTACATTACTGACTTCTGAGTGAAGTACCAGCATGCAGGTAAGAGAACTGCCATCAGTGTGCAGAACCACATGAAATTTCTGTTTCTTATATAGTGACAGAGGAGAAACAAGAGAGCTTGTTCCTCATATTTGGTGCAACTTGAAGGGAGAGAGTGGCAAAGGTATCTCTAAACGTCTTCATCTCCTGAGGGTGATGGTGATCCAGGCCAACTCAGTTTTGAGTTGGAATAAATGTGAAACTGCTATGAATATGGCACCTAGGAAGGTCTCCAAAGACCTTGTTACTGCCATAGTTTGTTTCTATAGCACTCAGCCTCACGATATATGAGCAAAGACTTATAGAAAAATATGCTAACTACAGGGCCAAAAGAAATTAAATATTAACTCGATCCTGATGCAAATTACAGTTGTACAGCTTGTGGAATAACAGCTGTGAAGCAAAAGGCTTCACAAATAGTGCAAGATCAAGGCTGTTTGTCCATATTTAAACTGATATATATTAATGCAAACATCCAGCACTTATTTTTAAAACCATGCTCACAAAGGGACTCAGATGCTGTTTGTTTTTATTGCAGAAAATTGAGTTGTTCCCTGTAATGATCATTCTTCTTTTTGCACACAATTAACCTTGCTTGGGTCTTCCTCTAGGATGAAGCTCTTTGCTTGATCTCAAGATCAAAAGCAGAGTACTATGATTTGCATTGTTAGATGGAAAGGCTCAACAAGATAGTACATGCGGTTTGCCATGAATGTCAGCTTAGGGGTTGGACTGAAGAAGCATTCATTATTAAATGTAGGGAATGAAATAAAAAAATAAATCTTCATGAATGTTAGGCTTGTTTCACTACTTTGAACTATGTACGTGGAGAAAAAATAGGTCCATAAATATTCAGTGGAAGTAAGCTCAGAATGTGAGCTTTCTTTTCCAGTGGAGCAGGCACAGCTCGACATCCTAGGTGACAGGTAAATAATTAGGCCAAAGGGTTCACTAACATTATTAGGTCAGGTCTCAAAAAGCAGTTTCCAGTATGTCTTTTTGCAACTAGACCTGCTGCCCTTGTCAGAATTGAGCATGATATTGTTAGCTTGCCACCTCTTTAGCCTGTAAGTTTTGAGTCTCTGTTGAATGATGGAAGAATAAAACCAACATGACAATATTTGGCTTCCCATACAGTGCTGACAAACTCCAATGATAATAATCAGCATAGGTCAGTATAATTCAGCAGAGCATGAGCTCAGCCCAGACAGATATTGCCCACATTGAATTTTTTTTATATGATTTTGAAAACTGATAATTTTGTCTATTCCAGACCAAGTGTTTCTTTTTCCTCTCCACTGCCTCCAGACCTAGAGCCTATCATGGGTCTTTTCCTCTTCACTGTGAAAGTTTGACCAATGATGTTTCCTGGTAGCATAAAGGAGTTAGTGGTGCTGGCTCACGGCATTCGTTGGCTCTGGACAGATCAGAAAGAGTGGGGTTTCAGCAGCAGCTATTCTTGAATTCAGTTGATACACAAGTTTAAGTTGACTGCAAAGTCTCTGAAGTGCAAGGATATCATCTTGCCTCCTTTAAAACTAATCTTGTGAATAATCTCCTAAAATCTTCATTGTAGTCAAGATAATTGCATATTGATTTGTAAAGTATCCTACTCTTATCATCAGCCTACTGTACATAAGACCATCAAACACAGGACAGTGCATGCAGCCTGCTCCTATGCTGATGAGTCCAGCAGGTTTTTTGTGTGCTTGATGTATTCTTTAACACATAAACGTTTGGTTGTGTTTGGGAGGAGGAAAAGTGCTAACGAATATGTAGCAAATAGGAGACTCCTGGACACTTTTCTGTTAGTTTTTAAGCAATATAGCTAACAAATCAGGATTAATTCAGACTTCTTTCCTCAAATTAGTGCAAGATGATACATAAAGATACTTGTTGGACCTCACTTGCACTTTCCACCTGTGGTAGAATCACGAGATTAGTTTTCCAGGAACTGAGCTAAGAAAAGAAATAATCAAATGAAAATAAACTGGATTGGAGAATAACCTCTAGTTAACTTCCTAGAAATAATATGAGGCCAAATAATTTTTGCTGTTACACCAGTTTTAGGGATGAAACTGACTTCAGTACAATTATTTGAGAAGTACAGCTATACAGCCAAAAGGCAAAGTAAGCCATCAGTTTCCCAAACACAAAGAACTAGATTTTTAAAAAGAACTCAGTGTTTCCTTTCTGAGTTTTCCACTCATCTCACTGTAAGCTGTGGTTAGTGAATTTTTAAATTCATTTTTAAGTTCATTCGTGTGGCAGATCCCTTAGTGTATGGATTTAGAACCCTAGTTGAAGGCTTTTTCTTCAGGAAATTCTGACTTTGCTCTCTAATCCACTCTTTGGATATAATAGCAATATTTATTTTCTATTAACAAGCAAGATTAAACAGATTTATTCTAATTAGCAGGTAACTTCACTGTATTGTGTTTTAAAACAGACGGTACTTTGGTGAGAAAATTGGGCTGTACTTTGCCTGGTTAGGCTGGTACACGGGGATGCTCTTCCCAGCTGCCTTCATTGGATTGTTTGTCTTTTTGTATGGAGTCACCACTTTGAACCACTGCCAAGTCAGGTAAAGTGGGCACTTTTATAAGGGAAGTTACAACCGTAAGTTCTTATGAATAATTTAAGAGATCTTCATATGAATTGTTAATTATTTCATTTTCAACTGTTGAATGAATACTCAGGAAGACTGCACTTGATTCTTATAAGGTACTCGGTATTGAGCTGCCCTTGTTTTGTGTTCCTGAGTTGGGATGGGAGGCAACGTTCCTTGCCCAGCTCCAGTTGCTGATGGTGCTGGCAAGGCAGCATGAAGTAAGAAAAAGGGGGAAAAGGGGAGTCGCTTTCTCTGGAGATCTTCAAGACCCGCCAGGATGCAGTCCTGAGTGATGTGCTCTAGGCGTTCCTGCTTTAGCAGGGGAGTTGGACTAGTGATCTCTAGAGGTCCCTTCCAACTCTGACAACTCCATGATTCCAAAAGTAGAGCTCCTTCACTACTGTTGTAACAGGCCGGCAGAAGAATGAGAAATTTTCACCTTCTTCAAGGCCTTACCCAAAGGTCCACCACAGGCAGGCATTCTTCAGATGAAGAACCCCTCAGACCTTCTGCTGTGGGCTGCATCTCTACGTTCTTCCACACTTAAGTCACAACAATGTTATCTGCAGTCATCTGCACTTACCAAAACTCACTTCTGACTCAAGGAGAAGTTGGATATGTTAAGGAGCTGGCCCTGAAAAGCAGATATGACTGTAAACTCTGAAGTCTCTTAGACAGTCAACAAATATTAATTATACACATGCGGTTATCATAAAATCATAGAATGGTTTGGGTTGGAAGGAATCTTAAAGATCATTGAGTTCCAACCATGGGCAGGGACACCTCCCACTAGATCAGGTTGCTCAAAGCCCCATCCAACCTGGCCTTGAACACCTCCAGGGATGGGACATCCACAGCTTCTCTGGGCAACCTGTTCCAGTATCTCACCATCTTCACAGTAAAGAATTTTTTCATAATGAACATGCAGGCTTCAGTTACAGAACCAGTATTGTTCAGTAGGTAACAATATTAGTGAAACTTATCAATGCATTTTAAGGCTGATTGTTGTGTATCAAACTGCTAATTTCTGTCTTTTCTGTTTTTCCAGTAAAGAAGTCTGCCAAGCTACAGATATCATTATGTGTCCTATATGTGATAAATACTGTCCCTTCATGAGGTTGTCAGACAGCTGTGTGTATGCCAAGGTACGTTTTAAACTATGCAAATACAGAAATGTGTTATGGTTTGAGAAACCCACAATATTTTATTGTCATTTAGACGATTATTCTATCACCCGATGACGCCCCCCACTGGGAAGGGGAATCAGAAAAAAATAAAAGAAAATGAAGCGCTAAAATATAAACAGGTTTAATAAAATAAGACTAGATAATCAACATTAATAATACTAAAGAACCAATATTGATCCCAATACCAGTGTAAAATACACAAGGTTTATACTCGGCCCATTCTATCAGCAGGAAGCTGTGCGCTCCTGGCAGTGGAGAGCAGGAGCAGACACTGCGAGCACTAAGGCTTCAAGAGGAAAGGAAGGGCTCCGGGGTCCAGCACCAGAGCAAGTTCTCTGTATTGCCCCTGTCAAGGAAGAGAGAACTTCACAGAAAACTTTCTAGTTTATGTTGAATGTGATATTCATGATATGAAATTGACTAGCTTGGTCCATGTGCCCAGGTCTCACCCCTCCTCCTCCTCCTCACCACACCTGGCAAGGATCAAAAAGACTGAAACCTTGAAAGCCACATAGCCTAGCTGCCCATAAAGTAGATATTTTCACAATTTCAGACACTAGAGTCTTCTAAAGATGCAGTTTTCCCAAGCATCATAAGAGAAATTATTCCTGTGTCATTCAAACCAGGACAAAATGCATTCCTGGTAAAAGGAATTTTGCCTTTTGAATTTGTCTTTAGTGAGCTTGGGTAGATAAAAATCTTCAAAGTACAGATTAAGTTCAGCCAACATTAACATTCATCGTCTTTTACCAGGACTTAGTTTGGGTTGTAAAGCACTCAAATGTAATTTGCACTTAGAGATTCAGCAGCCCCAGAGGTCGTGTCCTAGATCATAGAATAGAGTAGAAACATAGAATAGAAGGGACATTTAAGGGTCATCTAGTCTAACCTTCCCTGCAATGAGCAGAGAAGTCTTCAACTAGATCAAGTTGCTGAGAGCTCCATCCAACCTGACCTTGGTGGTTTCCAAGGATGGTATCTACCATCTCTCTGGGCCACCTGTGCTAGTGTTTCACCACCCTCATTGCAAAAATTCTTCCTTATATTTAGTCTAAATTTACCCTCTTTTGGTTTAAAACCATTACTTCTTGTCCTATCGCAACAGGCCCTGCTAAAAAGTTTGTCTCCATCCTTCTTATAAGCTCCCTTTACATACTGAAATGCTGCAATAAGGTCTCCCCAGGCTGAATAACCCCAGCTCTCAGCCTTTCCTCATAGAAGAAGTGTTCCATCTTTCTGATCATTTTTGTGTCCCTTCTCTGGGCCTGCTCCAACAGGTCTGTGTTGGATGCATGTGTTACGGTGCCCTTGGTATGTACCATTATCTTATGATCCATCCTTTGGACATGGCTCCATAAAATCAATACTTTGGGTCTGAAGTAATGGTTACACATGGTATTGGCAGGGGTCAGTCCCAGGCCAGGCTGGCAAATAGTCCTTTCAATTGATAGGTACATTTCACATGTCAAGGGAAGGATGCTGCTGCACTCATGATCACATTAATTTTATTAGGTGAAAATTGAAAATAAAGCCTTATTATCATAAATTAATCACACTATTGATATATCCCTCAGGTAACCCACCTTTTTGACAATGGAGCTACTGTCTTTTTTGCTGTTTTCATGGCGGTGTGGGGTAAGTTTTTGGTTTTATATTAAATAATTTAATAATAATTTGTGCAATTAAATAATTGCACAATCTTCTTCTTAAAGCTTTTAATGCAACATAGGAAAACTCTGATGAAATAAATGGCAGATTTAGTTGAATGACACATTGATCTGAGAGTGGTCTAACTGTTGCCATGGAGGCTGAATTGGCCAGTTGTATTTCCGGCTCAACTATTTTTCCTACTGTGGTCTTGTAGGCAGAATTGAAGGAAAAAGAAAACAATAATTTCTGGAAACACAAAAAGGCTCCCAAACATGCCCTGAGCATACCCAGGCTCTCAGCTACTACTGGTCTGAGAGAAAGATAACACCTGTAGAAAATGGCTGAATGAGATGCCTCAAAAATGACACCCATCTCACAGCTCCAGGTGCTTGAGCTATCCTGATTTAGCTATTGGTCTCCTGTTCTTCCTCACACATCTCCAACTGCTTTGGGAAGGTGTCCAAGTAATTCTTACAGTCCCAATTTTAAACTGCACTTCTCTTTACTGAGCCACAAGAGATATCAGGAGCCAACATCAGAGCCATCAGGACAACATAGATTAGCCCACCAGTTTGTCTCAGTTCCTTCCTCCAAAACTATGGTTTTGTCTTAGTTAACTAATTAAATTAGGTCATATATCAGTCAAACCTATAAATGCCATTACATGTAATATTGACAGTATTAAAATATCATTAATTACATTAGGGAAAAAATCCAGATTGTACAGATTTTCTGTTTCTCCTTGGTATTTCAGCTTTGGTTTAGAGCTACATCAATGCTGAGAATCACCAAAAATTTCTAAGCCTTAAAGATTTTTTTAGATATTTCCTCAGTTTTTCCAACCTCTGTGTTTATATGTGCTCACTGAAGTTGAGAATTTCCAAGACAGTTTAGAGGTGCAGACTTCCATCTCAGCTAGGAAAGTTGATGGGTTAACGTTATTGAACACTGATGTCACTGTTCCTAACATGGTGAGCGTGTCTTTGGAGTGCAGCTTTTTGCACCAGTGCTTTTGCTCCTCCTTAGCAGCAACACTGCTTTCAGGAAACAGCCGTGCTCCAGCATTGGACTTTTGTTTTAGCACTGCTCAGAACCAGCATTCTAGAAAAAGCAGCTTTAATTGAGGCAAACTCCTGTAGCCATGCCCTGATCCTGTCGCATGGTTGCTAGAAGGCAGCAAACTGAGCATGCTTGCCTGCAAAATCTTGTAGGTCCTGTCTCTTTCTGTCCCTAGCTGACAGGAGCTGCACCTCGCCTTGGTTAGCTTCTCCTTCCTCCCACTCCTTCAGCATCACCATCAGACTCCAAGGCCAAATTGCCTCTGGGGATATCTCTCCACTAGCCTCCTAGGACTGAGAAATGCAGTGCCCGTCCTTGCATCTCCAGCACCCAAGCCCACAGAGGGATAAGAAAAAATTTAATATGTGCTGCCCTCTGGACGGTTTGGTTAACGGAGAAGAAACTATAGGACAGCAGCTTTCCCCACCACTTTTGTTGGCTTACACTGAGTTCGTTATCTTGGTGCCAAGAGGGATATAGAGGCAGCAACAGGTAAGAGGTTGTGAGTGTAGGGTAATGGTTTTTGGAACGGGGTGACCCTGTGTCTCCACCCAAACTGTAGTTTCTTAAATAAGACTTTGCCGAGACAACTGTGACATTTAGGAGGTACTTTCCAAACAGTTAGGGCTAAAGCAGCATTAGAACAAGGAAAGCCACACTTTCCAAGGATTTTCTGGTACTGTGTTTATGAGCTGGCTTGCTGCCTGTCTTAAATGGATTTTCAGTCAGCAGCAGGCCTATTGGCAGCTGCAGGCATTACCATCATCTCAGTAAATCGTAAGGGAAGAGAAGAAACAATGATAGCAGTTTGATTGTGGAAATGCTTTTTCTGTCAGCATGAAATAACTGGCTGTGCATGACAAATTGGCTGTGAAAAGTTCAGCCTTCTAGATGATCCAGTTTGGCAGACAGTAGCATATAAAATAACCATGGCAGTGCTTTTAAAAAAAAAAAAAGAGAATGAAAGCAAAAAAGGAAGCTAGAATTGTGCTATGTCTTTAGCTTGAGCTTAGCCACTGTCTTATTATCTAAAGTACCTTCTTCACTGTCTTTAGATCCATTAGTGAAGTCCCATCTTGAGGGAGAAGCCTCAGCCATTTGCTTGGGGTGTTCAAAACCAGGTGTAGTCAGGTTGGGCTTTACATGAAGAGGTGCTCTGTATAACGATTTCCTCCTTTTACTCTAAAGAAATCTTTAATTGATGGACAAAGCGGGTTTCTCACTTTTTAGACAGAAATAAAATGCTTCTCCATATGATGAGCAAACTGCTGTGGCCAGGCTTGAGAGAGAAATTACCGTGAGAAGTATCAGTATCAGCTGCTTGATTTGTGGAGCAGCAATGAGCCTGGTTGTAGGACACTGAAGCACAGGAACCATCTTTTATAGTGCTTCATTGTGGGATAAGTAGGTCCTATCAAAATAAGGACAGATTTGTCAAGTATGCCAGAAGATAGTGGAACAGAAACACATTTTCTTCAAAAAATGTATTGACCCATTTATTATTTAATTTCTCACTGTATTTCTACCCTGTTTTAACAAAGTTCTATGTAAGAAGTAAAAATAATTTATATAATAGGAAAAAAACCTGATACTTACTAAGGTATACCCAAAAGACATAAGACTTAAAACAACTTTCATTTTAAACTGATGTAGTGAAGTACAAAAGATAGTCTCATTTCAGTGCACTGAAGGTATTCACTGGTAGTTTGTATAAGCTTTCCTGTATTGGAGCTTCTGTTGAAACCTTCTCAAAAGGACCAAAGCTATAAGTCTCTGTGGTTTATAGGAAACACCAAGTCGCCATAAACACTAATATATTTTTTTATTGATGAACAGATTGTCGTTGATGCTCACTGAGACATCATCATCTCAGAAGCTGGAAAATAATTTTTCCCTTTGAGAATCTCCAGTCTTGATCATATTTTCCAGATGTTCAAAGCTTTCAAAAAGAGGAGAGCAATAGCATTTTTTGTATTTCTGTGTTAGAGGGAAACACCTATACTTTGCCCTTCATGTATGCCTTAAGATTCATGTCAAGTTTGATGAAAAAGTAGATCCCATTTCTAGAAAAAACTCTTCTTTTTTATTGTCTGAACTGGATTCTTACCAAAGGCAGAAAATGAGAAAAAGATGTTCATTCTAAATAAATGTTGGCATTTAAAGTGCAGAAAAAAGTCATTCTCAGAAAAAAATCTAGGTAAATTTGATAACCAGTTGATTCCCGTCATGTTGCTGTAAAGCCAGATGGAATTGTAGCTTTTGCTTTTGCTTTTCCAGTTGAAGTACTGGGGAAAGCTAGTGAAAAGATGTCACTGTCCAGATGTTTCCTGAAGCTCAGTAGCAAAGTTCTGTAACTGTCCAACAAGAGAGACCAGCTACTTATCATTTCTGATGCTTTCCTAGAAACAGGGTGGGCTGATGGCAGTTTCTCTGTCTCTCCATATCTTTGAAGGCCTAAAGGACTTAAGACAAGTCCTTTTTGAAATTTCTTGTCTACCTAGAAGCATGTATCCTTTCATAAAGGAAGTGGCTTTAGAACACCTGCTGAAAGGCAAAGTTGGGAGGGGAAAAAATGGCCCATCATGAAGATTTAACACTTTTTTTTCAGGCAATAAGAAATGCCAACATGAAGCAATTTTTCTAAATGTCAGTTAGTCTAATCAAATATATTACTTTCCTAGAAACCTTTCCTCTACCATAAAATATTCACATTGATCTACTCTCTGAGGAGACAGAATTTAAGGACGTTTTTTAGCAATATTCTTGGAATATAGAATATATTCCAGAAGTCACGATGGATGTATGAAAAGATGTTCTGAAATACAACAGGGACAGGATTTCTGAGAGAAGGTCAGGATTAAGCTATTTGCTGCAAGAGGCCATTTGCATCGCTAGATAGCATCACAACTTGTTTCAAAAACATCTGAGGAAATGATGTTAAAACAGCTGTTTGTACAAGTGGATGTTGATGACTGAGCTGCAAGGTGGAGCTCTGAAGTAGGGCAAGCATAGTATAGAAAAAGCTAGCAAAAGACCTGCGAGTTAAGGTCAATGAGAAAATCCAAATTCCAAGCAGGATTTTTGGACAATTCTCAGCATCTGGTCTAAACATACCAACTGGAAAATGGGAAAACAATAAGTACACATGTGTCCTGTTGAGCTGCCACAGTAAGAAAAGAATGCTGAAGTGTGAATGAAGTATTAGTGATTACTTGACTACAAAAGCAGCAGAGAAATTTCAAAGTGCAGTACTGTTTAGAAGACCTCAGTAGTACAGTGAATCAATCAAAGATGGTTATTTATAGCACATTTTAAAATATCTAGCAAGGGAAAAGTGTGTACTGACCTGGATAGAGGGAGAAAGTGTAGCACAATAAAAGCTAAAACAGCACTGTGAAGATCATCCTATTTGCAACTTAATGCTTTGAAAATAGCTTTCTAAAGAAGGTTCAGGAACTGTACTTGCTTACTCTGACAGGTGCTAAATATACTAAATATAATATGTATAGATTCCTCACTCCAGGTGTGTGAAAAACAAGAAAGAAAAGGAGTACGACTCAGCACCAGTGTATCTGAGAGGCTCATGCCTCATACGTCCACTCGAGTCCTGCTTCCAGCTGCTTTTTGGAATGGAAACAGAGTGCTAGTAATCAATCAGGCTTGTTTCTCCCAGGTATCCAAAAAGTGCAGGGCTACTTGTTTCTCCTGTACAGATTCATTCAATATGAGCTGATAGGAGAGAAGCAGCTCCACCAGAAGACAAGTCAAGGAATGAACAATGTGGTGGTTCAGCAGCAGTGGAGCCTTATTAGCACTTAATAGTTTTGCTGATCCCAACTGATCATACTGCAACTATTACAAAAAGTCATAGGCACATTAGGCTCAGGAGATTGAATTGATTTTCTTTATTAGATTTAATCAAAGCAGCTGATTACCTGGTATAACGTAACTCCAGCTCTCAGAAAAAGGATGATGTGATATGTGAAAATGCCTTCAAACCAAATAGCTGCCTCCTTAAACATGCTTTTGATATCTTACCTTATCTGCTCACAGTGTTAATTTTCTAAGTATATCTTAGCTGCACTGGCTAATACATTAAAATATAATAACTCTTACTGGCTAAAAATTCACTTTCACTAAACTTATGCCAGTGCTTAGTATCATGTCATGTCGCTATCAATATGCTGCAGTAGGGCAGATAGTCTATTAAGGAGATCCTTTTAGGACTTGATGTGAAACATATTGCCAGGCTATAGTGAAATTGTAACAGCTGATACTGTGCAAGCTCATGAACAAAGAAGTTTATGTTCTCTGTGGTTATCAGCCTGATGCTTTTCAGTGAGCAGTAAACGGAAGAGCCAAACCTCACAGTGGAAGAGGAAGCCTTTCCATTGATTTGTGTTTGGTCTTTTGACCCCAAAAAATTAAAAAGCCTTTAACCATAAACAGGCTCAGTATCAATCTCCAGAACATGAACATATGATTTTATGACTGAGTGCTTCCTTGGTTGTTGTTTCCATTCACAAAATGGAAGCACAGTCATGTATAGCATAGCTGTGTTTTGCATATTATACTGTCTTGAATTCTGTCAGTAAGGGCTGTACAGCACAGAATGTTTAATTGTCAGCTGTTAATGCCACACCACATGTACACCCTCATGTAGTGTAAAAGAAATTCTCTGGATTTTGATGGTGTAAGACAAAAGTTCCCATTTCCTCAGTAGTACTCTACAGATTTGCCCATGCACTGTAACTTACTTCCTTTGGGTTCTGGTTTCTGCATGTCGTAAACGGTCTTCAAAGAAGGAAAGTTACTGTTTTATCTACAATGGCCCCAAGAAACCTTTGGCTTCATCAGAAATCTAGTCTATCTAGTAATGAAGACTCATGGGAACAATTTTATGCTTTGAGAGTCTTCCCTTGGTTGGTTAGAAATTAAACATTCTCATTTAGCACTAAATGAAATCTCTAAAGCCTCAATCATACTTGAAATAAGCAAAGTAATCCTTAGAAAGCAACGCGTTTTGAAAGCAGTTTTGATCATCAGCATGATTTGCTGTTCAAAGGAACCCATTTATGCAAAGGACTGAAAATAATGTAACAGCTTCATTCAACAGTTCTGTGATACTAGTTAACGCTTTCTTGACTTAAAAACAATTTTGTATTTTTTTCTATTTGCTATAGCAACTGTTTTTCTGGAGTTTTGGAAAAGAAGGCGAGCGGTAATTGCTTATGACTGGGACTTGATAGACTGGGAGGAAGAGGAGGTGTGTATAAAAAATGTACTCCTTAATCTTTAATACACGACGTTTTTTTTTAAATGTAAGCATGTTTTTGTCTTGGATTTATTTTCAATTCTTTCTTCAAATCTTCATAAACTAGGAAACTAGCATTTTTGTCCTCAGAAGTTTCCTCTGAAATGTGAAGAAACTTTCCCCAGGCCAAACTGTCCTCTCTTTTTACACCTTTGTAAATCTAAATTAATTTCAACATATCAGTGGCTGCCATTGTGGGAGATTTCAGGGAAAAGATGCACTTGGGGGGAAGCTAGCAAATTTTGCTTTGTCACCCAAGGAAATTCTTGGCTGCCCAGAGTACCATGAATTTTGGCAAATGGGCTTTAATCTATTCTTTTAGATAGCCACTAAGAATACTGATGGAGAGAAAGCCTTGTGAGGCTTGTACCAGCTTCCGAATATTCTGGTGATGGTTACCTAAGCATACAGTGCTGCAGAAAGACTGGGGAATATGTATCAACTCAAAGGACTTAATTCATCCTCTGTTGTAGAGGAAATTCCCTTAGAGAGCAAACTAAGCAGTGAAAAATCACCTTAACCTTTTCTGTGGTGGTTATCAAAAAGAAGCAGCATGATATTGGGACTGAGACCTGAGGTCTAAGTGGAACTAGATGGTTTTATTATGCAGGAGAAAAGCAAGATTCAGTGGGTATGGCAGAAAAAGTGCTCTTCAAGTAGGATTTGGATGTACAGGTGTCCACAGAGTCTGTTCTCCTTCCTCTCTAGAGACTGTTCTGAAGCTGTTGGAGGGACTGAAAGAGCCTGCTGTAGTGGTCTCAAAGCAGTTGAACTTCTATGTTGCTGCCTCTGCAGAAGAATTTCTTTTTCATTAATCTTGCCAGCAAAGAAACGGGCTTCTGAGTTATGGGAGTTTTGTCACTATGAGACAATGTAGTTCAATGAGGCCATGAAATAGTACAATTGTTCATTTGCCGGTAGGATTATTTTTTTAATGCTTAATGACTAAGAAAATAATCCAATAACATAAGATGAAATAACTTACACAACTGGAAATTGGTTTCTTTATGGGAACAGGAACATCATTATTTGTGCATATATACTGTCAAGCCTTGGTGATACTTGAGGGCTTTTTTTCATCCATTTGGAAGACACTGTAGTACTGATTTAACTCTCCTGACATTATCAGGCTGCTCTTGCCAATGCTGACGAGTCACAGAGAGACCACACTGAGATAGTCCTGCCTGACATTCAGATATTGATCAGAATTGAACTGCAATGATCTTGTCACCTCATGGCTACTTGCAAAAAAGCCACTGCTGCTGACATCTAAGTTAGAAGACAGATGTACCAAAATGCAATTTCCAAGTCAGGATTACAGTTCATCTAACAAAATATACAAGCACTATGAGGCCCATTTTATATTTTTCCCAGCAAGCCTGGTCTTGCAGATGCTTATAATTTGGAATGTTATGTGTCTGCACCTTTTACCATTTAACTTTCCTGGATCTGGGATTTATGCTGGTTTATAAACCCATCCACCTGATTTTTTTAATTTTTTTATGATCATTTAATCTACCAATATTGAATATTCTGTTAAAGAAGTTGTCCTTAACTGATGCTTTGCTTTTTTGCTTTCTTTTTTTGCGCCCCCCCCCCCAACTCCTTCCCCTGCCCCTTAGTAATAATACTAAGTGATTTCTGGGTGTTGTGGTAATGCTTGGAAGAGTCTTTTGCTCAGGTGTGAGCACAAAAGCTCCAAGTCATTCAGAATCAATCCCTATTCTGTTTCTTTCTCTTCTTCATGCACATGCTCACAACTCTGCTTGCAATGTTGCTGCTACTACTGAAAGTACATATCCTCTTGCAGAGCTTTCCCATGGAAGATTGCTCTCTTTCTAAGCTCTTCTGGAAGGGCTTTACCAGGTCTATCCAGCTAAGTCTTTAGCTGGAATAAACACTGCAAAGATAGAAGAGAAGCTAGATTTTTCCTCTTCCAGTCAGAAAGCCTATAAGAGCTTCTGATAGCTGAAACTATCCTCGTAGAAATGTGTTGTGTTTATTTTACGATGTCTATCAAATAACAATATTTTTTCATAAGAGATGATTATGTCCCACTGGCAGATTATTTCAGTTTGGCCTGCGGGATAACATATGCATGACTGTAATTTTCCGAGGATACCTGCTCCCTGCTGATGGTCAGCTGGTCTTTTATTCTCACACCAGGCTTTTTCCAGTGACCTCTGTCAACAAGCCCTTAGTCAGGTGCCCTAGTGCAGTCGTGAGTATACCTGCTCCAGACCATCCTCTCCCAGTTCTAGAGGGAGTGTTATAAGTCTCTACAGCGGGAGGTAGCAGCCTTTTCAGAAACTGTGCCAGATGGTAGCTTTCTCTTTCAAATTAGAGGTTAAAGATACCAACTGGAATTCAACTGGCTGCTTCTCAAAGATTTATGTGACCAGTCATCAGAACATCAGTATCTCATTGGCATTTGAGGCAGCAGTTCCTCCTGTTCAGCGTTCAGTGGGATCCCAAAAGTGGGAGCCGATTGTCTCCCAGAGGTGTCTTCTCTGAAGATGCTACAGCTGCCAGTGTCCAAACCTACTGCACAACTCAAACATGTCCTTGCTTTGAGGTCAGCTCTATGGATCAATGCTTCCTCTTCTTGAGTATCAAATGCTTCACTTTTTCACTGGCACTGGGGTCTTTTCAGGACTTTGCCTCTGAGACAGTCACAGCTGAGAAAGTGTTGAGATCATTTTCTTGTTCTGTGGTTCACAGTCCACCCCCTCACTTTCCTATTGCCTTCAGCTGCAAGCAGGATTACCTGCAAACCACATGATTTGTAAGGAGACATACTTCTGGGAGTGCTATCGTTGTCCCAGTGATCAAGATTCAGATTTTCAATCTTTTACAAATCCATTCTCTACATCTGGGATATAGAGGACCAGGAAGGATAGGACTCCTGCAAGAATTCACCTGTTGAAGGACTCAGAAACCTCCTGAAAGAAAAGGATATATTTCACAAAGACATTTAAAGTAGCTCTTCTAGTGCTGAATGATCTGGCCTGAGGCAGTGCACATTAATCCACATTTGATACTCCAGAGATCAGTGTGGTTTCTCCTGTGAGTAAAGAATTGGAATGACCCATGTATGAGAAGAGAGAAGGAAGGAGAACAGTCTGTTTTATGTAGATTGAAAAAAAATCACATCCTGTGGAGATTGCCTCATGGTCTTGTACATGTCAATGAGATGTCGGTGAGAATTTTGTCTCCATAAGGTGAAAATTTTACTCCTAAAAATGCTACTTTCTAATAAAGCTACTGCTAATCAAATTTCCTCTCTATATTGCATTCAGTTATCACTGGAAAAAAATCAGCCAACTTGCTTTGTTAGCTATTTCAAAGAAATCAATTAAACGGTTCTAATTACCATGGTAAGGCACAAGCTTTTGTTAGTGAAGATTGGTATTTTTATTAACATTTTCTGCCATGTCTAGCTTTTGCTTGCTTTAATTTTCATTGTCAAATTGAAAAATAAGATTTTGTTACAGAGGGCAATGTATTAACTCCTACCAACAATAGATTTGAAAAAAAGAAACATTTATAAGGCTTCCTGTCACTTTGCTATAACTTTTCTGTCCTAAATGAAGAGATGAAATGAAACAATGAAGATGATAGGAAGGAGAATTCAATTTGTTCAGATAGTCAATTTTTGTGAATTCTGCACCACTTTAGCTTTTCAACCAAGGAAGGCATGCCCCAGCCCCTGCAGGGTCCAGGTGCCCCAGGCTGGGGGCATGGGCTGAATGTGTTCTTGGTCTTTCAATTCTCCATATCTGGATTTCCTTTTCTTCTAAATGAGATGCAAGATTGGACACATGGAGAGTATCAAGGTCTTGGCTGAGTGTGCAACAAGAAGCCAACTGCTCAGAGTTCCTGGCACTCCCAGATGAAATATGGCTTCTGTAGCTATTTAGAACGTACTTTTTTTTTTTTATCTTCAGTGTCACTTCCTTTATACCATTAACCTCAGCCAGATACAACACTGTTCAATTCCTGCCCCAAGCTGTGCTCAGCGTTGCTGAGTGTCATTAAACAGGTGCTGAAGGTTCATACCATAGTTTCAATTTTGTGTGGAGAAATGTATGTAAAAATAGCATTTGCATTATCTGAATTGATGGGAGATTGTACGAGACACCTAGATTCACTCATGGGTGTATATGATAAGGACTTCCCTATAGTGCATATTGCAAAACATAACCAAACCTTGGCTTAGAGGAGCTGCAAAGAAAGGGGTTTTTATATATGACTCAGCAAGTCAGCTGGCAGAGCCCTTGCACAATCTACAGGGTGCGATTCTCAAGTGCCCTGCTTCAACGCCGTCACACTGTCCTTTTGCATGTCCCTGGGCATACGGGAATACTACTTGCGTTATTTCTTTTGCTCAATTATGGTCTCCTCAGCAGCCTTCAGCCCTGATATGGCAGGAACAGCTTGAGGAAGGTAGAATAAGAGCAAGGTGTTACCCTGCCTCCACAGAAACACGCTTAGCCTTTGCAGCTTTTTTATACCATGTTACCAGGTTGCTGCTTGAATTTGGAAATTAACTGTATTGAGAAAGTGCCTTCAAAATTTGAGAGAATGAGAATGAGACATCAATTTATTTATTTTTTCCTCCAGGGAAATTTTATAAAAAGGATGTAGGGTTTTAGAATATCTTATTTTTATTCATATTCTAAAGAATTGTATGAGTGATTAACATTCACCTATTTCAATGCAGTCATTTAAAGTCTGGTCATTTACAACTTTCAATCAGTCAAAGTTCAATTAAATGCAGGTGAAGGATTGGAAGTGACTGAAATTGGTAAGCTGGGATCTTGGCTGTTACGAAGAAATGCACAACAGAGGTTTGGTGGGAGATCTGCAAAGACAGTCCATAGCTGCCTTTGTTCTCCCTTCTAGACAGCTATACTGTGGCCCAGTTCTCCAGCATTCATCAGAGCACTGTAAAACTTCATCTAATATTTATGGACTGCCAGCAGCTGTGAGAGTCCATCTTTGCAGCCTGGTGCTTTCTTTTTTGTCTAACAGCATCCCTGATGTCAGACTTGAGTGAGGTGGCACAGGACACATGGCTGTTGGTGAACCTCCTAGATGGCAGGGCAGTGGAGTACCTCTACTGCAGCTGAAAACCATCACGTCTTGAACTAAGAGTGAACCCAGTCTTCTGACAAGGCTGTAAGATGTCACCAAGCCTCGTCCTAAGAAATCCCCAGGTTTCATTTCAGAACAGTTTTTACGACAAAGCAGGACTTGACATTTCTGCTGCTGAAAGCTGTTCCTGCCAATAATGTGCAAGTTAGGAAGGAATTGAGCAATATTAGATGGCATGGTTCCTTCTTCAACTGGTGAGAAACTTTTGCTGATAATATGAAGGTAACCAATTAGCTAGGAAGCAGCAATTGGCTTTGGAAAAAGAAGCTGTTGGGGTTTTTCCTTTTCTTGTAAAATTCCAGTATCAATAGGATAATACCAGGCTGGAAAACTCCATGGTATCAACCTTAAAATGATTTGGCTTACAGCCACATGGTTTGAAAGACTACTGTTTAGATGAGTAGCTAATTGGGGAGTTGGCTAAATACTTCCAGTTCAGTTTTATGGGTATAGTGATTTATTCTAGGTCTCATGAAGGAGATCTGATTTCCCAGCTCAGCATTTATGGTAGCTGTCCCAGCTGCTTAATTCAAAGATGTAATTCCCAGTAACAGTGATCTGATAAATGCTCTGAAATTTCCTGCAGAATCTTTCCTACCTGTGCTGTATGTGAACATTTTCTGTCTGTTCTTTAGGAGGAAATACGTCCGCAGTTTGAAGCCAAGTACTCCAAGAAAGAACGAATGAACCCCATATCTGGGAAGCCAGAGCCTTATCAAGCATTTGCAGACAAATGCAGCAGGCTCATTGTTTCTGCATCTGGAATATTTTTTATGGTTTGAGAACTTTTATTTCTTTACCACTTGAAAAAATACAAAATAACATTATCTCTGTTGAGAGAGTATGGGGATATTGGATATGATTGCTTGAAAGTGAAATAAACTCTGGCATGTTTACTGCAGGCTGAAAATCTGCACACAGCAAATCCTTTAAACTTCCATAAACTCCTACACTAGTTCACTCTTCACTGAGTCTCACACTTAAGTTTTTCTTTTGACATCCAGATTCAGGAGTACTATTAAAGCTATACACATAAGGCTATATGTAGGTATACAGATGCCAGAAAAGTGATGCTGTCACATTTAGGCACCAAATTCAGCTGTCTGAATTAACTCCCTGATTTCTTTGCCCTCCCTGTGCAGAGTGATGGGGAGAGGCAGTTGTTCTTTTAGACCGTACAGAGAACCTAAGGTGCCTAGAGTGCTTAAAGATGTTAGTATCTCTAGTTTTTCAGTGTATTGACAAAGTACAGAAAGACGCTTTGTATTCCTAGTGCAATCGAAATGGAGAAACCAGTGTTCCTTGTCCAAAATGAGGCATCTCTCCATCTTCCCAAGTGCAAAACTAAATGCAGCAGCAAAATCTCTCTTTACAGAGAGCTGCACATATTTCTGCTGAGATGCCTTCATCCAACTTCACTGAATCTGCTGTTTGCTGTTATTCACATGACAATAGCAGTGGTAGGATTGGTCTTGAAAACACAGTTTGTATCAACTCAGACCCACACGGAATTTATTACAACTTTTCCAGGAGGCTAGAAAGTTGATACAAGTGGATAATTTGGGAAGGTGTGGAGAGGCAGGTAGGTGAGCTAGCTCAGCAACTTTGTGCTTGAATAATATAGGAGGGGACACGGCCTTATAAGAAGCTGATGGCTTCAAAATTGTTCGAGGCAGTCTTGGATAAGAAAGGCAAGAATATTATTGAGAGGAGCTGTGTATTAGATGGATGGACAAAGATGCATAGAGAAACTCTGGAAATGAGGAGCCAATGTACTGTCTGACTCAGCCCTTGAAGGTACTTACATCTGCTCAGGACTGCAGTCTCTTCTCAGAATTGATTCTACACCTGCAACATTTTGCATGTTTTCCCTACGTCTTTATCTTGAAGGGAAACAGCTGTCACTCCCTATCCCTTGCAAAGGCAGTCATTAATCTTCTTAGCCTGGTAATAGATCTTGATCAAAGTGCCAGAGAGAGTAGCCTCTGAACTGTGTGCACCACAAATTGTCCTCATAACAGTCCTTGAAACAGGACGAGGATTATTTTCACTGAAGATATTTTGTATCGCTGATATAGCATAGGCCCCCAGTGAGTTAGAAAAAACGCTGAATTTTTCCCTATTTATGTAAAAATATTCCTTAAAAATTACAGCTTTAAACACAGGAGATATATCCTTACCAAAAGTTCCAGTTAGAGCAGTTTTCAAAATTTTACATCATTGACATGGTGCAGTTACTAACACAGCTTCAGTCAGGTTAGTGATTCCCTGTTAAGAAAGGAAAGCTCAACAGGTTTTTCCCCTCAGCACTATGCAGGGAATCCCAAGACTGGCCTTCACATTCACACACACTTTTCTTTTCCTTCTGCCCTGGGATTATGTCAAAGAATTTTGTAACTAATGAAATATGAAAACAGCTTGATTAGCAATCAGTGTTTTATAAATCATTTTTCCCATTCAATTAGTTCAGATACACTTCAGTTTTTATAGTTTTATGTTGTCTATGCATAACTGGAATACACCTATCTTTTGCAAATAATCGTGTCTACTACTGAAGAAACTCTCCTTATCTAATACGGTAGTTAATGGCTACTGTGTCAATTTCTATGAGTCATCCATACTAATTCCCAACTGTCTGTCCTTTAGGTGGCTTGCTAAACCGTGGCATAAAGTGGTCACAATGGAAAATAGTTGTCATTTAGTGCTCAACTATTGTATATGGAACACAAGTCATTTAGCAGCCTGGCTCAGCTGTGTGGCTTTCACATTTTAACTGTCACGTTTGCTGAAAGTCTCATCAGAGAAGAAATTACAAGGGCAATTGTATTTGTTACCTTCCCTAGATAGAATCGTTTCCAGAACTGTAGAAAGGAACAGCTTGCTAGGGTAGCTTTCCAGGGTTGATGCTGAGGCAGTGCTTACAAATGGAGACATTTTTTCCTGTAAATGTAAAGTCCACCAAAGCACAAAATGCATCTCAAATATGACACCATCAAGGTGGGACATCAGCTTGAGACTAGCCTTTGCACATTTTGGAACATACATGTAGGGAAATTTTCTAATTCTGAGAGCTGGCAACACTGTTTCCCACAGTAATGCTATTTTGAAGAAAATATTTTAAACCAAAAATTATTTTTATATGATTTATATATATTTTACATTATGGAAAATAAAAAGGATTTCACAGTAAGAAGAATATTCATGTTGAAACCCTTATCTGGAATTAAAATGGATATATTTTTCAAGTCTTTAATTGTTTTAGTTTTCAGAGTTTCAGGGAGAAGTTAAACTCCTGTTCTATTGAAAGTTTTCAGGTTCTTCTCTCTGATTTTTTTCTTCTTTTAGATCTGTGTGGTGATTGCTGCTGTTTTTGGCATTGTTATTTACCGTGTTGTGACTGTCAGCACTTTTGCTGCCTTTAAGTGGGCTTTAATCAGGAATAACTCTCAGGTTGCAACAACAGGGACTGCAGTGTGCATCAACTTTTGCATCATCATGCTACTGAATGTGGTGAGTAAAACCAACATATCCAAAGTTATACCTGAGCCATCAGAACAGTAGATATCTTGGTCTGCAGACAGCCGACTGCTTTCAGTTCCTTGTTCAGCAGGAATGGAGCATCTTGTTAAGCCAGACATGGCATTATTGTTCATGGACATCATTCTGTATTTATGTGAAGTACAATAGCAAACCCAAAACACTACATAAAACATGTTTGAATGTTCTAAAAAACATTTTAAGGAGATATGTCGATACTCCTGTTTTATCCTCTGCCTCTTTTTTTTTTTCCTTTCATATATTCGCAGGTCTCGGTCCATTAATATTCTTTTTAATTAGTGTTTTAATGTTATTTTTTAAATACAATGGCCAGTCTTAATTCTTATTTATACTAGTTTAAGTAATTCCAGCTTCAGTTTTCACAGTAGTTTACTGGTGAGGATATGCAAATACAGACACAATGTCTATATGCATGAGAACTCCCTTGGGCTGCGAACTTCATGAGGCTTAAGCAGACATGACTTGTTCCATGAGCTGCCAATGGCCTTCACCAGGGTATGCAAGAGACATGGTCAGGGTGCATTGTAGAGGTCTGGCTGGCTGAGGTGAGGTTATTGTTGTGAATTGGTTTGGAACCAGACTTGGGACAAAGACAAAAATCGAATTTCTACATGGTAACAGCCCCAGTAAGACAGTGTAGGATAGATTAGATAGGGAATTCCATGGAGATGCAGGTACTTCTGTACATTGCTGAGATAGCAATGTCTCTTTTATTAGTTGCCCTTGGCAAGAGGTGTATGGCCTTTTACTGTCGGGTTTGGGTCAACTGACATTAGAAGAATGCATCTGTAGGATGAACCTACAAATCATCCAGGTTCTGGAGCCAGGGCAGAGTATCTCTGCCCACTCAGTAGCAAGTGTCTTCTGCAAAAAACATATTAGGCTTTGCTTGAGGAGATATGCTGACTTACCTCCTAGGGGAAGTATAAGATGGTATTTCAGGCCTGTACAATTCAGAGATTACTTTCTTTGTTGTGCAATACCCAAGCATTTCCATCATCTAAAAATTAATTTTAACAGCCCCTCATTTATATAGCAGGAAATTTCAAGAGGTTTTGCTGCAGGGCTTCACTTCTCCCTTGGGCATAGGCAAGACTGCATAGGTGTCTAGGACAGTCTATCAAGAACTGTTGACTTTCCTATGTTTTTCCTAAGGTGGGACTATAGGCTCAGAAAGGTCAGAAAGAAGATGTGGAAGCTGTTATTCTCTCTGAATTTGTACAAAGAGCTCTCTTCTTTTATGTTATTTTTTATTTATTGCTTGTTGTCTGCAGCTTTTGGGGGTTTTCTTTAATCCACCTAGAGCACACAATAAGCATAGAAGAAATAAAAAGAAAACTATATATATCTGTGTCAGTACAGCATCCATTTCCAAGCTGTCAGTATAAGTCATTGTATATGCAGTGAAGCAGGACCAAAGAAATACTGAACACACAAAATTATTGGGTTCTCAGAGTTTTACAGCTTAGAGAAATTTTTAAAATAATGAAGATGGCTTGAAGGTGCCTTTTGAGAAACTTTGTTTCCTAAAATACATCAAATAAATAGAGCACTGCAAAGATGGATTTCTTAAGCCTTATACTCATTACCATGCAAGAACACCACCGCCTTAGATGTGGATATAGCTCATAGAAACAAAAGATCCCAAAAATATGAAACTGCATGAGCTTTTCAAAAGAAGCATTTAAGAACATAATCCCTCACTTCCCATGATGGATTAATGTAGTTTACTGAAGGACAGAAGTAGGATTTCTTTTGGAATAAAAAATTCCCCAGGAGTAATTCAGGTAGTTGAATGCTCTACAAACTGTGACTCAGGAAAAGTAGCTGGAGAGCAAGTAAAGCTACAGTAATAAAACTAGAATGGACCAAGATGTTTATAACAGTAGGGAATTCACTGCTAGGAAGCATGGAAAACCACCAGTGATTCTGATGTGAGTTGACAACCTCTCTAAGCATCAGGGGAGAGGTGTAGACCACAAGTAACTTCCAGACTGGATGCTCTGAGACCTAGGTACATAAACTGACATACCCATCCTGACAAAACAAAACAACCTTGAAGTGTAATGTCTGCCAGATAATCCTGCAGCCTGGAACAATCATTAGCTTTACCTGGGTTAATAAAACCTGTTAATTCCAGTGATATCACCAATAGAAAATGTGAACACAGAACAGATTATGATCCTAAACAAAACCCCTTGGAACTGGTAGTAATAATCTGCAGTAGCAGGTAATTATATCCAGACATTGTTAACAGAATCTCTAAAAGAGTCTTACTGTTCCAGGAGGGATAGCAACAAAATACAGTTTGATACCCCCTTCTTCAGAGCAATGTACATGTATAAAATAGCACGCTCCCTGCTGGGAATAGGGTATAAACGACCAAATAATTAGGATTTTCACAGTTGCCCTTAAGAGATGCTTTTAAACCTAGAAGAAACCACCTTTTTCATTACTTGAAACAAAACTGTTTACTCCAAAGGCAGCAAAAAGCTATTCTAAGCAAGAATTGGTTGTTAACACACGTGAGAGAATTCAGGATGACTTCAGTTCTTAGGCAGTGAGTGTGATCTGTAAATTGTACATAACTCAATTTAAGCAAGAATTTATAAGGATAACTACAAGTGAAAAGAAACATTGCTGATACGCACTTTAGGAATAAGTACTTGAGCCTGAAATATGAGGAGCTTTGTATCCCTTTAGGGATTAGAATTAAGGATGTTAGTGTTGTATAGGAACAGGCTCCAGAATCATTTAAAGCAAATGGAAGTCATTGTATTAATTTACACTAATGCTGATGTTGGTGGTGATGAACTTTATAGGTTCAAAACCTCTTTGCAAGTACCAATTGTGAAAACCCTCCAAGTTAATTTTTGTAAGCTTTATGAAGTTAGAAGTCTCCTGGAGAGTTTGAGAGCATTTGCTAAATGCAGAAAGTACCACTTGGGATGTAGACCAATGTCACTGAGTCAGAGTAAGAACTGTGTCTGGTGGTGGGGATTACTAAAGATTTTCTCTGAAACAACCCTGTCTCCAAAATGTTTTTCAGCACCAAAAGAATCTGAAATAAACCCCAAAAGGCCCAAATACCCAAATTACCAAGCATGCTGTTACTAGGGTGATTTTTTTTGTGAGATAAATGTTCCGTAAGTAGCTAAAACAAAAATCTCAATTGTGCTATTGTTCTGCTTTGTGTTTCTGGAAAAGTTATCTGACCCTTTTTCATTGTGTATGTAAAACAGGGAGAATGAAAGCATTTTTCTTCTCCATATGTTGTGGATGAAAAGACCTGAGTATCAGCTTTAAAAATACTCTTGTTCCTTGTTTGATTATATCATTGTTGTATTATTACTATATAGTTTTATTACCATCGCTATCAGAACATCATAGAGATCATCTGGATGTCAGATTTAACATGTAAGAGCAGTTACTCTACCTAGAAAGCAGTTCTGTATTTTTGAGCTCATCATGTAACTAAGAGGCTGTTTCTTCTGTTACAGCTGTACGAAAAAGTTGCTCTTTTCCTGACAAATTTAGGTAAGCAAAGTTGAATACAAAATTGAATGACATTGTACTGTTTTTTTGGTTCCTATAGTGTGATAGCATTCAAGCTGTCTGTATAAATATGAAAAACCTTGATTAATTTGCAGTATATAGGAATTAATATTTTTCTTAAATTTATAATAAAGGAATATATATAAACTATAGTGACATTCAACCAGTGGTGACAACAGTCATCCACCTACCATGCTTGGTTCTTGTTCCAACCCCTTATCTTGTAAGAATGTAAGCAAATTGTCACCCTGGGAGAAAAAGGATGAGTTTTCAGAGAGACTGAGCATTCACAATCCCCAGGTTTTGTGAAGGCCTAGAAATGGGGGAATCACTTCTGTAAGCCAAACTGATACCTTGAAACTAAGGTGCTTGTTGTTATTAACTATCAAGGGCAGCAATTTGGAAGGAAAATAAGTAGATGACTCATCAGCTTTACCAACACCCCAATTCTGATGCTAAGTTTCTGTAATCTTTTCAGCTCATCCATAAAGGTGATGTTTATGCTAGAGTAAGGAGAACAAGTTTTCTGAGGTCAGCATGTGCTGTCACTGTGGCAGCAACAGGCCATCACCCATATCTTCATGGCTTAGGCAGAGTCTCTGGAGATGCTGATCATGCTCAAAGATTGCAGTAGTTGGTGGCAATTGGCAAGGGCTCCTTAGCCTCAGGAAGCCTGAAATGAGACTCTTGCTGAAGGCCTATCAAGCGAATCATAGTATGGTATGTGTAGAAGTGGTTTGAGGAAATTATTTTGAGCTTCTGCATACCTGTGTACATTGATGATGTTCAGTAAGGTATTTTGGACCAGGTGGACAGATTTTGGTGTCTTTTCAGAGGAAACACACAGCTGATTTTAACAAGTGTCAGGGCTTTTTCTACATGTAGGAAGTCATAGCTAATGTGTTCAAAGCACGTCTGTATAAGATAGCATTTTACTCCATTGTTTCTTATTGGACTGAGTCCTCATTTGTATGCTGTAAATTTAAAATAATTTTGCCATCCCTTATCCAAGAAGAACATACCTGCTAGTTACAGTTAAGAAATATGACTTTCAAATATGTGATTTGCACAGACTATACCATTTTACTCCCTGTGACACCCTGGGGACAGTAAGATATGATCTAGAGACCTTGAAGCTTGATTACTTTCTGCCAGGTTATCATCAAGGTAGATCTGCTCCTTGTAGCCTGTACAGAAAGCACTTGTGTGAAAGCTCAGTGGGTCAAGCTGTTCTGACAGTGTTCAGACTGTTTCGTGGATTTTACTCTGATGGCCTAAGTAGCTGATTTGGTTTGAATGATCTTTATCAGTGTAATAAGTTCAGAGCGGGATTGGCAGCAGACCTATATTCAGGATGTCCTTCTTCTGCCTTTACATGTCATTTTTCAGAGCTCACATCTATGCTTTTCAGAGCATTGCCATTGTCTCTGATGGGCATATGAGCAAAGTTTCAGCTGCAGCAATCTTGTTAAAGTCAAACATGTCCTTCTGACAGACTGGGAAAAAAAATCTACAATGCTTCATTTCATTCTGCTTAGTTAAATATGTATGTACTGTCATACACACAAACTTGGGCTTCTTGACAGGCATTTCCAAATCACTAACACTGTAGTTAATTTATGGTCTAATTTATGGTTTTGTTGATGCGTCTATTTCCGCATGGGTAGGGTGGCTCTAATTAAAGAGAGTTCTTTACTTCCAGTACTTTAATCTGGAAGTAGTATGAGTGCTAACATTGTGATAGTCAGAATCACCATTAATGCCTCCCCTTCTCTGATTACTCCTGTTCACAACAGTGGTTAACTAATAAGAAGCTCCTGCCTATGGAAAAGTATTTCCAGGATGTGGTACTTGTGGGTTGGCATAGAAGTTGTTTTGTTAACTTCTGTCTGGATATCTCTTTAGATGGAGATTAAGGGCCTACGTGAAGGGAAGAATATGTCTTCCCCTTTCCCATTTGCTTTACCCCATCTATTGAAAAATATTTTTTTCTGTCTTCTGTGATGAGCTCCCTGGGACAAGGAAAAGGAATCATGCTGTGGCACTCCACTGATACCTGTGTAGAGTCCTTAGGTGACAGCATGGTGGGCAAATCCATGAAACAGAATTACAAGGAAGATTTTCTCCAGTTCAGTGTGACATCTCTAACAAAAAGGCACTTACACTGCTCGTAGTGGGGTGCTTTCTGGCAATGTCATTATGGTGGATTGCAGAAAAGGAAATGAGAAAAGCCTGAGCCTGTAAAGTACACAGCAATCCAGGAGGGATGTTTAATATACACATTATCTCAACCACTTTCTTACAGTCTCCTGGGAATATACATATTCAGATATCAGAGGAGATTTTTAAGTCTTTATGAGCTCACTTGCTGTGTGCTGCTTTTTGGATACAAATTCTTCTGTCAGCTTATGTTTTGAAATCAGCAGGCTAATTTACAAATACTCTCCCATTTCTGAAGGCCTGCAGCCTTTGTGTGAAGAGAAATTGTTAATCTGATTAAACCTCTCAAACTGTGCTTTCTTTCTTCACAGAGCAGCCTCGTACCGAATCCGAGTGGGAGAACAGCTTCACTCTGAAAATGTTTCTTTTTCAGTTTGTCAATTTGAACAGCTCTACCTTTTATATAGCATTCTTCCTTGGAAGGTAGGATTGAGATCTGAACCCCTGTATATGCAAAATGAAGTAGAGAAGAATAAAATTGAATGTAATGAAACAAAATGTGACCATACTATCACACATCTCAAAATGCAAATTCCATACTAGCAAAGCAGGACAGATTACAGTTTTATTTCCCTTTCAAAAGTCCAGAAACAGACATGCTGGAGTGAGTACAGAGAAGGGCAACAAAGCTGGTGAAGGGCCTGGAGAACAAATCGTATGAAGAGTGGTTGAAGGAGCTGGGGCTGCATAGTTTGAGGAAGAGGGGAGGCTGAGGGGAGACCTCATCGCCCTCTACAACTACTTGAAAGGACATTGTAGAGAGGTTGGTGCTGGTCTCGCAGGTAATTAGTGACAGAACCAGAGGGAATGGCTTCAGGCTCCAACAGGGTAGGTTTAGACTGAACATTAGGAAAGAATTTTTCACAGAAAGAGTGGTCAGGTATTGGAATAGGCTCCCCAGGGAGGTGGTTGACTCACTATCCCTGGACGTGTTTAAGAGTTGTTTAGAAGTGGTGTTGGAGGACATGGTGTAGGGGAGAACTTTGTAAAGTAGGGTAGATGGTTGGACTCGATGATCCCAAGGGTCTTCTCCAACCGAAACGATTCTATGATTCTATGTAGTTTTCATTTCCTAGCATCATATTGACTCTATGCTAACTATTAACAATTTCATTACTGGGAACTGATGCACCCCACAACACTATACATGCAGATCACTTCGCCTCGTCTTTATGTGTGTGATTTTTGCAGGTAAGTCTTTTTCTTTCAGAACAGAATAGATGAGAACATAATAGAATGGTTCTACAATGATCATCTAGTCCATCTGCCTGGATACTTTAGTGTATCTATTGATGATTTGAACTGTTAAGAGGGATTTATAAGCTATTAGGTGAGGTGTTTTTTTTTTCACAGAAAGTGAAATATAAATATATTTGTATGTCTCTTTCCGCAAGTCTCCTAAAAGCAAAAGAAGAGCCGTTGAGTAGAGAAGGCTTGAGTAGAAGAATCCATTAGTATGGATTATTTGTATGTGGAAAGTTGTGGGAATCATTTTGGCAGAAAACATGGGAGAATAGTAAGAAAAGCGTGTTTTCCTAAAGAAAATGTAACATTTTCACTGATTTCACAGAAAGGCAGATACCACAGCCTACATTATGATGTAAGGAAATGGACTGGCATTTGAAAGCCATTTTCCAAACTGACATAAACAGTTTTATACAGATTTTTTTCTCTTCTCTGCATATGCTGAATATCCAATGGCAGAGAATTTGGTACTGATATAAAACTGGAATTAAAAATATACTTGGCCCTACATGGAAATTATTTCAGGAATCCCCCGGTTATATTTTTTTTTCAGCATAATGTCTTTTATAGTTATATCAATCATACTAAGATGACATTAGATTAAAACAACAGTGTGAGCTTTCTTCTACTACTGTGAACAGACTGTTTATACAACATAGTTGATGTATATTCCTGTGTTAAAGATTTACAGGACACCCTGGTGCCTACTTAAGGCTGATAAACCGGTGGAGACTGGAAGAGGTGAGTGTTCACTAACTACACACTGATATCTCTACTGCCCACAGATGCAGTGAACACAAGCAGGGGCAGACACATAACTCTGTCTAGGTATTTGTGTGTTATTGGGTTTTCCATTGTTAACTCCATGCTACTGACACACTATGATCTGCTACAAATATATCTACATATTGATATATATATGCCCTTTTCAGTGTTTGCATCACATTTGGATAATGGTATCAAATGATTTAAACTTTACTCATAGTTTTACACTGGAAATATTTTGTTCTTTATATGAATCAGTCAGATATTAATCTGATGACATTTTGCTTCTAACAGAACTTTTCCTCTCAGTTTCTCTAGCCTTGCTGACCAGCAAGCTAAAATAATAAATGAATAACTTAGAAATCCAGGTGCATAAAATGTATTTGAAAATTGATGAAAACAACTAAAGAAACTTCCCCAAAGAGCTACTGGCATAATGTTACATGTCTATACAAACCAAATAGATTTGAGCAAGGAGGGATTGGCTTTACAAGTCACTCAAGGGCCAATCCCAATTTTTTGGCAAATACATTCAGAATTCAAAACCCATTTGACAGTTATTGGAGGCGAACAACAGCAGTTTCTGGTTCAGTCATGTAGTTTCTAGTGCTGCTATTTGAACTCTCAAATCCTATGTTTTCTTTGCTGCTTCACAGCTGAAAAACTGAAACAGCTTTGCAAATACATGACAAACAGTTAATGGAAAATTCAGATCTTACATGGCCAACGTGAATTTACAAACACCTGCAAATATACAAATATTTTGGTTAACAGAGGTCATATAAACACTAGCAAAAAAAGAGGAGTTAATTTTAAAAAAGCAATAATTATCTGCCCTCCTGTTAATCTAAAGAGAAGTTGAATGAGGTCAACACAAACCTCAGCAGGGATGCTGGTTCTGAGTATAAATCAGTATGTATAAGAAATACACATCACATTTTGTTACAGGTCATAACTAATTTTCCTCCCTAAAAGTTAAAGAGAAATAGTTCTAGTCCTATGACAGTGATCTGTTCAACTTTGGTCTGTAATACTCATGATTTAACAATGCAGCTTGGACTCTACTCTTTGGATCCGCAAAACAATTGTGCAAAATGCTCTTTGAGGACAGAAAGTTTTTTGTCCTTTTCTGTTTATTCCAATAGTAGATGAAAAATTGTAGGAGACAATTTTCTCTGCAGAGAACTAGATGATAGGCTTAAAAGGCTCATGGCATGATACAGTCTCATATGCTCCCATGAGTTTATATTTTTTTTAAATTTAAGAGAATGGCATTTAATTTCCTTTAAGTAAATTATGTAATATCCATTTCTAGTCTTTAAGACATGCTTTAAAACTCAGAATTATTTCTGTTTAACTTTTTGTTTCTTTTTTTCTGTAGTGCCACCCTAGTGGATGCCTTATTGATCTCTGTATGCAAATGGGTATTATAATGGTGCTAAAGCAGACCTGGAATAATTTCATGGAACTGGGCTACCCGTAAGTATATATATTGCCTATGCTTCCATAGGTCACAGAAGAGTACTTAGTTTATGCTTTCCTTATGACCAATTACAAAAAAAAAAAAAAAAAAAAACCCCACAGTAGCCATTACAATAGAAAATCCCCCTTAGGATACAAAACTCTTTACATGAATTTCCAGACATATACAGATAGATGGTTTGGGTTTTTTTTTCACATTGGATATAGTTCGCAAAAGTGAAGATGTAATATAAATATTAACATATAAATATTATATTAGAAATACATGATTTCATTAAATTGTATTCTGAGTTAAAACTCCTTGAAAATAACTGTAGGACTGCTGTATTCCTTACACAGGAAATATCATATGTGTCGGGTTTTTTAGCTAAGCCAGTAAGTTCTAAATTGGATTTCTCCTTTCTGGGTGACAAAAGATGCCTGAAAGGGCAGGTATGAGCTGGAAAAAATGCACTGCTGGCATATACACTCTCAGAGACAGAAAAATGTACTGACTGGTATGGTATATAGGCAAGTTCCCCGGTGATCTTCAGGGCATGATGTCCTAGCTAAAAGCTATGCCTTTCTAGCTATGCCCTAGCTAAAAAGGTTGATGATTATTCATTTCCTATTTTTTTTCATTTCTTATTGATTAGTATTTAATGAGCGTGTTTAATATGATTAATATTGACAGTTGATGTTAGAGACAGCGTGGCAAGTCATCAAGGGAAATCAGTAAATGTGAAAACATAAGAGAGAGCTGGCATTGTTAGAAAGTTTGCCCTTGCAAAGTTCAGAGGGATTTGCTTCACTGAGGGATCCACAGCAGAGCTAGTGCAGAATTCGGACCCTGAACTGCAGAAACATCTCATGGCAGCAATTTCAGGCAACCTCAGTGCTCATCACACCTAGCTGTAGTGAGAACAGAGTAAATGATTTAAATGCACAGAGGAATTGGCAATGAAGGTAGTCAAAGCTCGCTATCTCCCTCTCTTCCAGGGTTTGAGCCCAGCACTGCTTGCCAGGATTTTGCAGCTGGAGGAATGAGCTGGGGTGGGGAGGAGGGAACAGCAGCAGCAGTATTGATCCTTCTCTTTCCACTCCCTGCCTCTTTTGTCAGTTTTCATTAGATCTTTCTGCTACCTATTAACAGGGATTTCAAAACCTAATAAAGAGCGCAGAAAGGGATTAAAGAAGGTGACTGAAGGAGATAGGAGGAGAAGAACAAGTGGTTTAATGGGAATAAACTGCTTTGCGTGAAGTCAGTCTCTTCACTTTAGAGTCACAGTAAAAATCACAACACAAAACACAGTCACAACAACGTGAAATACTTCAACTTATTATGATAAGAGATTCCAACCTAGATGATTCTATGATTCTATCAACTGTATCTGTTTTCATACCTATTACACTGTGTCATCAGTCACCTGTATTACTAATGCTCTATTTTCCTGTGCATGGGGAAATTAATTTTGTAAGGTGTGTTGTGCACACTTAGCGTCTTCTAGTTTTGCAATGAATAGCTAATAATATTCTTCACCTTGTTTCTTTAATTTATTTCAAAATGTAGGCTAATTCAAAACTGGTGGACCAGAAGAAAACTACGACAAGAGTATGGCACACAGCGAAAAACAAGCTTCCCACAGTGGGAAAAGGACTACAATCTGCAACCTATGAATGCTTATGGACTCTTTGATGAATACCTAGAAATGAGTATGGCACTGACCTTAGTTCTCCCTCTTTCACTAGATTTCAATGTTGTTGCGGGCTGGTGTATTCTTTTAACTATTGCTGTATGAAGCTAAAGAGGCTGCAAAATGGTTTCACTCTCAAGGAATGGGAGTGAGTTTGTAAGAACCAAATCAAAACAATGTGGCCAACCACACTGCTGCTGGTTGGTAACTTTGTGACCTATGAAATATTTCTCATTCTGGCTTTGTGTGGGAAAGGTTGTTTTCTAAACCAGAGCCCACTTCTTCACCTCTATACATTGCTGAGGAACTTTGCTGTTATTTACTAAAGGATATTCCCTTGGGCTTTTATTTTTAAACTGCATGGCACAGACCTGTGTGCTTGTTTATGTTTAAAATTCACCATCATTTAGTACCTCACATTTACAAAGTGGCTTTCTGTCAAAAAGCATTGTTCTGTGCAGAGAAAAGGAGAGGAAAACTGTTTAAAGAAATGTTAAAGACCACAATTTCTGCCCTATGTGACTGAATTACATATATCACAAGTTTTTTCTTTTTTCTTTCCTCCCTCATGCAATTCTTTTCAAATTAATGGGAAATTTAGGAGTCTGAAAACCTGCCTCTAGAAATTTAACACAAAATTTCAAACTGCTGCCCTTCTGTACTATAGAAAGGAATGTATTCAGCCCTAGTCTTTGCAGGTATTGAGAGATCCTAGTTGATGCTGGAATAAAAAAGTCCCTTCCTAAAAGCACAGTTTGTCCACCTCCAAACTTCACTCCAAATTACAAAATGTAGATGTTGCTGTCCACCCCACAGACAGATGTGCATTTGTTCTTGTCATCCTTGCTCTGAACTTCTGGCAAGGAATTGCTGTACAAGTGTCAGTAGACTATTGTATAGTATGGCATAATAGGAAAACTTTGTGTATTTATACATAATGTTTGTTTGCATATATTATTTGGTGTCTTAGAATTTGGGATTAGATCTTAACAGTTACACTGTAATCCTTCCTTTTTTCCCCTAGTTCTTCAGTTTGGGTTCACAACCATTTTTGTGGCAGCTTTTCCACTGGCACCGCTTCTGGCCTTACTTAACAATATTATTGAAATTCGGCTTGATGCATACAAATTTGTTACCCAGTGGAGAAGACCTTTAGCTTCAAGAGCCAAAGATATAGGTAAGCTTTTTGTTTGTGTGTTTGTTATATGTGTGTGCTATTTTTAAAGCAAAGTGTTGACCACTTCAAGTAAGAGCAGATTAAAGTATTTTCAGTCATCTTCCCCATTAACGACACACAACTTGATTGTTCCAAAAACCTTCAAGTACCTGATGCCAATTTACTTATGCAATTAATAGTCTATATTGGAAAATGTCTTTTCATTATTTTCTGGGTGACTTAACAGCTAATGTGTTAGCTGTTCTTTGCAGGTTTTCCCTTATGTCAGATGCACTGTGAGAACACATGCCGCTGCTCAGTTTGAATATAATCACCAGACAGAGCAGCTGAAACATGAAAGTACATAAAGCAGTCATGAAACATGAAACATAAAGCAGCCACCATCCTGTAAGGGACCTTGTGTGTTTTCTATTTACCTGGCCAAAACCAAGGTCCCCCTGCATTGCAAACAAACAGTAGCCCATACCACGAAATAGCAAAAGCCCAGGCTTTGTGTTCCCAGAATGGTCTACCATTTACTTAAATTCTGTGTCTGTGTAAAGCTTTGTATGTGAGCAGTGTGGATCTATGAGTTTAGGTACAAGCCCGGACATCAGCCAGTACACAGCGTACACTGCAGACATGATTCCTGAGAAAAAAACAGTTATATAACATTAAAGCAGATAAAAATAGATACTTTTTCTTCCAGGCTGATTCAGGTGTGATTTCTCAAAATAAGTTAGGTTCACTCCCTGTTCAGCAAAGTTTTCAGGGACAGCTTGATGATGTCATATAAATCAACAGGTGCATCCAACCTTCCTTTGGTGTGGTTCTAAGTGTTGGTCCCCATGACCAGAGTTGCTGTGTGCTTGAACCACAAGGTCTGCCAGATGGTCGAGGATGGGCCAGAAAGCCCAGGTACTGCCTAGGGGCTGTGCCATTGTGCAGCATTAGTGTCCCATGAAGATTTTTATGCCAATAGGTACATACTGACCAGCTGTGCACAAGTTACACAAAAGTCCTCTGTGAAAGACACATAATGGATTGCATATGTTCATGGCTGCCCTTGCAGACCTTCCTCAAAGGCTGAAAAGCCATCATTATAAGCAGGGAGGCTTACAGTATTTCTTAAAACTGCCAACATGGTTATGTGGCTTGGAGAAGCCAAGGCCTGCATGAGCATTTTTGCAGCTTCCTTGAGATTATTTGTAGATAAACAGAATTCCAGAGTGGAAACAGAAATCTGGTCCCTTAAGGTCCTGCTGTTCAACAAAAAAAAATTATTTTTACTCAGTAACTCTTGGACAGGAACTAGATAAAAAAGACCTTGGACGGTGGGGACAACTGCTTCAGAACATGCAATATCTCAGGCACTTTAGTTCTTGTTTCTCCTGGGCACTTTGGTTCTTGCTTTTCCCAGAGCTAACATACTCTTGTTCTTGAACAGGAATCTGGTACGGGATCCTGGAAGGCATTGGAATTCTTTCTGTTATCACAAATGCATTTGTTATAGCTGTGACATCAGATTTCATCCCTCGCCTTGTTTATGCTTACAAATACGGACCTTGTGCTGGCCAAGGAGAAGCTGGACAAAAGTAAGCTTTCCTTTGGGAAAACAGATGCGCATGAAAATCACTTACTACTTGAGTAGATGCAGCAGTACTGTCTGTGTATGTTCTGATTCCACAAACCCAAATTCATTGCTTGTGCTTAGGTAACAGATATCAGCCATAGATACTGATGCTTTGCGTATTCACAGAATGGGTTGCTGGGTGACTATAATTTATGACATTAATTCAAGGAAAACATGGCAGAGCTGTTACAGAAATTTGGTGTATGTAACAGTATGCTGCACAAGCTGCGCTTCCCAGCTGCTGTACATGGATATAACCCTCTCTTCATTCTGAAGTGATACTGATATTTGTCAGTTACAGATTCAATGAGCATTTTAAATTTATTCACTAGGCTTTTTTTCCTGATGTAGTATTCAGCATGTATTACTGAAAAAAGTAGTGTCTAACAAGAGGAAGCAATTCCCAGCTAATAAGTGAAGATATACTTACAGAGCAAAGTAATTTGTTTTTCTTCTAAAACTAGAATCCTTGGATTAAATCTTTCAGGAGATATTTGTGAACTGAATCCCTGCTGCCTAAGTGGATTTTCTTCCAGTGTTGCTAAACACTGAGATTATATTAGCGTGTGCAAACTACCAGCAAGTATGAGTATAGGTGCTACATGGCATCTTGTAAAATCGAGGCTGTTGGACTCAGGGAAAGTCATTGAATCCAGCTGAACACAAATAGACACAGTTTGCAAATGATCTCATAGCTTCTCCATTAGCAAGGACCCCACTGTTCAAAGAAGCCCAAGCTAAACAGTAGACAGTGACAGAGAGCTTACATTCTGCTACAAGACATATGGCAGATTGATTTTTCTTCCCTGCTACAGAAAGCAAGTTCTTCTGTTGCTGCTTTTTTGCTGTCTTTTGGTTGTCAATACTGTTTAATCACACTGACAGAAGAAGGGAAGTTGTTGTGGCAGCTCCTGATTAGCAGTGCTACTAACTTGCTGTCCTATAAAGAGCTTGGCATTTTAGTCGGTGCCAGGGGAAATGTTCCATTTATTTTCACGAAGAGTTAAAGTCCCTTCATGGGTAAAGTGTTTGTTGTGGTGCCAGTTGTTCCTGAGCATATGCCTCTGCTTGTGCCATTATGAAGATCCGTAGGACATTGAGGCAGTCAGCAACTTTCCTTGCTACTGATTTTCTGAGGACCACCATGCATGGAAAAAAAAACACCTTTAGAAATTTTATTTTTATGAAGACTCCAGTATGACTCACTGGCTTTGAAACTAGTGCTGTAGAGGGGAAGTAGCTTGACGCACAGAGGAAGCTCATCATCTTTTCACAAACATCTTGTACAGTGTTTTCACACTTCTGCTGCTTTTCTGAGTTAATTTCTAGATGAAACCATCAGACAGTAATCCTCTGACAGAGCCAACTTGGATAAAAACTATTTATGTCAGCAATCTGGATATTGTTATTAATAAGTATTACTACAAAAGCAAGAAGCTATTCAAAAATCGACAGGAATATTGAATTTTCTCAAATTAAGGAGTCAAGAACATCTGCTATTGAATAACTTAAATAAGAGAGGTGTTTTTTTCTTTCAAAAAACATCTGCAGGTATCAGATCCACATGACACCCAGTGATGCTAGAAAAGTATTATAATTAAATTAAGTTCCAAATCCAATCAGTATGGAGACTTTAAGACAAAGCCAGGTGGTATTTAAATCTAACTTCTCAAAGACTGCAAAATCCATAATTTAAAAAAACCCGATCAACCCTTATTGTGCATTGTACTCTGCACCAAGCTGAGCATTGTGCTTAGACTTACCTGTGCTTGGGCAACACAGAGTGAACAGCACAATACTCCTGCCGTATCTCTTCTTGGCTTTATTAACACCAAATATGAGCCTTCTAGTGATGCCCACAGTCCTCTGTCAGGTGATGTACATTCTCCTACTCAGTGTTCTCCAAATTCTACTTGACTGTCCCAGTGCTCAGCCACCCTGGGATCTTTTAGTAATGAGCTCTTCTGATTTACTGGACATTTTGCAAAAAGATGTTTTAAATGTATTGCCTTTCCATCTGATTTAATGTCCCTTTGTGCTAGTACCATGAGGGTAACGCTGGGAATATTCTGATTGTCTTCCTAGTGCTACTCATTATTTTCTCTACCTCTATTGTGTCACCTTTTAGGAGACTTTTCTTTTCAAAAGTAACCAGTACCAGTCTTCAACATTTCTTCTCCCACAGAAGTCTACAATTGCTTCACTTTTATTGTCCATCTGACCTGCTTGAGCATTTCTCTTATATTGCCTCAACATCTCTTTCAAATATTAGTAAGCATCGCAGTTATACTGTGGATTTCATGAAACACAGAGAACATCCTCTTGGGTACAACAGTTAATGGAAAAACCTTTCTGTGTCCTGACTACAGGATTTTTTCCCCTCTAGGTGTATGGTTGGCTATGTTAACGCCAGTTTATCAGTATTTCTGGTGTCTGACTTTGAAAACCGTTCAGAGCCAACATCAAATGGAAGTGAATTCTCTGGTTCACCATTAAAATATTGCAGGTAAGTATCAGATCAAAATACCTCTCTGCTTTATGACATTGCAAGGGAGAAACATCATGCTAAATTTGGGGTTGGGATTAATTTTCAGAACTTAAAAAATAGTAATGGAAAGAATTAACTGCAGTATTCAGGGACATACCCGTGGTACTGCTTTGCTCTTATCTGCATGATTCCTTCATTAAATACAGGAGAAGCCAAAAGTGATATCTGGCAGGTGTTCCTAATGCAGGAACATGCCAGCCCTTGTTCTAATTGGGGACTTCAACTTACCAGACATCTGCTGGAAATATAACACAGCAGAGAGCAGGCAGG